>CM053572.1:22072629-22383224 GCA_028646485.1 Cryptoprocta ferox
GGTGGAGGTCACTTGTGGGGAAGAGCAATGGGTGTTATATGGAAACCAACCTGACAATAAACTATAAAGTTTAAAAAAAAAAAAAAAAGGAATCCATGGGTGGAGCTGCCGATGGCTATGCCCTTGAGCATGATACAGCCTCCAGCAAAGGGCCTGGACTTCTAGAGGCACTAGACTTGTGCCATCTTTCCTGGGACCTGAGGTCAGGGCACAGACAGAGCAGGACACACTGATTCTCCACCCATAACCCAAAAGTATGAGCTAGGACCATGAGGGCCTCATCTTCTGCTAATAGGGAGCTTATGGGAGGCATTGGGAGTAGCAAAGGAGGGACAGTGATATAGACTACTACATGGGACTATATACCACAGGATGTGTCTCCTCTGAGGCCTGGGTGGGCTCTGGCAAAGGTGAAAACTTTGAGCAGTAGGCAGGCTTAGGCTGTTTTCTGTCAGGCCTATAAGCTACCGGGAAATGCTGCTGGCAAGTGTGGAGACTGGCAGCTTGGCTGACAGGACAGCCTGAATATTATTAACCAAGTTCACACTCAGACTAGCTCTCCGTCACATTCCAGAGGGGACAAGATATGGGACCTACGCCTCCAGCCAACACCAGCCAGATTTTCAGAAAGGTCTTGCCCAGAAAACAAATAAAAGAGACTCGGGGGCTTTCCCTAGCTCTGATCTGAAATTGCTTACCCGTTTGCTTATCAGCTGCCTCACCCCAAACAGTTTGCGGGTTGCCTCTCAGCTGTGCTCCTCTGACAATGGCCACCAAGATCTCAGAACGTGCTTTTGTCTGGAGGCTGCTTCACCCACATCTCCTGCCAAGTTTCTGGATAAACAAACTTTGTCCATCCCTCCTGGTGGACAACAGAACCCTCACACAGAGTCCAAGAGGTAGGGTGGTGTATTGACAAAAACAAGGCTTTATCAGGGTGGGTCACACAGGAGCTGCACGTGCCTCTGAATGGATTGTAATTTCTCCCTGGCAGCAGACTAAATTCACTTCATATTCTGGGCTAATACAGGGCTGCCCTCTTATCTGAAACCCTGGTCTCATTTTAGGCATGTCTCTGGAGGCCAGAAGAAAAGGAAGAAAAGCAAGCGTTTGGAGTAGAGATGGTGGAGAGACATTGGAGGCTCTTGGGAAAGGCCAGGTTGATGCACATGGCAATAGCCACAGATAGCCCAAGGCTGGCACCTTTTGCTGTGTATTTGCAGGACTGAAGGGCAGGTTCATAGTGGCACCTTCCAGGGCTTCCCCCTCAGTGCTGGAGGGCTGACACAGACCCCATCTCACTTACTTATGTTCCCAGAGTGAGGCCTAGGAGACTTGTGATGGATCCAATGCCAGGCTGCCAGGGGAAGAACCGGGTCTCTGAGTGCCCCTTCTCCTTCCCTCAGGTGCCTCCATTCTCATCCCCACCATCCCACTCAAACCCCCTGCATGTTTTGCTTTGGTTCAGCCTCCAGTGACCACAGAGCTCTCCACTGAGGCCTCCCCACCTATGGTTGCTTTTTCTTTACCTGTAATCTGAAGAAGGAAGGATATTGAGAACATTTTATGGTTTAACACCCCCTGAGCCCCTGAGCTCCGAGTTGTAGAGACTTTATTCCTGGTGAGTACAGCGAAGAGATTGGGGAACCCCATTCTCTACTCGGCTCCTACTCATATAGTGGCAGCTCGACCCCAGATTCCACAGGCTGAGGATACTGGGGGCCTGGCTACGCTTGTCCCAGATTGTTTGTAAGGTAAGATGTTCCATCTCAGGAGAGGCAAGCCGAAAGGACCGAGGTTACCACCCTCACCCAGGATCCAATTCTGAGGGTCACTTTTCCTACCACCAGCTCTGGAGCAAGGGCTCAGAGATTTTGTCCAGGGAGACAGGTAGGCCATAAGAATAGAGCTCTGAAGCTGTCCCCACAGGAAATAACTTCATTTGAAAGAAGTTAAAGAAGAAAAACACTAATCTACACAGCTCAGAAACTCAATGAATTCCAAGTAAAAGAAACAAAAAGAGTTCCACATACAGGTACATTATAGTAAAACTGCTGAGACCCAAAGACAAAGGGAACATTTTGAAAGCAGCACAGAAAATATGACTTGTCACATACAAGGGCAGCTGATAAGGTTTACCTTTGACTTTTCGTCAGAAACAATGGAGGCCAAAAGGCAGTGGGTAACATATTCAAAATGCTGAAAAAAAAAGATGTCAACCAAGAATCTTAGTTCTAGCAAAACTATCTTTCAAAAATGAAGTGAAGACATTCCCAGATACAAAAATGAACAAAAAACACCGAAAGAAAGTTTTGCTAGCTGTGCTGTGTTACAAGAAATACTGAAAGAAGTTCTTCAGGAATAAGTTTTTTTAAATGAACAACTTAAGCTCTGAAAACTAAAAAACATCTTTGAAAGAAATTAAAGAAGACATAAATAGGGACATCTGGGTGGCTCAGTCCATTAAGGGACTGACTCTCGATTTCAGCTTGGGTCATGATCGCAGGGTCGTGGGATCAAGCCCTAAGTAGGGTTCTGTATGTACTGAGCGTGGAGCCTGCTTGGGATTCTCTCGTTCTACCCTCTCCTTCGCATGTGCACATGCACTGTCTTTCTCTCTCTCTCAGGTAAATAAAAAAAAAAAAAAAGACATAAATAAATGGAAAGACATATCATGTTCTTTTTTTAAAAAATTTTTTAATGTTTATTTACTTTTGAGACAGAGAGAGACAGAGCATGAGCGGGGAGGGGCAGAGAGAGAAGGAGACACAGAATCCGAAGCAGGCTCCAGACTCTGAGCTGTCAGCGCAGAGCCTGATGGCAGGGCTCGAACTCACGGACTATGAGATCATGACCTGAGCTGAAGTCGGACGCTCAACCAACTGACTCACACAGGCACCCCAAGACATGTCATGTTCTGCTCATGAAGTAGAAGTCATCATATTGTTAAGATAGCAGCACTCCTCAAATTTATCTACGGACTCAACACAAAAGTTGTTCAGTATCATTAGTCATTAGGGAAATGAAAATTGAAATCACAATGAGACACTTCTCAACACCAGTTGGGATGGTTAAAATTAAAATGACATACAATAACAAGTGTTGGTAGGAAGATGGAGAACTGAAACCCTTGTTCATTGCTGTTGGGATTGTAAAATGGTGCAGCCACTTTAGAAAAGCAGTTTGGAAGTTTCTCGAAAGGTTAAATGTAAATTTATCATGACTTAGCAGTTCCATTCCTACATATATACCCAAGAAAAATGAAAACATGTATCCATACAAAATCTTGCATGCAGAAGTTCATGCCATCATTTTTTAATGTTTTTTTTTAAAAGGGTATTATTTATTTTTGAGGGAGGAGACACAGGGTCAGAGAGACACAATCCCAAGCAGGCTCTACAGTATCAGAGCTGAGCCTGCCGCAAGGCTCGAACTCACAAACTGAGCCACTCAGGCACCCCCATGGCATCATTATTCATAAGAGCCATAAAGTGGAAACAACCCCAATGTCTATCAACTGATGACTGCTAAGCAAAATGTGGTCTACCCATACAGTGGTATATTATTCAACTGTAAAAAGGAAATAAGTACTGATACATGCTAAAACAACATGAATGCTGAGTCAAAGAAGCCAGTTACAAAATACTACATACTGTATATTCCACTTATAATAAATGTCCAGAATTGGCAAATCCTTAGAGACAGAAAGTATATTAGTGGTTGCCAGGGGCTGGGGGAAGAGAATGGGAAGTGACTATTCATGGGTATGGGGTTTCTTTCAGAGGTGCTGAAAATGTTCTCAAATTAGGTAGTGCTGATGGTTGCACAATTCTTCAAATATACCAAAAACCACTGAATTGTACATATTACAAGAGTAGATGCTATGGGATGTAAATTGTATTTCAATGAAGCTATTATAAACAACAAGAATAAAATCTAGAGTTCCCCACCCCTATCCCCATCACGGTAGCTGGGAAATTTCTAGCTTAGTTGCAACAAAGTTATGAAAAAGAAATTGGAGTCGATGTGTATTCTATGATTAACTAACTACTACTTCCTATTTTTCCCCTGGAATGAGAAGTGTAAGATGACACAATGGAAACTTATTTTTCATTCTTAAGTGAACTATTGCTAGGTTTTCACTCACAGTAATCTCTGAGATTGATAGCCATTTATAAAAGGATTTTACGCTTTCTAGCAAAAGCTGTTTTGGTTCTCGGTCACTGACGAAGAAGTTCTTATTCCCAAGAATTTCTGTTGCCTAGTTAGGTTTAAGTGTAACCTGCTTTACTTACTCATTCATACTGTTTGTTCGAAGTCATGGTTTGGCTGTGAGGACAGAGGCATGAGCTTAGTTAGTAGACAGGGAATGACCGTTTAATGAGGGTTGAAATGTGCCAGACACTGTGTTAAACACGGTACTTACATTTCCCGTGCTCAAGACAACCCCGGGAGGGGATATTCTTGTCACATTTTTGAAGATGAAAAAGCAGGCCAATAGATGTGGATGGAGTGCCCAAAGTCACACATCCAGAAGTGGTAGAGCCCAAGAGAGGCTGTGTTCTTTATTCAATGTCAGGCTGCCTTCCGGAGTTCTCAGTACTACTGAGGTCACAGGGATCCTCTTATCTTTATGGTCTTTTATGGCTTTGGTAAAGGCTAAAACTGCTAGCTAGACTGGCTACTTGTAGAGTTCAAGGTTGAGGGTGATTTTCAAAAGACAGCATGTGATACCATGCTTTTTCCCCCAAACTCGTCTTCCATTACACCTGATTGTTCAGCATTCGGCATTCATTCATGAACAAGTTGTTGAAAATCCACCATTTGCCTAGCCAGGTGCAAGCATTAGTTATCTAAAATGATTACCTGATTGAGTTCAGGTGTTAGAACTCTGTTCCTCTGGAGGAGGATGAGGAAGGGGTGTATCTTTTTTCTCTCTAGCCAGAGATCAAGGACACAGTGGCCCAGAACAGAGCCCGCCCTGCCCAGGACTACTGGGCTCATGCATGCACATATGCACACCTGATCTGTCCTATAAAGTATGCTTGACCTTGAGCTTTGTGGAGGCAGCAACCATGTCCGTTTTGTGCCCCACACAGAGTCTGGCCCAGAGCAGGTGCTCGATGACAGTTGAATAAATAATTAAGCAATTCCTTTTACCAATCCACTAGAATTTGAGCTGTTGCTTCATTGCCCTGTGCCTTCATTTTCTCGTTGATAAAATAGGGATAAAAAGAGTACTCATTTCACTTGACAACCTTGAGATCCCATGAGATAATACAAGACACACAGTGAGCACCCAATACACTATAGTCACTGTATCTGTGAAGGGGCCTGAGAGACATGTTCTTCTATGCCAAGAGTAGCCTTCCGTCTCCTATTACCTTGTGACCTGGGTTTTTGTTTCTTAAAGCAAAGCTGAAGGCTAGGCTGCCCAGCTACAAGGTCTCACTCTGCTGTGTTAGGGAATGTTGGTCTAAGATCCTGAGGATGAGGCAGACACAGTAACCCTGGGAAGGGATATCCAGTGCCCTCACCCTACACAACTTGGGCCAGTTAGTTCCTGCATTCCACTCTCTGTCCAGGGTGACCTCAGTGTGTGTGTGTGTGTGTGTATGTGTGTGTGTGTGTGTATATGTGTGTGTGTGTGTGTGTGTGTGTGTGTGTGGTGGAGGAGGGGGTTATGTTTTGGAAATGTTAGTGCTTGACCTGAAAGCACAGCTCCAGAGCAACACCAGCCAGCTCCTCACCAGACTGTCCACCACTAGTCTCTGAGTGGATCACATTTATGCATGTTTGTGCATACATGAATGTACACATACATGCAGAGACCCAAGGGACAGAAAAGACTGTCTTCAGGATGCCTGGGTGACTCCAGCTGGTTGAGCGTCTGACTTTGGCTCAGGTCATGATCTCTCAGTTCGTAGGTTTAAGCCCCGTGTCAGTCTCTGTGCTGACAGCTTGGAACCTGGAGCCTGCTTCAGATTCTGTGTCTCTCTCTGCCCCTCCCCTGCTCTCTCTCTCTCTCTCTCTCTCTCTCTCTCAAAAACAAATAAACATTAAAAAATTTTTAATAAATTTTTATTTAAAAATTTCTCTCAAAATAAATAAACATTAAACAAAACAAACATTTTTTATTAAAAAAAGTTTTTTAAAGACTGTCTTCCACTCGGCCTACAGTGTTATTACTAACCACAGGGAGTTCCCCGGGCTCTGGCTAGTGGGGCACTAAGATGCACACCTCAGATCCCAAGGGGCTGGTCACAGGTGGGGCCTGGCCTCTACATGAGTTGTCCCACGGAGAAAAGGGACCTTCTTTAGCCTGGCAGCTGATTTATAGGACTCCAGTCCTATTTTTTATTTCCAGATTTAAATCTGGAAATCCTGTATCCTATTACTAGGTCTCCTTCAGCTTTCCAAAAAGATTCTCTCGGCATAGTAACTTTGCAAGAAATGGCTCAACCTTGGAACGAACCGTGGGTAGCCGTGACATCCAGCTGCCTTCCTCTGCTGGCTTTGAGCAGGATTTCCAAAGGCGGAAGGCACCGTCCGTGGGCCGGCAACGGGTGGCTGCTGAGTGCACATGACTACCTCCTGTGCCTCATGATGCTGATAGGGCTTCTTGGGCCCCTCTTCAGGGAAAAAGGGGGACCTAGAGCCATGGCTGCATGGGCTCCAGTAGGAGAGCAATGGGGAGCTGGCCCTTAATACATCATTCCCAGCACCCCAATTCAGAACTCGCCATGCTCCATTCCCTAAATGGACCAGGCTTGATCCACTACTGAGCTTTCTTTATGGGCATGCAAACAGTGCAGTCACATGGGGCCCCGAAGTTGTTTGTAATGCTCTGCTACTGACGTCTTGAAATTCTTCATAATTTTTGAACAAAGTGTCTTGCATTTTCAGATTGCACTGGGTTAGCCAGTTCTACTCACTACCTTTGTCATGTAATCCCTGGCTCCACATCTGACAGTCTTCCTCTTTTCCTTTCTGTCTTTAAGACTTTTTTTTTATTTTAATGTTTATTTATTTTTGAGAAAGAGAGACAAGAGCTTGAAAATGGGAGGGGCAGAGAGACACACACACACACAGACTCCGAAGCAGGCTCCAGGCTCTGAGGTGTCAGCACAGATCCCCATGTGGGGCTCAAACTCATGAGCTGTCAGATCATGACCTGAGCCGAAGTCAGATGCTCAGATGACTGAGCCACCCAGGTGCCCCTGTTGTTAAGTCTTATTTATCCTACCCTAAGGCAAAATCCTGACAGAAAAATACTGAAAAACCATAAAGGAGAGCACATTCTCTTTGGAAGAGCTTTTCGGCTTGACCACAAACAGAATGGTGACAGTGGATAATAGACACATCAATACCCCTACCACACTTGAGATTTTCTCAGCTCTGCCCAGCGCTAAAGGGTGTGGTAGAGGTCCTTTACCCCTAGTCCTAGAGTCTTCTGTGAAGAATTATAGGGGATGGTATTTACTAAGCTCATTTGTCTGACCTTTGGCGTTCTCGTCCAAAGCATGCCATGGGTACAAAGTCGGTGCAAGGTCAAGCCTGAGTTGGTATCTAGCAAGCCCATTTACTCGCTATGACTTCAGACAAACTCCAGTCTCAGAACCTCAGTTTACTCTTACACAAAACAGGCAAAACAACATTTTAGTAGGCTTTGGAGTCTCAGTTTTACGAATCTCTGTGTATTGGGGCAAATTCCAAGCTCTTTGCTAACCCTTTGGCTGGTGATTTTCAGAAGTGGGTGGCCACTAATTCAGGTGCATGTCCTGTCTATGCCTTCTGACCCATGGCATGGCAGGGCACCTGAATCCAGGCCACTGTTTTAGAGGATTTGTGCCCTTTCCCCTGAAGTCCATTCAGGGGCCCGAGTACAGAAAAACTGTACTCTGGACATGATCTCAGATTCATCCTCTGCTTGTGCCTGAGGGGTAGAGAGCCAAGTTCCTGGCCCACTTTGTTTTTCCTCTGTAGAGCTGTGCTTGGGCATTCTGCCTGTAGCCAGCATCGTGGGTGCCAGGAGAGGCGGCCTCATGAATCTTGTTATTGTCTTTAGGTCGGGAGTGTTCTCAAGGACCTTATCCTCAACATCACAGCTTGACCCCTTTGTGGAAGGAAGTCTAGAGGAGAGACTTGCTCAAGTCTTAGTACTTAGAAAAACTAAATTCTGCAGAACAAGTGTATCACTTTGCCTATTGGGGATCCTTCGAGCTGAGCCACAGGGATCTTCAGAGCCGGATTTCAGGACGTCCCTGGCAAGCGTGCAGGCCCCTGGGCAGGACAGCTGGCTGTCAGACTAATCCTGGTTTGGTTATTTTGGTTATTTTGCAACCCTTCCTCCCTTGCACTGTGTGCCCTGACTCCTTAGCCTTTTGTTTTACACTTTTCTCTTGCATGCAACTTCTCTCTGCTGCAGACTGAAGTGTGACATAAATATGTGAATTCATTTTTAAATCTATTTTAGGGAAGTTGTGAGGATTAAGAATGGAACTGCTTCGTGAATGTCGTGGAAGCAGCCCCACCACTGAGTGGAGGTGGGATTGGGTAGGAGGCAGGGGGGATTTCCTCTAGACTGGATCATCTTGCCACACATAGCAATCTCTTGACTCAGGGCCCCAAAATATCTATTGGTTCCTGCAATATATATGTGTCTGGATAGATAGATAGATAGATAGATAGATAGATAGATATGAAAGCTCATTGAGCACACTTTGAAATCTTTGCAAATTCCCTTGAAATTTTGCTGACTTGACTTAAACAGCTGGGAGCTGAAATTCTTGCTAAAGCCCTCATTTTATGGATCCACCAGCAGGGACTTGTTAGGGCTATGACAGCTCATAGGCCCTGGGGAATGGGAGGAACCACCTTTCTGGGAAGGCTGGGTGGGAAGGAGTGTGGAGAAGTGTAGAAGGGAGATAAGGGGTGCTGGAAAGGTATAGATACCCCACCCCCATCCCCACCACACAGTGGGCTCTAAATTCAGGCTCCAGACTCAGCCTGTGGTATGAATGGAGCAGGGAGGGAGAACAGGGTTTTTTGGGAGGAGTCTGCTCAAAAAATATAATCACAGACCACTTGCACTTTTCAACAAGGCAGAGGAAACTTCTATGCCTTGACCAAGGGACCAGGCCCTCTGCCCTACCCCTCAGGAGTTTCAAACACCCTCCCTCCATGCTTGGATGCCTTCTGAAGCAGAAATACTACCTTGCTTCAAACTGCTTCACAGCTGAGGGGTCACCGGTCACAGCAGTGGCCTCGGCTAGCTTCTCGCTACAGGATGCAAACAGAGCATTACTCTCCCTTACCTGTAGAAGCGGAAGGTGAATCTCAGGGACGGCAGTGTCTTGCCCCAGTAAATGCTAGAGGCAGGAGTCAACCCCAGGGTGAGGCCTATGCCCTTAGCACAAAGCGGACTGCCTGTCACAGGGGAGGAGAGCCTTTTCCAGCTGCCATGCTAATATTCCCCTCAGATCTGGGCTGGGGCTGGGCCTTCTGGAGGGCCGGGCCCATGCTTCATGTTGTCTTCTCTGGCAGTGGAGTCTAGTGTGTGAGGATGACTGGAAGACGCCCCTCACTTCCTCCCTGTTCTTCATGGGCGTGCTCTTTGGCTCCTTCGTGTCTGGGCAGCTATCAGACAGGTAAGGAGGCTGGGAGGGAGGAAAGGTGGGATAGGGCACCTTGTCCACTCACTACCTGACTGGGGGTTGGACTGAATTTCAGGTATTTCGACCCAGAGAAAGAGAGACCCCACATACCAACAAGTCAGTGAAAGGAGGAGCCCTGATGTCTCACATTTTCCCTACCATCAGCTCCTTATTGGAACCTTATTTTGTTCAGTTCTCCAAGCCTTGCACTTCCAGGGTTTTGGGCAAGGGTTTGGGAGGAGGCAATGGTCTCACTGGAAACTACAGTCTTTCTATCATCAAACCTCTAAAAAAAAATATATATATATATACACTGCTGGCATCACCACTGCCTCTCCATCCCATCCCTAACTCTTAGATGGCACATGATCTGTCTTCAACCAGCCATCAGTCAGAGTAAGCGCCAGACAGCGAGTGCCCACATCACTGCTCTGCAGGACACCAGGGCCACAGAGCTGACTGAGGCTGGTTGTGGACCTCCTGGAACTCAGTCTAGAGGAGACAGCATTGCAGCTCCAGGAGAAGTGCCCCACTGGCCCCTGAATGTTCTATGGGGACCAGAGCAGGAAGGCGGGAATGCTAAACGGCAGTGTTGGGAAAGCTTCCCAGAGGAATTCCTGTCCCTCCTCCAGTTACCAAGTCCAAAGGGACCGCAAACCCTAAGCCCTGAGATCTGATTTTGGAAAATGAGGTAGGAAACTGTTCTGCCCATGCCTATTCTCCATTATACCCATTGGTCACTATCGGAAAGTGAAATGAAGACTTAAGCCAACTCTCCGCATGTCTACTGCCGAGAGCTACTTTTCCCATAGAGAAGTGGCTTGCAATTTCGGTTGCACATTAGACTCATCTGGGAAATTTTTTTAAATCCCAACATGCAAACTGCATCCTAGACAATACGAATCTTAGGAGGTGAGAGGCTGGCACCAGCATTTTCGGGCACCAGGGGATTTCAAGGGCAGCTAAGGTTGAAGACCACTGCTGTAGAGGGAGTCTTCATTCTGGATTGACACAATTCCCATATTGCTGATAGATGTATCTGCAATCTGTACTTGCCAGAAAAGTGGTGGCAGCTTCTTCCTGTGGCTTGGTGTAAAGAGCAGAATTCTACGTGGTCCTTGCATGAGCTGTTCTGTGCTTTCAAGATATGGGGCCTCTACAGAAGGTTTCGAATCTGAGAAGTCACCTCCTGGGCAAATGGATTCCCTGAGACCTCACCAAGGAAGAAGCTGGGAGGATGAGACAGGGAAAAAAGTCTGTCACACAGCTCTGAAAACAAACAAACAAACAAACAAACAAACAAACATACATAAAGTCTGCAGTGATGCCTGACTTAGGGCTTGCCACATGCCTGGCTGTGAACTGCACATGCCATGTTTTGTGCTGTGCTGTATTCTGCAGGTTTGGCAGGAAGAGCATCCTCTTTGCGACCATGGCTGTGCAAACTGGCTTCAGCTTCCTGCAGATTTTCTCCATCAACTGGGAGATGTTTACTGTGTTATTTGTCATCGTCGGCATGGGACAGATCTCCAACTATGTGGTGGCCTTCATTCTAGGTAAGAATGTTTTCTGATGCTCAGGGCTTCTCCTTCAAACCCTGTGAGAAGCCGGGAAGAAGGGGCCACCGAAGAGGGCATAGGGAGTGCTCTTGGGACAGAAGGAGGCACCTCAACCCATGGGCTGTGCTTTTAAAGCATGATCAGCCTCAGACATGTGTGTGTTGGGGAGGGGGCTGAAGCCTCAGGTCCTTTGATCTGGTCGCAGGCAAGGCAGGCACTCACAAGGCTGGGCTCTGGAATGGAGTGGTGGATAGAAGCTGGACCTGATAGGAACCAGCCAAACAATAACTGAGCACATTTCAGCAGCACGGGGCTTGGCAAAGGCACAAAGTTGGGGTGCAGGGGGAGGGACCACCTAGGGATGTCTTTGACTTGAGTTTTGAAAGCTCAGGATTTCTGCCTGGGTCAGGGCAAAAGTGTTCCTGGCAGTCGTGCATGGCCCGTGGAGGAACTTTGGGCAGATGGTGTAGCCGGTATACAGGTGGAAGAGGCAGGCATGTGCCAGACAGGAGTTCAATGCCAGTCTGCCATCCCTGAGCAGGTCTGGTGTCACCCTGAGTCAGAGCTCACCCCAGAGCATATCAGCGACGTGCAGGATGAAGAGCCTTGCTGATAGTAGTCCTATCTCCTAGCAACAGCCTTGCTTCTGGAGTCTAGGGCTGCCTGAAGGGGACACACAAGCTAAAAGACATGAGGCCCCAGGGCCCTCACCAGCATTTCTTGAGACGAAGTGAAGTGAGCTCCCAGCAGGCTGACCAGGGTCACCCCCAGGAGCAAGCACCCCAACGTGCTCTCTGAGCCCACCTGCTAACTCTGACAGCTGATAACAGGGGAAATGAGGGGCCCTTCTGGAACAATAGACAACAGTTATCATCTCTAGTTTGACAATATATCCCTGTTGATTCATTGCTGACCCAGTTTGCCCCTATTGTCACAGTGTAATTATTAACAGTGCCTTTTTAATGTAAGTCTAACAATTCTTCCTGCCTCAGAAGTCTATATCTGGTAAGATGGATTCTGATTGCTTTTAAGAATCTGAGTGACGCACTGGCTTTGAAGATGCTGTGCTCTCTTGGTTGAGGACGTGTACACTCTCTGTGAGGTTGCCAAGATGGAACTGCTCACATTCCACTCCTTTAATCATTTGTGAAGAGCTTCTTGACACACCCAAGGTGTCTGAAGCTGGGGGAAGGGGAGAGAATGCTGAGCCACATGATCCTGGCAGTTAGCACCCTCTTCAGCACCCAGCAGGAGAGGGGCCTCCCTCTTCCCTGTGGGGAAAGAGGAGAGCCAGATGTTCTTTTTTTTTTTTTTTAATGTTTATTTATTTTTGAGAGGGAGAGAGAAAGAGAGCAAGGGACAGGCAGAGAGAGAGGGAGACACAGGATTTTAAGCAGGCTCCAGTCTCTGAGCTGTCAACACAGAGCCAGATGCAGGGCTTGAACTCACAAACCATGAGATCATGACCTGAGCTCAAGTTGGATGCTTAACTGAGTGAGCCACCTAGGTGTCCTGAGAGCCAGATGTTCTTAAAAAAGATCCTTTGTGTGGAGGACACACAGCTTCAGGCCAGTAGTGCTAGAAATGAGAAATTGGAGCAATTTAGGATGAAATTGCAACCTTCTAATGCTTCATGGCCCCAAGGACACAGGGCTCTTGAGTAAAGTCTATTTGTTCTCCTGGGCAAAATCTCTCAGAATCCATCTTCCTAGGGATGATCCTCCGTAGACCCAAAAAGCCCAGTTTGTGGCTCTGCTTGGGCCACACACCAGAGACTAAACAGGTCTCCCCAAAATAAAGAATTCTGCCCGAGATTGGCAGACTCCTTTAAGAAGGGCCTAAAAGATGATCTGAAAGGGAAAGATAGAAAATCATGGCAAACCCAGAGAAGCCCTATCATTGGGATTGGGAGCCAGGTGGGGTTTGTCCCAGGCATGGTGTCCTCCAGGTTCTACTGACCAGCCAACATTGAGTCCTACCTTTCCAGGGGCATACGATGCTTCTGGAGCCTTGGAGCCTCCCCTGTTTCAGTGGACGAGGCTGGAAGAGCCTCCCGCAGGGAAATCCTGCCTAGCTGGCCCTGACGCTACAACCTACTCCCCTCCCTGCTCCCCATGCTAAGAGGAGATAGCGACAAGGGGAGAGTAAGATCATGTACGATCAATCAGAACCCAGATGTACAAGCCAGTGATCAGCGAGCTGGATCCTGGGTGCAACAGGCTCCCCATCCACCCACCTGGGTCCCAGAGCCTCCCTGGCTATAGTTTTACTCCACTGTGCTCAGCAGGAAACTGACCACTTTTGTATCCTTGTATGAGACTCTTTGTGTTGGGTTCTCTGATTTGCACATTTAAGAATGTCACTGAAAACCAACATGCCCCAGGAGCAGCGGACTGTCGGACTGTCGTGTTGGTGCCAGGGGCGGGGTGGCGTGGTTGGCGCTAAGTGCCGGGGCTTGGTGGCGGCTGGCTTCTCCTGTAGCACAACAGCACTCTCTAGTGTTCCAGGGCTAAAACAGCGAATTCCGGGTTTTGAGTAAAATAAACTGAAGCTTGGGGTCTGCGCCTTCTCTTGTGCCTTCTGGCTCTAGGGAAGGGCTGGCAAGACTCTGTGATGCTCATTTTAAGAGACTTCACGTCAATTCCAGAAGCTGAATTACTCCCATTCTCAAAATGATTCAGAAGCGGATCCTTTTTAAAAAAAGCTCTGCTTTTTAAAAACTGTGAAACCTGCCAGAGTCACAGGAGACAAGAAAAGGCAGGGAAGGAGCAATGCTAGCCAAAGGAACATGAAGTGGATACCCCTGGAAGTGAGGGTACTGCCAGAATCATGCTAGTTTATGAGGAAATGACCACTCAGGACTAATGACACTGACCCTGCCTACACTCCAGCTGCCCCTCACCATCTTCCACTGTTTCCCAGAAATACTGCCTTTAAGCCGCCCACAGCCTTCTGGGTAATTACACGGGTTCCTTCTTTATCCCTCATAACTACCTGCTCAAATTTATTTTGCACAGTTAATTGCCTTCCTGTCTTGACTGATCCATTAATTCAGTATTTTCCTAGTACTCCTAACATCAACCTCCTATGCAATATTTGTGCTAGCACACTGAACGATTTGAAACTCTGCTTCCTCTGGTGTCTACATGTGTTTTTCCTTTTCATAAGTATGTGACTGATGGCATCTTCTTTTATGACTCTGACTACCGGAAAGCTCAGGCAAAATTGAAATTTAACTTTATCAATTGTACAGTCTTTTTGAGCCACATATTTTTTAAGTGTTTTTTTAATTCTTTTTTTTTTTTTTTGAGAGAGAGAGAGAAAGAGAAAGTGTGTGCGCCCGCACAAGCTGAACAGAGACAGAGAAGGAGGGAGGACAGAGGTTCCGAAGCAGGCTTTGTGCTGATGACAGGAAAGACCCCGACGTGGGGCTTGAACTCATGAACCATGAGATCATGACCTGAGCAGAAGTTGGACCCTTAACTGAGCCACCCAGGCACCCCTAAGGTGTTTTTAAATTGAGATATAATTTGTATACTATTCACTCTTTTAAAGTGTGTATTTAAAACTTTTTTAATGTTTATTTTATTTTTGAGAGAGAGAGACAAAGCATGAGCAGGGGAGGGGTAGTGAGAGAGGGAGACACAGAATCGGAAGCAAACTCCAAGCTCTGAGCTGTCAGTACAGAGCATGGTATGGGGCTTGAACTCGTGATCCACAAGATCATGACCTGAGCTCAAGTCGGACGCTTAACCTACTGAGCCGCCCAGGAGCCCCAAAAATGTGTATTTTAGTGATTATTAGTATATTCACCAAGTTGTAGACCATCAGCTCTTTCTAACTCCAGAACATTTTCATCACCTCCCCCAAAACCCTGTACCCATTAACAGTGACTCCCCATTTTCCTCTTTTCCTAGCCCTGGGCAACCACTAATCTACTTTCTGTCTGTATGGATTCATCTATTCTGAACATTTCAGATAAGTGGAATCACAACATGTGACCTTTGTGACTGACTTCCTTCACTTGATGTTTTCAAGGTTGGTCCATGCTATAGCATGAATCATTATTCCATTGAATGATTTACTACATCTTGTTCATCCATACATCAGTTGATGGACATCAGGGTTGTTTCCACTTTTTGGCTATCAAAAAGAATGCTCCTATCAACATATGAGTACAGGTATTTTTTATGGATATGTGTTTTTCAGTTCTCTTGGATATATACCTAGGAGTGGAATTGCCGAGTCATATGGTAATTTTATGCTTAACCATTTAAGGAACGGCCATAGTGTTTTCCGAAGTGATCAGTTGCATATTTTTTTGTTCTTTTCTCCAAGGCATAACTTTTGCCTTTCCTTGTATTTTACTTTAATGTTACCGTTATCTTATTGTATTCAAATTATAAGCTACCTCAAAGACTTGAAGGGATGAGATGGGATATAAATATATTAAAAAGATGCAGAAACTTGCTGGCACACCTTTTTTGCCCTACATCATGTGAAGAAAGATATGGAGGGAAAGATATGGAAGAAAGAGAGGAGCAAGGACTCACGCTTGTCTGTTTTCAAGGAGTTTACATATGATCAACAGAGGCAGTCAATGCAGTTGTTACTGAGGATATGGGACATGGGTGAGGTAGCGGTGACTATATGCTGGATGTATGCAGAGTTAGGAAATGTTACTTTTAACTAGAATGATCTCTTCAGGTTCATAGAAGGGAGAGAGGTAGCCCTGAGTAGGGGAATATCTGTTAATTTGGAGAGAATTCTGAGTATTTTCCAGGGAGCAAAGAGAGTCTTCCACTGAGTCTCTTGGTCAAAGCCACTATACTTCCCATCATTGCTCTGACATCCAGCACATTTCAATTGTTTGACCAGGATAAAAGAATTAGCGATTCCTGAACACCTGCCATATGCCAGATACACTACTAGGCACTTTACACAAAGTATCTCAGTCCTTGTAATAAGAACTCCATGAAGTAGGACTTATCAAGTAGCAAGCTAGTGTCAGGGAGCCCAGGCTCTCTGCAGATGCGTCTCTGCACATGGTTTCTGTACTCACAACCCCGGGACCCCTGGTTCCTTCTCCACATTCTGGCATGTGCCGCACTTTCTTATTTCTTGAGCTGGGATCTGCCACAGGCCTCTGTTAGTCATTTATGGAAGAGCATGTCCTGCCTCCATGTGGAATGGATTCAGTGGTTCCTGGGATGACTACCACTGAAGGGCCTTGATAATGCAGAAGTGAGCCTGGCCCTCCCTGAGTCACCCACTCGGAAAGAGTACCCTCTTGGAGAGAGTACTTAGATTCAGGGGGTAGTGGCAGGCAAAGGGCAGACACTACTGGCCAGGACAGGCCCTTCTGGCTTAGATGACAGATTCTCACTCCCAAGAGACACTCCAAGAACTGACTAGACCGAGACAAACTAGGAGTAAAAACCTAGGGAGTAAACAAGGCCAGGACAGGCATTCCCAGCCAGCAGAAGTCACTGCTGTCACCTGTGAGGCAGCTACAGGCCATGAAAGTCTGCAGGAATCTGCAGAATCCTCTCTTAGTGTTCCTCTGAGAGGGCTGGTTGGCCTCCAGTTGGTTCAAAGACCAGGCCAGGAAGGGAAAACGTAAATCCTCACTTCTTGAAAGGAGAGCATGGCCTGACCCATCTCCCGTGAAAGTCTCCCTTAGGAGTCTCAAGTGACCGCTGCTTGATAAGGCCCAGGCTTTGCCTCCAAGTGATATTTTCTAGATGGTATCCATCATTTAAATAGATCAGGTTTAAATCCTCACTGCCCCACCTGCTACTTAGGTATGAAGTGAGGCCATTTGCTTCAATTCTTTAAGTCTCAGCTGATTATGTGTAAAACAGAAGTAATATTCATTCTTGCACAATTGTTGTGATGCTTCAAAGAGATAATAGATGTAAACACTTAGTCTAGAACTTGGCTCAAAGTGCCCGCTCATAAATAAATGCTAGTATGAAGATGATGGTGATGATGTTTACAGAGGGGTGATGGTCTAAATGTCAGAGAGCAGGAAGCTGTGCTAATGAGCAACTCTTCATGTTCATGCCATCCATGTGGCTCCACAGAAAGGCAGAGAGGTAGATTTAAAAAGCTCTGTCCCCCATGGGTACCCTGCAAAGTCAGAACTGTTCTGGCCTGACACACGAGCTTAGAGACAGAGATAATCTGGGTACACAGTGGTGTCACTTCTCTTTCTTCTCTTATCAGGACCCTGAAAGTATGGGGGGGGGGCTCCCTTGCTTCACAATTCTACAAGATTCTCCCTTGGTCCTGTGCACTCCTCTTTTCCACAACCAAATCCTCTGCTGCTTCACTTCTGAATCTCTGCTTAGGAATAAAACACCCCCTATTCATTCTCACATCACGATAATTACAACCAAAGTGTTTAGAAACATGGCATGGTGAGTCTGCCTATGGAATAGTAGGAGGGTCCATAGTGAGGTAAGAAAATATCTGAAATTAACACTCATGATCCTCAAAGAAGTCAGGCCCTATTTTTGGAATTAGTTGAGAGGCTGAAGCCTGCCTCAGGTGGTAGGGCTATTGCCCGCAGTCTGGGATGTGAGAGGCACACATTATTGGCTGTTTCTAACAGTCTGCTTTTTAGAAATGGCTGTTGAAGAGGGAACCACTAAGGCAAACCTCCAGTCATGCTGAGTGAGGAAGAAATGGGTTGGGAGCAAGGAACAAGTGGTGAGAATGGGAAACTAGCCAAATACAAGTGACCCATGAACAAGGGGGTTGGGGCACTGACCCCTCCTTCACCCATACAGTCAAAAATCCCATGTATGACTTTTGACTTCCCCAACACTCAACTACTAAGAGCCTACTGTTGATCAGAAGCCTTACTGATAACATACATAGTCAATTAACATATTTTGTATGTTGAATGTATTATTACTGTATTCTTATAATAAAGTTAGCTAGAGAAAAGAAAATGTTATTATGAAAATCATAAGGAAGAGAAGTACATTTACAGTACCATACTGTATTTACCTAAAAAAAACAATCCTTGCGTATATGGACCCATGCAATTCAACCCATGTTGCTCAGGGTCACTGGTCATAATTATACTGCTTCTCTGGCATTAGCCCTTAATTCCTTAGCCTGTGCTCAGGACATAACAACACATCTGAGAAAATATCTCTTGAGAGACAAGCCTGAACAGTCCTTTGAATGCTGTTTTGTGTTTCCTGGGTTACTTTTCTGCAGTGGTGGGCAGATCTCAAGTAAAAAGCAGAGCCGTTGCCATCAGCCAGATCTCTGCCTCGGGGCAGAGGACCAAGAGTGGACTCCAGAAAGGGCCCGGAGCTCTGTGACAACAGAAGGAGCTTCTTCTCGGACTCCCCCATCTCAACCGAGAGCTCCAAGAGAGCAGGCAATGTCTCTGGAAGACCTGTGGCACTGAGCAGAGCAAGAGCCAACAGCCACCCGTGTGTGGCTCTCCCAAAACCAGGGCCCAGCGCCAAGCAGTCTTGGCCCTCTGTGGTGTTCTGGGGAAGTTCTGTGAAGTTCCCTGGGTGTGTGGCCAGCTCCACAGCTGCCACCTGCTGGGCCAGCAAACCAGCTCCTTCTTTTCTTTCCTTGGTCTGAATAGACTGTGTCTGCCTGGGGCTGACCTCTGGGGACCATGTGGCTGTGGTGAATTCAGCCTTGGGTGCTGGGGGCCTGCTCTGTGTACCTCAGGAGCCAGCTGGATCCTATTTACCATTTCTCAGGGCTCAAGGGTGGCTAAAGATGAACTATGAACTTTCCGCCATTTCCTAAGACCCCATGTCTGCTTATAGTGCGAAACTGTGGGAGGGGCTCCATGCATCGTGACCCCACAGCGCCCCTCAGAAGAACCCCTGCCATCTCCTGGAACACCTGTCAGCTCCTCAACCTGGGGCGTTGGAAATGTGGCATTCTCAGAAGAGATTACCCCTCAGAGTTGGGCGTGATATTTCTGTGACATGAGGTGGCCTTCAAAAGATAAACCTATGGCTCCTCTAAAACCTCATGAAAACTCATCCTTCTTTAAGGTGACAAGTCTTGGGTCACTTTCCACTTTCTTTCACCCTGATCATGCCTCCTCTGGGCCATGAGGAAAACAAATGCCTCCAAGTAATTACAGTTCCAACTCTAACTGCCAGGTAATGATGTAAAACAGCAAATATCAAAGTGAGTTAAAATGCTAATACTCCTCCCTTGTTTTGAACAGGAACTGAAATTCTTGGCAAGTCAGTTCGTATTATATTCTCTACATT
This sequence comes from Cryptoprocta ferox, assembly GCA_028646485.1. Classification (NCBI taxonomy): domain Eukaryota; kingdom Metazoa; phylum Chordata; class Mammalia; order Carnivora; family Eupleridae; genus Cryptoprocta; species Cryptoprocta ferox. Next base: position 22,092,112 of record CM053572.1, read on the forward strand.
AGGAGTGTGCACATTTTTTGCAGTTGGCTACATGCTGCTGCCACTGTTTGCTTACTTCATCAGAGACTGGCGGATGCTGCTGCTGGCGCTGACGGTGCCGGGGGTGCTGTGCATCCCGCTGTGGTGGTGAGTGTGGCTAGGTCCCAGACAGCCCCCTGCCGCAGGCCAGCTTGTCTGGAGCCAGAGCCTGGTGCGGACCCTCCTCTCGCGTGGGCTTGCGTGGGCTCAGTGCAGCTGGCTGAGGCTGGGGCTTTGGAGCCAGGAGAGCGTCTGCCTCACTGTGGGTGGGCCTGTGTGCTGGGGTTTGCTTCTCCACGGTCCATTCTCAGGAAACCCGTCCCCCCAACCCCCACTGAGGCTCACCCAACTCTTGTCTGTTGTTGCTTTTTGATGTTGCTTATGGAGATGGTACTGTGGGGTTCTCTTGTTTCTAATTCTGCCCCACCCTGCTCTTTTGATGCTCTCCTGTCTCTAGGAAATCTTTCTCCTTATGGTTTCATCTAGTGTCATTTCCTCAGGCTTCTCTATCACAAAATGATTAACATGTAGGATGCTCCTATTTATCTGCTTTGTCTTGAACGGTGAGAGAATTACTTTCATTTAATGTTGTTAGAGAAATGTTCTCTCCTTCCATAATCCTGCCACCCAATTTTGACACATCGGTGCAAGAATAACCAAGTTTGGAGATACTGGGTCCCAGTTTCACCCTGGGTCCCAGTTTCACCCAATATGATTATGTGGGAAATTTCAGGTGAGAGAAGAGATTAGAATCATGGAATACGGTCCCAGCTGCACTCTTTTTTTGGGGACTCCCCATTTCTTCTGTATTTTGGGTTCTCCCCTATATTTAAGCAAGAGGAAAGGGGATTTCTTATATTGGTGGGTCTCTCCCCTCCACCACCTCGTCACTCCTTATTGGTTTGGTTTCAGGTTATCAATATCAAATCTCCCGGTAGCGACAGGTTCTACCAAACTGCTCAATCTCTACCTGCTTACACACAAGGAAAGTTTCTTTGACCACTTTTAAAAACTCATGGTTTAGACTAGCCCTCATGGTTTCTCTGTCCTTTGGACACAGGCTAGGAAGTTGCCAGAAGGTCCTTTATCTTCTCGCAACTGTTAGACAGTCATAGAGGCTGACAGCACAATTTGGCCACATTGGATCGGACAATTCAGGTTGGATCACTCCCAGCTACTGTCTTTTTAACACCTCGAAGACTGTTATGTTTTTCAGTGTAAATTCTTGGCATACTTGTGCCTGGGAGAAGAAAGCACTTTTTTCTCTTCTCTGGAATTTGAGAGACACTGTCGTAAAGGTTAGCTACGATTCTGAGTTGGAGGTTTCTTCGGGAACCCAGTCTGAGGGTTAGGAAAGCTGATGGTAAATAAGGACAGGCCATTAACTGCAGAGCTCTGTCTCCAAGGAAGCACCCCAGATTTACAAGAGAAGGATAATTTTCTGGAATGAGAGCCATCATCATCATCATCATCATAATCATCAATATTATCTTCATCACACCTTCTGTCCCTTTTTCCATAATTCCCTTGCTAACTGAATTTATTATAAAAGATGGTGGTGATCAGGGGTTCTCTCAAGACACAAGATTGTTCAAAGTTTATTTTCTGCCTCTTCACATGAATGATGTTTATGATCTATGATCCGTGCCTCCGGTTGCCATTTTGGTATAAGAGACCAGTACTTCTAAAATATGTTATAATCAGCCTTATTAGTATGTGGTCCTATGAGAGAGAGACAGAGAGAGAGAGAGAGAGAGAGAGAATAAAAATAGAAGGACCCTGACTGACCATAAGAGGGATTTTAATTTCTGGGGCTTGGACCTTTGCTTCTGGCCCCGATACTGCAGCAAGGAACTACTCTGGAAGGTCAGCCCCTTTGGTTTCCAGCTGAGAAGTTCCATCCCATGAGGAGCTGCCTTACTCTTGCCCTAAGGAGAGTTCTTTCTTCTGTTGGTTGCCCACAGGCTGGCCCATGAGCACTCCCAGCTGTAGGCACATTGTACCAGGGACAGGACTGCCCCAGACAGAGGGCAGCCTGGGACCAGCACTACAAAGCTGAGTGCTCACGCTGAAACTTTAACAACAGTCTTATCAAAAGTTAGTGGCACTCCACTAACTTTTGAAATAATCAGCTAGACTTGATTCTCCATGCAGTAAAAAACCATGGCAATCCAAAAGTAGAGTTCACAGCAGCCCTGAGTATGGTGGCCTGGAAATGGGAGTAAACCCATGCAGAGCCCTGCAGGTGGTTTGGGGAATTTTTTATGTCCCAGGTTCCTTTTTTTTTTTTAATGTTTATTTATATATTTAAAGAGAGAGAGAGAGAGAGAGATGGGGGGGCACATATGAGTAGGAGAGAGGCAGAGAAAGAAGGAGAGAGAGAATCTCAAGCAGGTTCTGGGCTGTCAGCGCAGAGTCCGACGTGGGGCTTGATCTCACAAACTGTGAGATCATGACCTGAGCCAAAATTAAGAGTTGGGTGCTTAACCAACTGAGCCACCCAGGCATCCCTGTCCCAAGTTGCCAAGTTGAAAGGTTTGGCAAGTAGTGACTATAGGTACAAATGAAGTATGCATAGAGAGGGTGAGGAAGAGCCAATGGATGCAACATGGGGGAAGCTCTGCGATATTTAGCTAACTAGATGTTAGGAACTTGAAGTCAATAATGGCCCTCAAAGTCTGTGGAAAGAAAGGTAGGATACTTCTAAGAACAACCTGGTGGGGGAAAGACATTGCTCAGAATCAGAAGTAGAGCATATATGTATATATACATGACGTTTACAGTGTATGGGAAGTAAGACCTCAAACTCCGCACTAATACAGTAGCCACTGGCCACATGCAGCTATGTAAAATAAAATTAGTTAAAAGTAAATAAAATGAAAAATTCATTTCCTCAATCACACTAGTTACACTAGTTCAACAACATGTGGTTATTGGCTACTGTATTGGACAAAACAGCTATAGAACACTGCAGAAAGTTCTCTTGGACAGCGCAGCTCTAATTACTGAAGGTCAGTGACCTAATATCACAGTTGCTATGGGGACCAACTAATAGCATATTCCAAAAAATGTAAACTGGGTTTAGTTTTCAACCCATGTGCTAATAGGCAGGGGAAGGGAGCTGAGGGTTGGCCATTTAATAAGTTGTGTTTTGCTCTGAGATTAATTCCTATTGAGGCTTTGGAGGGGCACTTGTAATTATAGGAGGCCTCTGTATCTGCTACATGTGATTTATTTTCTGGGATAACTGAGTACTGACAAATAGGTAAGAAAAACAAGAGAAAAATGGCAGAAGAATGGCTAAGAGATTTTGAGAAATAAAAAGTAGAAAAGAATAGAAAAATACAAATAAATATAAGTATGAAAAAATAAATAGAAATAGAAAAATTAGGAAAGAATAGAAGTCAACTGTGTATAATTAAAAAAATTAAGTTTCTAGACATTAAAGAAAAGATAACATTGACTATCTCCCCAAAACTGGTTTGGTTACTGACTGGCCTGGGAATCTGTTGAGAACTGCAGGGATAGCCCACAGGAGGGTGTCCATGTGTACATCTTCTCCTCTGACTGTAAGAAAAGCCCAGAAAGCACAGTTGCCTGGGCCATCCTTTACCTGATAAACTTCTGAGCTTTGTCATCTTGGGCCCCAGGAATTCTCCAGGGGATGGATGTACTAAAAAGACACTAGATAGTGTTTCGTTTATGAGCCACCCTAGCTATTACATTTGAGATGACTCTCTCCCAACTGCCTGGCTTACACTCACCCACAGTTAATGTTACCCTTTATGGTCTTGTCCTGGCTTCAAGTATAACTGATGATCTGTCTTATGGTTTGATCAGAACTTTGAAACTTGGAAGTGCTTTTGTTTATTCCTATTATCAATGAAAATCTTATGAGCCTCCCCCTTCCTGATTTTCTTTAAACACACACACGACAATTTTACAAAATAAAAATCATTTGGGGGCAATTTATGGTGAACAGTATCAAAGCTTGCTATTCTGAAAAATTATAAACCCTTAAAACTGTATTCCAGGTTTATTCCTGAATCTCCCCGGTGGTTGATATCCCAGAGAAGATTTAGAGAGGCTGAAAATATCATCCAAAAAGCTGCAAAAATGAACCACAAAGCTGCCCCGGTGGTGATTTTTGATCCTATGGAGGTAAGCACTTGCAGATGTGCCCTCTTGAGGTCAGCCATGCATTCTTGATTTTCGGGAATGTAATTTAATCCGATGTGTTTTGAGTGCCCAGTGTGTACCATGCGCTGTAGAGTCACAGCGATGATTCACTTCTGCGATGAAATCCACGTCAAAGGGGTGTGTAAGAATTAGGTGCAATCATGTGTGTAAACTGCTTAGCATACAGCAGGTGTTGATTAAATACTAATTCCCTTCCCTTTGGCAAGTTTACTTCCAACTTTTTACTGGTACTGCTCCAAACCACTGGTGTAGCTGCATACCGCATAATCTGAATGTCCAGATTAAGTGGAAAGAAATGGAGTTGAGGGGTGTTCCACGCAGGATTTCCCCATTGTACTCAAAATCATACCAAAGCTGCTGAGGAAGCTGTATTTGCCTTTAGTTGTGCTATGTCATGTCTAGAACCTAAAGGTGTGAAAGCACAGGCTCAAGAGTTCACCCCTGAAGGCAGGAGGCCATGCGGAAAAGATGATATTCCATGGTGGCAGCCGCACTTCCTGACAGTCAGTGAGGATTCGCAGTGTTCCCATCCATGCCCGGTGCCAGGTCCTTGAGAAAATAAGAAAATTAGATGCAGTGCCTATGCTTAAGGAGCATAGCATGTAGCTAAGAGTGTCAACAAGATTAGATGAAACACAGATGATGCCAGGAGGGAGGAAATGCTAAGTATCCAAGGAGTGGATGCTCTGTGGCAGCAGAGAAAGGGAATAGACAGACTCAGAGCTGAATAGGCAGGTCTGAACCAGGGGTGGGGGCCCTTAGATGAATGGAGAGGGTGGAGCAGGACATTCCTGGCTAGGAAAAGGGTAGGGGACTGCTCAGGACACCCCAAAAATACTAGGGCAGCTGCAGCAACAGTATATCTGCCCACATTGAAACCGGCACTGCTGGCATCCCCAGAAAGCAGAACTCTCAAAGGGTGGTGGGCACACCACTGCTCTACCCTGAGGGCTTCCTCTGTCCTTGGTCTTTGGTACCTAGGTCAGAAGCAGATATCCTGGCGATGGCTGGAGCATTAATTACAATGCCAGGAACCCAAGCTCCCAGAGGGCTGCTGGGACAAACATCACTCTTCAGATCAAGAATTCCATTCCTGGGGTGCCTGCGTGGCCCAGTTGGTTAAGCATCTGACTTTGGCTCAGGTCATGATCTCATGGTTTGTGAATTCGAGCCTCATGTCGGGCTCTGTGCTGACAGTTTGGAGCCCAGAGTCTACTTCAGATTCTGTGTCTCCTGCTCTCTCTGACCCTCACCTGCTCGTGTTCTCTTTCTCTCTCTCTCTCTCTCTCTCTCTCTCTCTCCCCCCCCCCCAAAGAATAAACATTGAAAAATTAAAAAAAAAAAAGAATTCCATTCCCAGCCTTAGATACTTTATTGGACATCGGGAGTGTCCAGTGAACTCTTCTGCATCTGGTTGTTGATATTTATTGGATATGTGGTCTGATTCCTGTCTTTGAGGAACTTACAATTTAGTACTAGAAATCAGACTTACATGGGTGAAAGAAATCATAAGCCATATAAGAGATAGTTAGAGGCAAATAAGAATGAAGTTCAGTGTCAAAACACATGCTTCTGATAGCACCTTGTTTCTTCCTGTCATGAGGCACTTGGAGCCTGAATTGGACAAGCCTGCTGAAGGAAAGGGAGCTGATGTTCATCTCCACTGCTCACCGCCCTGTGAAGGTGGGGAGGGGTCCTCTTGAGAAGGGTCCGCAGAGCCCTGCACCAGCAAGTGTGGCCTGCTCAGAACGATAACGGAGAGTCTACCAGATGCCAGGCACAGTGTTCTGATTATTTGATGTTCATGCAAGCCATAGCATGTGGGTACTACTCTAGGCCCTTTTGTTTCAGGAGAAGAAACTGAGGTACAGAACGTTAAGTAATTTGCCCAGAATCACATAGCTAGAAGTCTCACTAGGGCTCTCTGGTGCCAAAGTACATGCCCCTCACAGCTGTGCTCTCTTATCTCGTGGTAGAGGCAGTGGACAGGAAAAAATATGGAGTAGTGTCATCTTGGAAGGTGATCTGGGGCTTCTCTGGCTTTCCTTCTAGGGCTTCTCTGGCTTTCCTTCTGAAGCACCTTCAACCTGCTCATGGAGTCTGGTTCAAAGGCATTTTTGTGACTCCATACAGAGACAAGCACTGGATATAAGAATATTCTTGTCCTAAGGTTTCCAAACCTGGCTGTTATCAAAATCACCCAAGGAGCTTTAAAAATACAGAATCCTTGGGGTTACTGGGTGGCTCAGTCAGCTGGGCATCCAACTTTGGTTCAGGTCATGATCTAGCAGTCCATGAGTTCAAGCCCCACATCAGGCTCTGTGCTGACAGCTCAGAGCCTGGAGCCTGCTTCAGATTCTGTGTCTCCCTCTCTCTCTACCCCTCCCCCACTCATGCTCTATCTCTCTGTCTCTTTCTCTCTCAAAAATAAATAAATATAAAAAAATTTTTTTTAAATACAGGCTTTAGAGCTCCAGGAAAGATTCAGATTCGGCAGGCCCAGGGTGAGATCTGGTGATCTGCATTTTCATAAAGGCCCCTGTGGAAGCACCAAGTGTCAGCATGGACCTGGTGCCCAGGTCCTATCTGTTCGTGGCACCACTTCCAGAACCCTCCATGAAGACTTCTAGTTCCCACTAGTTTATGCAGGGGCTTTGCTGTGATAACAGGGTTCTACTGCCAGGGGCATGTTCTAGAACTGCACACTCCAAATAGTGTAGAAGAAGAAAGGTAATATGTCTGCAAGCTGCAGGAGGTACTGTCTGGTTATTCTGGGGAAGAAGGATGCTCATATTTGGAGAGCACCTGCTAGAAAGGCCAGTCTGGCAGTCTTATTCCTTCATAGTAGACACCCTTCCTCAGCCTCTTATTTTTTTAATCTTTTTAAAAAAAATGTTTATTTATTTATTTTTGAGAGAGAGAGAGTGCACAAGCAGGGGAGGGGCAGAGAGAGAGAGAGAGAGAGGGAAACACAGAATCCAAAGCAGGCTCCAGTCTCTGAGCTGTCAGCAGAGAGACTGACACAGGGCTCAAACTCCCCAACTGTGAGATCATGACCTGAGCAGAAGGACGCTTAACCAACTGAGCCATCCAGGTGCCCCTCAGCCTCTTATCACGCCACACTCTATGTCCTTGCTCTTTATCCCAAAAAGATTTCCCACCTCAGAGCCTTGTAACTTTTTTTACTAGTTCCATTGAGCTTGGTTGTCTAGATTCCTAACACGTGGCAAGTTCACTTTAGTTAAGTTAAAAATAAAGGAGGGAAGCCCGTTGATGGCAGTAAGAAATTGCCACTAACCAGATAACATCTTTCCCTCAGTGGTGCAGTAGTAGCATTGAGCATTTACGACCATCTCTCTCTCTATATATATATCATATATGTATGATCTCATGTAATCTTCTCAACTCCCAATTATTATACCTTTTTAACACAGAAGTAAACTGAGGCTCAGAGGGAATAAATAGTCACTTGCCCAAGGTCCCTCAGTCAACCTAAATCTGTTCTGACTCTGAGACAACAATGAGAAAAATATAAAAAGCAGACATGCATTTAGGAGCTGTTTCACCCTAAGGATCACAGGTCCAAAGAATCACAGCTCAGTGCTATTAAAGTCACCACAGTGATGACCGTGAGTCAAGAAAAGGCTGTTAGCAGTCAGACTTTATATGAAGAGACAGTGAAGCCAGTGTTACATATTTTAAAGGCTTCTGTCTAAAATGGGCCACAAGTATTTTAAAGTGTTAGAATAACCATCATATATGTAGATGCCCTTATTTCCCTCAAATTCCAGACTTCTGAGTATACTCAAGGCAAAGCAGGGTTACAAGCATTAGTCTTTCCCACATTTTCATGGTTAAAGATACTTCCTCACTAACCTCTTCATCTCATGGTTATTTGCATTGTTTTAGCTACAGGAACTAAAACTCCCAAGCCAGCAGAAAATTTTCATTCTGGACTTGTTCAGGACTCGGAATATTGCCACAATAACCATTATGTCTTTGCTGTTGTGGTAAGTAATAAGTGATCTAGAAATGCAACAAGCAGCACATAAGTATACAATTGATTTTCTTTAATCCACAAGGAATGTCAGAGCAAGGCCTGAGTCTTCTTGAGACAAAATAAAAATGATAGGATTCTAAGTCATTTGGAAATGCCTCCATTCAATTCATAGAACTGGATGCTGAAAAAAAGTCACAGGGAATAATATTTAGGTCTGCAGTCATGTGGCCCTCATGGAAAGGGTCCTCCGCTCCTCAAGTAATTGAGATTAAAACCAATCATGTTCCTGGTGCCTGAGACTGAGAGGGTAATTCAGCTCCTGCTTCTCAAAGCTGGACTGGTACCTGAGCAGTGACGTTAGAACATCCCCACTGCCTGCATTGGACTTTGGATAAGCTTTTCACACTTGCCCGTAGCAAACTACTGAGTGATTTTCAGGCATAAAAATAATGCATTGACTTTGTAGACTACATTTAATGATGTATCTACCAAGAAATGAGGAAGAAGAAAAAAAAACCTGCCTACTGGACAATGGCAACACAAGAAATTGTAGGTTCAGAGACTCCAGAGTCTATTTTTAGGGCCATCCTGGTTTGCAGTTAGAAAAGATCAATGACAGAGTTATGCCCCTTGATTCAGCAAGTGTGTCCTAAGCGCATGGCTTTCCTCATTCTAGACCTTACTTCTTCTATGTCAGCATATGTCATTGGTGCAAATATCTCTTGAGGACTACCAAGCCAGTGATAAACTAGGCATTAGTTTTGCCTACACTGTACTTATTATCAAATGTGACCATTGCAAAAATCCGTAGAGTGATAAAGTTCAGTTTTTTTTGTTTTGTTTTACATTAGCCCTTGTGCTACACAACCCAGTAGAATATGTATGAAAAGATCCAACAGTGTTCCTGAAAACATTTTCCAGATATCCTCTGCTTTCCGGTCACGTCAATAATAAGCAAATTTCTGCACAGAGGAGTCTGCAAAGGGCCGTTAATTTTTGCACAGAAAAGCTTCACAGTTATGTGGAAGTTCACTGTAATGACAGGATATGTGGTGTGTACTCTGTGAGGCTTTGAACCATTATGGGATTTTCATTTTTTTCCCCAAAGTGAGTTTTAATAAATTGATAGGAATTTACCATAAGTGAATCCCACAGTATTACCTCTGTTTCTTCATTTTTCTTTTTGGTAGGAATGAAACCCAGATTTTATGTTCACTGATGTAACTGACAATATTTCTTCAAATTATAGTTGTAAGGGAATGAGGATGTACACAAGCTGTTCAGAAAATATTGAAATTTGAAATTCATTATACCAGGGGAGGTATTGTTCAATGTTGGTATATCTATACTAGGGCCGTCCAATAGAACTTTCCACAATGACGAAAATGTTTTATGTCTCAGTTGTCCATTTTAGCAGCTGCTAGCCCCATGTGGCTATTAAGCAGGTTGACATGCACCTAGTGTGACTGAAGAATTGAATTTTTAATTTTATTTAATTTCAATTTATTTACTTTTAAAGATCCATATGTGACTAGTGGCTACTTGCAGGACAGAAAGATCTAGATAATTTCTTGACCATCATGGAATTATTGAGTGGTTCAGGCCACCCTTTTGTCAGTTTTGTGTTTTTCTGTTGTCTTTCAGGATGCTTACCTCAGTGGGTTACTTTGCTCTCTCTCTTAACGCTCCTAATTTACATGGAGATGCCTACTTGAACTGTTTCCTTTCTGCCTTGATTGAAGTTCCAGCTTACGTTACAGCCTGGCTCCTACTGCGAACTCTGCCCAGACGCTATATCATAGCTGGAGTACTGTTCTTGGGAGGAGGTGTGCTTCTCTTAATTCAACTGGTACCTGCAGGTAAGAAGTTGACCAATATTAAGAGCTTACTAGAAAAGATCCACACCTTGACTAAACTAATCATTCATCACTGTGCCCTGTTTGTGTAGCCTTTAGAGTCACTGGGAGGCAGACTGATGCTGTCAGTCATTCCCTTGGTACTTTTATGGGAGGCGCATATTCCAGTGTTGTAGTTTGTAGTACATGCTAGGTCCAGTGTAAGTCAGTGATTTTTTTTAAAGATTTTATTTTATTTTATTTTACTTTACTTTATTTTATTTATTATTTTGAGAGAGAGAGAGAGAGAGAGAGAGAGAGAACATGAGCTGGGGGAGAGGGGCAGAGGGAGAGGGAGAGAATCCAAAGCAGGCACCATACTGTCAGCACAGATCCCAATGTGGGGCTCGATCCTATGACCCCGGGAACATGACCTGAACCGAAATCAAGAGTCGGACACTCAACCGAGTCACCCAGGCACCCCTTAAGATTTTATTTAAAAATTTTTTAAAGTTTATTTATTTTTGAGAGAGAGACAGACAGAGACAGAGAGAGTAGGGGAGGGACAGAGAGAGAGGGAGACACAGAATCCAAAGCAGGCTCCAGGCTCTGAGCTGTCAGCATAGAGCCCGACATGAAGCCCAAACCCACAAACCGTGAGATATGCCCTGAGCTGAAGTCAGCCACTTAACCGACTGAGCCACCCAAGCGCCCCTTATTTTGAAGTAATATCTACACCCGTGGGGCTTGAACACACGACCCAAGATCAAGAGTTGTATGCTCTTCTGACTGAGCCAGCCAGGTGCCCCTAAGCCAGTGATTTTTTACGGTCTATAATCTTTAAGTTGTTAAAGAGCACCTGAGGACATTTACTTCTTTTTCCTCTTTATATCTAACTTTCTCATATTATTAAAATGTTGTCAATAGATCATTGACACATAGTATTATACATAGAAATATGTATTTTTTAATAATAATTAACAGGATAAAAAGGAGTAGTCCTTCCCTTTGAGGATTAAATTTAACTATGTTAGCGTGCTAACAACTTACTCTGAAACTGTTGTTACAAATAAAAGTGGACAAAGGTCACTGAAGAAATAAATGATCTAGAATAACAGTAGAGCAAAACAGGAAGCAACCTGTCACTCTCTACCTTTGTGTCTAATTATTAAGACATTTGAGGGACTCAGTTGGTTGAATATCTGACTCTTGGTTTCAGCTCAGTCATGATCTCAGGGTCATAAGATTGAGCTCCATGTTGGGATCCACACTGGGGGGAAAAAAGCGTTACTTGAGAAATATTTTATACTATAAATACAATCCCCAAACAAGCAAAAAAGACAATGAAAGCAACTGAGTTAAGAAAGTCTCACTTCTAAAACCACCTCTAATGAGGGAGTGTGGGGCAAGCTGAGGGCAAAGTACAGGCTAACATACCCCCGGCCCCCAGGGTGGGACATGTGTGATAATCCTCAGACACTCCTGGCTACCCAAGAACAAAGGAAAGGGGTTTAAGTGCTTGCCATGATGATGAGGAAACCTAAGGCAAATGAAAATTTGGATTCCCTTACTGCCTACAGCCCATTGACAAATCCTTGAAACTGGCAGAGTGACCTCTCTCTAGAAGCCCAGTTGCCTTGTTGAGGACACTTTGCTAGGGGCAAAAGGGAATCTTGGCTTAACATTATCCTGACTTCCCCAGGGTCCTGTAAGTCTTCTTTAACATATAAAACTTCCCTTGGGGCACCTGGGTGGCTCAGTCGGTTAAGCATCCAACTTTGGCTCAGGTCATGATCTCGTGGCTCCTAAGTTTGGTCCTTGCATCAGGCTCTGCTGACAGCTCAGAGCCTGGAGCCTGCTTCAGATTCTGTCTCCGTCTCTCTCTGCTCCTCCCCTGCTCATGCTCTGTCTTTCTCTATCTCTCAAAAATAAATAAACACTAAAAAATTTTTAAAAATTTCTTTGGAAACTTCCTTTATCTCAACTCCCCCAAGATACATGCTGGCAATCATACTCCAAGCTTATGGCCCCCTGACATACATGTGAAGGGTCTCATGACTGAGGTTTTACTAAACCGTAATAAATGTCTTGTTTTCCTAACAACACCCAGCCCCTCGAAATCCTGGAAACCTTAGAGACTCTATCCCTAACCCTCTTCCAACCTGAGGGTATATAACTAGCTACTACTCACGACCCCAGGGTAGCTCTTTCTGCCCATGGGTCCTGTCCCTGTGCTTTAATACAATCACCTTTTTGTACCAAAAATGTCTTCAAGAATTCTTTCTTGGCTGTCAGCTCTGAACCCCCCCACCATCATCCCAAACCCCATCACTCTATTTACACTGGGTCTCTTTTCCAGATTACAACTTCTTGTCCATTGGCCTGGCGATGTTAGGAAAGTTCGGGATCACCTCTGCTTTTTCCATGCTGTATGTCTTCACTGCAGAGCTTTACCCCACCCTGGTCAGGAACATGGCTGTGGGGGTCACATCCATGGCCTCCAGAGTGGGCAGCATCATAGCACCCTACTTTGTTTACCTCGGTGAGATGCATCTTGTCAATTTGTTCTTTTTTTAAATATAAAGGAATGGGTTTTTCATTGTGAAAAATGCAAACAGCATAAAAAGTACTGGAAAAAGTACAAGTTTACCTCTTTGCTCTCTGGCAGCCCAAATCGCAGCCCTAGAACTAAAAGTAGCTAATATTAACACTTTGGTGAATAGCCCTTCAGACGTCTTGTATTGCAAAACGTACACACACACACACACACACACACATATACACATACACATATATACACACAATAAAATTAAACACATAAGGAAAATTATATATACTGTTACACAACTTTTTTAACTTAACATTGTATCACAGTACCTTTGCTTATTAGTATATATAGCTCTTCTTTTTAGTTAGTATATAGTCTTCTAATGTATGTATACAAATAATTTGTTTAACTAGGTTCAATGGACGGACATTTAGGCCATTTCCATGTTTTTGTTACTACAAGTAACACTACAGTGAACATTCCTCTATGCCCCTATGACTCTTTGTTCATTTAATTACATACATTCAGATTTATGTATTGTCGGAGTGATTTAAAATTTCTACAGATATTGCAAAACTGGCTTCTACATATTGTGCTAATTTACAATCCAACTATTGTATATGAGAGTGCCTGTTTCTCTATATCCTCACTAACATTGGGGGTTATCCAATTTTTAAATCATTGATAATCTGTTATCTGAAAAATCGATATCATTGTTGCTTTCATTTCTATTTCTTTAATTATAAATAAGGTTGAGCATTTCTTCATATCTTTGACATTGCATGTATTTTTCAGTGACCTAACTGTTCATGTCTCTTGCTCATCTTTCAAATGGTTTATTTTTTATTTGTAAGAGGTCTTTGTAATTGAAAGAAACCAGCCGTTTGTATATATGTTGTAAATATTTTTCCTAGTTTATCCTTCACTTTTGACTTAATGATTTTTTTTGTAATGCAGGAAATTTTAGTTTTTCTATAATCAAATTTCTCAATCTGGAATAATACCACAGAGGGGCTTCAGTGGGTTGTTCAGTGGATGTAGGATCTGACCCTCCAAGTCAGATCCCCAGTGAGGACTCTGATAGTGAGAGATGTCGATACATCTTATTCTTCCTAGTCTTCCTAGTCTCCTTATTCTTACCTACCAGTTCAAACACACACACACACACACACACACACACACACACACACACACACACATCATATATTAATCCTCAGGAAAGGTGCATTCTAAATCTTTAAACAGAAAGTGAAACATTTTCTTATCTTAAACATACTATGCATGGCTGCCATGAACATCACCTAAGAAAGCACATTATTTATAGAGTGGCATTGTTTCTCCTTTCTTCCTCCCTATGCTTTCAAACCATGCTCACTTGGCCTAAAAGGTGGACCACTGGTGCATAAGAAACAGGGAAGTCCAAGACAGGGCTTTCTATTCCACAGTAGCTACTCCTGTTAGTGACAAAGACACCTCACAGAAGACTCAAGTTTAATGTTTTCTGTCAAATAAAATTGAGTGTGTTGTTCCTCTGCAATCTCTGTATGCAGAAGGGAAGCAAGATGAGGATCTATTATTCTCCTGTCCAAGGAATGCCTGATTAAGAAGAGGTGGAATGGTTCCTACAATTACATACAAAACCAGGATAAGCAAATGTTCAAAAAGAAACCAAAGCCAGGCAGAATGCATTCATGGTGCCAGACATTTAGTGATTGAAATTGGATGGAACATATTACTTAGGTTTTTTTTTCTTTAAGAGTTTCATGGCTCTAGGGGCTTCTGGGTAGTTCAGTTGGTTAAGCATCCGACTTTGGCTCAGGTCATGATCTCATGGCTCGTGAGTTCAAGTCCCACCTCAGGTTCTGTGCTGATAGCTCAGAGCCCAGAGCCTGCTTCGGATTCTGTGTCTCCCTCTCTCTTTTCCTGTACCCCTCACATGCTCTGTCTCTGTCTCTCAAAAATAAATAAAAATTTTAAAAAAATTAAAAAAAAAGAGTTTCATGGCTCTTTAGGAGTACCTAGGTGGCTCGGTGAGACCGAGCCCCATGTTGGGCTCTGAGTTGGCCATAGAACCTGCTTAAGATTCTCTCTCTCTTTCCCTCTACTGCTCATGCTCTCTCACTCTAAAGAAAAAAAATTATTATTAAAAAAAAAGTCTCATGGTTCTTTGGATATAGCTGTCCACTGTAGCCTACTTTTGCAGTCAAAAGCAAAGATCACACCAGTCATAATGGCTAGTATCTGTCCCTGCAATATCCTTTTTCTCCTTGATGTCCTCTCATCCCACCTCTCAAATTCCTTACACCTTAAGAGGGAAAACTTGGTAGGCAAAAACTTCCATCAAAGGAACGTGGGTCACACATGGTTAAATAGTGGCTTAGGGAATGCCAACTGGCATGAAACACCTTGAAATAATGCAACGTCACATAGGTAAATGATTATGGAAATCATGAATGCAATGGCATCTGCCAAAGAGAAATTGTGATTGTGACATTTTACATACATTTCCTTCTGACAGTGTTCACCTTTAAAACTGCTGTCAAATACCATTGTCCACCATGAGAAAAGGATTCCCAAGAGCATCTGAAGAATCCCTGTTGTAATCGATGTTCTTGTGCCTTACAGGTGCGTACAACAGAGTTCTGCCCTACATCCTCATGGGCAGCCTGACTGTCTTGATCGGAATCATCACCCTCTTTTTCCCTGAAAGTTTTGGAGTCACTCTACCAGAGACATTAGAGCAGATGCAGAAAGTGAAAGGGTAAGTGGAACTTTAAAAACTGATATCAAAATTCCTCAGAAGGGATAAACATGCAAGAATAGCTAGGAAGTTTCTGAAAAAAAAAAGGTAGTAAGTGGAGGGTAGCTCTATCGGATGATAAAGCATATTACCAAGCAAAGGTAGTTAAAACAGTGTGATATTGGTGTGGGAATAAAAATCCCTGGAATAGAATAGAGTTCAGAATTAAATCCATAAAAATATAAGAACTCAGTATATGCTACAAAGTAGCTATTCAATATCAGTGGAGAAAACTAGATTATTCAGTAAAAGGTGTTAGAGAACTCAGCTAGCCATGTTAGATAAATAAAAAACTTGACTCCTACTTCAAAATACATCAAGATAAATTGCAGAGCAATTAAAAATTGAAGTCTAAAAGTGTAAAATCACAAATGTGCCAGAAGAAAACATATATATTATTAAAACCTTAGAGAAGGCCTTTCTGAGCATGATACGAAAAGCAAAGAGACATAAAAGAAAAGATTGCTATGTCTGATTGTGAAAATTTAGAAATTGTTGACACAGCAAGAAAAGAAGCCATAACTAAAAACAAAGGTCAAACCAGGGGGAAAATATTTGCAACACACAATAGATATGTGGGGCTAATACAGCTCATACACAAGAAACTCTCAGCAGTCAGTCATAAAAAGACCGACAACTTGGAAGGAAAACTGGCAAAGTCATCAACAAGCAGTTGACAGAAAAGGATATTTTGATGGCAGATACATACATGAAAAGCAATACTTGTCCACGTTTATAAAGAGATACAAAATAAAACGATTATATATATGTGTATACACATATATATATAAGATTTTTTGAGAGTTTTTCCTCCTGATACCAACTACTTCTGACTCGACTAGGTGTCCTATAATTTAATTCAATTCCAACACTAACCACCCAGAGTTTCCATCAGAAACCACAGGTTTAAGGGCTCATCCCACAGACTGCCCTCCTATTTATCACTAGCATCTGATATTTATCACTATCAGATGCTAGTGATAAATATCAAGTCCCCAGATTATCCACACTTCTATCCAATTTGCCTTCAAAGTTTGGTGTTTCTACAATGCTCAAATTCAGTAATTTGCCAAAATGACTCACAGAACCAGGATAACACTATCCTTATCATTTCAAGTTTGTTATAAAGGATACATATGAACAGCCAGATAAAGAGGTGAGGTACAAAGGGTGAGGTCCAGAAGAGTCCAGGGTACAGGGATCTTCTGTCCCTGTGCGGCTGGGGAGCATTGCCATTTTGGAGCTTGGATGTGTTCACCAATTCAGAAGCTCTCTGAACCATAGTGTTTGGAGGGTTTTCTGGAGGTTTTATCACATAGGAATGATCAATAACTAATTCAACCTTTAGCCCCTCTCTTCTCCTTGGAGATTGGAAGATGGGGCTGAAAGTTCCAGGCTCCTAATGAAGGCCTAGTCTTTCTGGCGACCAGCCTCCATCCTGAAGCCATCAACTGGCCCACCAAGAGTCGCCTTTTTAGAACAAAAGGCAAGGCACTCCTATTACTCCTATCACTCAGGAAATGACAAAGGATTTAGGAGCTCTGTGTCAAGAACTGGGGACAAAAATCCAATATCGTTCTACAATATCACAGATTGGCAAACAATTAAAGATGAGTTGTAGTGTGGTAGAAGTTTAGATTCTAGAGTGAAAATGTCTGGCTTCAAATCCCAAATCTATTGCATAAATTAGGGAAAATGACTA
Source organism: Cryptoprocta ferox (assembly GCA_028646485.1). Classification (NCBI taxonomy): domain Eukaryota; kingdom Metazoa; phylum Chordata; class Mammalia; order Carnivora; family Eupleridae; genus Cryptoprocta; species Cryptoprocta ferox. The sequence continues at coordinate 22,109,215 of CM053572.1, forward strand.
AACTTTCACTAAACCTCAGTATTTGCATCAGTTGTACAGGAATAGTTCAAATGGCTGTTGTGAGGTCATATAAGATAAAGTAACTTTAGCATCAAGCCATGAAAAATATAAGTCTATATGTGAGTAGACTTACGGTCCCTGATGGAACACGTACAGCAAAATGTGCCCAAAACGTTGTTTTCTTCTAATGATAAGACTATTTCAATATCAACTGTAGCTTGCCAAGAACTTCCTGTTTACCACTCAGGGGAATTGTAAAATTATAGAACACAACCTCTAGACTCCTGAGTTATTACTAGAGTTACGTTCATTGACTGGATAAATGTTTTTCAGTGTCACTCTGGCATTTTGAGAAGGAGAGTCTTGAATATTTAATTTTCTTTAGCGCTTATCTTATTTTCAGGTTCACATTTAGGAAAAACACAAGAGATTCAATGGAGAAAGAAGAAAATCCCAAAGTTCTCATAACTTCATTCTGATAAAATTTCCACCCCATTTGGTGACCTGAAAAACAGATGCATAAGACTATGAAGAAACCAAGCCTTTCCTGATGAAATGGACCAACTCCAATGATTAACACTAAGATGACTTTGCTGTTGAGAAATGCTTGTCACATAGCAAACTCCAGGCCACTCTTTCAGACAATCCCCTTATTTTAAAAACAACCCATTCCTAGATAGTCCACCTTCCTAATGAATTCAATGAAATGGGTTCATAAGATTTTTTTTGAAAAATGTGTTGGTCAAGGACTGGTAAATTCATACAACGATTAACCCTCTTTTTCAAACATACACACACTATCCAAATAAAAAGAATGTCCTTCTATCAACAACTATTAGGTGACAACAGTACATGTGTGTGTACGTAAGTGAACTAGCACATTCAAAATTAGAGTAGTTTTTGAAGTGAACTTATATATTGCTGGAACTAAATGATTATATGCAGTATTCCTACCCAGAAAATTTTGTACAATCCTTTGAGGGGAATTGATAGCAGATATTAATAGGGTTTTACAAGTGAAACACAGTAAGAGATCAAGAAACCTTGATATGTGGCTCATATGACCTGTTGGCCTTTAAGAAGGAAACCAAGGCAGTTCCCTGCTAAAATTTCAGCAGCTGTAACTCACAGCCTTTTGAATGGTCCACATTTGTTGTGATCCTTTGGAGCACATGATTAAACTTTCTGGTTCTTAAGACTGGCTGAAGCGGTATTTTGCTAGTAAACAGAGAATCGGGAAAGCCACAAACCAGTTATATTGGTAAAGATAGCTTGTATGCCCCACGGCCAAAATATATCAGCACTCAGGAAGAAGGCTGTCCAAGCCAACAATCTGGAAAGACTTTTAAAACAGGACTTTCCATTAACAGATTCCTTCCTAAGCACAGTATGCAGCTATATTCTTTCCCACCAGGAGTGCTTCTGGTTCCACGAATGAGCAGTGTAAAAAATAAAGGCCACTAATGGTGTCATGTATTACCATAAGCTCAGAAAACAAACGTCAGATCTCTGTCTCAACATGTTTTAGGCATGCTAAGATGATTACACAGGGAGGAGTTAATCCTGGAGACAGAGGCAGCATGCTTTCTCTGAAAGTGGCTTCTGTGACTGCAGCACAGTGAAAAGCAACTGAGCCTTTAACATCCCCAGCACTACGGTGTGCTCACGGTGTGCTCGTAGAAATAGGTAGCTCTGGTTTTTAACATGATTCTTGGTGGCTATCACCTCCTAAAAATACTTATCCTGCAAAGTAAATTTTCACTAAATATTTTGTAGAGGAAACTTTGATATAACATCTTTCATAAAGCGTCCTTGTTATTTCAAGTTCCTTATCCTGAACTCTTCTGATTAACCCCGAATTCTCTCTCTTCATTGTCCTATTTCAAGCAAATATTTTATATCCTCTTTACACACTGATCCTAGCTTTTGACTGTTACTTTAAAATTCACTAGAATATCCTAGAATAGTTTATGTGGTGTCATTTGCATAGTTTCATCCACCCAGTGCTTTTGTCTCCCCTGTGGATGCAGCTTGTCTGGATCATCTTTCCACCTACCTTGCTGGGCACTAGGTAGCGTGTCCCACAGACAGCAGATCACACTTTCTTCCAAGAAGCTCTCCTTGAACTTCTTTCCCACTGGTAGTGGCTGTTCCCTCCTCTGTGCGCCTCATGTACTTGCTACCCTTACTCAGTGAGGCTCTTGTCTTATTGCCTCCCAGAGGCTGGGGACCTTATCTGGTGTGTCTTTTTATCCTCTGTAGATCTGTTTAGCATAGTGTTTTCTTGCATTTAGCAAGCATTGTTAAGTATTTTCGTTGAAAAAGTTTGTAACTCTAGTTTGGGGAAAATTTTTGATACATAGACATTTAAAAATTTTAATGCGTATATAAAAATGCTCTTAAACCTGTTTCTAAATATAAAAAAATGAGGATTTGGTAATTACCTTTTATTGCTCTTTGTACAGGTGCTTTATATCTTTTGAAAATCTGTTTATATAAAGGCAACAAGTACAGAGACAATTATCTCTTTGATAGTTCAAAGACCAAGGAGATTATTACATGCCCAAATACTATTTGATTAAACTGAAGTTGCATTGCTGATTTTTCAAAACTACTTTTGTTTATTTTTTTAAGTTTATATATTTATTTTGGGGGGGGGCAGAGAGAGAATGAGGGGCCAAGAGAGAGAATCTCAAGCAGGCTCCAAGCTCAGCATGGAGCCCAACTTTGGGCTCAATCCCACTACCCTGGGATCATGATCTGATTTGAAATCAAGAGTGGGATGCTTAACTGACTAAGCCACCCAGGTACCCCTAGAAACTATTTTTAAAGTTAGGTCTACAAAGCACTGTCCTGCACTTACGACTAGCAATCTCAGACTGGCAGCCAATCTTATACCACATGTTCTAGAATCTAGTTTCTTGCCTGGATTCTGTTAGCATCCTAACTAGTCCCTCCTCTTTGATTCTACTCCTGCCCTCCTTGAATCTATTCTCAGCATAGCAGTGTGAGTGATCTAAATGAGATCATGTCTTTCAGCACCTGGGTGGTTCAATCAGCTAAGCATCCAACTCTTGATCTCAGCTCATGTCATGATCTCATGGTTCATGGGATCAAGCCCCACATCCAGTTCCATGCTGACAGCACAGAGCCTGCTTGGGATTCCGTCTCTCTCTCTGCCCCTCCTCCGTTCACATTCTTTCTCTCTTTCTCAAAATAAATAAACTTAAAAAAAATTTTTTTTAATGAGATCATGTTACTTTTCCACTCCAAACCTTCCAATAGCTTCCCATCTCAGCCAGGTGCATTTTCCATCCCCCCTTTATGCTCCCACAGCACATGCTTTTATTATGAGTTATGTTCCACATCAGTCAGGTTTTTAAAAAGTCAAAGTCTTTACAATAGTCTATACAAAAGATGACTACATGTCCCAGTTTTCCCAGGACAGCCATAGTTTCCTATCTATTGGCCCAGGCTGGTTATTAATACCCTCTACAACCTTTCATGCTAAAAATGTTCTGGTTTGGTATACAGCTCCTAGTTTGGAGCCTATATAACTCCCAGTTTGGAGTTATATATGCTCACCAACTGATAGGGCCCTATTCTGTGTGTCTCCACCCTATGTCCTTGCTCAAATGTCACCTGCTTCCTAAATACTTATCTGACTACCCAGTCTAAGATTGTATCCTGTTCTCTGTCGTCCTCAATTCACCTGTCCCTGCTTCATTTTTCTCCATAGCTCCTATCACCCTCTAAAATCCTAACTAATTTACTTCTTCATTTTTTTAAATGTCCTTCTTCCTCCTGGAGTGTACATTCCATGAGGGGCACTGCCGGATCCCCAGAAGTTAGAACAGTGGTTGGCATGTAGCAGGTACATGATAAATATTTGTTTAAAAATGAATAAATAGGGGTGCCTGGGTGGCTCAGTCAGTTAAGTTTCTGACTTCAGCTCAGGTCATGATCTCACGGATCATGGGTTTGAGCCCCACGTCAGGCTCTGTGCTGATAGTACAGAGCCTGGAGCCTGCTTCATATTCTGTGTCTCCTTCTCTCACTCTGCCCCTCCCCTGCTCATGCTCTGTTTCTCTCTCTCTCTCTCAAAAAGTAAATAAACATTAAAAATTAAAAATAAATAAATAGATAAAAATGAATATAGGGGTGCCTGGGTGGCTCAGTCAGTTGAGCGTCCCACTCTTGATTTCGATGCAGGTCATGATGCCACCAGAGTCGCATGTCAGGCTTAGCGCTGAGTGTGGAGCCTGCCTGATATTCCCTCTGCCCCTGTCCCCTGCTCTCATGCTTTCTCTCTCTCAAAATAAAATAAATTTTTAAAAAAATAAATAAAAAATAAAAATAAAAATGAATAAATATATTATTATGGTCATTATTATAGTTAAATTGGCAAAAGTAATTACTAGTTTTCAAACAAGAAAATGTTGGCCAATAAACATACCAAAAAGGTGTTCTGCTTCACGAGTAATTGAAAGAATACTAATTGAAGGGGCAATGTGATGCCATTTTCCAACTAACAAAGATGAGCAAAGATTACAAAATGATGGTGTTCAATAATAATGATAGTGTGAGGAGATATACCTTCATATTCTTCTGGCGGGAGTGTAAACTGGATTATTTTTCTGGAAAAGAAATTGGCAAAGTGTTTCCAGAGTCTTAAAATGCTTAGACTTTTTTGTAAGTCTACTCAATTTGAGAGAGAGAGCAAGTGTGCATGTGTGTGAGTAGGGGAAAGGCAGAGAGAGAGAATCCCAAACAGACTTTGCATAGTCAGTGCAGAGCCCAGTGCAGGGCTCAATTCCACAAACCATGAGATCATGACTTGAGCTGAAATGAAGAGTCAAATGCATAAATGCCTGAGCCACCCAGGCGCCCCTGGATTATCTTTTTAAATTTATTACCTGCACAACTAGGAAATAGTCAGAGATATATGAACTCTTTATGCAGAGATGTTTATTACAGCATTATTTGCAATCTTAAAAAACTAAGTATGGCCTAACAAAGGAGGTGAAAGACTGATTCACTGAAAATGCAAAACACTGCTAAAAGAAATCAAAGAATATATAAATAAATGGAAACATATCCTGTGCTCATAGATTGGAAGACTCAAATATTATTAAAATGTCCAACTAATCAGAGTAATCTACAAAGGCAATGCAATTTCTGTCAAAATCCTAGCAGCATTTTTGCAAAACTAGGAAAAAGCATCCTAAGATTTATCTGGAATCTCAAGGGAACCCAAACAGCTAAAACAATATTGAAAAAGAACAGAGTTGGAGGCCTCACACGTTCCAGTTTCAAAATATACTACATGCAACAGTACTCAAGACAGTGTGGTACTGGCATAAAGACAGATATATAGATCAATGTAACAGAATAGAGATCCCAGAAATAAACTCTTACATATATAGGGAAATTATTTTAGACAAGAGTGTCAAGACTACACATTGGGGAAAGGACAGTCTCTTCAACAAATGGTTTTGTTAAAACTGGATGTTCACATGCAAAAAAGTTGGATCCATACCTTACACTATAATACAAAAATGAACTGAGAATAGATCAAAGACTTAAATGTAAGACCTAAAAACTCTAAGAAGAAAAACTTCAGGGTATTGAATTTGAGGATGATTTCTTGGGATATGACACCAAAAGCATTGGCAAGAGAAGCAAAAATAGACAAATGGGACTATATCAAACTTAAAAACTTGAGTGTCAAAGGAAACAGAGGGAAAAGGCAACCTATGGAATGAAAAAAAAAAGTGTTTACAAATCATATATCTAATAAAGGATTACTATCCAAAATGTAAAAGAAACTTCTACACTCAGCGACAAAAGCAAATAGTCTGATTTAAAAATGGGACAAGGATTTGAATAGACAATTCTCCAAAGAAGATATACAAATGGCCAGCAAGCACATGAAGGTGCTCAACATCACTAATCATTAGAGAAGTAGAAATCAAAACCATGAGATACCACCTCACACCCAGTAGGATGGCTGCCATACAAAGAGCAGAAAACAAGTGTTGACAAGGATGTAGAGAAATTGGAATACTTATGCACTCTTGGTGGAAATGTGAAATGGTGGAGCCACTATGGAAAACAATATGGAGGTTCCTCAAAAATTTAAAAATAGAATGACAATATGATTCAACAATCCAAATAGGTCAAAGCAGAATCTCAGAGAGTTATTTGCACACTCATGTTCATCACAGCATGATTCACAATAGCTAAGAACTGGAAGCAACCCCAATGTTCATCAACAGAAGAATAGATAAAGAAAATGTGGTGTGCACGTACAATGCAACATTATGTAGCCATGGGAAAAAAAGGAAATCCTGTTGTATGCTATAACATGCATGAACCTGAAGGACACCATCCTGAGTGAAATAAGGCAGTCACAAAAGGACAAATATTGTATGATTCCACTCATATGAAGTATCTAAAATGTCAAAATCATAGAAACAGAAAGTAGAAAGATAGTCACCAAGACCAGGGAAATGGGGGAGTTAGTGTTTTGTGGGTTTCAGTTTTGCAAGATGAAGAAGGTCTAGAGATCTGTTCATAACAAAGTAAATACACATAATATGACTGAACTGTATACTTACAAATGGTGAAGATGGCAAAATTTAATGTTATTTTTTTACCACAATAAAGAAAGTTAAGTATGGATACAGTTAAATAAATCAATAATGGTGTGTTTTTATGACAGAATATTATTCAGCCTTTAAAAACAGTATTTAAGAATTTTTTTGTAAGTTTTATTTATTTGAGTAATCTCTTTACTCAACATGGGGCTCGAACTCATGTCCCTGAGATCAAGACTCAATCACCTGTTCTCCTGACTCAACCAGCCAGGTGCTCCTAAGAATTATTTTTAATAACATGATAAAGTACTTGTGAGATTAAAGTATTATTAAAAAACAGTATACAATAGTATTAACCAAATAATGAACGCATGCATGAATAAACTATATTTAAAACACACAAAAAAAACAACTAGAAGGAAATATCTCAAGGTGTTAACAGTAAGTATGTCTGGATAGGGGATTATAGATGACTTCTGTTTTGGCTTATTTTTTGTAGTTTTCCATACTTCACAAATGTTTCACGAATATATTACTTCTGTAATCATAAAGAAGTTAAAAAATATAAACTTCTATTAAATGTCAACTAAGTGTGAGATCTCAGGGACCAGGAATGAAGAACATGAAAAATACAAAATTTTTGCTCATACTGGGCTCAATCTAGCCAGCTTGTAAATTCCTGTCTGTATGGGCTCAGCAGCTAGCCCAGGGTCCTGACCTGGGGGCTGAGTTCTGTGGAGCTGAAACTCAGGTCAGAGTCATTTTCTCCCATCTAGACCTGGGCATTTTTATACCTCTCCTCTCTGCTTGAGCAGCAGTCACCTACCTCTACCCTGATTTGGTTTCACCAAGCCACACTTGCTCTTCTGAACCAAATTACCTTATCGCTGGCGTTCTGTTTAACAGACCGCCAAATGGCTTATAAAAAGTTATGAGTGCTTATAAAAAAATTATAAGGATGTGAACTATCAGTGCCTCAGTGTTGACAAAGAAAAGTCTTCAACCTGATTTTGAGAACCTTGAGACCTTTATCTAATACTGCAAATTTGACCCTCCGGGTCAAACACTCTCCTTCTAACTTCCCTCAGTGCTCCCTGTCCCTGCAAATCTCACCATCTCACCCTTTCTCTGTTGCTTTCCTGCCACTGTGTTCCACTCTGGACAAACATCTGTCCTCCTTCAAGTATATCTCTGGGTGCTTTCTCCACATCCTCACCTTGACAGAGAACTGGCTTCCCCCTGAGCACCCCACTTCCTTTGTCGTCCTGTCTCACTGGGGCTATTTATTTCCCACTTCCCATGAACTTCAGAGCCAGGTAAGTTCTCGGCATCTTCGTACATGTTCACTGCCAGTTCCTAACTAGAACTCCTTCACCTTCACATACATGAAATACCTCCTTCAAGGCTAATGCCTTGTATCTTTCTGGTTGCTGTTACCAACAATCTGCTCAGTTGCTTATCTACATTCTGTGATCTCTCTGGAACCCAGTCTGAGATATTGATGACTTTTGTGCTCAGGAGGATGAGTAATCCTGTACCTTAGCTTTAGGGTACTTGACCTTTACCTGTACTTCAGTCCCTGGATACACCCTGGACCCTGTCAACAATCACAGTAACTCCACCTCATTCCAGTACCTTTTGTTTTCCTCACAACCCTTCAGTTCTGACCTTGGTTCATTTTGCTTCCAGTTTATACTTCATGATCCCCTCAATTCACTCACCTACAATCCTGGGCCTTTTGTTTACTCAAACCATTTTACTCTTCACTCTCAATCCAAGCTGCTGAATTAAGATACAGAAGAGGGAACAGGGTGCCTGGGTGGTTCAGTAGATTGAGCGGTTGAGTGTTCGACTTAGGCTCAGGTCATGATCTCGTAGCTCATAGGTTTGAGCCCCACATAGGGCTCTCTGTTGTCAATACATACCTTGCTTCGCACCCTCTGTCCCCCTCTCTCTGCCCCTCCCGCACTCGTTCTCTCTCTCTCTCTCTCTCTCTCTCAAAATAAATAAATAAACTTTAAAAAAAGATACAAGAGAGAGGAGATCACTGATGGGTTGGAGGAACGTGTCAGTTGGGAGAGTGACAAGTGAGTTGAGGGTCCAGCTGTGACTGGAAATGGAAATGTGTAGAGATGCCAATTCACATGGTAATGTAGTTTTTCTCCAGTGTCCCAGGGTAGGAATGAAATGCATACCTGGTTGGATTTGGGGATTGTAGTCCAGGTGAACAAAATGACAAGACAGTGGAAGAACTGAGACTGACTGAGCCAAATGACCATAGTATTCAGACTGAAGAGGAAAGGGAAAAAACATGACAACTTCTGTTGTCCTAGTATGCTGTGCCCATCCACTTATTTTTTCTTTATTTAAGGTGTATGAGAACTTGGCACAGTGTTAAGATCCAGAGCGTTCAAAAGAAGAGAGTGCAGATCGGTCTAAGGTGCCAGAATCTGCCCCATCTCTCTTGGAGTATTCACCAAGGACGTGACTTTGTTGATATGAAACCTGAGGAGGCTGAATGCAGTCACTTGGCAGGGCCCAAAGGCTAGATTTCAGTTTTTAACATAATAAGATGTTGCATTAATAATTAAGAGTGTAGGCGAGGAGGCAGACCCACCAGAGTTCTAATTAGGACCTGTCACATGCTAACCAGAGCAACTGCGTATATTATTGAACCTCTCTTTGGTTGCTTTGTCTGTAAAGTGAGGACAGTAAGAATATCTACCTAGTAGAACTGATGTGAGGGCTAAATGATGTCACAGGCTATTGATATTATTATTATTGTAACATTGCAATAGCAGAGAGGATGGATACTTGATCAGGACTAATTTCTGCCCTAACTTGGCATCTAGCTCAGAAGATTAAGGTCATCAGTAATTTATATTATCCAAATTTAACAAAGTCTCTTGATATCTTCCTATGGAATCTTACTCCAATATGACTCATATCCCATCATATCTCATAAGGAGACCAAATGTTCCTATGTATCTTTTTCCTTGTTTAATTTCATCCAGACTTGTGATGTTAAATACCATCCATCTGCAGATAAATCCCTGATGCATATCTCATTCTGACCTCTCCTATGAACTTCATACTCATATATCAAACTTATCTCCAAACTTAAACTGAAATACAAGTTTAAAATTAAAATTTACATATAAGTTTATTTTTATATTTAAAGTAAAACTCTAGCACAGGCAACAAAAGGAAAAATAGACAAATTGGACTCCACCAAAATTTAAAACTTTTGCACATAAAAGGACATGATCAGAGTAAAAAGGCAACCACGGAAGGGGAGAAACTATTTGGAATTCATATATCTGATAAGGAGTTAATATCCAGAATATATAAAGAACTCCTACAATGCAAACACAACAACAAAACAACCCAATTTAAAAAAAAAATGGGCAAAGGACTCCATGGACATGTCTCCAAAGAAAACACACAAATGGCCAGTAAGCACATAACATAATGTCCAACATCACTAATCATGAAGCAAATACCAATCAAAACCACAAAAAGAGATAATCTCATACTCATTAGGATGGCTGCTATGAAAGAAAAATAGAAAATAACAAGTGTTGGTGGGGATGTGTAAAAATTGGAACCTTTGTGGGCTGTTGATGGGAATGGAAAATGGTGCAGTCCCTATAGAAAACAGCATGACCGTTCCTCAAAAAAATTAAAAATAGAATTGCCATGCAATCTAGCAATCTCACTACTTGGCATATACTTAATAGAATTGAAAGCAGGGACTTGAAGAGCTATTTATATACTCCTGTTCCTGTAGCAACACTATTCTCAAAAGCCAAAAGATGGAAGCAACCCAAGTGTCTATTGACAGATAAATGAAAGAACCAACTGTGGTCTATACATATAGCGGAATATCATTCAGCCTTAAAAAGAAAGAAAATTCTGACACGTGCTATAGCACAGATGAACCTTGAGGACAGTGTGCTTAGTAAAATAAGCCGGTCACACCAGGGCAGATACTGTAGGATTCCAATTATATGAGGAACCAAGAGTGGTCCAGCTTATAGAAACATAAAGTAGAAGGATGGTTGCTAGGGGCTGTGGGGAGTGGGGAGTGTAGAGTTAGTGTTTAATGGGGACAGAGTTTCAGTTTTACAACATCAAAAGAGTTCTAGAGATGGATGGCGGGAATGGTTATACAACAATGTGAATGTACTTAATGCCACTGAACTGTACTCTTAAAAATGGTCATGATAATAAATTTCATGTCATTTTAAAATTTAAAAATTTCATGTGTATTTTACCATGATAAACTTTTTAAAAAATTAAAGTGAAGTAAAACTTGTAATTTCCCACACCCCCACCGCCCCACCCATTTCCTCATTCTAAAAATTGGCACCAAGTTGCTTAATCCAAAAATCCAGGATTCATCCTTAATTTCCTCCCCTTCTGCCCATATCCAATAGTAAGTCATGTTACCTTTTGCTTCTGAAATATATTCTGAATTCATCTATTCATCTCTTCCACAAATACTGTTCTACTTCAGGCCATCATATGCTCTGGCCTGTGGTGTGGCACTGGCTTCCTAACCAGTTCACCTGTTTTCCTTCTTGTACTCTCCAGTCAATTGTCATAGCAGTCAGAGTGCTCTTTTTATGGTAGAAACCACCCATTATTCTTTCTCTACCTAAAAATACTCTGATAGTTTCTCACCACACCTATAATAAAATCCAAACTCCATGCCAATGTTTACAGGGCGCTAGATGATCTGGTGTCCATATAAAGTGGCCTCCCGCCAACATCTCTGACCTTATGTCCCATCACTATTCGCTTTGATCACTATGTTCTAGTCACACTGGTCTTCCCTCTGTTGTTCCAACACCCCAAGCACATGCCCTTTCCTTGCAGACTTTGCATTTGCTACGCCACTGCTTGGTACACTCTCTTCCCCGGACCTTCACGTGATAGATTCCTTCTGATGCCTTGCGTCTCAGCTTAGCTATCACCTTCTTAGAAAAGTATTCATTTACCATCCAACTTAAGGTCACCACCCACTGATTGTCTCTTTTACACCATCATTCTCTTTTATCTCTTCTTGGCACTTACCACTATAGAAATTCATATTTGTTTTCACAAGTTTGCTGTCAGCTTCACCATCCCCTCACTAAAGTGTGAGCTCCGTGAGAACAGATATCTTATTTGTTTCCTTGATTCCCAGAACCCAGAACACTGTTGGGCACATTACATCCTATTCAAATATTTGCTGACTGAAGGAAGAAGTAAATAACATCAATGGCTCAGTTTTCCTTCTATATCACACATAGACATAAAAGGCCTTTTGGGTGAACTGGTATTTCTAACATTAGCCATCACCAATATCTTTTCTATCTATTCTAGAATGTGGTAACCAGTCTTCAAAAGGCAAGCAGCATATTTCATTTCATGTAGGTTTACCCTGAGGGGAATGAGTTTATGTCTGTACTGTCGCTGAAGTGTGTAGCAATGTCTAATTATTTATATGGAATTTAAAAATTGTCCTGTATTTCTTGAAGCCAAATTGTAGGTTTTCACATTGGATATTACACTTGTTCAAAGTAAAATTCTGGACATCCAAGTCCTTAAAAACTTGTTGAAAGTATTTCATTACGTACTTTTTCTAGTCTAAAGAATGTTTTACGGCCCATTCTCTTCATGGTTAGTTATCTATCTGTCCAGGCCAAAGTAGACTGGGCTAAAAAGGCAGGACCATATACCAGCACAAATGTGATTTCTCTGCCTCTTCTATCTGTGCAACCCCAAACTCTTAAAAAGTCAAATCTCTAACCACAGTTGGGCCCATGAATATAGACTATTCTGTCATTATTTTTGAGGTGTGTCTGCAGTGTACACCAGGACACCAGTGGCACAAAAGTACTGCATTCCCACTGACAAAGTCTACCTATGTATGTCAAGTTCAATTGCAACTGTTCTACTGTGCCCAAAATGCTGATAGGCATGGGTGATGAAGTGCTACTTGAGATGTTGCCTGCTGAGGTAGATAAACCCCTATTCCTCCACTCTTGAGTTGTACTCTGATGTTCTGAGGCGAAGGCAAATAAAATACCACAGAGATCTTGGCAAAAAATAGCTAGTCCAGATTTCATTTTCCATAAAATCTGTACACAATCTATGGAATCGACAGCAGAGCCTGGACAGACACTCTGATACTAAAGCTGTACCATTGGACTAAGCCTGGACCTCCTTTCTCTTTTCCCAGAGGAGGAGTGCTTTCTTTGGAGGCTTCCCCTTCCTCAGGCAATTTAAGCGCTGACTGCTTCAGCTCAATGTAAACATGTCCAAATCTATGGAGAATGCGTAGTTCCAAAGGTGTTTCTTTAGTCAATAAGCAAAAATAAAAGTAACTATAACTAATACTTATTTCACACTTAACATGTACTAGGCACTGAGCTAACCACTACCATCTGGGAAATTGAGGTTTGGAAAGTTTATAAACTTGCTTAAGCTTACAAGCTAGGATTTGAAGGAGTCAGCAATTGAATGCTGACAGCTATACCCAGAGGCTATGCTCTTAACCATTGCACTGTATTATCTCTTAACCTAGGAGTAATTATAAAATTTCTAAAATTGGAAACCTCTGTTACAATAGAAGATAAATCAAGGAGTTATAGATGTTTATTCTTCCTTACTTTATTTTTTTAAATTATTTTTTAATGTTTATTTATTTTTGAGAGAGAGAGAGAGACAGAGCATGAGCAAGGGAGGGGCAGAGAGAGAGGGAGACACAGAATCCAAAGCAGGCTCCAGGCTCTGAGCTGTCAGCACAGAGCCCAACAAGGGCCTCGAACTCACAAACGGTGAGATCATGACCTGAGACGAGGTCGGGAAGGTTAACTGACTGAGCCACCCTGGCACCCCAATTCTTCCTTACTTTAATGCAACATATTATTTAATAATCTGTGTATTTTTTTAAACATTTATTTATTTTTGAGAGACAGAGACAGAGCATGAGCAGGGGTGGGGCAGAGAGAGAGGGAGACACAGAACCTTAAAGCAGGCTCCAGGCTCTGAGCTGTCAGCACAGAGCCCGATGTGGGCTCAAACCCAGGAATTGAACCAACCTCGAGATCATGAAGGTCGTTTAACTGACTGAGCCAGCCACCCAGGCGCCCCTTAATCTCTCTTTTAAAAGATGCCGTTTCAATAATAATAACATTCAGATAGTAATCACTGCCCCACCTAGAACTGGAAGACGGTGCTACAGGTTGCTCTTTGCTTTGTGCACTTAGATAAGCCTTTTTTGACAAAAGGTTTGTTTTCTTAAGATCTTTTTTGGTAACCTACTGAACTGTTTTCAAACCCTTCAGGAGTGTTTTCTGATTTCCAACTGATGTTTCTTAAGCTAAGAGCTTTTCACTTTTTTTTGGTCTGGGCACAGGACAGCATTCTTCTCAGAGAAGCTTTAGTTTATTTTGAAATATTGAAACAATTTCGAGAATTGCTACAAGAAACAAGTTTATTTTCAAGAAGCTTGGTTTTCCTTTTCAGTTAGTTCCAGAAAAGGACTGTTACTTGAGATAAGATGTTAGAAAGGATTAAGTGCATTTTTGAAGGCATAGCCAGCCATCTTCAGCAGGCAGGAATATTGAAACAGTACATATAATATCTGTGTTAACACTTTATCTCAATAAAAAAATCTATTATGTTTTAGGGAAATGTTTAGATTTCCTTGCATAAAACATGCTGGCTTGTCCTTTATTTTTATTTTCAATTTAGAATATAATCACTATTAAAGAGTGTTTATCCAAGAGATTACATTTAAACAATATACATTTAGTTCTCCATCACTAAGCCACTGTTATTAAAAAAAAAAATGAATATGCTGCAATGTTAAGTTTAGCAGCCCTAATTTTTAAAGGCTTTGTAATAGTGCTGTCCAATAAGGTAGCTACCAAAGCTACATGCAGCTACAGAGCACTTAAAATGTGGTTAATCCAAACTGAAATGTGCTGTAAAATACACACTTGATTCTTAATAGTAGTATGAAAAAGAAAAGGATGTAAGATCAATGATTTTTTATATTAGAATGTAAAATATCTCATTAATTTCTATGTGGATTACAATGAAATGATAATGTTGGAAATCTTGGATTGAATATATTATTAAACATATTATTAAAATTAGAATCATCCATTCCTTTTTACTTTTCTTAATATATAGGGTTGCCTGATGAAATATAGGACATCCAGTTATGTATGAATTTCATATGTTCCTGCTTATATTTTAACACATAAAATTCTCTTTTAACTGAAATTCAAATTTTACCTGGGTGTCTTATATTTTTATTTGCCAAAACTGGTAACTTTATTAATATGACTACTAGAAAAATTTAAATTACAAACGTATTCTATTGGACAGTGAAACTTTAGAATCATCTAGTTTATTGTTGTTGTTGTTGTTGTTTTTCCCTGCCAACTATTAAGTTAACTGTGCAGAAATAACCTGACTTGAAGGAAACTTTTAATCCTAGCCTGGGATCGTCAATACTCTCGAAGTTAAAGTTTTACATTGGTTTTAACAAGTTAAAGGAAAACAAAGGGGCTTGACGCAGACCAAAGTATGGAAAGGGTATTTGGATTAGAATTAAGTCATTGCTGCCAGCCTCTCCATTGGGGTAGTTAACGGTTCTGCTTTCTAAATAATCCCTGCCACGGTTACAAAGATGGGCGGTGTCAAGGGCAGCTAATTGGCAGTGAGACTCTGGGCCAGTCATAGTCCCTAAAGAGACATCAGTGAAAAGTTGGCAGGGGTGGAGGGACGGTATTTTTAACACTTGACCTCGCACCCCGCCGATCTAGACATCCCCTCCTCTGGCTCCGCGCTGGGCCAGCGACCTTTTCCTCAGACGCCGAGGCCCCGAGTCTCACTGCCTTCCTAAGCCGAACCAGGACTACCTGGGTTGCGAGATCGCTGCGCCTCCAAAGGCTCGGTGCGAACCCGCCAGACTAAGTGTCAGCCGCCCCACGGTAGCCGCAGGTGCGCGCGGCGGCCCGGGCCCGCCCACCCGCCGTCACGCACAGCCCCAGCCCCGCCTCCCCGTCCGCGCCGCAAAGCCCAGGCCCAGAGCCCGCCCCAGCCTCGAGCTCTATGTAAAGCAGGTCTCTGCAGCCCGGACGCTACGGCGTCTGGAGCTCGCGAGCCCGTTCAATCGGAGGGCCGACATTCCGCCTGTCCCGCGTTCGGTCGCGCGGCGAAGGCCTGGCGCGCACGCGCACGCCCCGCCCCCGCCCCCGCCCCCGCCCCCGCGCGCCGCCGCGTCCTTCGACCCCGGGCAGCGCGCCGCTGGCCGCTGAAGGCGGCATGCGGGACTACGACGAGGTGACCGCCTTCCTGGGCGAGTGGGGGCCCTTCCAGCGCCTCATCTTCTTCCTGCTCAGCGCCAGCATCATCCCCAACGGCTTCAATGGAATGTCAGTCGTGTTCTTGACGCCGGCCCCGGAGCACCGCTGCCGGGTGCCCGACACGGCGAACCTGAGCCGCGCGTGGCGCAACCACAGTATCCCGCTGCGGCTGCAGGACGGGCGCGAGGTGCCTCACAGCTGCCGGCGCTACCGGCTCGAGGCGATGGCCAACTTCTCGGCGCTGGGGCTGGAGCCGGGGCGCGATGTGGATCTGGAGCAGCTGGAGCAGGAGAGCTGCCTGGATGGCTGGGAGTTCAGCCAGGACATCTACCTGTCCACCATCGTCACCGAGGTGGGTACCAGCCCCGGGGCCGAGGACGTGGGGAGGACCTTCGCACTCCACCCCACAAGGTGCACGCTGGATGTTGTCACTCTCTCTCCCCCAGCACACTACACACCTCAAAGTGGGCATCCTCCAGTTAACGCTTTGAGAAGTGACTTCTAACCAGACCATGCCTCTCCCAGGAAGAGTGTCCTGCTCGCCGCCTATGTTAATGGCTACCTTGAAGAGGGAGCCAAGAAGGCCGTGGTGGCCCCTGATAGATACTCTAAGACCGTGAATAATCAAAGACTTTTTCTAGATGGAGGTGGGGGTGTTAAGCTTGGGCCACGGGCCTGTCACCGCTCTTTCTCTAGCCTCTTGGCGTCTGTTCAGAGAAACTCCTTTCTTAAGAACTTTTAAAGCCAAAGGAAGCATGTGTTTAAATTGTTATGGTGCTCCTTTCTCCTTACTCTTCCTCACTCACCCTCACCCAAAATGACAGTCGAGGCATACCCTATCAGGCATCCTGTAGCTTTTGCTCATGTTTAGTTACCAGAATTATAGGACCCATGCATCTGAACATACATTCAGGCTGACCTGTTCACCTGGAATGTTTTAGAGTATTTGAAGGCCATGTCGTTGGCCAGATTTAGTTAAACCATACAACTTTAGCTGATGGGAAATGCGGGGGGGAGGGAACTAGGTATTCCCCACCCCTTGGATTTTACTTTTTGGGTAGCTTTGTCTACCCCGGTGATCTTGTAATCCTTAGAACTACATGTATGGCATCATGTTAACGGATGCTTGTAGATGTGCTTTGCATCTTATTCAGACACTGGAACTCTAACTCCCTGGAGTCTCAGCAGAAATGAGCTAGCAGAGCCGTGAAGAGTCCTCCATAGGCACCTGGGTGGCCAGGTTCACAGAGTGTCAGGATCGAGGTTTCACAGATGAGGGAAGGATCCCTAGAGTTGGCAGGCTCACTGAATCTGGAGTGTTTAGCTTGTCAGATACAAAGTCTGGAACGGCAGGAAACAGCCTGAAAGGAGGGCAGGGTTCCCAGGGAGAGGCTAAAGGGGAGTGTGTTCAGGTCCTGATATGGCATCAAACCCTTCTGTAAGCCCACAGGGGTTGTGGATGCCCCTTTTATGTTGCTTCTGGAGGCTGTCACCCTTCAAGGGAGTCTGAGCACTGCCTTGAGGCTCTTGTGTCCATGTGTGTGCACACCTGTGCTCTGTATGTTTGGACGTTTGATGTCTGCAGCATCTGTGCTTCCTTACTCCACGTATATGTAGTAGGAGTGTGATCGGAGCCCTATTGGGATCTCTCAGCTAGTAATATCATTCCAGTGTCCTGAGGTGTTGGTACTTGACAAAAGAGGCACTGAATGGAGGTGGCTGACAGTGCTCTGTGACCCAAGAGTTGACGGAGAATCAGAACTCCTAGCATCACACACAAGTCTGTCACACCCCTGGAAGCCAGCGGGAATTGTGAAAGCAGAGGCTGTCCCCACAGGGTGCTGGCAGAGGCCAGCAAGGTGAAGCCATACTTCATGACACGGGAGTCCCTGCAAATTCTGCTTCTGTTGCCCATGGAACAGGGGAGGCACGAATTCACGCGAAGCTCATGGCCTCTCTTTGGATTTTACCATGACTTCTAGAGTCCTTTGGCTTACCCTAGTCATTTGCTCTTGCTTCACTACCCCCATCCTGTCTTGGGCTGAGACTGGTGGTGGCACTGATGGCTCCCAAAGGTCGGCTATAGTGGAAGGATCCTTGAGCTACATTGCTGCCAATGTCAGTCTTTCCTTTTTTGTATTCAGCCTATTTATTTAGCTGTCTTGGCAGTTTCACAAGAGCTGTGTGCCCTTTTACCTACATATATATTGTCAGCCTTTGCAAGGAGGCAAGGTTAATACATTACTTAGCCCTTTGTTTTTGGGATGCTGGAATGTCTGACTCTTAAGTCCAAGGCTGTTTGTTCCTCTTAGGTTCCTTCCAGGTCACTCCTGGAAGCTATTGCATTAACATTCTGATGGCTCCTTTTTTCTAAGACCAATTTTCTTCCAACCTGAACCTGGCCTGCTGACCACTGCAGGCAGTTCCATGTTTGCTAAATGTTTCAAGCCTGCCCTCAGCCCCAAATCATACATAGAGGTGTTTATAAGTACATTGGTATTGAATTCCTACTTGTTTTTCAACAGAAGATGAAAACCATAGGTCTCCTGTCTAATTTTTTTTCCTTGTTGAAGTATGTACATGTAGTACTAAATGTTGTGGTAGATTTACCTCTTTGCATCTGTCTGATGTGAGGCTGGATACAGACAGGGTACTGAAGGAAATTTTTGGTGAATGGATTAATGAACAATTTAAGAAATGTCTGAAGTTTGAGAGCTAAAGAAGGAAAGGACAGTTTAATTCATAGAAAGGAAACTTGGAGGTGGTCAAAAAGCATTGACCAAAATATTTCAAAGAAAGTATAACCTCCCAGCCCACAAACTGTGGCTTGCCCCTATATGGATCTGCGATGAAGTGCTGGGATTGGCGGAAAGCAGGTGACACTATGTGGTGAGAGGGAATGTTTCAGGAATAGTTTGCTGGTCCCTGTGCTTCTAGGCTGGCCTTTTCCCGTGCCCCTTAGTCATTCCCGGAGTACTGGAGAATCAGCCACCCCACTCTGCAGTGTTGCTCTAATTCCTGAGTGCTTCTTGGTCCAGGACTGCCCCCTTCTCTGAAACCTGGGTGATTTCTCAGGCTGCCTGGGCCACCTGCTTTTTGGTATCTCTCTAGCCCAGCTTACAGCCAGAAAGAATCTTTGAGAAACTTCTAGCTCTTCTGGCACCTATGAGTTAGGGTGTTTTCAGCTAAGACCTGGCAGTCATCTGTGTCTCCTTGCTTCTGGCCATTCTCTGCTTCTCTGAAGCCTCCTGCCCCAGCCCATGGCAATACTTTGACTTACTCCTTATTGTCCTAGAAAACCTCTTTCTCTGGACTGGCTTTTCTGTCAGATACCAATAGACTTTGAAGGTAGGACAGCCCTCACTGTTATGTACAAGCCTGCCTGAAGGAAAAACCACATCAACCTGGGAGACAGGGCTGGACTGTCCAGTGTGGAAAGACCTGGAGCTTGTGCCTCACTGTTATGTCTTTACTGACATGTCTCACTCAAGGGAGAGTGAGTGTGCAGACCCTCAGCCCTGCCTTTGGAGCTCATGGCAAGCCAGAGAAGTCACTTGCTGGATCCCTGAGACCCCTGTACAGGCTTAGCAGAACCGTCTAGCCATGAGTGGTCAGATTGAGCCCTGCTCTAGCTAGCTGAGAACTGACACCCTGGGTCAAAGTTCTTAGAGCTGACACGGGGAAAGGGGTGAAATAGGGGGGAAAAAAAGAAAGAAAGAAAAAAAGAAAAAAAATTCCAGAGATTGAAGTTCAAGGTTCATCTGGGCCATGAGCAGCCAAACCTAAGGTCTAAGCCCAAAGAGTACTATGGTGTTGAAAGTTAACAGCTCTTTTATTTATCTGTTCCCTTACTCATCTATGTATCAAATAGCCTCTCCTCTGTAGAGCACTGCCGGGCATTATAGAATATATGGCAGCAAGTTCTTTGTCTCCTTGCCCTGACAGCCACAGGGTAAGTATGTGCCATTAACTGCAGCAGGAGGCAGGACGAAATGTGTGTAGGAATACACGGCATTCAGTAACAGGTGGTGCTTACCAGTGTGTCTGACCATCGGTGCAGTCAGGCCAGGTACATCTCAGGAAGAGTTTCTGCCCTATGGGCACAGAACCTATCTTTTTTCCCTTCCAGCCAACTCACAGGTAAGAACATTTAGTCCCAGGGAATGACATCATCTCTCTATTTCCCATAACTGAGAAGCAGCTATAATTATACACTGTGTACAAGAGACACAGTTCTCTCAAAAACGTTAACAGCTTTGTTGAGGTATAAATAACAGAAAATAAATGGCACTAAGTACAGTGTACAGTTTGAAAACTTTGAGAGAGAGAGAGAGAGAGAGAGATCCATGGAGCCATCACCACTAGAGAGGAACATTTCTGACCAGGAAGGATGGCAAGTCTAGACCCCTTGCCAGAGTGGCTCTTAGATTTTTTTTTAGGCTGTGTCTGTTTTCAAAGCTCACCCAGCTGAGGGATCACAGTGCTAGACTCCTGACCTGAACCTTGAACACACATTTAGTTCTAACACAGGCTTGTTATCATCAGCCAGTACAGCCCATCCCACGTACCAAGAGGAAGCATCCATGAGCTAGTCTGTAGCTGGTTTAGTCATGGCTGGGGAGCCACGAGCTCAGGATAGGAACACTAGATTCCTCTGTAAACACAAGTCTTGGGTACATAGCCTGGACTCTATGGGCTTCTCATCCCACTTCTCCTGAAGAGGATGCCAGCCAAATCCTGGAGCCCCCTGCAATCCATCTGGTGGCTGACAAGTAAGTGAATGGGTTGGCTGGGTAGGATCTAGACCATGGCTGCCCTTGTGTTCATTTTTTGAAACCTATTATTTTTCCTGACACTACTCATAGGCTCCCTGTGGCCAGCAGGAAGGAATTGTCAACCCAAGTTTGCTTTTGGAGGGCCCAAAGCCAGGTCCTGAGGATTGTTACGAATCTTCAGTGGTGGATAAAGGGCCCAGTTACTCCAGGGAGTTACACACTTGCCCAGAGTGAGGACAGCCTGGACCAAGTGGCGGGGTTGAGGCTGCAGATACCAGAGAGATGCTCTGGGAACCTATCCCAAGATGAGCATGACAGACACCTTGTCACCTGCAGGGCATAGTCTGACCTGGTTTCAGGTAACACCTGGCCTTGGCAGCACAGAATTCCCTACAAGCCTGTATTGGGAGACCTGACATTGTCGAGGGAGGGGGCTACTGCTCTAGAACTCACTGTAGAAGCCCCTGTGGATTTCCAGTCTAGCTCAGCTATATCAGTCCCCAACCCGCATGCAAATCCTGTTGAGAAGCAGCTACTGACTCTTCAGTGTTTCATCTCCGTTGCAACAAAAGTAATGCATACTGGCTGGGAATAGATCCTATCATAGTCACGAGCCACGGTAGCCATAATCTGGCCTCTGAAGCTCTAACACCTAAGAGCCAGAGGCTGGCACCACACCACCGAGTTCCCCAGTTCTCACCCCCTGATCACTCCCATCCTGACTGTAGCGGCCATGTCTGTGTGGGGGCTGACCCGGGAGCGCTCACCCTCCTGGAAGAGACACGGTATCTAGGTACTAGCACCACTGAGGCTGCAGGGGCGGGAGCGCTGCTACAGCCTGAGTATTCAGATCATGACCTGAGCCGAAGTGAGATGCTTAACCAACTGAGCCACTTGGGCACCCCTGGACTTCCTCTAGATTGGAGTTTCAGATCCCCGCCTCTTCCTTCCTCCACACCATTCTCAGCCCATCCAAGGTGCATGCTTATTCTAGAGTGGAGACACAGCTGTGCGGCTGAGTGACCCTTACCGTTAGCTATGGGGGTTCTTCATGGACAGCCTCCCACCCCTCTGAGGTGCCCGGAGGCTATGTGCATGCACTGCCCAGTGGGGCAGGGAAGCAGATTTGTTTTTCCCCCTGTCACTGGCCTGGAAGAAATGCTTTCTTGGAAGCTGCAAATTCCCCCTCCCTTTATTACTAGGGAGCCAGCAGCCTGGCACCAGGCAGACAAGGGTCTGCATTCCTGGAGGGCAGCCTTCATGGTGATTACTAAGCACCATCTTTCTCTCTTCTGGGAAACATTTTTCTGGGAACCACTAAGCTTCTTGTTTTGGCTTTTCTTCTTTTTGGCTCCTTGTTAGGCTGGGGCAGCCCAGCACCTCAATGTTCAGCTGCTTCCCCATGCCTGCAGATCTCTTCATGGGAACTGTAGATAGAACTATGCACTGGGAGCTGGGAAACTCAAGCACAGCAAGCCTGTTGCCTACCTCAATCCCTGTTTTACACACGGGGAAATTAAGGCACAATGAGGGGGGAAAATCTTGTCTGACATTGGATAACCACTTAACAGTAGAGCAGAAGCTAAACCCAGTTTCTTGACTCCCAGCTCAGGGATCTTGGTGGTAATTTTGGCCTAGTGTTTTTGGCACAGCATTAGGGATCCAGCTGTAAATGTCACCTGAGGGTTCCAGGGTTCAGTGGCCCAGAGTGGGGGCCTGGGTCCAGCTGTAAGAAAACAGATCCACATGATGCATCCTGGGCCCTTTGGCCTCAGTACTTTGCTGGATGGCTTGACTCTTAGAGCCCCAGAGCCCTGCTCTAGACCCATTTGTGTGCAATTCCTCCCAATGGCCTCAACCCCACTGAAAGGGTACTTTGACCTGTCTACAGATTCTTAGAAGTGACCGTGAAAGCCCTCACCTTCTCCTGGATTGACACATGGGCACAGTACCTGCTCCTTGTCTATCCCCCCTCCTCAAATTGGTAGAAAAACAATGGAGCTGAAAGCCATGAAAAACAGGACAGGAGGGGCCCACTCTCCCTGTGAGGGGGAACCTCCTCTCTGCTTCGCTGTCCATACAACCCTTTGTGTGCGTGAATGAGCTCATGTACCTGTGCAGTAATGTAAACAGTGCCTGCAGGGATGCAGAATAGTCTCGTTTCATTTAACAAGAAGGCTTAAATTTAAAACATTTAACAAAAGGAGTGAGTAATACATCCCTTTGCTCCCTTACAGTGGAACCTGGTCTGTGAGGACGACTGGAAGGCCCCACTCACCATCTCCTTGTTTTTCGTGGGTGTGCTGGTGGGCTCCTTCGTTTCGGGGCAGCTTTCAGACAGGTAAGGTGGGTGTCTATCTCCTGCAGCCGCAGGGGACCATGGGACAACACATGGCCTGCACAACAGAGCCCTACTCCAAGACAAAGGACTCTGGAAGAGGACCATGTCTGTAGGAGAAGATGTGGAGCTCAGTTTGGGTGTTCTGAATCTGGGGTGACTAGAAGAGGCCTGAGTGGATGGACTGATTTTGCAGTTAGATGAGTGGCTATGGTGCTCCATGAGAGGTTTGGGCTGGAGAAACACATTTGGGAATTGTCAGCTCCATAGAGCCCTCAGCAAAGCCTCCAAGTGTGGAGGAGACTCCGTGGGAAGAGTGTAGAGTGAGAACGGGTTGCCCAGGACTATGCTTTGAGACCTTCCAAGTGGGCTGGTTGGTGGGGAATCCCTTCTCACGGGGTTGAGTGGCAGCTGAGAGAGGAATTTCCTTGATGTGAAAATCGAGGAGGTACCCCAAGTTGGAAGTTGAAACTCAGTGCATTTTTCTGGGTCAACTGTGTCATGGGTTAAGTAGATCTTTGTGGGCTAGCCTGAGAACCTGATTACCTGGAACACCATGGATACCTGAGGAAAGCTTTTAAGTTCCACAGATCTGATCCTAAGCAAACAGTAGAAGTAAAGTTAATGAGTACATTGAGGACCACCTTAGACTTCTGAAGGGCAAGTGCAGTGTTTTAAAACCTGAAAAACTTGTCAGAAGACTTCTTTTAAGTAGGGTCATCTACGTCAAGTAAATGAAGCAGCTAAAAGTGTGGCTGTTGTAGGTGCAGCCCTGCCTTCCACTCCCAAGATCGCCTCTCAAGCTCATCTGCACTCCCATGGGGGGCACCAGGCTCTGTGGAATGGGCGGTTTCCGATCTCATTACTCCCAAGCAAGCTGGCTCAAAAGACCTAGGCCAAAGAAGTGACTTCAGAGCAATAGATTCATGCCCTCAACTTGTCTAGGGTATCAACAGAAACTTTTTGTACAGGGCAAAGGTTTAGTCTCCTTTTTGGCACATAATAAGCTTGAAATTCTAGAGCAGTTAAAATAATCCTGGGCTGTCACAGCATTTTACCTGAAGATATCCAGTTACCTTTGTGTGCGTGAATTACAAAAGGGCATAGCCCTGGGAAGAGGTAGACAAATATTTCCTGGTTTTTTAATATATGTGTGGTTGACGTTTTGTTGATAGGCTTTAAAAGTGAGCATTTCTGGTCCCAGCCCTGGACTTCCAAGGACTGGTGCTATGTAAGGATTCCCTGGGCCTTTCTTTTCCCTACCATCCCAGGGAGCTCATGGGAAGGGAAGGCTTGGATAAAGGTTATCCCTGTCTCCCTGTAGGAAGGGACTGTCCCTTGGTTGGTGTGTAGGATACTCTTGTTAGGGAACAATGCAGGGGGAGGTGGTCTCCTTCCAGACCAGAGTTTCTCACCCTTGGCACTATTGACATTTTGAGCCGGAGGATTCTGTGTTGTGGGAGACTATCCTGGCATTTTAGGATGTTTAGAACGCCTCTGGCTTCTACCTACTGGATGCCATAGCACCAAAAACAGATAGGAAACCTGTTTCATTGGAGAGAAGCACCAAACTCTTTAACATGATACCAAGGCCTTGTGCAGTTTGGTCCCCCCACCCCCACCCCCACCCCTGGAAGTCTTCTGTTGAACAGCTGATGCCACTCATGTTGGCTGTGCATGTCCTCCTGTCACCTCCAGCCACACTTGTGTATGCTCTTCTCTGTGTTCTTCAAACACCCCTGTGACCTCCTCGACCATGAAGGCTAGCGCAGTGTCCCTGATACATATTACCCTGGTTCCTTGTGCCTTTTCTCCATTGCACCAATCAGAAATTGGTAAATAAGAGGTGTTATCATCCGATTAATGTTAGTCTTCTCCACTATACTGTGAATGCTTGGTTCCTTTTGCCTACTTCCCCTTGTCAGTAATAACTTCTTTGGGCCTCATCTCATTGTCCCATCATCAGGGAGCCCTTCCCTGAATGTCCATGTCCACAACCCTAATTCCCAGCCCAGGGTAGTTTCCTTCGTTGAATCCTTTGTGAATCTGGGTGCTGATCCTTCAGTACACTTGTGTCTGTTGTGTAATTGCACTTTCAGTACTGTGGTTGTTTGATTAGAACGTGATTACTGTGTGTCTCACCAACCGTAGGCTGTAAGTCCCTTGAGGGTAGAAACAAGATTTTTTTTTTTTATGGTTCAGATGTATCCCTAGTGCCTAGTATATAGTTGAGGTTCAAATAAACATTCATTGAATGAAAATGGGTATCAGCCAGCCCTGGCCAGACTCCAGCTGAACCTGCTAGGTTGATTGAAATACGTTGACTTGTTCCTCTCTGGCTGTGATACTATCTTTAAAACGGAACAAACTGCCTCCAAAAAAACCAGCATTTAAAAAAATGTTTTTCTTTTTTTTTTTTCTATTTATTTTTGAGAGACAGGGATAGAGTGTGAGCAGGGAAGGGGCAGAGAGAGAGACACAGACACACAGAATCTGAAACAGGCTCCGGGCTCTGAGCTTTCAGCACAGAGCCCGACACAGGGCTCGAACTCGTGAACCGTGAGATCATGACCTGACCTGGAGTAAGGCATTCAACTGATTAAGCAACCCAGGTACCCCTAAAAAAAAATTTTTTTTTTAATGAACATAGATAGAGAAAACCACACAGAATAAGTGTGTGGTGGGTTAATGAATTATTCCAGGGAAACAACCTTGTAACTACCACCAAGTCAAGAAATAGAACCTTGCTGGCCACCAAGGAGCCCCTGTGTACGTGTCCCATCTCAAGTACAACAGGCTCTCTCCACCATAAGTAACCACCAGCCTTTTATACGAATCACTTCCTTGTGGGATTTTTGCAGTTTTATCCTCCCGATATGCATCCTTAAACACAAGTTTAGTCTTGCCCACTTAAAAAGTTTTTGATATGTCTTTTAGTCTACTTTGATTAAGGGATTCTGCCTCCATCCTTTGCTTTACCATACATTTTATCTCTTGCATCCTGAGCTGTTCCTCTGTAGACTTTTCCAGTCTGGATTTTGCTGATTGCATACTCGGAGTGCAGTTCAGCATACTACTCTTTTCTCTGCATCTCTTGCAAATTGGTAGTTGGATCTAGACACTTGATCAGATTCGGGTTCATATCCTTTAGTGAGACTAGAAATCATGCATGTAGTATTCAGTTATCTCTTCATGAAAAGATTGTTAACATAATACCCCAATCTGTTCATTTATTAAAGATTATAAAATAGTGATATTCTAATTTTATCACTTCTTTTCCATTTAATTGTTGGAATACTTTCATAAAATGATATTTCCCCTCACCTGTTATTGGTTCCTGTTGACATTCTTTGGATATGTGACAAATGTTTCTTTTCCTTTATTTAACGGTCTTCATTTAAAATGACTGGTTTCTCCATCATCCTTCAAAGTAAACCACTTCTCTTTTAAAAAACTACATTCTGAATGTATGGGTCTAAGCATAATGAATGCCTTTCAATGCCTTGAAATCATTATCATAATTCTGGCACTGCATTGGGGGCAGTCCTGGTACCTGGGCTGCACATTGGTCATGGGGAGTGGGGAAGGCAGGTAACAGCACAGGGACTGGAGACCAGGACTGTCCCTGTACTGCCCCCTGGCAGCACTGTCCACAGCCCCTCCCTGGAGAACTCTGGGGGAAGCCCGTCTTGGTGGAGCCCATCTCTGCCACCTCCTCCCAGCTGGATCTCTGTCACTCTCTTCCCAGGTTTGGTCGGAAGAACGTGCTGTTTGTGACCATGGGCATGCAGACAGGCTTCAGCTTCCTACAGATCTTCTCGAAGAACTTTGAGATGTTTGCTGTGCTGTTTGTCCTTGTGGGCATGGGCCAGATCTCCAACTATGTGGCAGCATTTGTCCTGGGTATGGCCATCAAGTTGGAGTTGAGTACTTGATCCTGTGTTTCACCATCATCCCACCACCCGCTCTCTGGAGACAGCTGTGATGTCCTTCAAGGGGAAGTGGTCTCTAGCAACACCCGCCAGCACTGCTTGGTGAACCTAGTTCTCTAGGCGGTGAAATTGAATCTCCTAAGTGCCCAGCCTTGAGTCCCCAGGAGCACAGTAGCCTGATGCTGAATTCTATTTCTTTTCTGGTCTCCGAGATGTGGACCTTGGCCTCATTAGTATTCAATAGCCATTTTACTAGAACTCCCCCAAGATCATCCATTAAAAATAAGAGCCTTCCCAGAGCTGAGGTTGCTAAGGAAAGATGGAGACATGATGTGAGGAGCAAGGGCCATGAATGGCAGGCTTGCCAAGGAAGAAAACTGCCTCTTCTGTAAAGCATTGTGTTCAGTGAAACTGACTGGAAAGAACGAATTGACATGAATCGACTTTAGTC
Source organism: Cryptoprocta ferox (assembly GCA_028646485.1). Lineage (NCBI taxonomy): Eukaryota > Metazoa > Chordata > Mammalia > Carnivora > Eupleridae > Cryptoprocta > Cryptoprocta ferox. The sequence continues at coordinate 22,136,681 of CM053572.1, forward strand.
TCGTGATGTTTAGGGTTCTAATTCCAAGAACACACTGTGGTACTTTGGCCTCTTAATGAAAGTTGCTGGTCTCACTGTTTGGAGGAATCTGACTCTAGCTTACTGGTTTTTGGGTTGCTTGGGTTGTATGCTGAAAGGATTATTTCTTTCTCTTCATGTCCAGTAGAGTAGTCTTTTCCTAAAAATGTTTCCTTTAAGCCCCCATGTGCGTCCTTCATAGTGACTTCCCCTTTAATAAATTCTTCCTCACATGAGGATTACATTTTGAGGCCTCACGTCATGGTATCTTTAGTATACGATTTGGGGAAGTGATAAAATCTTCAAGGTAGAACTGTCCTTGAGGAGCCTGAGAGGCTACAGTGGGGCACCCCCATTGGGCTGTCAGACTGCACCGGGTTCAGAATCCCACCCTTCCCTAGGGTGTGGCTGCTTTCATTTCTGTTGAAAATTACATAAGAGAAGATTAATAAGGAAATAACCTAAATTAAAGTGCTAACATGACTCTTCCCTTGTTTTGAACAGGAACAGAAATCCTTGGCAAGTCGGTTCGTATTATATTCTCCACATTAGGAGTGTGCATATTTTACGCGTTTGGCTACATGCTGCTGCCACTGTTTGCTTACTTCATCAGAGACTGGCGGATGCTGCTGCTGGCGCTGACAGTGCCGGGGGTGCTGTGTGCGGCGCTCTGGTGGTGAGTGTCACCTGTGCCTAGGGGTGCCCATCGCAGGATGTGTTCTGTCTGGCCTTCACTAGGGGGCAGCAGCGAGCCACAAATCCCTATTTGGGCTCCCAGAGACAGGAAGTATAAATTAGTTGTAAGTTGTTTCAGAATGTTTTTTCCACATTCGGAAAAGCCAAAAAGGAAACAGAAGAAATCCCCAAACATCAACAGACTTGTTCTCAGCCCTGTGCTGGGTTTATCAAAGTGCAGGGAGAGGAAGAAGTTGTAGCTGGGAGATGATGGGGTCTAGCATGACCTTCAGAAAGTTATCAGACTGTCAAGGGTGCCTAGGGCCTGGTTCCGGCTGTGTGTTGCTGAAGCCTCACACCACAGGCACTAGGAGAAGAGGGAGAGCACTGGAAGTGAGAGCTCTCTGGGTAGCTACACGGAGGAAGCCAGCCTCCATATGGGCTTCCAAGATAGAGGACTTGGACAGGCAGAGAGGAGGCCGTCCATACCAAAAGGGGGAACACAGCAGAGGGGCTGAGGCAGGAGTCGCCCCTTGCCATTGGGGTTGGTGAGATCACTGCTCCCCTCAGAGCGGCGAGCTTTTCAGAGCATAGTGGGAGAGGACACAGAGCACAGCAGGGGTCCTGGTCATGACCAAAGGGCAGAGGCCATCTGGTGAGGTAGAAAATAAGATCCACAAAGTCTTAAAGTCCTAGGTGCTTTGATAAACATAGGTAGAGGGTCTGACAAGTCACTTTGATGGAGCAGGGGTGAGAAGTAAGGAAAAACTACAGGCTAAGAGGCCAGTGCAGAAGCTTCTGTGGATGGTGGGGATGAGCAGATAAGTCCAGCCCGGCAAGAGTCTGGGCTGGGCCAGGCCCAGGACTGAATGAAGCCAGGCTTCAGGAGCCTATCTTGTGCCTTTCTGCTCAGTGTCCAGCAGGTGGCACCACCATCCTTTAGCAATGGAGGTGGCCAGCTGAAAAAGGAATCCCATCCTGGTGTGCAGGCCCCTCCAAATTTTGTGCACTCTTGAGAGGGTACTCAGAAGCTCACACTTCTGGTCATTAGTGGATATAGTATCAACCATCTCTTTGCTTCAGACATTCGCCAAAAGCAAACTCTAAAACCCCATTTCCCACTTCCACTTCTGCTGCACCTGATCTGTTGGGTCAAACCTACTCAGTGAGATTATTGCTTATACTTCCAGGTTCATCCCTGAGTCCCCCCGATGGCTCATCTCACAGGGACGATTTGAAGAGGCAGAGGTGATCATCCGCAGGGGTGCCAAAATCAATGGGATTGTTGCACCCTCAACTATCTTTGACTCAAGTGAGGTAAGCACCACGAGGGAGCTGGGTGGAGGGTCTCCGTGACCATGATTTTAGGCCAGCACCACGCAGGAGCCCAGCCCTCTCTCTACCCAAGCCCCAGCTGCCCCCCAGCAGGCCCTGTTCAAATTCACATGTTGAGAAGAAGGCACCAACTGTCCAAATCCCTTCACCTTCACCTTTGGTTGTCATACTTCATGTAATTCTCTTCTAGGCAATTATATAGTTAAACCATTAATTTAAATAATAAACCTTCTGAGTAATAGGCCTTTCATGAAGTTGGCATTGTGGGAAATCATTGTTCCTCATGTCTTATGTAGCTTCTCGTCTTAAAAAAAAATAGTACGTAAAATGTGGAGCAAAAGTAGATTTGGAGTTAGAAATGTCCAGTGTCCCTCCACCCACCCATCTTCTGTTGTTGCCTATCATCTTGGAGCCAGCTCCTTTTTGATATCCGCCTCTTCCCCCTACACCAGCCCTCTCTGCAAACCTTCTTCTCTTGTGCCATGAGTAATTTCCTGGCTCTGCCTTATTCCTGAATCTTGATTCTCCCTCCTGTTCCCTCTCCTTCCAATGTCTACAACAGGCAGTTTTCCTTAGTATCACGACTACCACAGAGGTTAGAAGTTGTAATTGCTGGCTGATGGGGTCCTGGAATGTGTCTCTTATCTGATGGGAAGATGAGAACAGCCACCAGCAGTCATGGCTGAAGTGTGTGCAGAAGGAACGTGAGAAACACTCAGGACTCGGGTGCTGGCCAGGGCTTAGGAAAGGGAGACCAGTTATTACAGGCATCAGAGAAGCTGCTGGCCACCGACAGCCCTGCGGGCCTCACAGCTCAGTGCTGGCCCAGCAACAGCTACCACCCAGCACGTACTGGAAGGGGCTCTGACGCACAGATGTCAGGGCGGGAATAGATGGCAGGGAGGGCTTTTAAGTGTGGTGGCTTTGGTGGCTTTTCAGTGAGGGGTCAGTCTGGGTGAACCCATAGGCCCCACTAGCATCTTTGAGGAAATGAGGCTATTTCAGGGGCTCCATTAAAGTCAAAAGTTGACCTTTTGTTGAACTGCTAACTCGAGAAAAACTCCAAAGCTGGGTTTGCTTAAGAAAGCAACATCAGTGTGTTTAGACGTGTGGTTTATTAATGTTCTTGGCTGTGCCAAATTTCATAGGAAGTTACTCTGGGTGAAGCTGAGGTCAATTTTCCTGTTTTTCTATCTGAAATTTGTGCCTTGGAAGTAGACCAGTAACTACATGGTATGAGGACTCAAAACATCAATTCTTTTAAGATATAAGATCAATAAACTGCACAGCCAGTTTCTCTCTCTGACCCAGAGGGCAGGGAGCCAGCCTTGGGAGGGAACGCTCCGGAGGCCTCCCTGGAATGTGGCCACCGATGGAGGCTCGGGGTGGAGCAGAGAGGGCGCTGTCAGCCTGGGCCCCTGCCTTGGCTGTATCCCCTGAGGGACTGGTCACCTGCTTTTCCTTGTTCTTGTTCACGAATGTGTCACTGATAAGGCCTGGGGAAGCCTTCCGCAGCAGCATAAGATACACTCACCACACTGCTTCTTCTCAAGAAAAAAACATAAAACATGGCGGCTTGCCAGCTTGGTGCTGCAGAAAGCTAAGATGCTAGAGTTCAGGTATGTTTTTGAATATCTGAGTCTCCAGCCTCTCTGTCCTATACCTTTGTCATATCACTCCTGCAGCTACAAGACCCGAGTTCCAAGAAACAACAGTCCCACAGCATTCTGGATCTGCTTCGAACCCGGAATATCCGAATGGTCACCGTCATGTCCATAATTCTGTGGTGCGTAAGTGATACCTACCTGAAGATTCCTGACACAGCCTCTGGCAGTGGCTGTCAGGCCTCTCATTTGCAGATGTGTGTCTCAGACCAAAATTGAAAGCCTGCATCATCAGAAAGTGTAAGGAATCTGCCTTGCAATGAAAGAAGTGGGCATGTCACAATTTTTAGCTTGATGGAATCTCAGAAAAGGAGAATGTAATCTGTTGTGGGGGCTTTTTGGTAAGCTGTGGGGACTTTGGGGAAACCCTCCAGGTCCTGAGGCAGATCCTTGATCACTATGGGCCCTAGTTTGTTTCTGTCCCCTGCATCTCAGACAGTGGCTGACGAGGACAGGGGAGGCCTTTAAGAAGGAACTAAGTGAAAACATTATGTCCTTCCCATTACAGAGACTGCTAAGTACTGTCTGGAATTGTAGAAGCAAGACATCCTCCCTCTGGGATGTTCACGAATTGTCCTGGAGGCAGGGCCATGGCCGAGAGGTCCTCAGGCTCCTTCTAATGAGGCATTTCACCAAGTGTGTAAGGAGGGCGTTTGTGAGTTACCAGAGGAGGGGGCACAGCCCAGTGCCTTGGGAGCATTGGCTCAGTGGCCAGACCCTTGGGATTATAGAATACCTGAGCCTGCTGGGTGAGAACGGCAGACTTCCACTCAGTGGCCTTTATTACTAGAGCCATCAGCTTTGGGGCAGCCAGCTGTTTTGCTCCCTGGGGGATACTGTGAGTCACTCACTTCCAAAGAATTGCCCAGGGCCCCTCAGGGCAGTGCACCACGCCCGTGTTGGCCTCAGACAGGACCTGCGTTCAGCCTACACCACAGATTTGCCAGCCTGCAATGAGTCATCTAGTCTGTGGTTCGCCCAGGTGCTCCTCCAGCTCTGGATTTCCCAGGGAGTCCTGGACACTTCCTTTTTCCTGATTGTCCCAGCTGTGGTTTCAAATTTTTTTTTTACATTTATTTATTTTCGAGAGACAGAGAGAGACAGAGCGTGAATAGGGGAGGGACAGAGAGAGAGGGAGACACAGAATCCGAAGCAGGCTCCAGGCTCTGAGCTAGCAGCACAGAGCCCGATGCGGGGCTCGAACCCACGAACTGTGAGATCATGACCTGAGCCGAAGTCTGATGCTCAGCGGACTGAGCCACCCAGGCACCCCCAGCTGTGGTTTCAACATGCAGATGAGTCGAAACATCCTAATGCCTAAAGGTCTGGTTTGCCAGAGTGCTGGCCATCAGTGGAGAGAATGCCTGCCAGGGACAGGGTCCAGGCCTGGGACACTGGGAAGCTTACAGATGAGAGATGATGTGGCCCTGCCATGGGAGCTCCTCTGTTTGTCCTCGAGTGCAGTGGGGCTGCGTTCAGCCGCCCCTGCCCAGCCTCCTCCGGCCTGAGAGCCGCAGACAGGCTCTGCTAGGGGGTCTTTCTCCAAATGTTTGACCTAATGATTGTTTGTTTTATCTTATCCCTCCAGTCCTGTCACACCTTACTTGACACGTGCCTCTTTTCTCATTCTCTCGCTCCTTCTGCAGTTGCTGGATTTGGGGGTGGGGGTCAGCCACAGGGAAGTAGCTTTCGTGAGTACTTTAGCTTAGGGTTTTAAAAGCTGAAAAGCATGTTGGAGGTGGTTTTTGGGGTTTTTTTTCCCAACAAAGTAAATCTACCTGAATTATATAAGCCTTCTTGCCGGGACTCTTTCTGTTTGGAATGCTCTGAAATTGCTGTGGCCCAGGGTTAAGGTGGGTCTAGGAGGAAATTATCTTTCGTTCCAAGAAGTAAGACTCAGGGTTGAATCCGCTGTCCTCCTGGCAAGGATAGTTTTGAATTTCCTGCACTAATTGTACTTTACAGGTTGTTGAGGTTGGAAGGCGCGTGGGTGCTGCTTCTCCAGCTTTCTCCCGCACTCTGTTTCAGGATGACCATCTCAGTGGGCTATTTCGGGCTGTCCCTTGACACTCCAAACTTGCACGGGGACGTATATGTGAACTGCTTCCTGTCGGCTGTGGTTGAGGTCCCTGCATACGTGCTGGCCTGGCTGCTGCTGCAGCACGTGCCCCGGCGCTACTCCATGGCCACGGCCCTCTTCCTGGGTGGCAGCGTCCTCCTCTTCGTGCAGCTGGTGCCTCCAGGTAGGGGCCACGCGCATCTGTGATCTAGGGTTTTCACTGACCCACTCTTCTCTACCAGGCTGTGCCCCCGCCATTAACGAAGAAAATGAGAGCACGCTGTAACAGCTCACTTGCATATATGCATCCTCCACCAAAAAATCAAGAGAGAGTGTCTCCTGGGACCAGACACTCATCATGGCTTGGGCTTTGGGGGAGTGGTGAGAGCTGGTGGTGAGTGTTAACTCTCTCAGGTTAACATGTGCATATGTGTCTTTCTCTGCAGAGTAAGGGGGAAGAAAGAGAGCCAACTCTGTTACTCTTGACCCTTGGCCCTATCTTAGTCATGTATTTATTCAACAAGTAGCTCCGGAGTGCCTCTGTGGGCCAGGCGCTGTGCTTGGGGCTAAAGATGCAGAAGTAAACAAGTCAGGCAGAACCCCAGGCCCTCCTGGAGTTCACATCCTAGTTGAGAATACAACAAACAAGTAAATAAAATGGTTAGTGTGCTACAGACTGGGTCATCTTTGAAAATAACAATAAAGGACACTGGAGAGCTAGTTTAAACCGAGGAGTCGTGGACAGTGTCCCTGAAGAACGGGCATCTGCAGGTGAGCAAGAACGTAGGTGAAGTGATGGAAAAGGCCACGAGAGGGTCTACACATAGAACATTTTAGGGTGAAGAAACAGCAGAGGCAGAGATCCCGAGGAGGGAATAACCTTCTCTCTGAGGAGAAGGAGGGAGCTGGTAAGAGGTGAAGGGACGGAGGAGGAACGGGCCAGGAGCAGCACGGGTCTCACAGGCCATTAGCTGGATTTTTTTTTTAATGTTTATTTTATTTATTTTTGAGAGAGAGAGAGTGAGTATTTGCGGCAGAGTGGAAGAGAGGCGGGCGGGGCTGGGGGAAAGGGGGCGGACAGAGAATGCCAAGCAGGCTCCGAGCTGTCTGTGCAGAGCCCGATGTGGGGCTCAGACTCACAAACCTTGAGATCATGACCTGAGCCAAAACCAAGAGTTGGATGCTCAACCGACTGAGCCACTCAGGCACCCCAATTTTGTTTTGAGAGAGAGAGAGAGAGTGAGAGAGTGAGCGAGGGAGGGAGAGAGCATGTGCGTGCACGAGTGGGGGAGGGGCATAGAGAGAGGGAGAGGAAATCCCAAGCAGGCTCAGCATTGTCAACACAGAGCCCAATGTGGGGCTTGAACTTACAAACCGTGAGATCATGACCTGAGCTGAAGTCGGATGCTTCACCATCTTGAGCCACCCAGATACCCCAAGTGGGTTTTATTTTTAAAACCATCTTGGTATCCCACTGATGGGTGGGAGGCAGCCTTTTTCCACAATTGACAGAACAGTGTGTGGATCTTTGTATTCTATCGTGGTATCTAGATGCATGGATTTGGGGGCCTCTGGTGATTGTTTTTGGGCCCCTAAGCCTGGCAGCGTTCTGCACAGGAACAGCCTATGTACACAGAGCTCACACCAGAGCTCACGGTGACCCACAGGCCACTATCTCCTCACTGGTAGAGTGAGCAGGGTAGATCGGAGGATCATTCCTGGGGGTCTGCTGGCCTATGAATTGCCGAGGCCTGAGTGAGGGAAAGCATGAAATGAGTTAGAATGGAACCCCCATTCATCCACAGGTCATTCATTCATTCCATAGTGCCTGCAGTTTGCGGTCCTGGGGTGCCACCTGTCCCCTCAACAGGCATGTCTTCAGTGACTTCTGGGCTGGAGCAGATTTACATGGGCTATTGAGAGTCTCACTTCGGTGGTCTATAGGCTGAGGAGAAGGGCATGCCCTCACACAGCCATGGGTCCCAGCCTCCTCTCAGTAAGCAACTTGGAGGGACATTGTGGCTACAGCCTCTTATCCCACAGTAGGTCATTAGGGAAACTGACCCCCATATCCCAGAAAAGAGAAAAGATGTTTGCTTCAGACCAAAAAGATACAAAATGCCTAATAGCAGCGTACCTTGGTTTGGTGACTTCTACTTCCTTCCCTTTGCCTCTCCAGATTTGTATTACTTGGCTACTGTCCTGGTGATGGTGGGCAAGTTTGGAGTCACTGCTGCCTTTTCCATGGTCTATGTGTACACAGCCGAGCTGTATCCCACGGTGGTCAGAAACATGGGTGTGGGGGTCAGCTCCACGGCGTCCCGCTTGGGGAGCATCCTGTCCCCCTACTTTGTTTACCTCGGTAAGTCCTGTGGGCCGGGGCACGCAGGAGCAATGGGGTGGAAACAGTAATTGCTTTTAATGTGAGCCCTGGTGGGTTGTTAACAGCGGAGCAGGCACACACAGCAGATGGGATCCATCCAGTACCAGATCTGTGCCTAGAGAAGGCATGTATCCAGGCACACTGTGGAGGAGGCACTCACTTGTTAACAGAAAATGACCTACACACTAGCTAGACATCAGTGAGATAAGTAGAGTTTTGTCTCTGCTCTGGGCATCCCAGGCCTTCCATCAGAGGATCTAGTTCCCTTGTCCTAAGAAACTGCGGGGTGGTATAGGGAGCCCACGTACTTAACTGAAGGAATTTCTTCTTGGAATCAGTATAAAAGGAACATGGAGCGAAGGATGTCCATTCAAGAGGTCTGAGAATTATAATTTGGAGCACTTTCATTTTATGCAGTGGTTCTATACTGTGTAAAGATCTGCCTTGTGCCATTTTATGTAACAGGGCATGATTTTTCTCTTCCTTGGAATTATTTCCCCATAGCAGCTGCTGTCTCCTGCACACCCCCAGCCTGCACATCTTTGAGGATGGTTGGTAGCCACCTTGAAAGTACCCAGAGCATGTTGTGAACACACTATGTGAATCTGACAAGCAGAAACACCTTATCTGGCCTGAAGGCAAAGTGAGCGGGTTGTAACATATCTGGAGAGGTGGAGGAGTTATTGCTGCCCCTGGATGAGAACCTTGAGTTCCGTGGAAACCCAGCGCTGGGAGATAGGAAGAGGCCCCTCCTCCCAGTCTGCACCCCTCCCCTGCATCATGAGGTGCTGTAGGACCTCTGGGCATGTCTGTGCCAACTCTGGGTTCTGAGACCTGTCCAGGTGCCAGGTTCCAATCTGGCAGGTCAGGTTATGGGAGATGCAGAGGCTGAGAAGGCACGTGGTCCCCTTTAGAGTCCTAGGAGCACAAAGGGAGGAAGAGATGCCAAGTCTGACTACATCCCTGGCTTAGGGTTCTGTCTTTGCCATAGGTGCCTACGACCGCTTTCTGCCCTACATTCTCATGGGAAGTCTGACCATCCTGACAGCCATTCTCACCTTGTTCCTCCCAGAGAGCTTTGGCACCCCTCTCCCAGACACCATTGACCAGATGCTCAGGGTCAAAGGGTAAGGTTGTGCTGGGTTGCAGTGTTGATGCACTGGGTCTGGGCCTGGCTGAGAGTTCCCCACAAACTCTCACAGACACCGTGGGCTGGTTTAGCTGTCAGAGAGTTAGAAATGGCAAGGTGTTTACAGACTGTCCTGTCTGGTCTGAGCCAGACCACCGTGTCACCGTGTGCATCTACCTCCCCCACCCCAGTCCCCCCCACCCCCAGCAACACTGGGACAGCAGAGACCAGGAGAGACCTTTTAGAATCTGCTGTAAGATTTTTTTTTCCCCTTGGTGAGATCATCTCAGTTCTGGGTTTTGTTTGACTGTTTAGAGACTGGTAGACATCTTTTTTAAGATTCATTGCTAACACTGGTTTTGCTTGTTTGTATAGAATAAAATACAGGCAAACTCCAAGCCACACAAGGATGTTAAAAGATGGTGAAGAAAGCTCCATAGTCCTTAAAAGCACGGCCTTATGATACAACATCCGGTGAGGGAGAAGGTGAGGAGGGAGACCGGGTCTCATCAGAATCAGCTTGTGCAGACACCGAGCCCTTCAGTGGTGGACATCTCCGCCCTTCGCGCTGTTGCCTCTGTGTCTGACTTGCTCCTGGCTGGACACCCAGACTCAGAGGCTGCATGCGGCCTGAGCGCAGTACCTTCCCTCCAGAGCGACAACTTTAGATGTATCTTAACTCCCAGACTTGGTGCCTGGTGGACTTGGCACTCCCTAAGAAGTTAACTGTTCCCCAGAACCAGTGGGACCTGGAGGAATAGGAGAGGCACCTGCTAAATTTACATCTTAATTTCAGACCTCCTGAAAAGACTCCTGATAAAACTGGAGGTCTAATTATCCCCCCTAATCTTCTCCCCATTTCCCTCTAGTGGTGCACTTTAGAGGAAAACAAATAATTGCACACGGAGTTTGCTTTCTCACACTTTCTTAGTCTTAAGGGGTATTAAGTGGGATTGTTGCTCCCCCAGGCAGGAGAGCACAGATCTGGGGAAACCAAAAGGTAATTAATACAGAGGGAACCGAGCAGATAATGGAAGAAGGGCAAGTGCATTGATTTGTGAGCTATGGTGCCGCTCAGTGTGACTACTGGGTAGACTTGTTTACATCTGATCAAAGCATTGGGCTTGTCCAGGCCCATACACGGGGCATCATTGAATCTGTTACTCTTGTTTTCCACTGCTGTGTGAATCACATCTCCTGCTACTGTGGTTTCTGATGTATGATTGGAAGGAAGTGTATCAGTGAGAAAGAGAGGCAAGCAAACTCATCTCTTTTCTCAAAACTATAATACAGATTTTGTATGTTCGTGTTTTGTTTGTTCATTTGTAGTCTGTTATGTCTTTGCTTAACTTATTTGCCATTCAGAATAGACTTTAGGAAAGGCTGGTTCTTCAGCCTCCTGGTTTGTGTCTTTGTTGTTTTTTTTTTCCAACCCAGAATCACTCTGGTGATGGTCTGCCATTGCCATTTGTGCAAAGAAATCAGCCTTAGCCACAAGCACTTCTCTGAGTGCCAAAAATGATGTCATTGTAAGAGTTCCTTTTGTGATACCTAATCATGGGAAAAAATTACAAAGAAGAAAGTTAAATTGTGTTCACAGTCTTTCAGAATTGCTCACTTCAGTCGTGTAACACTGGGAGATATTTTGTGTTCAGTGTAACTGTCTTTTATGATTATGTTACCATGGTACTCCAAAAGCAGATGCTTCACTTGGATAAAAACCATATTTTTGTGAAAGCTACTGAAGTGCCTTGGGAAATGAAGATGTTTTAATAAATAAAATGATTTTTTAAATAATAGTAGCTGCCTACACGCTTTATGTCCACAATTTGGTGAGTCATGCCACACCACCACCTGACTTCTGTCTGGGTCAGCTTGGGCTAATTCTTGTAGTGATTGGTGATTAGTGTCTCAGGCTAAGATTTAATCCCTGTGTGCCAGAAACCTTTACTTTATTCATTGATGGCGGAAAGAGCCTTCTCACACAAGTGTCTCAGCCTGGGTTCTCTTGAAACCAGGGCCTGAGACTAAACAAGATTCCAAGGGGCAGGAATAGGATGAGGGCAGAAACAGAGAAAGAAGGACACCCAGTACAAGGATGCACTCTCAGGATGGCCGGCACCAAGGGCACTGCTCCAGCCAGCCAGAACTTCTGAGGATCCCTGTGCATCTCAAAACCATTTGATCTGCCTCATTGATAAAAGGGGGAAGCATTTATATATCGGCTCCCTTTCCACATGCATCAATGGCAGCCCCATAGGTGTCAGTTCCCCACATTTCCAGGTTGCGCTTGTGTGAGTCGCCAGCAGGGTCTTTCCTCTGGGCAGAAAGCAAGAGGCAATGTATTGCAGACCTGAGGTGAGGCACTGTCAGCTTGTGTGAACTGGTCATTGCAACAGTGGCTGGAGTAAGTGGTGGGGCCGGGAAGACTGTGGATTGGACACGGTCCACAATACATGTATATATAAAATGTGCCACAAGGCGATTTGAGCTAGAACGTATAGATAGACCTGGGTGACAAAGCTCCAGTGTTGGACAGATAACTCAAAAGGCCCGTTGCATAATATAACAGTAGCACCAAATTCCAGTGGGAAGGAAGGAAGTTCATCTCGTGTAATCCTACTGGCTGCTCCACTCTCCTCAAACATGGTTCTGTGCCGGGCTCCTGATTCACTGACTTCACAGTGGCTCCAGAATATAAAATACCGTCCTGCCTGCCCTTTCTCCTGATGCAGGAAGTTTTTCTCTTCTCCATGCCATTGAACCCAATCATTTGTGGCCTCTGCGGGCCAAAATCATAATTACCTGAATGCTTAGAGCTCTTCCTTTGGCCAGGCAATAGCCCATGCCACTGCTTCCAGAACTGAGCCACGTGTCTGAAAATCCAAGCCGTCTGTCTGGGCCTGCTGGATTTGTTTCCATCAGAGCAAGGGCTTTGGGAAGACTAAGCAGGTTATCCTGACCAGGGACCTCCTCTCAGGGAGAGAAGGGTGCATCATCTGTAGTCTTAGGGACAATTGGTGCTCAGTTAAAACCAGAAGAATTAGAAACCAGGATTGCCACAGAAATACAAAGGACAAAGCAAACAAACTCAATGAACAATTCAGATTTTAAAAATAATGTTTTTTTTTTTGACCACAGATAAAGATGAAAGCAAGAGTAAACCTATGATCTTTTCCTATTCTTGGCATCTAGCTCCTCTCTCCAGAGTTCCCCAAACACTCTCATAATTTCCAGAAGGGCTGGTGTTTGCCAAAAAGAATTATTCTACTTAACACCTAGTCTAAGTGATGGTGAATGAATTGGGCCAAAGGCCCTGTTCTCTGTCAAAAGTAAGTAGCACAAGAAATCTTTCCTCGAAGTGTTTATCATTTAATAGCTTTTCCTAAAGGGTTTTTAGGCTTATGGAACCTGGACGCAACACAATATTAGCAGTACCTTGGGTTGTGTGCCATTGCCGTAAAAGCGAGTTGGAAAAATGCAGGCATATCTTGTTTTGTTGCACTTCACTTTGTTGTGCTTTTTACAAATTGAAGGTTCAAGGTGTTAGCGGAGGAGGTAACAGCAGATGTGGTGGAAATAGCAAGAGAACTAGAATCAGGCGCAGAACCTGAAGGTGTGACTGAATTTCTACAATCTCCTGGTAAAACTTGAATGGATGAGGAGTTGCGTCTTGTTGAAAGTGGTTTCTTGAGATGGAATGTACTGCTGGGGAAGATGCCATGAAGACAAAGATTGTTGAAATGACAAAGGGTTTAGAATATGATTTAAATTTAGTCGATCAAACAGCAGCAGGGCTTGAGAGGATTGACTCCGGTTTCAAAAGAAGTTCTTTGGGTAAAATGCTATTAAACAGCATCACATGCTGCAGAGAAATAGTATGGAAAGGAAGAGTCACTGAATGCGGCAGACTTCATTGTTGTCCTACTGAAATTGCCAGAGCTCCCCAACCTACAACAGCCTCTATCCTGATCAGTCAGCTGATGTCAACATTGAGCAAGACCTTCCAACAGCAAGACTGTGATTGGCTAAAAGCTCAGATGATGATTAGCAGTTTTTTTTCATTAGCAAAGTATATTTTAATGTTTATTTTTTATTTTTGAGAGCTAGAGAGCATGTGGGCAAGCAGGGGAGGGGCAGAGAGAGAGAGGGGCAGAGGATCCGAAGCAGGCTCTGTGCTGTCAGCAGCGAGCTCGATGTGGGGCTGGAACCCACAAACCATGAGATCATGACCTGATCCAAAGTTGGATGCTTAACCAACTGACTGAGCCATCCAGGTGCCACAGCAACAAAATATTTTTAAATTAAGGTGTGTATATTTTTTTACATATAATTCTATTGCACACTTAATAGACTACAGTGTAAACATAACTCTTCTACGCACCAAGAAACCAAAAAATTCATTTGACTTGCTTTTTTGTGATATTTGCTTTATTGCAGGGGTCTGGCCAAACCTGCAGTATCTCGAGGTATGCCTATACACCTGTTTTCTCATTTGATCCTTATAAAAAGCCCATGAGATTGACATAGGATGACCAGGATGACAAAACCAGAGGTTTCTCAGCGTAAGTCACGTGTCTTCCTGGAGGCTCAAAAGGACCCACCCCAGAAGGTCTCATCTTGGGAAGAAGAGACTTAACTCAAGTACAGTTGCTCAAGAAGCTGTCAGAGACCCTGGAACATCATCTCTGCTGGGCCAGCCAGAGGGTAGCAGCCAGGCAGCGGAATAACTCTTTTTACCTCAGCAGAAGTCTCACATGAGAAGCTTTTCTCATGAATGTGTAGGAGGGGTGCATACATCGATACAGTGCTAAGTGATGCCGTGGTGGCAGCATTCCACAGAGCTGGTCTACTGAAGAGACTGGAAACATTTAATTATCATGTAACCTTTGATTATGAACAAACTAATTCTGAAAATTCCAAAGTCCTCATGGAATTACCCTCCTCATACCAATCTAATGAGCATAAAAAAAAAGCAAAACCTATAAAATATTTTCACCAACGTTAACCAAAGAAAGCAGCGTGATATAAAACATACACTTTAAAAATTGGTGAAAGGCAATAGAAGATTCTAACACTGTATACAATGTAGAACATTGTATCTATATTCTAACAATTGTAATACAACATCATAACCCCTAAACTCTTTAGCCGTACTAAAAAGTCATCAACATCTGGAAGTTTCACTAATACTCCCAAATCTGGGCAACAGCAGACTGGATGAAGCCCTCTTTGTTTCCCACCTCAAAGATTTTTGGACACTGCTATAGAAAATAAATAGATGAAATGGAGAAAATGGACAGTGGGGCTAATCATTGAAAGAAGTGAGACCTGCCCTATACGAAATGTTACAGAGAGCCTTTCAGGCTGAAATGAAATGATACTGGACAGCAACCCAAATCCACATGAAGGAATAAAGCACATGGATAAAAGGAACAACCTAAGTAAATATAAAAGACGTTAATTAATCAATGTAAGTGAGGAAATTTATTGCCAACCCTACAGAAATAATAAGGTTTATAAGAGAATACTATAAACAACTGTATGCCAACAAATTAGACAACATAGATGAACTGTATAAATTCCTAGAAACACAAAAGATTACCATAATTGACTCAGGAAGAAACAGAAAATCCAAACAAACTTAAGTAGAGAGATTGAATTAATAATCAAAAACCTCCTCCAAAAAGAAAAGCTGAGCCAGATGGCTTCACGTTTAAAGGAGAATTAATACAAGTCCTTCTCAAATTCTTCGCAAAACTAGAAGAGGAGAAAACACTTTCTGACTCATTCTATGAGGCCAGCATTACCCGGAGACCAAACCCAGATGAAGACTTCAAAAGAAAAGAAACCTATACATCAATAACCCTTATGAACACAGATGCAAAATATTCCATAAAATACTAGCAAACCACATCCAGCAGCACACTAAGAGGATTATATAGTGTGGCCACATGGGATCTATCCCAGAAACACAAATATAGCTCAATGTGAAAATATTAATAACATAATACAACACATGAATAGAATGAAGGTTTAAAAAATCATCCATTGATGCAGAAAATCATTTGACAGTATTCAACATACTTTCATGATAAAAGACACTCAACAAACTAGACATAGAAGGGAACTTCCTCAACATGATAAATGACACCTGTGAAAACCCTACAGTTAACATACTCAATGTTGAAACTGAAAGCTCTCTCCCTAAGATCAGGAACAAGACATGGATGTGACTTGCCACTCCTGGAATTGTATTGGAATTTCTGGCCATGGCAATTAGGCAAGAAAAAGAAACAAAAGATATCCAGATGAGAAGGAAGAAGTAAAGCTACAGTAATCAAAACAGTGTGGTACTGGCAGAATGACAGACATAGAGACCAATGAAACAGAATAGAGCATCCATAAATAAACCTTCACATATGTGGTCAAAAAGGTGATTTTCAAAAAAGGTTCCAAGATAATTCAAGGGGGAAAATATAGTCTTTTCATCAGGGAAACGCAATATTGAGATATCATTTTTACCTACCCATCCTCCTCTCTGTATAAATACAAAGAAATACATAGAATATTTTTCTAATATTAATAGCAATAATTTTTAGATGGTAAGATTTGGGGAAGCTTTTCAGGCATTTATTATACTTTCTATAGTGTTTGCATGTCTTACAATGAGCATGTATAAGTTTTGAAGTGGTTTTAGTTAGAAAATAAAACTGGAAGTAAATATGCAAGATGACAATAAAGATGAATTATTTTCTTCTCTGTACTTCTCCGTTTTTTTTAACCCCCTCAACCCTCTCCCAAACCTTCCCCCCACAACCCTCTCCCAAACCTTCACCTATTTTTAGTGTATTTTGATTCCTGAAATAACACACTTCCAGTTTTATATTTTTCCTGCACACCCGTGCCTCCATCCTTCATCTCCCATCCATGTTCAAGGTTCAGCTCAAGTACATCCTCCTCCTGGGAGGCACTGGAGCGTATTGGCTAAGTGCCCACACCTGGAGCAGATTTGTGGCCCAGCAGGTCCAAAATTAGGTTTCTCCAATTACTAGCTCTATAACTTTAGGCAAGTCACTTAATATTTTTGAGACTCGGTTTCCTCATCTATAATAGAAGAGATGATCTATCTCACTGGGGTTTTTAAAGGACTAAATTACATCGTACATGTAAAGTACTCAACAGTAATAAATCTGCGTTGAGAATAATAACACTGCTATTCCTCCAGACCTCCCTAAAGCAATCATTAACTCTACAAATAATCAGTCTTTATTATATTCGGTTTGGTTCCATGAGGGAAATTATAACTACCTTTGGGAGAAATATTTTTACCCATTCATCTCATCTCTTAATGAAAGCCAGAGCCCTCAGGAAAACATACTTCATGATGCCCACACCTGCTTCTTCCTCTTTTTAGTCCAAGCAGACTAATGGTATCTAGGCTTCTTGAAAGCCTGGTTTTAAAAAAGGAAGAAGAAGGAGAAGGGGAAGAGGAAGAGAAGGAGAAGGAGGAGGGAGAAGAAGAGGAAGAAGAAGGAGGAGAAGAAGACAAAAGGTAATCTCATCTACCGTCAGCCTCCACAGTCACAGTGAGATGGGTATGGGCTGTCTGGGGTCTGCACTTCGTGAAGGACACATTGTTTGACTTACAGGGAGATCAGTGTTCAAATACTCATATTGTAGTCATGATTTCTGTTCAAGCCTGAGTCAGCAGGATGAACCAATGTTGGTCTTGAACATATCTGCGCTATCACCCTTTACTCCTGCAAGCTACTGGGGACTGGACTGCAGTCTTCATGACAGGATCATCCTCTGGCAGCCAGCTCTCGAAGGGCACCTTGGTCAGGAAGACAGACATCAAAGTAAGAGTGCCTTTTGGAGTACTAGCTTTTTTCTCCACCAAGAGACAGATTTCCATCCGTTTGCCAAATATGTAAGTCCTTTCCTTTAGGAACACGTATGAAAGACTACTCCGTTTTCACAGGCAACCAGGGCCACCCAAAGCAAAACTCGTTACCTTTGACTGTGTAAGAACAATTGCTCACTCACTTTCTATTTGTTTACTTTTTCCTCCTCCAGAAGAAAATTAAAGGATATTTTTGCTATTGGTAGGTTGTATTTTTTCAGAGACCAACAGTTTTAGTTTTGAATTCTAAACTGAGGTTTGGAGATTGTCCATGGAACAAGCATTTTACAAAGAAGACCAGACACTGGCTCGCACAGAGGACATAGATGATAGTTGAGCAGCAAAGCACAAACACATCTTTGGAGTGGGAAAGCGGACGTGGAAATTCCCTGCCCGCCTGACACCTCACCCAAGATGTGCAGAATCGAAGCCCTGCAAAATGTGACCCCTTACCACAATTCTCCAGCTCACTGAAGCGGGTCATTGTGTCAGTTTGGGTCCTCCTAGAGCATATGCCAAAAGATGGAGTTAAACATGCAAGGGCTTACTGAGAAAAAATTCTCATGAAGGGTAAAGGGGAGAACGAACAGGAATAGTCAGAGAGACTCAGATCATGGTGCAGGTCTGTCCCCTGTGAAAAGGGAAAGGGACGGAAGGAGGATTGGGCAGCAAGAGCTTCAAACTGCAGATGGGTTCTGAGAAATTATTGACCACATTGATGGTCAATACCTGCAATTCAGATTGCCTATTAGAGGAATCCCACCATGGGCAGCAATGACCTGGCTCTGGTACCCCCTCTGTGTTCCTTCATTTGCTAGAAGCAGCCAGAGAGTATGTAGCCTTGTGTGAATGCTGCAGCAAACCTAAAGGTATGGCAGCCAGTGGCTCTCAGTCTATGTTCTTGGTAGAAGTTTCTCTTGAAGAGTGATCTGAGTACCTCTACAGCTACCACAATCATTCGCTCACTTATGCAACCTGGGAGTCATGACTCATATCTTCTCCCTATCTCTAAGACCCAATCTACTGGCAAATTCCTAACCATTTTACCTCCTAAATATCTTTCACATCTGTCCATTTCTCTCTATCTCCTCCGCCACTACCACCAACATCTTGCTCCCATCTGGTGACCATCTTTCTTCTCTTTTCTTTTTATGTTTATTTTTCAGAGGGGGGAGGGGCAGAGAGAGAGGGAGACACAGAATCCGAAGCAGGCACCAGGCTCTGAGCTGTTAGCACAGAGCCCCACACAGAGCTGGAATCCACGGACCACGAGATCATGACCTGAGCTGAAGTGGGATGCTTAACCGCCTGAGCCACCCAGAACAGTCTTTTTAAAATAGACATCAGGGTACATGGGTGGCTCAGTCGGTTAAGCCTCCAACTCTTGGATTTGGGTCAGATCATGATCTCACAGTTTCATGAGATGGAGCCCCGAATCGGGCTCTCTGCTGGCAGTGTGGA
The DNA here is from genome assembly GCA_028646485.1 of Cryptoprocta ferox. NCBI lineage: Eukaryota > Metazoa > Chordata > Mammalia > Carnivora > Eupleridae > Cryptoprocta > Cryptoprocta ferox. Next base: position 22,155,311 of record CM053572.1, read on the forward strand.
GCCTGCTTGGAGTTCTCTCTCTCCCTCTATCTCTGCGCCTACTTACTCTGTCTCTGTCTCTCTCCAAAAAAAAAAAAAAAAAGAGAGATCTGCTTAAACAATATCAGTGATCATAGGATAAGGACCTAAGTCCTTAGCATGACCTTCAAAGCCCTACCTGTTACGGCTCTCACCTTACTCTCTAGCCTCTCGTGGACTTGGGTTGTCCTTCCTCCCTCTGCTCCATTGACCCTCCTCTCTGCTCCAGACCCTCTCTGCACCAGACAGATAATGGTTCAAATCTAGTCTGCTTCCAATTCCCCAAATGCTCCAATGTCTTTCCTGCCTCTGGACCTTTGCACAGTTGTTCCCTCTCCCAATCAGCTCTTCTCCAATCCCATGCCCCTTTACCCAGTTAACTAACCCTCATTCCTTCGCTACAAGTTCAAATCTCATTTCTTTCTGCCTTCTCTGACCCTCACACAAATTCAAATACTTTGTCATTCTCTCTCTTAGTGAATTAAATGCGCTTTTGCAGCATTTAGGATGGTATTCTAAATTTGACTATTTATCTGATTGACTACCTTAATATAAAGTGTGTTTTCTGATGGCAGAGACTGTGTATTTTTGCTCATTATTGCATTGCCAGCATTAGCTGTGTGGCTGCATTTTGTAGTTGAAACAAAATATTTGTTGAATAAAGGAAGTAACTAAAAGGGTTAGTTGACATATTTTTCCCTTTTTATCTGAGTCACACTCGAAGTGTCTTCTTTTCTAACCAGTGAATTCTATTCTTTCTATTTGTATTGTTCCCCAGCTGTGTTGCATGATCTCTCCTCATGTCTACTCCCACCCTTCGCCCATGGTAAAATCTTTGAGGGCTGGCCTTGGACTTGGATTTTTGGGTCTTCACTGATGAGCACTGCAGGCCCAGATGAAGTGCTTGTTGCAGAACTTGCTGTAGCACAAGATTTTATTCTAGACTTAGAAGGTCAGGGAGGTAGGAAGGAAAAGAAAGCGAGTTGCCCCCCAAGAGTTGGGATACAAAGTTGCTCCTTGAAATTTAAATTATAAATCAAACAATCAAAGCAAAGATATACAAAACGCCTCCTTAAAGAGAAATAAGGTCTCCAGGACCTACAAGGCCTAACAGTACTGTTACTTAGTTAAGGCCTTGCTCTATCTAAAAAAGAAATGTGTTCATCTGAGGAGAGACAGCCCAGGTGGCATAATAAGGAGAAATTATCTAATACAGATGGAAGTGTCCACCAGCCACCATCCCCAAGAGGAGGGCTGGCCAGGACAGCAGGAGTGAGCGGCCCGTCCTCACAGCAGCTTGTTTGCCCTCTGATGTGGAGGAAGATGCACCATCCTGCCCAAAGCTGATAAGTCAGAAAAATTCACTCTTCTCATTCTGACTTCCAGCTTGCCAAGCCACCTCCCAACAATTAGGTTCCAAACTGAAGAGTTACAAGAAGAGAGTGCACTCACCAGACAACAGTCTCATGTTCCTGTTTTGCATCTAACAGTAATGGTTAAGCTCCAGGTTTTGGAATCGCATGGCCTTTGACCCCTTACTCTACCACTTACATACTGTACATGCTAAGGTTGAGAATTTCCTTCATCTTTTTTACCCCAATTGCAAAAAGATCACAGTATACCACATGATTACAGGGAGAATGAAAGGAAGCAATGCATGTACTGTACTTAGCATACAGTTTAGCAAATAGTGAACGAAATCAGTAAGTTGGCATTCTGGTTTTTTACAACACAGATTTTTAATCAACACTGGAACCCTGAAAAGATGAAATTTGGTATCCCACAGTATCGAAGACCAAATCTGGACCCTGGGAAATCACGAAGCTGATAGACTATAGCTAGCCTTTTGCCTCTTGGCACCTCTCTGGTCACATGCATAACATCTGTAAAAGGTATCCAGGACTTGGCTTTACCTTCTTGCATCTCCACCTCTCTTTTCCTAACCCTCACCTCCCAGACACACTTTTTATGCAGAAACAGATTTACGTCTACTTTGCTCCCATGGCATCAAAAATGATTATCCTATCACAAGGAAGAGCTCCAAGGCTTGCCTGGATTTTTTTTTTCTTTTTCCTTTTCTTTCATAATACAGATCAAAAGCATCATCTCCTGGATGGCTGAACATGGGCTCTTATTTTTCTAAGATCATCATTTGGCCTGCCTCACTTCCCCATGCACTTTTGAGGGAAATACTGTAAACACTTAGAAAGCCACAACATGAGTCACAGATCAAAGCCTCCATCATGCAAAGCACGTGCCTGAATTTCAAAAAGGCAAACCAAAGTGACTCTGGCAGATCAGGCAGTTAATTTTGTTTTTCTGTTCCAGTTATCAGACTGCTCTATGACAAAAATGGACAAACACATGGCAAATTGTGTTTGGAATATGGAGTCTTATCAACGTTTTCCAGGTAGGACTGCTTACAAAAAGTATTTTCAGATCTCAGTGACTGATGCAGGACAGAGCTGTGGGGACTTGAGTCCAACTTCAATTGCAGCGGTGCTCTACTCTAAGAGAACTTGGTCCTTTGGCCTACTTATAGGGGCGAATTGTCAGGCTAAGTGTGAGATGCCTTCCGAAAAGACTGCAGTGCCTCCTCAGTCCTTCTAAGTCAGGATAACACAGTCCAAACTTTGAAAACTATCTTATTATCATGGAGGTCTCCAATGATATCAACTGACATTAGAGAATGTCTATCAAGCGTCCAGAAAAACAAGGACTTGGTTGCTGCCCTCAAAGAACCCACCTCGAGCCTAACGGAAAATACCAAATATTTTCTCCCTTATATCGTTTCATTTAAGTCCTACAACCTTGAGGTGGACATGGTTACCATCCGAATCCTACCATGCAGTAAATACTCTGCCCCAAATCACACAGCCAGTAAGTGATAAGCCAGGGCTCTCTAAATCCTTGGGTATTGACGGGCACCATTTAGTCCCGGGAGCCCAAATCTTAAGCTTAACCGTTCAGTTTCTCTTATCAAATGAAGAGGGCAGGTACCGCTGACTTTTTATGTCTCCACTGATCCAGGACGAGGAACCTGGTACCTCATGGTCACCCCAGGCTGTTCGAAGCGACTGTGCGGCCAACTTAGCAGAGGGACCAGCGCTCATGCCCGGGCTTGGGGCCAGGCCGACCCCGAGGGTCTGCGAACGAAACCTGTCCCAGCTGGCTCAGCACCCCCACTTGAGACCCCTCAGAGGCTTGCCCCAGGCCACCTAGGCCAGACCTGTCTCCCGAGGCCAGAAACCCACGAAGCGCCGCCAGCGCCGAAGCAGGCGCTGACTGAGGGGTCGCCAGGGAAGCAGCCCTGATGGGCCTGGGAGCCCGTGGGCCGTGGGGGCAAACGAGGGCGCGCTGCGGACCTCTCCACTTGCTGCCGGGACCCGGCCCGGGCCCCGGGCCGCGGAGGTGTTCGCGCCGGGCTCGCTCTCAGCCCCTCGGGTGGACGGGGTTCCCGCCCGCACGCCGCCCTCGTGCAGCCGCGAGGCCGGAGCCCCCGCCTCTGGCTGCCAGCCCGCGCTCCGCTTTCACCGCGCTCGGTCGGGGCCCGCCTCTCGGCCGTTTTCGCTTTCGCTTTCCTGCCGCGGTCGTTGAGGAAAATGAAAGTGACCGTGGCCGTGGCCCGGGCGGCGCAGCTGCCGTCGGGGCGAGGGGCTCACAAAACGCCAGCGGTCGTCGTGGAGTCTGGGAGCTGGAGCCGCTGCCCGCGCCAGACTAGGTAAGGGCAGCCCCTTGGCGGCCGCCTCGCGGGCTCCTCCTTGCGGACCCGGCGGGCGGGACGCCAGGAGGCCCTGTGACGCACGGGCAGGTCTTGCGGGGGGGGGGGGGGGCTCCTGCTGCGGGCCTGGGGGGCTCAGACGCGGCACCGCCTGGGCCTGCAGGGCTCTAGTCCTCCAGGCCCGGCCGAAGACCAGCTGGGGGAGCTTAGAGCAGCGTACCTGGGATCTGGCAGCCCGGGGCCGAGGTCGCACCTCAGCAAGACAGGCCACTGTTCCCATCTCGCACGTTTCCTTTTTGTACGACGCCGCCCTTCCCCCACCCCCGACCGGGGTTCAGTAAAAATTGAAGTGGGGGTTGTATAAAATGCTGAGCAGAGTGCCTCACCTGAGCTCAGCAGGGAGGAACTCATAATTGACCCCTTCTTACCTGTTAGACTCCTCTTCTTCCCCACTCAGTTCCACTCCTCCTGTAGTTTGCCTTTCTACGTTTTACAGATAAGGTGCCCTTGGGAGCACCTGGGGTGCCTTCCAACTGTTCCCTGAACTGGCAAGCTCGCGGCTCGCCTCTCTTGGTCATAGGCATGGACATCAGCTAGGCCAGGCTGTCACCCCCTCCCCAGTACCCTGTCTGTGAGAAGACGGGGGCTCACTCCAACCCTGCGGCTGGCGAAAACGGTCAGGGATGGGTGCACTCAGGGACTGAGTCATTCCCAGATCAGGAAACTTCCTGTCCCCTGCACCTGCCCAGAGAAGGGTGAAAGATGAGTGCTCTGGTCCGGTTAACGCTAACTGTATGGTGGTGTGCGGGAACTGGGCGCCACCTCAGGGCTGTGGACACAACCACTGGCAAGATATGGGGGGGAGGGGCGAGATGTGTAATGTCCCCAGGGTAAGAGAAAAAAGCGAGACAAAAGAAGGCTATATATAGGGTAGTGTGTGTGTGTGTGTGTGTGTGCGTGTATAGATAGATAGACAGACAGATAGATGTGTGTGTTTGTCCCCGAAAGCCAGTTATGTGAGATAAGCATACACCGTAGAAGGCACTAAGTTTTGAAAGTAAAGTGGCTCACTTAACTTATATTTGAGTGATGACAGTTTTTGTCTCCAATACCAAGAACCCCCTTTTAATCAACATTTGTCTCAATAAAAATGAATTCAGCCTCATCACATGGATCTGATCATAAGGCCCATTACTAAAACAAAACTTGAGTGATCTTAACTTTGGAAATAGCCATCCACATTTGACAAAAGATGACATAAGGTCCTAACTTTTAAAACATGGAGGTTCTCCCCTGCCCTGCTCCAGGGCGGTGTTGAGTATTCACTGCTTTTAGAAAACACTGCCTTTATCATGAGCCAAAAAATCAGATTCTTTGATTCAATCAGCTATTCCCTTTCTTCTGAATTCCATAATGTCCTGTTCTCTCCCTCCTGTTAACAAATTTCAGCCAGTAATGCATGGTTCTCTCCCTTTGCTCCCCTATCTCTTGTCTGAAGGGGGAGGAGGTGGTGTAGTGGAGACACTATCCACTGCATTTCTACCACACTGTGTTCTTGCTTCACTGAAAACTGAATTACTCAGCTGGAGACCAAGCAAGCCTCTGTCTTTCCCACTACCTTCTTTTCTCCCTAGCTTTATGATTCATTGGTTTAGCCTCCAACATGTGATGGACTTTCTTAAATTTTTCACTAAAAAGTAATGCCTGGGATTTTGTTTATTTTCCTTAGTATCTCAGGTCTCCCAAATTTAATTGCTCATATACCTTAGTTCATGGCATACTATATAATCCTTGGTCCATTCTGAGTCTCTTTCATTTTATTTTTTTTTTATTTCCTCCCTTTATGCTCCATTTCTCTCTTTACACCCACCTCCCCATGCACACACAATTAGGCAGTCATGCCGCATATTGTTTGTTCTTCCAAACTACCTTTCATTATATCGTCTTAGAACATGTGTATCTTTGAAACATGTCATGTTTTGCTTTTGTTGCACTTAACTAAATGAATACTACTATGCTATATCCTTTTTCCCTTCCGCGTTATGTTTTTGAGTCAAACCATATTGCTGTATGTAAGTCTAAATCATTACTCCTGGTTGTTGCATAGTTTTGTATGAAAAGTATACACCGCAAGTACTTAACAGCCTCCTGGGAAGAGACATTGGTGGCCTGTAAATCCTTGCTTGCACGAACAGTTCTGCACCAAACGTGCTTCTGAGTATCTCCCTGTGGCCTTGTGCAAGAATTTTTTTGATAGACAGATATGAGGCTGTTGGTTCTAGGATACTTGCATGATGTCTTTTACTAAAAACTGCTACTTTGTGCTGCAGAATGGCTTCATCAGTTTCCTCCCACCAGGAGTTCATGAAAAGTCACTTTTCCAACATGCTGGTGCTTACTATTATTTAATTTACTGATTTTTGTCAAACTGGTAGGTTAAAGCAGTACTCCATTTCTGTTTTAATTGAGCATCTATCTCATCACATTGTTTTCCATTTGTGAACTGCCTATCCATCTAATTTACCCTTCTTTTCTTTCAGATTTCTTGATATTTTTCTATTGGTTTGTGTTTTGTTCCTTCTTTTTTGTTGTTGTTTTTATATATTTTTTATTTTATTTAAATCCAAATTAGTTAACCTGTAGTGTAATAAATGGTTTCAGGAGTAGAAGTTAGTGATTCATTGCTTATATACAACACCCAGTGCTCTTCCCAACAAGTGTCCTCCTTAGCCCATCACCTATTTAGCCCATCCCCCCACCCAGCACCCCTCCAGCAACCCTCAGTTTGTTCTCTGTATTTAAGGGTCTCTGATGGTTCCTTCTGTATTGGTATCCTTACATATTAAAATGTTAGTTCTCTGTCAGATGTGGATGTTTTAAGACTTCCCCTAGTCTTGTCTCCCATCTGTTAACCTCACATATGGTCTCCTTTTTATTATTAACTTTCCTGAGATATAATTTTTATACCATAAAATTCACGTATTTAAAGTGAATTCATTGGTTTGTAGTACATTTACAGAATGTGTAACTATCATTATGATCTAATTTTAGAATATTTTTATTACTCCATTAGCAGTCACTCTCCAATTTCCCTCAGTAAGCCCCTCCCCAGCTCTAGGCAAGCACCAATCTTCCTGTCTGTATGTATTTGCCTGTTTCTGGACATTTCATATAAATGGGATTCTACAGTATGTTTTTGTTGTGACTGGCCTCTTTCACTTTGCATAGTGTTTTGTAGGTTTATCCACATCATAGCCTATATCAGTAATTTGTTCCTTTTTATTGCTCAGTAATATTCCCTCATAAGGGTATACTGCTTTGGGTTTATCTGTTTATCAGTGGATGTACACTTAGGCTGTTTTTACTTCTTGGCTATTATGAATAATTCTTCTGTGAACATTCACGTATGATTTTCGTGTGAACACATATTTTCATTTCTTTCGGATATATACCTAGAAGTGGAATGGCTGGATCATATGGTATCTGTATGTTTAAACTTTTGAGGAAGTCCTAAACTGTTTTCTTTCTTTCTTTTTTTAAACTTTTTTAAATATACATCCACGTTAGTTAGCATATAGTGCAACAATGATTTCAGGAGTGGATTCCTTAATGCCCCCGCACCCATTTAGCCCATCCCCCCTCCCACAGCCCCTCCAGTAACCCTCTGTTTGTTCTCCATATTTAAGAGTCTCTTATGGTCCCAAACTGTTTTCTAAAGCAACTGTTCTACAGTCTTACCGGCAGTGCATGAGGCTTCTATTTTCTTCACATCCTCACCAACACTTGTCTGTCATTTTGGTTATAGCCATCCGAGGAAGTGTGAAGTTGTAGTTCATTGTGGTTTTGATTTATGCTTCCCTGATGGTTAATGATTTTGAACATATTTTCATGTACTTATATGTACTTGTATATCTGTATCTTCTTTGGAGAAATATCTATTCAGATCTATTTTTTTAATGTGTATTTATTTATTTAGAGAGCGAGAGTGAGAGCAAGTAGAGAGGCGGAGAGAGAGATGGGGAGAGAGAGAATCCCAAGCAGGCTCTGCACCATCAGGGCACAGCTCGATGTGGGGCTTGAACTCACAAACTGTGAAATTATGACCTGAGCCAAAGTCAAGAGTCGGCTGCTCAACCAACTGAGCCACCAAGGTGCCCCTATTCAGATCTGTTTTAAAAGTTGGATTATTTGTCTTTTATCATTGAATTGTAACAGTTATTTCTATATTCTTGATACATATCCTTTATCAGTTATATCAGTTGCAAATAGTTTCCCCCATTCTGTGAGTTGTCCTTTCACTTTCTTGATGGTGTTCAATTTTGTTGATGACCAACTGATCAATCTTCTCTCTTACCTTTTGTGTTTTTGGTGTCATATCTAAGAAATTATTGCCTAACTCAGGGTTGTAAGGAGTCATTTCTATGTTTTCATCTAAGACCTTTATAGTTTCAGCTTTTATATTAGGTCCATTGTCTACTTTCTTTTAAACATAAATCTTTAAACTGTGTAGTCACATCCATCATCTTTCTCCTTTTAGTTTGTGCTGTCTGTATCTTATTTAAGAAATCCTTACCTACGTGTAGATCAAAAATTTTTCTATATTTTCTCCTACTACTTTATTGTTTATTCTTCTGAATTTACACCTTTAATCCAACTGGATTTTGTTTCTATTATGGCTTTGTAATATTTAATATCTACCTTTTTGTTCTTTTTCAAACGTTTCTTAGCTTGTCATGGATTTGTTCTTTCATAAATATTTTAAAATCTGTCTGTAAAGACTTCACAGAAGTCTTTCTGAGGTGTTGATTGGAAATTAATTGAAATCATAGGTTCATCTGTAAAGAATTGATACCTTTTAATGTCATGCCCTCTCACTCATGAGTATGGTCTATCTCTCCATTTATTCATGTTTTCTTTTATGTACTTTAATAGAGTTTTTCAAATTTTCTCCACAAGTCTCTTATACATTCTTTATTTAAAGATAATTCCTAGAGGGGTGCCGGGGTGGTTCAGTCAGTTGAGCGTCCAACTCTTGATTTCAGCTCAGGTCATAATCCCAGGATCGTGGGATTGAGTCCCATGTTAGGCTCCATACTGAGCGTGGAGCCTGCTTAAGATTCCCTCTCTCTCCCTCTGCCCTTTCACCTGCTTCTGCTCTCATGCTCTCTCTTAAAAAAAAAATCCTGGATTCAATAATATTACTATTATGAGTAGTTTCTTATTTTGTCCGATTGTGATAGGTTATACTGTTACATATCTTCACACACACTCTCTCCCTCTTCTCTCTCTCTCTTTGGTTGGTTACTGTTGGTGTGGAGAAGTGTAATCAGTTGTTTTTAGGTTGGTCTCATATCCAACTACCTTTCTGAATTCCTATTTATTCTAATAGTTTTTCTGTGGATTCTCCTGAGAGTCCTATGTGAAATAATTATACCAGTTGCGAACACTGACAACTTTGGTCTCGTCTCATTCCTTCCAATTTTATACTTGGTTTTATTTTTTATTATTTCCTTATAGTGGCTACTTTTTCTGTAATTTTATTCCATGTTGGTGGGGATAGCTGGCATTCTTGTCTTGTTCCATTTCTTAAAGAGAATATATATAGTTTCTCTATTAAGTATGATGTTAGCTATAGGTTTGTATCCCATTCCTTAGGATCTGAGATACCAAGGAAAATAGATAAAATCCATGCATTACTTTCCAATGAAAAATTTTGTAGCAAAATGCATCATTATGGTGGCTAAAGTAATGAATAATCAGGCTGTGAAGGGGGAGGACAGGGGCTTGGTCTCCTAATTCTGTTTTGTTTTGCTTTGTTTCATTTAAGGTTATTTATTTTTTAGTAATCTCTATACCCAGTGTGGTGCTCGAACTCACAAACCCAAGATCAAGAGTTGCATGCTCCTCCACCTAAGCCAGTTAGCTGCCCCTTGTTTTTTGTTTTTGTTCTTAACACAAATTAGCATTGAACTTTGTCAGATGCTCTCTCTGTGTCTGGTGAGATAATCATCTGATCCCACCCATCCCAATCTTCCACGTATTATTAGGCTGTGTAATCTTAGCTATTGTAACAGCCCCAACATTTCGATGACGTAAACCAGTACTGCTATTTATTTATCACTCACGACACAGTCCAGCCGTGTTGGTGAGATAGTAGGTTCCCTTTCACTCAGTTGTTCAGGAACCCAGGCTCCTTCTAGCCAGTTGCTTCCCCATCTGCGAGGATCTGAGTACTTCAGGGGGTTCTCCAAGAAGGAGAAAGAGGACACATAGCACTACTCACATTCCATTGGCGAGGACTAGTCACATGGTCCCACATATTGTAAGGTGGCTGGGAAGTTTAATGGTATTCCCAGGAGGCAAAGGAGAACAGAGAGATGGTGAGCAGTAGTAATTTCTTCCATAATCCATTAATGTAGCGAATTACATTGAGAGATCTTCTGACTTTGAACCATTTTTTTATTACTTTATTATGGCATAGTCTTAATGCATTTTGGATTTGGTTAGGTAATATTTTATTTGGGTATTTGGCATCCATGTTTATAAGTGAAACTGGCCTGTGTTTTTCTTTTTATGACAGTCCATATTCCAAATTTTAAAATTATAGTAACTTTCAGTTGGGCGACGTTTTGTCTTTTTTTTTTTTTTTTTTCCCAGAGAAACACATTTAAGGAAAGATTGTCTGTTCCTTGGAAGGTAATAGAATGCTCTTCTAAAACCTTGTGGCCTTGAAACTTTATGGGGAAGAACTTTTTAAAATTACTTTGGTTTCGGAGTGCCTGGGTGCTCAGTCGATTAAGTGTCTGACTCTTGATCTGAGCTCAGGTCTTGATCTCAGGGTTGTAAGTTCAAGCCTCATGCTGGGCTCTGTGCTGGGCATGAAGCCTACAAAAAATAAAATAAAATAAAATAAAATAAAATAAAATAAAAGCTTCAGTTTCTTAAGTGACTTTTCACATTTTTATGCCAATTTTGACTTTTTTTCTAGAAATTTATTGATTTCATCTTTGTTTTCAAAATGTGTTGTCATACAGTTATTTATAGTTATATTTATTTATTGTTATTTAGAAGAATACAGTTATATTATTCTTTTATAAGTTTTTAAATGTCTGTTATATTCGTCATTTCCTTTTTTTTCCTGTAGTCTTTTTTTCCCCATCTTCTGTCACTTATTCTTGTTCTGTCTCACTGTGTTCAAAGAAATACTTTGATCATGATGAACGCTGAGTCATGATACATAGAATTGTTCAATCACTAGATTGTACACCTGAAACAAATATAAAAGTGTATGTTAACCATACTGAAATTAAAATTTAAAAAACTTTATTAAATAATAAATTAAAATTAAATTTCAAAAAACCCCATGAAGAAATCCTTTGGATTTTATTAATCATCTTTATTTTTTGTCCTGTATATCTTCTATTTCACTGATTCTGCCCTTATATTTATTATTTCATTTCTTCTTGTTTCTTTGGTTACATGCTATTTGTAATAGATACAATGTAGATACTTGTAAAGTGAAATAGGAAAACCCACTCCTGTCTCCTATAATCTCACTTTTTATAGGCAACCACCATTATCAAATTGGTGTGTTTCTGGTTATACATTTTTCTCTGCTTATACATTTTTTACAATTTTTCTAAACTATGTATGTCATGGGCCTCTTTCTCTGGTACACACACACACACACACAAACACACACATCCATTAAAATGGTATATCATAATTTATTTATCTGTTTTCCAACTAATAGCAAATTAATTTGAAAGTCTTAGTTTTTTAATAGTGGAATTTAACTGACATGCAAGTAAAACTGGTTCGTGAGCCAAGATGTTTAATTCATTCCAGAAACATGCTTGTAGTCCAAAGCACTTGTATATCAAAGCAAATTTCAAGAACCATTGGCTCAGTTGTGATCAGGTTACATTTGGTGTCATGTACTACCCGTATTGCAAAACATCACTTGTTTATCAAGGTAAAATTTTTTAGAAATATTTGCTTGTCTTGCAGAACACTGGCAGAACAAGTTACTCACAATCCAAGGTTCTACTATGTATTTATTTTGGGCCTCATTTCTGCCATCTTGTTTTGCCAAATATTTATCATGTATTCTTCCTTTTCTTTTTTTCTTATGACTTTTTCTGGATTAATCAAGGTATCTGTTTCCATTCCTTCCTTCCTTCTTTTTTTTTTTAAGTTGATTTATTTTGAGAGAGAGAGAGAGAGGGAGTATGTACTCATGGAGAGAGAGAGAGAGAGAGAGAGAGGGAGAGAGAGAGAGAATCATAAGCAGGCTCCATGTTGTCAGCAGAGAGCCCAGTGTGGGGCTCAATCCTATGAATGGTGAGATTCATTTGGACCTGATCCAAAATCAAGAGTCACACAGATGCTCAACTGACTGAGCCACCCAGGCACCCCTTTTCCTTCTTTTTATTTAGTGACTTGGAATTCTGTATCTTACAAGTAGCCCTCTTTAATATCTTGAGCATAGACAAATTTATGTTTTCCTATAAACACCAAAAATTAATCAGAATTCCTAACCTGTTCCCAAACATAAGAAACTTTTTAGTATGTTTCCAATTCTCTTCTCTTCCCCTACTTTCCCCTCATAGACACAAACACACATTAAGTGTCTGCCCAGGAATTACTGAAATAACCTGGAAGTTTCCTATTGTTATTAGTTCTTCATATTTCAGAATATACTTTTCTTTTTCTGTTTTAGAAATCTTTTGTTAACAATTTCATTAATCTGTAACAATTGCATTAAACTGCATTTGTGCAGTTGCCCTATCACATCAGGATAGGAAACTTCACACATATGTTTCTTTTAGAGGTTTCATTGACTTCCTGAATATTTATAGTGATCGGTGTCTCATGAGTAATGCTTCTTTGGCTTCCTTATTTCTCAAAAGTCTACTTTGGAATCCATGCTATTCTGATCCTCATTTGACCTTTGCTGGCACAAAAACATTCTCAAGTATTTGCAAATGCTAGTCACTTCCTCATGTCTTACTTAGTTTACTTTAGCTGCATTAAACCAAGAGCAATATCACTTTGTTTAAACTTACCACTAACTGAAGGTTCATGTAATGGCCCTGCCCCAGGATCAGAGACTGGTTAGAGGAATATGAAAATCGCTTTGAAAATTCAGGTGCTGAATATCTTATATTAAAACGCTTAACGTTTTAACATTTGTGTTTATAATACTTAACTACTTAAGGGTGGAGTAAAATGGGCAGTCTTCACATTAAAACTGTGGTGAAACTAATCTGGATGGTGTTTATCAAAAGCTTTTTTTTTTAGTTTTTTTTTTTTTTTTTAAGATTTTATCTTTAAGTAATCTCACCCAACATGCAGTTCGAACTCACAGCCCGGAGATCAAGAGTCGCCTGCTCCTCCAACTAAGCCAGCCAGGTGCTCCTTATCAAAAGCTTTTTAAAGTGTCCATATCTTTTATCGAAATAATTCTACTTCTAGGACTATATCCTAAGACATGTTTCCTATGAGAGGTGAATCGGGTGGTGCACACATCTGTGGCATTGTCCCACAGATGATTCACGTAGTCACAAAGTTACTCCACTGTCAATTCCTTTTCACTCTTCTGATCAAGGGAGAGAGAAAGCTGTCAGTTTGGTGCTAGTATGTCTTTAACACCTCTCTAAAACTTTCCAATCTCCCTTTTGATATAAAAGAATTGAGCAAAGGGATAGCAATATTTTAACCATATTTTCACAATTGTCTTTAAAAAAAATTTTTTTTAACATTTATTCAATTTTTGAGAATCAGAGAGACACAGTGTGAGCAGGGGAAGGACAGAGAGAGAGGAAGACACAGAATCCAAAGCAGGTTCCAGGCTCCGAGCTGTCAGCACAGAGCCTGATGCGGGGCTCGAACCGTGAGATCATGACCTGAGCCGAAGTCGGCAGCTTAACTGACTGAGCCTCCCAGGCGCCCTGTATTGTGTTTGTCTTTAAGATTGCCTTCCTTTATGAGATAAGATGCTCCATTTATAATAGTAAATAAAGTTTGCTTTTATGACTCATTCATTTAAGGCCAGGAATGAATTAATTTAAAGAGAAATGTTAAGTATAGTACATGTAGTATTTAATTTTGATAAAATAGTTATAGTGATATATGTATGACTAAAACATGCAAAACATGACACTAAAGAATAATCAGAGCCTCAGATACAAATTTTAAATGGGGTGTTTTTATATAGGAAACTGTTCCTCTCAGTGAGACTTCTGCTATCAGAAAATTAGAAACCAGGGCACTCAGGTGGCTCAGTCGGTTGAGCGTTTGATCTTGATTTTTGGCTCAGGTCATGATCCCAGGATTGTGGAATCGAGCCCCACATCAAGCTGGGTTGGAGATGCATATATTTAAATTTGGATGCCTCCTTTCCAGGATTACAAAAGCTCTGTTGGGAAGACAAAAAAAATGTTCACTGCAAGGTCTAATGCTTGGCAGAAACAGTTGCTACCTTTTGCCTAGGAGAAATTCCTAGCACACTGCAGAGCTTGTTTCCGGAAACCCCTGGATTCCTTCGTGGGAGTGGGGTCGGAGGGTCCCTGTTGAGTGACTAGATGATGTCTCTTTCTGAGAGTGGTCTTACTGCCCTGGTGCAGGCTTCCTCCTTCTACAAAGGGTGCTGGGCTCTGGCGGGGGCCAGCCAGCCGGGTCCTGAGCCTAAAGGAAGCCTATTGCAGCATTCCAGTAACATCTACCAGGTTGTAGCCAGACCTTTGACGGGCCAACTCCCCCACTCTCCTGGGGTCCTTCAACTCCTCTCCACCCCCACTGCCTCGCTGCTGTGATTGAAACTGTCACCACTCTTGTCTGGATAACACAGTGACCTCCAAATTGTCCCTACTTCCCGTTACCTCTTGACTATTTTGTCATAGAAGCCAGTGCGTGTTAGTCTCCTATTGCTGCTGTAACAGATTACCACAAAGTCTGAAGGTCAAAGTCCTAAAATCAAAGTTTCATCAGGGCTATGTTCCTTTTGGAGGCTCTGGAGGGAAATCATTTCGTTGCCTCTTCCAGCTTCTTGAGGCCTCCTGCATTCCTTGGCTCATGGCCCCTTCTTGCATTTTTCAAACCAACAATTCTTTCTCAGGCTGTACTGCTCTGACGCTCCTCTTCTGTAATCACATCTGTGTCTGCCTCGCTCGTGTAAGGACACCTGTGATTACATTGGACCCACCTGCATAATCCAGGCTCGTCTTCCCATCTCAAGATCCTTAATTTATCACATTCTGTGGCGTCCCTTTTGCCATGTTAGGGAATATATTCACAACTTCCAGAGACTCAGACATCAACATCTTTGGAAGGACCATTATTCAGCCTACCACGTAGTACAGCCTTTTAAAAACACACATATATCCAATCCCATTACTCTTCTGCCTAAACTTCTCAGAGGATGAGAGCCTCTCAGGGCTGGGGGGTACCATACAAGGGCTGCCCACACCCCTTCTCTGCATCCCCCTACCTCCTCTCTCCCTACCCAGCCTTTGGCTTGCTGTCTGTGTTCCAACCTTTGCACAGGGTATGTTTTTTACCCCACACTCCATTCCAAGCCTTCCCGAGGCTGCAGACAAGGTCAGGCCTCCTTAGGATGCTCTCATAGTGACGTGTGCCTTTCTGCTTTCACACTTAACCGCAGGTTGTTATCTTTACATTTGTTTCAGTGATCATTTGATAAATACATGCTTCTCCTATGTGAGTAAGTACTCCATACCGGCAGGGACTATGCCTTTGTTGGATCCCAGCACAATGTCTGGCTTATGGTAGATGGTTAATAAGTACGTAGGGATAAATGAATAAGTGAATGTATTTCAACGGTTTTGTCATCACCCTCTGTCCCCTTACCCTGCTGCTGCTTCTGCACAGCATTTATTGCCCCTTCTCTGTCACATCCCTCCACCAAAATGGAAGCCCATGTTAGCAGGGACTTTGTCTTTTGAGTTCATTCCAGGTCCTAGAACAGTGTCTGGTCCATAACAGGCACTTGATAAATCAGGATGAATGATATGCAGGATGCTCAGAACCTCTCTCAGAATTTTCATACCTTACCCCTCTTTGAAATTGGTCATTATCAAGTTCTTTGTTTTAATTATTCATATGCTAACTCAATAATCAGGCAAAGCAGCAGAGACCTTTAAAATATTCAATTTTTTTAAAAGTTTATTTTGAGAGAGAGCGAGCACACGTATGAGCAAGAGAGGGGCAGAGAAAGGGAGAGAGAGAATCCCAAGCAGGGTCTGTGCTGTCAGTGCAGAGCCAGATGGATGAACTGGGAGATCATGACCTGAACTAAAATCAAGAGTCAGATGCTTAACAGACTGAGCCACCCAGGCACCCCTAAAACATTCAGTTTTTGTGAGGGTTAAATGAGTTGCTAAATGTAAATCATTTGGAGCAGTGTCTGGTGAGCCTGTGTAAGTTTGCTTGTTGTTGCTGTTAAGAGATGCTTGAGTCCTTGATAGTTTAGAATTTTTACTATGTCTATCATGACTCTGGTGGGATGACAAACACAGAACTGAGTGGGTTCTCCTGGTCCTGCACCTGGATGGACCCAGCTGTTGCAGCTGCCTGTGGACAGGCCAGGGGTGGGAGTGGCGGAAGGCAGTTGGTGGGCACTGCAGGTAGATGAGTTGGTCCATGACTTGTGCTTTTTCCTGTTTTGCCTGCAGATGGCAGCACGCCCTGGACTTCTCTGCCTGGCAAGCAGCCCTGAGGCTGGACAGCAGGGAAACAAGAAAATGGACTCCCCTCTGCAGCCTGCAGTGTGAGCAGTTGTGTGGGGATTGTGTATGTTCTATTTCGACCCCATTCGCCCTCTACAGATAATAATTCTGTTTCCTATTTGGGAATAAGGGTACTTTCTGTCCATAAGGCTAAGGCTAGTGCACCACTTCTTGGCATTGTGATGAGGTCTAGGAAAGACCCCTCCTGATTTTCAGCACCTGCTTGGTTCGATGATGTTCTTTCCTGACTCGCAACCCCTTTAGGGCCCTGCCCAACAGGGACTCTGTGACATCTTCCTTCGGTGTCACTAGTCTTTCTTTGCAGGGAGCTTGATGATCCCTGTCCTTCATTCCACCCTCTGCCTGCTTTGCCCTGAGCCTCTGTGTGTCAGGCACTGTGCTGTGCAGTAGAGGATGAATCATATTTGTGCTTGTAGACCAGAAAAAGGAACAAAGTAAAAGTAATGGAAAACAAAATTAGAATCCCTAACTAACCTCACTCTCTAAATGTACCATCCTAATGTCACACAATCCTATTTTTTTTTCTTATTTCTTGTAACCTGAATTGTTGGCACACTAGCAACATTTGCCTTTGTTACCATTTGCCTTATGCGAATCCTTGTGTGCCTGATTCTGTGGACCACTTGATGCAAAGTAGTTTTGTGGTTCATTTGAGGGGCCTGAAACCTCCATAAATCAGACAAGTGGGAAACGTCTTCCTCTGTGCACAGAAGGCCTGGTGACCCATCTGAGGGTGCACACACTGATGACCCTGAGCGCCCTGAGCATGACTCTGTCTCAGTTTAGCTCTGATGACCAGTACAACCCATAGCTAAAGTGTTGCCCATGTCAGTTATGTTATAAGCCAGGCCACTCATAAGTGCCTCCTGATATCTGAGCATTCTAAAATGCTGCAGTTAAAACTGTGGCCAGTGAAAGAAGAGCTGTCCTTTGTCCTGGGGGCACCTTCCTGAGCGTGACTTTGGGCACTTCTTCTCAGCCCCTCAGCACAAAGAGCCTAGAGGATACATTCATTGTGGATGTTTCAAACCGACAGACTGACACCAGTCACTTTCACAAGGAACAGTCACTAACCTGTGACTGTGAGATAGTTTTTCCTCGTCCTTTTTTTTTTAAACAGCTTTACTGAGCTATGATTCTCACACCATACAATTCATCCATTTAAAATGTATGATTGAGGGGTGCCTGGGTGGCTCAGTCAGTTAAGCATACAACTTCAGCTCAGGTCATGATCTCACAGTTTGTGAGTTCGAGCCCCGCATTGGGCTCTCTCCTGTCAGGACAGAGCCTGCCTCAGATCCTCAGTCTCTCTCTCTCTCTGCCCCTCCCCCACTCATGTGCACTCTCTTTCTCTCTCTCAAAAATAAACAAAAGAAACATGTATGATTGAATGGCTTTTAATATATTCATAGTCATATATCTATCACCAGAGTCAATTTTAGAACATTTTCATTACCCCAAAAGAAACTCTGTACCTCTAAATTGTCACCCACCTCCACTCTCCCCATTTCCCCCAGCTGCTGGCAGCCACTCATCTACTTTCTGTCTCTAGATGTCCTATACTGGACATTGTAGAAATAGAGCCACACCACCTGTGGTCTTAGCATCTGGCTTCTTTCACTTTGCACAGTGTTCTCATGGTACCTCCAGGCCACAGCATGTGTCAGTGCTCCATTCCTTTTCATTGCCAAGTAATATTCCATTGTATGGATATGCCGCCTTTGAATATTCATTCATCGTTTGATGGACATTTGGGTTGATTTCAGCTTTGGCTCTTGTGAATAACACTGTGAGTGTTTTAGAGTGCGGGTTTTTGTGTGGTCCGTGATTGTGTTTTATGACTTTGTAAGCTGTAATGAGCAACTCCAATTTTTAAAGATTTAAGAGAGAAATAGAACTATGTCGATGTTGTTTGAAACTTAAAGGGACAATTGTTTTGTGTGTAGATGTAGATTTCCATTCAGAGAGATTAACTATATAACACAAAGTTAAAATCAAAAGGTATCTAGATCTAATTCTCCATATCACTTGAGTTTTCTAAGTTCTGTGTTTTGCTATTCTTGTTTAAAAAACAATAGGCTGGGGTGCCTGGGTGGCTCAGTTGGTTAAGCATCAACTCTTGATTTCAGCTTGCTTCATGATCTCATGGTTCATGGGTTCAAGCCCCACAACAAGTTCTGCGCTGACAGCACGAAACCTCCTTGGGATTCTCTCTCTCTCTCTCTCTCTCTCTGCCCCTCCACCCCTCTCTTTCTCAAAATAAATAAATAAATAAACTTAAAAAAGTAGAAAGGAAATATATATTGGTCCTGAGGTCTCACTTGAAATAATGTGGAATGAGTCTGGGTGGAGAGTGGTACAGAGATTGTTTTCCGGGTGTTTGGCTGCTGCGTGGTTGAGGTGGAGGCAGGGACCAGAGAGAGGAACGAGTCAGAAGGAGAATCTGGGGTGATGTGTGACACCCATCTGCCCTCGGCCCAGCTTCCCTGGCCCACCCTCATGGCCGCAGGGCACTGACTGGTAATACTTAGTGTGGCTATTGCTTGTTATCTGGGTGACGTGCTTCACAGCTGAGTACCTCTGTGTCCAATTTCACTCTGCTTCTGACTCACAAAGTTCTGGTGTTGGGCTGTTGGCTTTTAGTAAAAGCAGGTGTTAGGAAGAATGTATTAAAAGACGAATCAAGCCCCTAAGGGACTTTGATAGATGCAGTACTAAAAACATTTCTGGGCTAGTTTTTGTTGTTATTTTTTTTTTTAAACAGCACTTAACAGTTTTCAGTTTAACTGTGTTTTCCTTCCTGAAATCTTTAAGTGAGGCTAGTCCTTGTGATTTATTCTATGCATTGTTTTTAGGGAGTTCCTCTACTTCTCATGTTTGGGTTGAAGTTAGAGAACATTGTTTTTTTCATTTCACACCAACCACACCTGCAAAAATAAGAGTGATTTGAGTTTGCCTCCAATTTATCTCTTTATCTCTATTTTCCTTCCTTCGGGGGTGTTTTAACTGAATTCTGACTTCAGGTGAGTCAGCAGGAATTTTTATGTATCATTCAATGCATGACAGGAGAGACGATAAGAGAAGAGACAGTTGCCCTCCAGATCCTACCTTCTGGTTTGAGAGTCAAAGCTTTGTTCCTGCCTTTTACATGCAATACTGACACTTCTGAGTGCTTAGCTGTGAATGCCCAGAGAAGCCCAAGTGAGGGCAGGCTTTGTGAGGCCTGCCCTTGAGGCTTTAGTAAACTCAGATGGGAGAAAGAAGATGGGTAGCAGTTGCAGGCATACAGACATGACAGGGAACAGGAGTCCGGAGGCATGGTGATGAGGAGGGTAGTGGACAAGATTTGAGTGGTGGTAGGATTTAACTATCAAGCCAAGCAATTTGACTTTAATAACCATAAAGAATAGGAAGTAAAGAGGTGCCTGCTTGGCTCAGTCAGTGGAGCATGCAACTCTTGATCTTGGGGTCATGAGTTTGAGCCCCACGTTGGGTGTAGAGATTACTTAAAAAATAAAATCTTTAAAAAAAAAAAGAATCAGAAGTAAAGACTTTTGAACAGAACATGGGCTTACTGTTTTTTTTTGTGTGTGTTTTTTTGTTTTTTTTTATGTTTGAGAGACAGAAAAAGACAGCGCGAGCAGGGGAGGGCCAGAGAGAGGGAGATACAGAAACCGCAGACAGGCTCCAGGCTCTGGGCTAGCTGTCAGCACAGAGCCTGACACAGGGCTCGAACTCACGATTTGTGAGATCATGACCTGAGCTGCAGTCGTACGCTTAACCGACTGAGCCACCCAGGCGCCCCAGGGCTTACTGTTTGAAGGAGAGACTTTTATTTCCATTTTACACCTGAGAAACCCAATGCTTCTCAAATATTTTCTTTCCAAATAATTCTCCAAGGTCACTGGCTGGTGGAGGTTGGATCTCCCAGAGCCCAGGGCACATACATACATGTGTG
The DNA here is from genome assembly GCA_028646485.1 of Cryptoprocta ferox. Classification (NCBI taxonomy): domain Eukaryota; kingdom Metazoa; phylum Chordata; class Mammalia; order Carnivora; family Eupleridae; genus Cryptoprocta; species Cryptoprocta ferox. Next base: position 22,175,778 of record CM053572.1, read on the forward strand.
CCCTGGCCTGAATCCCCAGATCACCAAGGCTTCAGCCAGCTCCACCCTTGTGTGACCCTGTGAGTCTGTACGTGACTGCGTTTGTTTGTCAGTGTCACTCCCTGGGCTGAACCGATAAGGGGGAGAAGGGGACTTTGGGTAAGTGACTTCCCAGCCTTTCTGAAGCCCTGGGAAAGCAGAGGCAGGCACCCCGCCAGGCCTCCGTGGTCCTCACAGCAACAGTCCAGGCATGCTCCAAGAGCTGCAGACACTGCCAGGGGAGTTTCAGAGCTGCAGGTCCCTGGGCAAGTCTTTCCTCCCAAGTGGGAGCCGCAGGGCTGATCGTGATCCGGGCAGGGTGTCAGCACAGCTGCTGCCACAGCACAAGTTGACTCTTGTCACTGCCCTGATCCTCTATCGCAGGCAGGAGGACATGAGGACTCGGTCTGTACCGAAGTTTTCCATTCATTCCTTTGCTCACTGCTTCACAGAGTTCGCAGCAAATAGGTAAGCACCTAAGATGTCCCAAGTGAGCTTCAGGCAACACACACAACAACCCGAGTCCCTGGGTCACCCTTGCTTGACCCTTCCGGTCTCACCTGTGGAATTTGACTAGGCAGAGGATTCCTGTCCAAAGGGAGGGAGAAAGGAAAAAAACAAATTATTGAGGGTCTTTCTCATCTTGGTAGTCTCTGATTCTGTAGACAGATCCCACAGAATATTCTTAAATGGATTAGGAATATCCCTTAAATCATGTCCAGGGGGTTGCGATTTGTATTTCTATTATGCAGCCCACCCCTCCTCTTTTTTTTCTTTCAAAACACTTTTACTTCTGTCCTTGATCTTTATGAAGTAAAGTATGTCACAGTGGACATACAGTCATGATACTGAGAACCAGGTTCATCTTTACTAACCGTGGACCCTGGGCATATCTCCTAACTTCCCTGTTCCTCCTCAGTTTCCTTGTCTGAAAATGGGAATGAAAACAGTACCTACCCTAGAGAGCACTCCAGGGATAGAGGTGACAATGCTCCTGACACAGGGCCTGGCTCAGACAAAAACCTCAGGGAAAGCCCATTACAATGATGACTGTCTGTAAGTATTCCCATTTAACAAGAGGGAAAGCCTTAGACCTGGAAGGTTAAGTGACTTGCTTAAGGTCATGTAGAGAGAGGCAAAGCTGAAAGTAGGAGCCAGGGCTGATGGGGTCCCAGGCCAGTGCCGTGGCCCTGGGATTCATTTTGGTCTCCAAGAGAAAATATGAATACACATGGACAGTTCTGTCTGAGGCTAATCCTCTGGTAGCTGGTTCTGGCTTGTATTGGGGATTGGAGGTCAGGCCTTCCTCATCACACAGAACTCTCAATCCTGGGTGTTAAGAGCCCCTCAGGGAGGGGCACCTGTGAGAGAATAGGACTGGGAGCCTCCTTCTTTGTTTTCTGAGAGACATAGTGTGCCTGAGGGCCGTGTGATTTCAGTGCTCCTCTGCTCCATCCTTGCCTGGTGCTGGCCAGATCCTGCAGACCCCCCTGGGGCTTCACAGAGACCAAGCCTGGCCTGGGGTGGGGGCTGGGACACACATGCAGATGGCAGTTGGGTGCTCTAGAATTCTCCATCCTTGAGCAGAGCTGGGCCCTTCCTGCTGTAGGAGTCTTAGGCTTAACCCTGGAAACTGGGTATGGGAGGAGTCTCCTTAAAAGCCTTTGGAAAAAGAAACCTGACTTTGCAATTGGGGCAGGGGTGGCAGGTGCCCTTTGCAGCTGCCCTGGTCCCCCTGTCTCCAGAGGATGTTCCCACTGGTCTTAGATACACAGTAGTGGAGCCCTTACTGCTGGTAAAGGAGAGTGAAGGACTGCCCAGTCGGGTTTTCCCAGGAAGCGGATAGCACTTAGAATTTTGCTTCAGGTGGGATAGCGCAGTGGAGAAGTCCACAGTCAGGCCTGGATTTGAAGCCCACCTCTGCTTCTCTGTGTGTGGGGGTGGATGGGTGGGACATGCTTGGAAAGTTATTTAGCCTCTTCAAATCTCAGTTTCTATGTCTATAAAGTGGGAATGAGAATACCTTCCTCACATATATGCAGTATGAAATATGGTAACGTATGCCAGCATGCATGTGCATGGTCTGTTGTGACTATTTTTATCATTCTTGTCGTTGTTATTAAGCACATCACTGGGCTCCACTAGTGTGTGGGTGGAAACAGCTCTCACGTGTGGCTCAGCCTCGTGGAGGCTGCGCATCTGCCATGACTCAGGAGCCTAAAATGAGCCGAAGAGCATAAACCTCTCTCTGCTATATTGTTATGTGCAGTCATTTCTGTTATCCGGATCATTTGGTTCCTGCTGATGTGTAATGCCATGTCATCTTTCACAGTTTCTTTTCTGAAAAATAACTGCATAGCGAAAATGTATTGAGTGTTTAATAAGGTTTTACTTACATTATCTTCTTTAATTCATGTAACAACCAAATAAAGAGACAGAGGTTGAATGATGCTCAAGGCTATACTGCTTTCACGCAGCAGACCCCAGCTTCCCAGGCCCAACTCCAGACCTTGCACTCAGCCCTTGCCCCACCTCCCTAACCAGGGCAGTGGTTGACGTTGGTGGCCTCCGGAGATCAGATAGTCTGGTCTATCCCCCAGCCCCCTTTCTGGGCTAAGCTGTGTGCCACAGAGGGGAACATCTGCCTGACCTGAGAAGGTTTTCTGAGAACACTGCAGATCCTCTTCTGGTAGCCCTTTTAGGGTCTGTAGGGACAGTGGCTTCTTCCTCAGTCCCCTTGCAGTGTCCCCTTCAGGCCATGCATCCATCCTCAGGAGTAGTTAGGGACTCACTTTGAGAGTGTGCTCAGTCCCCAGGTGGACACAGACAGTGAGCTTGACGTTCCACCAGCATGTGGATAGTGTGGCCTTCTGCCGCTGTGTCTGTGATATGTGGCATCCAGTGGTGGTGTAGCCAGACGTTCCCCCCTTCCCTCCAGCTGAGTCGCCAGACCACAGCTGGCTGCTTCCTCACAGGTTTGTGTCTGCTGGGCTCTGAAAGCGGAGAGGTGGCCTGTGGGCCAACAGGATCACTTGAGGAGCTGAGTGGCCGTATCCGGCCTGGCCCACAGTCCCTGGGGTGACTGGGGTGATGGGTGGGGGTGGATCAGCTCCAACCACAGCAGCCACTGAGGGGTTTTTTAGGGACCTTGAGGCCTGAGAACTAACATACCCCCCAGGGGTGACTTCATGCAATGAGCACTTAGTGAGCACCCACTGTGTGCCTCAGGAGACCATGTGAAAGAGACCTCAGTTGTGAGTTAGTGTAACACTGCCTCCAACCCAGCAGGCAGGGCCACGAGTGGCCACCAGGGAGCTCCACTGATCTCAGAAGGATCCGAGGCAGGCAGAGGGGCCAGGGTGGCTGTATTTCTGTTTATCTGAGCAGCTTCCATGACAACCAGGAGATAAATACCTGAGGTCAAGCAGAGCCTGGAGCAAGATTAGGTGTCTGGATGGGGTGGGGCCTATGCTGTGATTTGGAGACCCTTAAGTGACCAGAGTCTTCCAGGTGGCCTATTCAACGTGCCTAATTAGTTTTTTAGTTAATTAATTAATGCCCCACCCAGTTCCAGAAAGGATTTGAAGTGGCTCCATTCAGCAGGTGTGTTAGAGGGAAGACGTTGTCTTAAGCTTGCTCTCAGTGAAATGTTGGGGGTCTCGGCCCCACCTGGGTCATTTACCAGCTGCCAGCGCAGCTCCACGCTCCCAGGTCTGGCTCCCTGAGCAGCACAGCCTTTGCAACTTCTATAATCACCTCCTGGGCCCTTTGCAACAAGTGGCCCCTGACACCTTCCTGCCTTGAGGCAAATCATGTGACTTAAGAGAAGCAAATCTGACCTCAATTACCAGGTGCAAGTATCAGTCACTGGGAGTAACCAGGAGGCCAGCGTCCCGGATTGTTTCAGCCTCTGGCGTTAAATATTAAGAGTGCACTGTTCGGGGTGTGATAAAGGCTGTCTCTAACAGTTTATGGTTTCCAGTAAACCAGAAGGCTTCAAGGAAGGTCCAGGGGCAGGTGAGAGACTCCAAGCCTGGCCCATCACTGAGCTGCCAGAGCAATTTCTGCAGAAATGGGAGGGGCAGGCGCAGGGCTCCAGCGTTGCAAGGCTAGCCCTACTCTACGGCACAGCCAGAGAGCCACATTGCCGGGCCACCATGAAGCAGGGCCGGTTCTGCACCTAGCCACGCAGTGACATGCGCTCTCGGGGTGCCCATAGGAGGAAAGGAAGACGTCTATCCACAGTGTTGTGGCCACTGTGCCCACTTCCTGCTACCCAGCTGCCAGGCCAGCTAGGAGCCTTGGACACATTCCTCTGTACGTCTGGGCATTGGGCAGCTGGAGCTGCTCTCACAGAAAGCCAGAGGAGCATTTCCAGCATCTGGGACCTGCAGACACTGGGCTGAGATTCCTCAGAATCTGGCCACGTGGAAGCTATAGGCAGGCAGCGTACCCTTGACCTAGGAAGGGACCTGAGGTCCCCCTCCCTACTTCCAGTACCATAAGGGAGGCCCTTCTAAGTTTCTCTGGAGTATCTAATCCAACATCAAAGATGGAAGACATATATCGAATTAGATCAGAACACAGTAACAGTAGTATGCATTCACTTAATAAATATTTAATGAACCCTTTGCTGTGTGGCACACACTGTGTAGATGCTGGGCTTAAAACCATGAACACCAATCCCTGCTCAAATGGAGCTTTCTTACAGTCTAGTGGTGAAGATAGGAAGTAATTAAACACATAAATAAAATGTTAACAGTAGCATTAAGTTGGTGTGTAGCAAATTAAAGTACACTAACATGTAACCAAGTGACCAAGTGGCTATGTTGCACTGGGTGATCAGGAATGGCCTTTGAGGAAGTGGTGTTCAAGAGAATAGCTGAAAAAGAAGAGGGAGGATGGAAGAGGTAAATAGTCACAAGGTCAGCTGTCCTGATAGCTGTTGGGGCAGGAGAGCCAGGGTGCCAGTAGGATAGGAAGGATGTACTAGAACACACAGCCTAATTAACTGGATGCTTTGGGATTTGTAACATTTCTTGTTTTCTGAATCATGCCCTAAACATTCATTCAAGAAACCTTTACTGAGTGTCCTCTGTGTGCCAGACATTCTACTGGATGTGGTCAAAGTAAGATGGACGTGTCAGCGTCCCTTCTCAAGGGTGTTGAGTCTGTTGTGAGAGTTAGGCCAGGAAACCAAGGCCGTGTGGGAAGTGCTGTGGAGGAGAGAACCACGGAGGGGCTTCCCAATCCCTGCGGGCCTTGAGGGGAGGAAACGCTGTCTGTGAGGCTCCCTGGACGAGATGATGCCTGAGGTGTCCTGGGGGGATGAGGTTAGCCAGGCAAAGAAGAGAGCATGTGTGTTCCAGGCAGAGAGAGTGACCCATGCGAAGGCTTGGAGTGGAGGGTGGGCAGATGTGAGAAGAATACGCTCCAGAGCCTGCACCAGATGTCTGAGAGTGGCTTCTGGGGTTGACAGGTTCCCAGAGGGCCAAGTGACTGCCATGCAAAGGCTTGAGGAAAGGACTGCTGGGGTTCACGAGCTCAGACCAGTCCCGGACCTCCATTCCCGCTGGGAGCCGTCCCATAGCAGGACCAGTGGGAGAATCAGCTCACTCAGAGCAGCCGTTTCTCAAATCAGAATAGAAAAGTCACCTGATCCATCCACGGAACACATTTGACTGCCTGGTTTTTTGGAGGGAAGGGAGCCCTGAGATAAAAACTATTAATCTAGAAGTAGGAACAAAAGTTTGTGTTTAGAGCAGGAATACCTTCTTTGCAAGTCTCACTAGGTTTTCTGGTGAGTCTCAATAGGCTGTAAAATTGCCAAGACTGTTATCACATCCCAATAAACGCATAGTATGATCATAAAGTCCAATAATGCTTTGTTTATTCCAGCCTGATAGGGAACATACAGCTTTCTCTCCTCCTTTCCTCTTAGCTTCTCCCCTTCTTTTGTTTCCCTCTCTCATTTCCAGGCCCCAGAGTCCCAGGTAATCTTTTTTACACATTCATTACTCTCTCAAAACACTCCAATATAGATAACCACACCTAATTACTTGGAACTCATCTCAACCTGTTGAAAACCAGGAAGTAAGCAGTAAGTAAAAAAGGTAGCCAGAAAGAGAGTGAGAGGGAGAGAGATCAAAGTCCAAAATTAATCACTATTTATTGAGGATTTGTGGACTTAACTATGTTCAAGCACTATGCTAAGCTCATCACATTTCTGTTTTTGTTTAATCTTCCCAAATGCTCTTCCATGTGCCCCGTCAGATCTGCTCCCCACCCTCTCCACCCCCTCTGTGCCCCGGGAGGCTGACATGTATGCAGTGCATCATCACGTACTTTGTCTCTGGCTTCGGACTTTGGCCAGCGGGGAGTACTGGCAGGAGATCAGTGGACACAGGAAAATTAGGTAAAGAATTTATTCCCCTGGGTCCACCTCAGGTCACTACAGCCAAACTGTATCTTCCTCAGGAGCCCACAGCTCCTGCCAGACACCCATTCTGACAGGCGCCTTCTCTGGGTCCCTGCCCTCTTCCCATCCTTCACACCTTCAGGCTGGAGGTGGTAACAGCTCCCCACTGTACCTAACCCTAAACTACTCCTCTATTCCTTGTTGGTTTCCTTAAATCCTTCCAGTTTGAGAAGGCCATCTGTGTCCTGCAGGACCCTGACAGTATGATAAACTCTATGAGATTAGCACTGTATTCACCCCATTGTAAGACAAGGAACGTGAGGCTCAGGGAAGTTTAATAACTTGTCCAAGGGCATATAAGTAAAGGGTAGAACTAAGACTCAAATCCAAGTAAGTATTCCTGATACTTGTGACCAATCATGTGTATCTTTAGTCATTACATCCCATTGCTTCCCATGCACAGAAGACCGACCATCTCCCCAGACTCCACTAAATATCTGTTTGTACTTTAATTTTGTTTCCCAATCCACAACCATTTAAAAAGAGCAAAAATTAGAAGTGGGCGCTAAAGGCAGGGTTTCTAGTAAATAATGAGAAAGGCCTGGAGATAGTCTGCAATGGAGAAAGGCATAGTAACTATTAAAAATAAGCCTCAGAGCTTAACAAGCCTTCAAACTCCACACTTGCCCTGTCTTCTAACTCCACACTTGCCCTGTCTTCTGTGTGTTTTGAGGGATGGCAACATTGATATTATAATCCTTTGAAGCTGGAAGTAGAATTTCTGAATTTGCGAAAAGACTTAACTTGGGGTTGCCTAATTCTCCCTGATATTGGTTTTTATTTTACTGGTCAGTTTTCATGCTAGTTTGTAACACCCCAAGCACAGGGCAGAGGTTCTTTTTAGTTCTGAAACTGCTGATTCAGTTTGCATGAGGATATTACTTTTTAAGGAACTTTCAAAAACACCTAAAATTTAACTGTAGCCATAGTTTAGTTAGAGAATCCCTGGGTCAAGAATTTTGTCCATTTCCTAGCATTTACAGAATCTGACATCACTTGGTGGTTGGAGGAAGACCCTGGGGAGAAAAGGTCCAGGAGCCATTTGGCGGGTGGAAGGGCCTTTACCCTGGGACTCTCTCTGTGGGCAGCTATATGGAGACAGGCAGACTCCTGCCTGTCTGACCAGTCCTTCAAGATCACAGCTGGAGGAAACCATAAGAGGGCTGCTTTACATTTTATTTGATTATCAAGAAGGTTGACCCTTTAAAAATCTTTTACACTTGTATTTATTTTGATAATTTTGTTCACATGTATGCTAGAACTTGCTAGTTGCTTTCCAGTATCCATTGTCCCCTTCTTTCTAACAAACCCAGATGTTAGCTGAGCCCTTGGCTGGCCAACCAAAAGGTAATGTTTCCCGGACTTCCTTGCAGCTAGATATGGCCATGTTACTGAGTTCTGGGTAATGAGATGTAAGTGCGAGTATAATGTGGGACTTCCAAGAAGTTCCCTGAAAAGGAGAGGCATGTGCCCTTCTACTCATTCTCCCTTTCTCCAGCCTACTTTATTTGTTTTGTTTGTTTCATTTATTTTTTTAGAGAAAGAGAGCACAAGCTGGGGAGGGCCAGAGAGAGAGGGAGACACAGAATCCAAATCAGGCTCCAGGCTCCAAGCTCTCAGCACAGAACCTGATGCGGGCTTGAAGTCAGACGCTTAACCAACTGGGCCACCCAGGTCTCCCCAGCCTACTTTCTTAAATGAGGGCACAAAAACTAGAGTTCAAGCAACCAATATGGACCATGAGGGCTGTGCCCTAGGGATGGGGCAGAATGAGCTAGAAAAAGTGTAGATCCCTAATGACTCTTGGAGCAACCATGCCAGCACTGGACTGACACCTCTGGGCTTTTTTTTTTTTTTTTAATATGAGAAAGAAGTCACCTGCATCTTGTTTAAGCCAGTGTTGTTTTCTGTTATATGTAACTGGACCAAATTCTAACTAATACAAAATGCTCTGGGTTTTTTTTTATTATTATTATTCTGAAGCAAGTTTTTTCATTACTCATCTGTGTTCTTTACATAGGAAGGATATTTTCTCTGTAAATGTGATAATTCTCCCCATTTTCGCTTGCCTTTTGATTTTGTTTATGAGTTTTGTTTTTAAAGTAGAGGTGTTGTGGTTTTTTTAATGTTCAAATTTCTAGACTTTTAAAATGCTGTTTGCTTTTGTATTTGAAGTCCTCCATTCAGATGAGATAAATATCGACCAATATTTTTCTAGGTTTTCTTTCTAATGATTCACTGTTTATATTTAGCATTTTCATCCATTGGTGAGTGCTCTTGGTGAGTTTTGAATCTCCTGTGGGTCATGAGTTTCTAGCCCCAACTAGTCCCCTGAGCTGTGGACGGGAGTCTATGTCACCCCTCGTGCAACACCACCTGTCCTGGCCTGAGCCTCCTGAAGGCCAGCGCACTCAGTACACATACTCCCCCCTGAACCGTCCCCCACTCCCTCCTCGTCTGTGATTTCTCTCCCTACTACCCAGGATAGCACTCTGGGCTTCTGGGACTCCTGTTTACACTACCCTGTGTTCAATGCTATTCCCGCTTACCTCAAATTCCTGTTTACCCAGACCGGGCCCTTGACAGATTTTCTAACTGTCCCATTTTTTTTAAATTATTTTTTCTCTGGAAAGGTAATATGAAGAATTTTTATATCTTTTTCTAAGTAGACATTGAGTTTATTAATTAAAATTGTGTTTTCTGATAAGAGAAATGAAACATGTTCATCATCTAAAAAAATAGAAAATACAGAAAAGCCCCAAATAGAATAAAAATAAAAGCCAGAAACTATGACTACTACTTTATAAAAACACAAAATATACCCTTGTATGATGACAGATGGTGGCTACGCTTGTGGTGAGCATAGCATCACATACAGAGTTTTTGAATGACTAGGTTGTACACTTGAAACTAATGTAATATTGTTTGTCAGCTCTACCTAGATTAAAAAAAAATACATAGTAAAAAGTGAAATCCCTACCACCTCAAGAAGTAACCTCTATCAACAGTTGAAGTAGCTCCTTCCAGACGTATTTGTGCAAACAAACATAAAAGATCCACATAGGCACAGTTTTGTTCATGAAAATTAGATCATGGTGTGTACACCTGTTCAGCAACTGGCTTTTTAAAATAGTGATATACTGGGTACGTCTTTCTGAAATGGTACAAAGACACCTACTACCTATGTTTCAAAGGCTGCATGGTACTTTCTCACTGCATATGGATGCACCATTTTTTCAACTTCCCTCCTGCAGCTGAATGTGGAGTTTTCCACTGTCATGTGACTGATAGGTGAGGCTACTATAAGCATCCTCATCCTTACATTTTTATGCATTTGTGCCGGTGTTCCTACAGGACTTCTAAAATTGAGATTTTGAGTAAACGGGTACCTACATAGTAAATTACGCATTCTGCCAAAACCTCTTACCAATAAATACTCTGTCCTTTTAAATGGTCCTTTCACCACTCTGCTCCTCCCCACTGGTTCGTTCCTCACTCTGCTGCTGGATTACCTTTACAAAATTCAGATCTGATCGCATCTCCCTCTGTGCCTCCCTCGATGGCTCCTCACTGCCAATAAGACAGAGCCCAGACACTGATCATCCTTCCAGGGACCCCCCGCCCCCAGTCTGTTCGGGTCCTCTGGGAGGCACACACCCAGATGGCCTGTGGAGTGCAGGAGCCTTGCAGCCTTGCGGGGGTAACAGCTGTGAAAGGGAAGGGGGCAGGAGGAGGCAGGCTGACTGTGGTAGAGGTCTCTGTCATGAGGAAGAAGTGGATGGGAAGATCCTCCAACCATGGTGCAGTGGGGAGAAGGTCTCTCCCAGCCAAGGGGGTGGCTCCAGCACAGAGATGATCGCCCATGAGGGGAGTCACACTCTGGGTAGAAATAGACAGGCCCTAGCACCCCTGCCTTAATCTGCCATTGGCTGGGAGGTTCCCAGGAGAAATGCGACCTTGACCCGAATGGTTCAGCAGATCCTGAAGTTGCGAGCCATCACTCTGTGCCGCAGCCTTTCTGAAAGGCAGCCTGCCGTTTCTTTCCTGCTCCCAGACCGCATGCTGTGGCACCACTGGCCTGACTACTGCCATATCCCACACAACCAGCTGTCTCTAAACCCCCACTCCCCGCCCCAGCCATGACCTTTGTTCACCCAGTTCTGCCTGCCTGGAATGCCACTTCTCCCCAGCTATACCCCTCAAAGTGTGTTTTCAAAGCCCAGCTTAAGAGTCACCCCTCTGGGTCACCTTCCCTGATCACACCATGTAAAGTCAATTGTCCCTTGCATCTGTGCTGCTATTTGTAGGTTAGTGCTTCCCAAGCTGGAGTATTCTTAGCCACGCTTTTCTCAAAATCTTGTCTCCTCAAACCACAAAACGTACCACAGTGTAGGTACACAGCACATATTGACTGGAGTTTTCACCTGCCCCTCCAAGCACCTCGAGGCTGTGGAACTCCACCACCTGGAAGGGTTGGAAGCACACAGTCAGTGGTCAGTAAATGTTGAGTTGTCTGGGCCTCATATGGGCAGGGCAAGGTGAGCAGAGGGTTTTGGGGAGAGGGTATTTACTGTCATTGGGTATCACCTAAGTTTGCCACCCAAGTCAGAGTTTCAAAACTAGAGCACATCTTCCTCTGTTCACATATTCCTCCATGATTTGGAAAGACCCCAAATTTTTTTTAAGTCATCATTTTATTGCCTCTGGTCAACAGATGGGAACTTTAGGGGGGCTTCCCTTTTTCAACCACATTTTTAGGAGTTGGGATTTTGCATTTCTTCATCTCTCATTCTTCTTATGGGTGTAAGAAGAAATTAAAGAACTCCTCTGGGAGTGGGAAGGGGCTGAGGATCTCTGGGGTGGGCATAGTTGGTCTAACATCAGAGCTTGGTAGGGATGAGGGTGGGTGGGGAGAACAGAGGAAGAACTGTTGGCCCAGACTCTCTACCCACTTTAGGTGTCCCTTGGCCACTGTCCCTTAGCTGAAGGAGGCTTTGGCTGGGGTGGCCACACCTTCCACTCTTCCCTCAGCTTCTTCAAGCTGTTGAGTCCTCAGGAGACCCCTAGGGTTTTCTTATCAGAGTGAGGCCATGTGTCTCTGCTTTCTCTATTACCATGTTCAGTGCAAGTATCAGCAAGGAGGGTTCCAGGCTGAGGCCTTGGCTGTTGGTGCTGACTTGGCAGTGGTTAGGAATTCCTAGAGCTTTGTAGTGTGAAGAGGCCAGTTGTGAGCCCAAAGTTCTTATCTCTGGGTTCACAGGCTTATCTTCCGAGGTTGTTGGACCCACCCTCTCTCCTAAGTGGTATCACATTGTGCATTTGGTGGACACATAGTTCTCATCAAATTCTTTTTTACCAGTAAAGTCTATGATCCAAACCAAGGCTTTAACCCAAATAAGAATAGCCTTTCTAAAAAAAAAAAAAAAAAAAAAAAAAAAAAAAAAAAGGTGGGGGGATGTTTTCCTACCAAAGCCAAATTCTAATTGGATGATTGGCACTGAGTAATGTAGGCACCAGAGTGATTCTAGAAAGAAGCCCAGACCATCACCTTCACACTGTGATTGTCCTCACGAACTTTGCATCCCCCTTGAATCAGAATTCAGAATTTGTGGCTTAGGGACCATAGGGATTCTGTTGGCACAGATCCAGAGAACTGAACATGAGAGTTGGACCAAGTGGTCTGATGCTCCCCTCCAAGAGGACAACCCAGAGACAGAGCAGACCCTGCAGCTGTGTGGAGGGAGAAGGGAGCCGTGTAGAGCCTGGTAGGCATGGAATATCTATGAGAATAGAATATTACTAGGCTTTTAAATGAATTCCAGCATAGTCATTCTAAACACCCCTACAAACCTGAGTTCTGGGCAGATTCTGGTCTCCAGGGTAACAGTTCTGATGTTCCCAGAAACTGTCAGGGGTGTTCAGGGCATAGCAGCCGGCAATGAAGGAAAAGAAAACCAGAAAAGAGGGAAAGTGCGTGAAAAGAAACTTCACAAAGCAGAGTAAAATTTTGAACTGGGTTACAAAAGCACAGATCTGCAATGTGACAGCCTCTCCCATTTTACAGCCCCTCTACTTTGTTTTTTAAGTTCTGGCCCTAGTTACAGAGAGGGAGCCATATCTGTCGAGACTTCCCAAGGGTTACGTAAACAGTTTGGATGGTTATATATATATATATATATATTTAAACAACGGTTTCTGAAAACACTAAAAAAAATCCCACTTGCTTAACAGTCTGATGTCTGAGCCAGCCCTGGGAGTCCCTGGGAGACCTTACAGAATCACTTCCTCCTGACTGTAGTGGGGGCAGGGCCTTGGCGAGGTCAGGAAGCTCATTGAGAGACCAGAGGAGCAGGAGCCAGATCTTCAGATTGTTTCTTGTAAGGGCAGCTGTGTCTTGTCACCAGCAGAGGAGAGTGGGGACCCAGGATGCAGTAGACATAGGACCTCTGGGAACATGGCCCTTTTAGGAGGGAACATGTGTTCTAGGCACACTCTGCCCACTTGAGATCTGGGATGATGATAGAAACAGGGTTCCTGGGCCCCTAAGTCATGGTGGGAATCCTCTCTTCTTTGTTAAGGTCTTAGGAACCTCAGTGGCCTCTAGGGTTTCTCAGATCTGAGGGGCTGGGCTTCATCTGGGAAATGCTTGTGTCTTTTGACACATCCTAGTCACCAACTCCTGTCCTCACTCCAGTAGCCTCTGAAAAGTATCTAGACAGAAAAAGTGGTTGTATGCACCAGTGGGAGTTGGTTAAAGGAAGCAAGAAGGTCCTCCTGCTTCATTGTCATCCTCCCCCCACTCAAATTTTAACTATACCTCAAGTTTGCCTTTAGAAATATATTTTCACTGAAGTGAAGGTGAAGGTGTTATTTTGGAAGTGCAGTTAGCTAAAGATGCATAACTCATTAATGCAAATTAGCTTTATTAAACCAATGCTTTCTATTTAAAGAGGTCCTGGTCCAGTGGTTCTTAGTCTTTTTTGAGGTCATGCACCCCTTCCAGAATCAAAGGAAATAGATGGACAAACATCCAGAATTTTACATACCATTTGTGGATCTCAAGGACCCCTTTATTGACCCTACTCTGGAGTTCTGAGTTTGGTGAGAGGGTGGTACATGGGAAGAGGTGGGGGAGAGGGGTGAGGAACAGGCGCAAACAAGGAACCTGGGTGCTGCTAGAGATCACTTGTGGTTTTCCCCAAGGTTAGTAATGTGAACATGTTAGAAATGAATGTCTGTCACCCAACTGTGGTCACTGCCCTGCCCTAGAGAGAAGGTATGCTTCCGTCAGCAATGATGTTGAGGACTTTGCACCACTTCTCTCAGCTCCCAAGGCCATGTGCAGTATATCTCCGTTGAGCTGGTTGGGGAGAAAGCCGCCCCAGGGACTCTAGAGCTGGCTTTGTGCAAAAGGAGACAGAATGTGCCTTGTGTCCATCGTTGAGTTGGGGTCCTATTGGCAAGGTGACAGGGGCCATTAGCTTTCTACTGCCACCCCCCAGAAGAAGTGGGAGCTTGACCACTCCAGACTATATGTTATAACTTTGACTCTGAGATCTGTTTTATTTTCTTTGGGGAAGTCACTTTTACAAATCAGCTTGTAATTCCCTGGGTATTGTTCTGTTAAAACTAGGGGAAACATGGGGAAAGTTTTTGGATCCAGACTTCATTCGAAAGCATCACAGGGGATTTTGGAAGTGATGCAGCATAGCGAAACAAGCATAGTGATCATCTGTAGTCCCGTGCTTGTTATGTGAAGCTCCTTATGCTGTGGTGACTCAAGGAGGCAGAATTTCCCCCTTCTTGAGCCAGCTGGACAAGTGTCAACACTTCTGTCTTTGCGAGCTCTGGCACGGAGGAGGAGGAGCAAGGCCTGGATTAGGGAAGTCTGCAGGGGCTGGGGGGCTGGGTCCAGTTTAACACACATGAAATTAAGTGGTCCTTCTCTTGAGCCAGTCAACCAGGTTCCCCCTGCCCCACAGAGCCATCCGCAGCACCTGGCATGGCACCCCTTCCAAATTGAACACCAGCACATGTTTGTTGAACTGATCAGAGACTCACCTCTCACCTCCATCCTGTCCCAGAACAAATCCCAGGCTTTGCACGTCACAGTCACACTCAAGCAGGCACATCCTCATGATCAGAACCAGTTTTTCCGACACTCATGGTCAGACTCTCTCCAATTCTTCTTTGTGTTTTGTAGTATTTGAGATTTTTGTTATTATTTCTGTGTCCACTGGATTTCTTGATATTAAAATAAAGATTTCTTAAGTAGGATACAAAAAGCACTAGTCATAGATGAAAACATAGATAAATTGACCTTTCATGAACTTTTGTTCATCGAAAGTTACCAGCGAAAGAGTGAAAAGGCAAGTCACAGACTGATACCTGGCAGAGGACTTATATTTAGAATGTTCAAAGAACTCCAGCAAGTCAATCAGAAAAAGACAAAATAGGCAAAAGTCTGGATCAGCAACATCTTAAGACTGCATATCTATATAGCCAATAAGCAAATTAAAACGTATGAGATATGCTATATACCAACCCAGAGGACTAAGACTTAAGATTGATAATACCAAATATTGGCAAACCCTCATAAACTCCTGGCCAAAATGTCAAGTGGTATAATCACCTTGGAAAAATATGTAGCAGTACCTATGAAAGCTGAGATTATACCCATTTCATTAACTATCAATTCCGCTTCGGGTATATACTCAAGAGGAGTGAGTACATATGTCCACCAATGTCTGTAGTATTTTTATTCACAGAAGTCCCAAATTGGAAACAGCCCAAATGTCCATCAGTAGTAGAATGGAGAAATAAATTGTGTCATATCCATACAATGGAACACGTCAGAGCAATTTTAAAAATAACTATGGTGAAACAGAACAACATAGGTGAATCTCACAGACATGTTGAACAAAATCAGCTAGACACCAGAAAAGGGCGCATTATATGATTCTGTGCTCCTGAAGGGTAGGACCACACCTTGCATCTCTGAAACCCCAGTGCCTGGCACAGTCCCTGTCACATATAGCCAGCCCTCATATGATGTTTGTTGACAGTGAGTGAAGTAAGGCCCTTACTCCTGAAGGTGCCTTTAGAGTAACGTTTGTGTACACATGAGAGTGGAATCCATCTGGGGGGGAGTTAACAAATGCTACAATTTGCTGTAAAATGAAGCAGAAAATGCCTGCTGTAAAGAGGAGCAGAAAGGAAGCCCTTTAACCAGGGTGGGGAGGGGAATGGCAGCAGGGCTGTGTGTTCTGGGAAGAGACGCTCAGAGGTCCTGGGAGATCAGGAGGGCTTCCTGAGAGGGATAGTATTGTGCTGAACTGTAAAAGTGGGTTGAGATGACAAGAGGCAGAAGAGGCCTGGGAAGGGCTGCCCAGGCTTGGGGAGTCACATAACCAGGTAGTTCTTGAGACTTAGTGCAAGTCAGAATTGCCTGGAAGCCTTGTGAAATCACAGGTGACTGACCCCACCCCAAGGATTCTGACTGAGCAGGTCTGGGGCAGGGCCTGAGACTTTGCATTTCTAACAAGTGCCATGTGAGGTGGATGCTGCTGGTCTTAGAAGCCACACTTTGAGAACCAGTGACCTAAGCAAAGCCAGCTAGTCCAGCGAATTGCATGACACCTGAGCCACAGTCTTAGTTAAGCCTATGGCAAGATGGGAGCCAGGTGTGGACAGGTTTAGTGGTCCGTGGCCTGGAGGCTGAGGAATTTAGACATAACTCTGTAGACTTAATTTAAGGCCACATGGATGGACATGTGTAGCGAGTGGTTTCTCGGATGTCCCTATTCCAGCATCTGGGTACCCTCAGCGTGAAGCTTAAAGCTCTACAGATTTGCATGTGATAGATTCATACCACATTTGGCCTTGTAGAGACAAGCTCTGCACACAGCACATCTACAGAGGGAGACTCTGTTTACACTGATGGGCAAACAACGATTGAAAACAGGCATCATTTTATTTTCAATTTATTTTATTTTATTTTTTAAATTCAATTCCTGTATAGTTAACAGACGGTATTATATTAGTTTCAGGTGTTCAGTACAGTGACTCAACACTTCTATGTATTACTCACTGAGTGCTCATCACAATGAGTTCCCTCCTTAATCCCATCACCCATTTTACCCATCCCCCAACCCACCTCCCCTCTGGTAACCATAATTTTGTTCTATAGAGTTAAGAGTCTGTTTCTTGGTTTGTCTCTCTTGCTCTCCCTTTTTTTTTTCCTTTGCTCGTTTGTATTGTTTCTTAAATTCCACATACGAGTGAAATCATATGCTTTTGTTTTTCTCTAACTTATTTCACTTAGCATTATAATGTTTGGCTCCACCTATGACATTGCAAATGGCAGATTTCATTCTTTTGTATGGCTGAATAACATTCCATTGTGTATATGTATGCACCACATCTTCTTTGCCCATTTATCTATCGGTGCACACTTGAGCTGCTTCCATAATTTGGCTATTGTAAATAATGCTGCTGTAAACATAGGGGTGCATGTTCCCTTTGAATTAGTGTTTTTGTATTTTAGGGGTAAATAGTAGTGTGATCACTGGATTGTAGGGTAGTTCTATTTCTAACTTTTTGAGGAACCACAGTGGCTGAGGGTTCCCCTTTCTCCACATCCTCACCAACACTTGTTTCTTGTGTCTTTTACTTTAGCCATTCTGACAGGCATGGGGTGAGATATCATTGCAGTTTTGATTTGCATTTCCCTGAAGATAGGGGATGTTGAGCATCTTTTCATGTGTCTCCTGGCCATGTGGATGCAAAGAGGCATCATTTCAAACATGCAACATCAAGATTATTTATAGCCCTGCGGTACATGCAGGCTGTGGGGATGGCAGGTGGGAAAGAATCTGCTGATCTGACCGTTCAGGCAAAAGCATCAGCTTTACTCTCAGTAAAGAGATGATTGCTCTAGATTTTTCTTTCTCGTAGCCCACAGCCCTCCCAGATTCCCAAGGACAAAGATGTCACACCACACAGTCCATTTCTATTTCCAGAGAGATACCTAGATCCTGGAGGTTTCCCCCAAAAGGTCTCTCTTTGGCTAAAGAAGGGAGAGATAGTCACTTGGGTGCAGTTTGGGGAGGGAGGTCAACTCGGAATGCCTCAGGTGAAGAGTCCCTGCCCCTCCCTGGGGTTGTCCTGTCAGGACACTAGACCAGTCGACAGGCCCTTTCCTGGATGGCCCCAGCACGAAAACCAGAAGCCATCTGTCATCTTGGGTACTGGCTTCCAGTTATACCTCCAATAAACTACACTAAGTGAGGACCAACTCTCTGCAAAGTAATCTGCTGGGTGTGGTAGAGACACAGATGAATCAGCCACAGACCAGCCCTCCAGAAACACACAGTTTAATAGGGGGAGGGAGACAGAGAAAGAGCCTCTCTAGGCTCTCTAGGCCATTCCTGGTCATTAAAAACCTTCTTCCTGGTCTCTTGTTTCCTCCCCTTCACATCCCTAGCCTAGGTCGAGCCACCTCTTCTCTCTCACTCCCCAGCGCTGGAGGCTGGGGCCTGTCACCATTCAGCAGGATCCTGGGGTCACAGAGATGAGTAAACCAAGATGCTTTGGTTCTGATGGGGAGCCTTTCCTGCCCCACAGCTGGGGATTTGAGGCAGCTCTGCGCAGGTGCCCTACAAACTCCCCCTGCTGCAGGGGCCATGACCCTCAGCTCTGGGGGGACCCAAGTCCCCTTGCTGCTGAGCTCCACATTGATAAAGGGAAGCTGGGAACCCCTGCCCTTTCATCACCCTGTCCCAGACTAGTCAGATCACAGGTCTCTGGGGGTTGCAGCTGTGGCATTCATAATTATCCACAGGAAGATGAGAGGAGGCTCAGATGACTGTCAGTACCCTGCTGATTTCCTAAGGACCTCCTTTTTCTTGGAGTCCTGCCTGCCTTTTCCCTCAGAGACATGGAAACTGGCTTGTTTCCTCATCACCACCCCCCTCCCCAACTCCCATTTGCAAGAGAACCACATAGAAGAGAACAGGGACCCAGAAATCAGAACCAGATTTAGATCTTACTCTGAAAAGCACCTAATCTTTCTGAACCTCAGTTTTCTTAAATGTAGAATGGTGATAACAACCTTGCTTACTTCATAGTATTGTTCAGAGGCACAGAGGATACAGAAGCAAAATTCTTGTCCTTTAGCTGCCCTGAACCCTAAAAAGGGAGTTGGACAAGCACATACACAGTGCGATATGTACCAGGCCAGAGGCTTGCCTGGGCAGAGTGGAGGCAAACTAATTCTATCTAGCAAGGGGAAACTCAGGGCTTCCTGTCCATGCCATGGGATATGGGATATGGAAGCAAGTTTCCAGGGCTTTGGACCAGTTTTTGTTGAACACCAAATGCTATGTTAAGTATTTTACCCATGTTTTATTTAGTCCTCACAACAATCCTATGAGATAGGTTTTATAGATAAGCAAACTGAGGTTTAGAAAGGATCATGCATTGGAGCACCTGGGTGGCTTAGTCAGTTGAGTGTCCAACTTTTGATTTTGGCTCCGGTCATGATCCCAGGGTCATGGGATCGAGCCCTGTGTCAGCCTCTGTGCTGAGCGTGGAGCCTGCTTAAGATTCTCTTTCTGTCTTGCTCTGGCCCTCTCCCTGGCTCACTCTCTTTCTCAAAAAAAAAAAAAAAAAAAGGATCATTCATTGCCTTGGCATAGTATTTATTAAATATCTACTGCATGCTGAGTGTTGCAGACATAACAGTACACAAAATAGACCCAGTGCCCCGCTTCTGGAGCTTGCGTCCCATAGGTGAAGTCACTTGCCCAAAATGAGACTGTAATGTGCCAGAGCTGATATTCAAACCCAGGTCTGGTGGCCTCCTGGGCTTGTTCTTTTCCCACCTTACCCTAGAACTCATTGCTCCTCAGGACAGGCCTCTCATGCAGGGCATAGACTGCCCCTGACAGCCCTTCTGGGGGGAATTCAAGGATTCAGAAGCAATGCTGGATCAGAGATAGGAGAGGAGCTGCCATTTCTGTAGAATCTTCTGTTTTCCAAGCCTACCCTGGCAGCCCTGCCCCAAAGAAAGTCTGAATGCCTAACCACTTGGATATTTTCCCCAGGGATGGATGGAAAGGGGAGCTTCCCCAAGGGGATTTGAAGGGAAGATGGGGGTGCTCTTTATGCTTGCATCAGGAGACACCCTCTTTCTGGCTCAGGTGGGGAATCCCTCTGGATTTCACTGGGTTTAAGAGAGGCCTGTTGTTTTCCTATTGTTCAGGCCCTCAAGGGAGGAAGACTTGGAACCTGGGTATATCTGAGGATTGAGTCAGCCTTTGGCATCTGAGTGAACTCTGGCTCCTTGGTACATGGCTCAGCTCTGCCCTTACACTGTCCTCAGCTCCAGGCTGCTTCTGAGACCCATGACACTCAGTGACAGTTTCTTTTAACCCAAGAAAACAATCAGGGATTTGCAAAGCTAGTCCACTAAGGGGAAAAAAAAAAAAAAGATGCAAGATTGTTTACTATAGCATTTACTCCTAGTAGCAGTCACTTGGAAATGATCTAAATGCCCAATGTTTGGGGTTTAAATAAAGTATGGCAAAAGTATACATTCAATGGAATACTGTATAGCCTTTAAAAATCATCATTTAAGGGCAGGTGGGTGGCTCAGTTGGTTGAGGGTCTGACTTTGGCTCAGGTCATGATCTCGTAGTTCACGAGTTCAAGCCCCGTATAGGGTTCTATGCTGACAGCTCAGAGCCTGGAGCCTGCTTCGGATTCTGTGTCTCCCTCTCTCTCTGCCCCTCCCCGACTCACGCTCTCTCTCTCTCTCTCTCAAAAATAAACATTTAAAAAATTTAAAAATCATCATATAGACAATTAAATGACATCGGAAGAGTGTTTATAATTGGTTTAGTCAAAATTCATAACTAAAAGAGTGTATACAGAACAGAATGGACAACCTGATCTCATTTTTAAACACTATATGTATGTATGCATAGAAAAATGTCTATAAGGATGCATACCAAATGTGAAGGGTAGTTATCTCTGGGTGGTAGAATTCTAAGTGATTTTTTTTTCTCCTCTTTTTAATATTTTCCAATTCCTTCAGTGAAAATGCATGTCTTTTGTAATCATGGAGAGAAAGTCCCACAGTATATATTAAAGAGAGAAGAGAAAGAGAATGTCTCCTTTTGGCCCTGTACTTAAATGACCACAGGCCCCAGCCAGCTCTGGGAGATCTGAAATCCCAAGAGGAGTGGGGTAGGGGCCAGCTTGAGGAGAACTAGCTGGGCACCATCTCCCAGCGGCCGCCTGATCACACAGCCTGGCTGAAGGAGGCCCCACCCATGCTTTCTCCCCCTCTCTCACCCGGTTTTATGGTCTTCATTGCATTTCTCCACATCTGAAATGACCTGCCTGTGCATCTGTCTCTTGGGCGATTGTCTCCTCCACCACAAGACAAACTCCATGAGAGCAGGGACGCTACCTATCCTGTTCCTTCTGACTTCCCATCAGGTCCAGGGGCCCAAGTGAGATCTTGGTTTGTAAGCAGCAGAGAACATACTCAGCAGCCCCAAGCTATGGGTGTTGATCCTAAAGCTACAGGTGACAGTGAGAAAATGGGAACTACTTCAGGAAAGTCTGGAAATAGGCTGATAGCCAGCTCATGGGGCCAGAATTGGAGGAAGCTCAGTGACCTGGAGAACCTGGTCCAGCTTGGTGACCATGGCTGCCACTGACACGTGTTAGGGGAGTGCCGGCTTTGTGCGTTACATTTTATAAATGAGTGGAGTGAAGGTAGCAGCAATTTATCTGATCTTTGCTTACCCTTTCGCTTTCCAGTCTCCTGCTGCTGCCAAATCACTCTGCCCTCCAGGCTGATGACTTCATTTCTTCTCTTTTGAGCCTGTTGCAGTCAGGTTCCCATCCCAGCCATTCCACTGAATCTGCCCTTGACCAAGATCAACTGTGACCCTATTATGCCAAATCCAGTGATTAATTCTTTGTCCCCTCATGACTTGACCTATCACAATGGATTGCTCTATCCTCCTTAAAACCCTTTCTCTCCTATTGTACTTGCTACTCCTTCTCAGTCTTCATTGCTGAATAATTGAATGGGACTCAGTCCTTAGACTGACACTTTCCCTACGACAGTACCCCCTTGGTGCTCTCATCCTAGGTCATTGCTTTAAACAGCTATGTGATGAGCAATTGCACATCTTCATTTCTGGCCTGGATCTCTCCCCTGAATTCATATATCCACCTGCCTACAGGCCTCTCCAATTGAGTGTCTAAAAGGCATCTCCTACTTAACATGTCCCAAACTAAGTTCCTTATCTTCCCCAAATGTGCTCCATCAGTAGGCTTCTGCAAGCCAGATAATGGCAATTCTGGACTCCCATTTGCTCAGGCCAAAAAGCTCAGAGCCCTACTTGAATTATTTATTTCAAATCTACTTCTAATCCATCAGCAAATTCTGTTGGCTCTTCTTAATAGAATCTAACCATATCTTAATACCTCCATGCTGCCTCTCTAGTCCAAGTTATCATTGTCTCTTGCCAGAATTTCTGCAATAGCCTCTTAATTGGTTGGTTCTACCTGTACTCCCCAATGTATTCTCAAGACAGCATCCAGAATGATATTGTTAAAATGTGAATCACATTGGGGCACCTGGGTGGCTCAGTTGGTTGAGCATATGACTTCGGCTCAGATCATGATCTCACGGTTTGTAGGTTTGAGCCCCACGTCGGGCTCTGTGCTGACAGCTAGCTCAGAGCCTGGAGCCTGTCTTCAGATTCTGTGTCTCCCTCTCTCTCTCTGACCCTCCCCTGCTCACTCTGTCTCTCTCTCAAAAATAAATAAAACATTAAAAAAAATTTTTTTTAATGTGAGTCACATCATGTCACTTTACTGTGTAAAACTCTCTAGTGGCTCCCATCTGAGTCAAAGCTCAAGTTCATTCAAGGGTCTTCCTGTAGGGCCCTACATGCTCAGAGCTTTGCTGCCTCTCCAATTCCCTCTCTTACTTCCCCTTCACTCACTCTCCTCTGGCTACAACACCCTTTCCCGCCATGTTAGGCAGGCTCTCACCTCTGGGCTTTTGTACATGCTGCTCCCTCCACCTGGAAATCTTCTTCCCTATTAAATGTCAGGGTTCATGCCCTCATTTCTTTCAGGTCTTTGTTCATAATTCACCTTCCCTGGCCATACTATTTAGAATTTTGGTACTCTTTTCCACCTGCTCCAAAGCTCCCTTTCCCTTCTCCTGCTCTATTCTTCCTCCAGAGCACTTTCCTCTTCTATTATATATTTTTTCTTTCTTTGGTTGTTGGTCTCCCCTAGTAGACTGCAAGCTCTGTGAGGGCAGGGGTTTTGTCTCTTTTGTCTCCTCCTGTATCTCCAGAGCCTGAAGACAGTGCCTGGTGCTGAGTAAATATTTGAGGAATGGATATATGACTAAAAATACATGAAAGGATGACTTACTGTTTATAAAAGTCCTTTGAGACAAGGTGGAAAGATCAGTGAGGTTCCTGCCAGCATAGGAGCATTAATAGACCCAGTGAGAAAGAAATGCCTCCAGTGGAGAATGCCCCTGTGTGGAAGTCATGGTGCCCGTGTCTATGGTGCCCGTGTCTGACCTGGGCCAGCATGCAGCCGGCTCATACCTCAGGGGCTTCTGAAGAACTCACCACAGATGAGCACACCCCACTTCATTTCCATCCAGGCCTCTTTTGCCCCAAGGCCTGCCCTAAGTGCTCTGCCTCAATCATTTACTTTCTTTTTTTCTCTAGGTGCCAGTGTTTGCAGCCTATTGGAGGAAAACAACATCAAGGTAAGAGAACAATAAGACTGTGTCTCATTTGGGACTTCCCAACTTACAGGGCCTTGGAAGATAGTCAAGGAAGACCAGAGTGTTGAAAGTGTTTGGCAGCTGGGTAAAGTGAAGGTCCAGGGGACTTGTGTTGACCTCCTGGGTAGAGTGTGAGCATTGGGGATAGTGAGGCCAGCTCAGTGTTGAGCCATGAATCATCAGAGGTGGCTGCAAGAAGACTGTGCTTCCCTTGGGAAAACAGGGCAACCTCTCCCAAGCCAGTCAGTTGTGCCCTCAGCCTGGCCCTCCTGCTCTGCTTTCCTTACCTCCCTCCAGGCCTCTTTCCTTCATCCCTTGCTCTTCTGCCAAGCCTGCTGAAGTCAGGGCATCCTGGGTTTTTGTTTTTGTTTTTGATTTTTTAAGCAAGGATGTTTTGGGTCTAGATCCAGAGAAATAGAGGATGCTTCCTGCGTAGGAGTTCTCTGGTTCTGTGTTAAATGTGGTCTTCATTTTAAAGAGTGAAAACACTCAGTAAATAATGGATGGTAGGGAAATGTGAATCGATGTGTACTGCTGATGTGATTCAAAAAGGGGCTTTTGAAAACCAGCTTTAAAAATGTGTCCAGGCTTTGACCAAGCAATTCTACTTTCTGGAATTTATCCTAGAAAAATAATCCCAGTTGTGCAAAGGTATATGTGCAAAGGTTATATATTTATAACTGCATTGTTTTATAATAGAAAAAAAGAGAGAGAGAAACATCGGAAAGCCTAAGAAAAGGGAATTGGTCCTTTAAAGCCTGGCACATCCACACAAGGGCAGCAGAATGACCTAGGTGTATATTTATTAGCAAGAAAGACGTTTGCATATATTGCAAAGTAAAGGGAAAAAAAGGAAAAAGAAAAAATGAACAAAGCTCACAAAACATGCAAAGCAAGTGGCTTGGGACTCAGGCTGGAGGGTTGA
Source organism: Cryptoprocta ferox (assembly GCA_028646485.1). NCBI lineage: Eukaryota > Metazoa > Chordata > Mammalia > Carnivora > Eupleridae > Cryptoprocta > Cryptoprocta ferox. The sequence goes on from CM053572.1 coordinate 22,200,039, forward strand.
AATCCAGATCCGTCTTCTAACCCAAACCATGTGGGAACTCAGGCAAGTGATGTGATCTCACTGAGCCTCTATTTCCTGCCAGCAAAATGGGCATAATAACATGGTTGCAAGAACTGGTGGGATTAACACATCCAAAGTTCTCAGAACACGGTCCGGCCTGCGTTGAGTACTCAACAGATGGGTACCCAGATGAGATGTGAACCAGTACTATTTCTGCCAGTGGATAAGCCTGGAAACATTTTGGAAATTCATAGACAAGAAATGGTTTTATTTGGCTGGTAGAATTGTGGGTGATTTTCAATATTTTCTTATTTTTCTACAAGGAATACATGTTACTTATTTAATGATGATGTAATTTTTAAAAGGAAATAACAATGGGAAAGGTTAAAAGAAAGAAAAAAAAACCCACCTTGCATTTGGCAGGCAAGCCAGCTGAGCAGCCCCTAGGGGAGAGACCTGGAGGACTGAGGGAGAGGCAGGAAGGAGAGGGAAGGGGAAGGGAGGAAAGAAGGAAAAGGACCGTTAGGCCTCAGGGCTGGTGCCCAAGGAGATGCACCTGGGAGTTAAGACTCAAGCCCCTACAGGCATGTTCCCCACTTCCGCCACTCCTGGGGAGCTCCTGGTAGGAGATTCGGTGACTCAAGGCCCATCTGTCCCATGAGATGACGATGAGTGTGTGCAGCCACCTTTAGCAGCTGAGCTCATCCGAGGCATCCGGGCCTTCAGAAACCCAGCATCTTGTCCATGTCCAGAGTAGGACAGGCAGGAAATCCTTGTGAATTCCTAAATTCCTGAAAGGAAGACTAGCCCCCCTCTCCTTAGGCAGTCTGGCAGGATCCACATTCAAGAGCAGGGTCTCCCAGGGGCGCCTGGATGGCTCAGCTGGTTAAGTGTCCGACTTCAGCTCAGGTCATGATCTCACGATCTCACAGTCCATGAGTTCAAGCCCCACATCGGGCTCTGTGCTGACAGCTCAGAGCCTGGAACCTGCTTCAGATTCTGTGGCTTTCTCTCTCTCTCTCTCTCTGTCCCTCCCCTGCTCTCACTGTCTCTCTTAAAAATACAGCCTGCTGGGAAAGGGAGCCAGTGATTGGTGACTGCCCAAGATTTGCTTGCCAGCTCCTATCCCCACTCCCACCCACATCAACGAGGTGCCAATTTACTCAGCATTTCTTGGGGCAAGGATCACCTGCATAAGTGAATTTTCCAAATAATCAAACTTAATCCCATCACATTGCAATGTTTAATTAATTTCTGTTTTATTAAAATCATGCATGCATCAGTTTATATATCAGCAGTACAGGGAGGCTTGTAATAAAAATTCCCTCCCTACCTTTCTTGGTGCCACTCTCTGTAGAGGTAGCCTCTTTCTCCTCTCATTAGTTTCTATTTCTGTTTATACTGTTATTTCTTGAATTGCCAATTTTAGACATCTGTTGACTTTGTGTGAGAGACAAGAATTGAACTTTCCTACAAAGCTACTTCCAGTTCTCCTCCCTCCATCTCCCAGTAAAAATATAACATGATTTTCGGTTGACTCAGTAGTGAATGTAGACACATTCTTCACTGCTGAGCCAAGTGGTGTGCTGTGTGTCCTCGAGGTCTAGGGGAAAAGAATCTTATATCTTTCATAATTTTCTCCCCTCTATTTTACCTGTTGGACCTACTGGATTACTCTTCTGATTTTCTTGTATTTTCTCTATTTCCCTTCCCTTTGCCTTTTGTGTCTACTTTCTTGGGAAACTTTATCCTCCAACCCTTCTGCTGATTTTGTCTTCATTGTGGCCTTCCTAGTTTTAATATGCAAGTATTCATGTTTTCTGTGCCTTTTTCATAATGTCACATTCTTGTTTTATGGATATGCTATTGTCCTCTTATCTCGCTGAAGGCATTATTTCTTTTTCTTTTGTCTATTTGTTTTTTTTTAAATATTCTTCTATTCTCTTTGTTGTCTTTGTCTCCACCTAGCTACTTTTTGTTTGTTTCTTTTATCTCTTTCATGTTGGAGGCTTTCCTCAAAGGTCAAATGTCCCAGCTGTCCATTAATATTCATGAATAAATCAATAAAATATCTGAATCAAACTGTGTGTTTGGGGACAACCTATCAACTGGGGCTTTGCTATAGGGAGAAAGCCAGCCTTCTCATCAACAAGTCTTGAAATGCCAGACTCTTTTCTCTAGAGCTAGGTTTCTCGACCTTGGTGCTGTTGATATTTTAGGACGAGTAATTCCTGATTGTCAAGGGCTCTTGTGCACTGTCGAGTGTTTAGCAGTATCACTGAACTCTACCTCCAGATGCCAGCACAACTTCCCTTCCTGGAGTTGTGATAACCAAAAATGTCTAGAAACATTGCCAGATGTCCCCTGGGGAGGCCAGATCACCCCTTTGAGAACCACTACTTGAGCCATTCTACTTCTCAAGAGAAGCACTCTGACTCCTTGTTCCCGTTACTTATTACTGCATAACAAACCACCCCAGAACTTAGTAGCATCAACAATAGCCATTTTGTTATTCTGCAAGTTAGGAATTCAGAAAAGGCACAGCTCTTCTCTGCTGCACAACTTCTGGGGCCCGGGTTGGGTTGACTGAAATGACTGGAGGCTGCGATTTGGAACAGCTGGGGCTGAAAGATCCACTTTCAAGATGGTTCTCCACTTGGCAGGGGTAGCGGGAAGCCTGGGCTCAGCTGGGACTGGTGACCAGCAAGACTGAACTTGGCCTCTCTCACATCCATTCGGGGAGCTGGACCTCTTAAGTGGTAGCTCAGTGCTCCAGTGTGAATGCTCCAGCCAGCAACATGGGCGTTTTTCTGCAGCCTGGTCTTGGAAGTCACATGGCATCACTTCCACTGTAGTCACAAGCCTACCCAGATTCAGGGAAGGAGACCAACGCCCACTTCTCAGAAGATGTGTCAGAAAAATGTGCAGCCATGTTTGAAATTCACCACCCTCCAGAACAGGATGACATATGCCTGGGGCAGAGTGAGGTGTGAAGAGTGGGCACAGTGACTCACCCTTCGTTCTTCAGACTTTGCCCTCATCCCCCATTTGCATCCTTGTTTTCATCTGCCATCTTTTGCAGGAGCCTCCCCTGTTCAGGGTCTTCAGCCTCCTGCTGTGTGGGGTGGAGTATGGGGTGGGATCTAGGAGGATTTCCCTGGTTCCTTACCCCACTGCTTCCTATACATGACCACCACCATTGTAACCGAATCTCCCAAAGTCTGAGCTCCTCCAGGGTTCTGGAGGTGGAGGGACTTGCCTTCTGGCAGCACCCCCTCTGCAGGCCCTAGGAGACCGGCTTCCTCCGTCTGCTTTCCACCTTCCTGCTAAAATCTCATCCACCAATGTCTCCTATACCATTTTCTTTGCACTTGCGGGGTTATACCATTTTTTTCTTTTTTAAATTTAAAAAAAAAAAATTTTTAAGTTCTTATTTAAATTCCAGTCCATTAACATACAATGTAAAATTAGTTTCAGGTGTACAGTATAGTGATTCAACACTTCCATACCTCACCTGGTGCTCGTCTCAACAAGTGCCCTCTCCTTAATGCCTATCGTCTATTTCACCCAATGCCCCCACTCTACCATTTTATTTTTTGACTGGCATTTTAGTAGCATTTCAGGAGAGAAAGAAGATTGGGACATATGACTGACCTAACGTGTTTAACTGGAAGCCCTGTTTACTTCTTTTGGAAGGAGATACATCTCTACCTTGTGTTGTCATCTTACCTGCCCAGTGAAAGCTCTGTTCATTAGTGCAGTGACCACATTTAACCCTTTGCTGGTAATTCAGAGTCATCTTTATAAACATACATGTTTACCTTGGAATTATTAGGCTATGTGTGGATTTGTCTCTCCATGATGAAGACCAGGATCACTGCGTTTAAATCCCTCAAACCTTTGTTCATGGTCATCTCTGTCTCAGGCTGCCTCTTGTCCCATTTATTTGTGGTGAGAGTGCCACATTACAGCACATTAACTTCTAATCAACTCCATTTGAGTGGCTAAACCAGATGACCGTGCAGGGGATCTCTGTCACTGCCTGCCCCTACCCATTTTCTACCCTTCCCCACACCTTCCAGTATTTGACATTTGTGGATTGCATCAACCAGTGCTTCCAGTTGGGTTTGGCCAATAGAAAGTCCCTGTAGGAGCCTGGAGGACAGTGTTCTGTACTTTAGGATACTTTATCCCATTCACCTCCCTAGCTAGGCCTCGGTCAGCAGGGTCTATGTTCTTCACCCTGCAGCCATGATCCCTGCAGCAGCCCCCTCCTCTGGGCCTAAGTTCTTGTAACCACTCGCTTGCCCTCCTCCCTTCAGGTAGGAGGTAACAGCTCCCCCACCGCTGCTGACTCCAGGACGCTTCTCTTTCCCTTGTTCTTTGCCTTAGTCCTGCTCACTTGTCCTTCTTTAAGCTCCCCTCTGTTACCTGTTCAGTGTGCATCTGTTTCCCACGGGCACTCTGACCATACAGAAACTTTTTCTGATTTGCTCCTAAAATAAGAATAGTCCCTGAATGAGCCCTGCGAGATCCTCTTAGGTGTTCTTCGTATGAGCTTTGTGACGTCTCTGGACTACTCGGGGCTTTTAAAAATTCGCTTTCTAGGTTTTTAACTATAATGCATGGTAGAACGTACTGTGTTAGTGACTTCTCCATGTGGGGAAATATTACTTCCTGGGGTATTTTGAGAAGGAAGATAAGCATGTAAATAAAAGGAAACCAGGAGAGAGATTTTATGACGTTTAGAAATTAGATGGCTGACTGGAAAATATCAACAGTTTCAGAAAATGAAGAAATACCTTCCTGAGTAACAGATCCTTGCTGGGTCTTGAAGGTAAAGTATATGCTCGGGGGACATCCGGGCCATGTCTGGGTGGGATTCTCTTGGATCTGACATTAGGAGTGCCTTAGGTCAGACCCACTAAGCCTGTGTGCTTCTGGGTCAGTAGCCTCTTTGATGCTTTTACTCTGAGGGTATAGTGTGCTTCTTTGTCCCCTGGGCTGAGGATAACATAAAGCCCAAAGAGGCCCATGGCCTAGGCCCCAGTCACACCTCATTCCTAGGAGGAGTGCCCCAGAGCCCAGCTGCCCTTCAGCCACCTCCGAGATCAGCCTGCACGGCTCTCCTGCTGGAGTGCTCTCTGGATTCTCTTGCCTCCTCACTCCCCTGGCCTAGTCAGACCTCAGTTTTGTTTAATTTCTGCAGCCTGTTGAAGCATAAGTACCTCTAGGGAAAAATTAGAATCAAGAACTCTTCCTGGCCACCCATTTCCTCAAACACAAAAAGGAAACATTTCATAAACGCTTTGTAAAGTAGACAACAGGAAGGGGTAGGGGCACACTGGCTGGCAGGGGTGGCCATGTGGTATTTCACAGTTGAGGGAGGTGAAATGGCACATGGAGGCTGAGGTCCCAGCCAGGGACAGCACAGGCACAGCCCCTGGCACCCTGTCTCTCTCTGGCCACTCCAGCAGACCATGGATCCTCTGCCCTCCTAGGCCAGGAGAAAAGGCCTGGGGGCGTCACCCCCATTTCCCATGGGAGAGACTGAAGCCAGAGAAATGGAGAGTTACAGGTTCAGTGGAGACACACTCATATCTTTACACCCTGGCTTCCTTATTCATGCCTCTTTCTCTTCTTGGGATTTTTTTTTTTTTTTTTTACTTTGGGGAACAGAAGACTGGGCAGTTGGAGATAGATTTCTTTGTTTCTAACTTGGCTGCCTCCAGTGAGGTAGCCTTTGTCAATTTAGCTTGTCCTCTTTCAGCCCACGCCACTCTGTGTCCCTCTGCCAAATGCAGTCAGCCGAGGCCCCCAAGCGTCCCGCCTGGCTGAGTTGCAAGAGGCCCCAGGTCCCTTCATGTTCTCTCCTGCTCTGTAGACACGATGCTGTGAGGTGGACATGCAGAGACATGGGCAGAAGAAGCAGCCATGGCTGGAGGGTAGAGGGCCCTGGGGGTCTGGGGGAAGCTTCTAAGGCCTTTCTGCACTGTCCCTCCCACAACAGAAGGTTCACGGTCCAGGCACTGGGACAGGGCCCAGGTGGGTAGAACACCTGTGTAGTGTGTAAGCCTGTGTCTTGTCTTTTCCTGTCCAAGCTGCCCATTGTTGACCAGAGTATGCTGGAGGTGGCCATTGCTAAGCTGGCTGCCTCTAACCACAAAGAGAGGAAGGAAAATTCTCAGCCTGGGCACTTGAACCAAGTTTTCAGCAAGATGTTGCAAGTTCCTAATCTGGACCCCGAGGCCAGGGAGTTTAGGCATCGTCTGGAACCCAGAATTGACTGTTACCCACAAACATAGACATGCAGGGGACCAACCTACCCCCACCCACCACAGCATCAGATCCTCAGCTGTGCCTCTGGCCTGGGTAAAAGTCCCTGGGAAGCCCAGCTGCCCTGTAGCAGCTCTGCTGATAAGCCCCTTCTCTGGGGCGGAGCTGGGGTCCACCTCGCTGTCATTACACACCATTACAAACTGATGCAACCAGCTTTCAACAGACGCTGTCAGGGGAGAAACACATTACAACAGTATGCCGCAATACTTCCTCCGCTTATTCAGGAGGCTTGCTCACATCAGCAAAGATGGACCTCTTCAAACCCCAGTATCTTACTCCACCAGGCTGGACACTGACTTTTGCCAGGAGCATTCCATGCCTTTGAGTGGATCTCCTTTTCCCAAGAAATTAAACCAGTGGCTTTCAATCCTGGCTGCACAGTACACTCCTCTAGGATACAAAAAGTATTGATGCCTGGGCCTTACGCTCATCCCAGAGATACCAACTGAATTGATCTGGGTTAAGAAAAAAAATCTAAGTGTGTATTAAAGGGTAACATATACACAAAAACAACAATGACACAAACCCTAAGTATACATGTCAGTGAGTTTTCACAAAGTCAACTTACGCAGAGTAACCAGCATCCGGATCAAGAAGCACATCACCACCAACATCCCCTGGTGCCCTGAAGGGTAGCCACCATCTCACTTCTGATGGTAGAAATGAGTCTTGCCCGTTTTCAAGCTTCATATTCTATAAATGGAATCATACAGTACATGGGCTTTTGTGCCTGGGTTCTTCCACTCAACATTATGCTTGTGAGATTCACCCAAGCTGTGTGCTTATAGTTGCCATAGTTTGTTCTCATTGCTGTATAGTATTCTACCATACGGATATTCCTCAGTTCATCTATCCATTTTAGTATTTATGAATATTTGGGTGTTTGGATTGTTGTTTGGGGTTTGGGGTTATTATGAGTGCTACTGCTCTGAGCCTTCCTGTGGTGTCTTTTGGGGCACATCTGTGCGCATACTTAGTGGAAGTGCTCAGCAAGTCTGGATACAATGTGTTCAAGGTCAGTACCTTATGCCAAATAATTTTCCAGAGTGGCTATACCCATTCATCCTCCCTCCAGCAATGTCTAAGATTTCTGGTTGCTTCACCTCTTTGCCAGCAATTGGTATTTTAGATCTCTCTCATGTTAGCCATTCTGGTGGGTGTGTAATGGTATTGCAGTGTGGTTTTAATTTGCATTTCCCTGATGACTAAGACAGTTGAGCACCTTTTCGTATGTGTATTAGACATTTACACCCCCTCTTTGCAAAGTGCCTGTTGAAGTATTTGGACATGAGTATTTTTAAGAGCTCCTTAGGTGGTTCCTATGTGCAGCCAAGGTTGAAAACCATTGAACTAAACCACAAGTTAGTGTCTGCTACTCCGTTTCTCGACATCCTGCCCTTGAACTTAAGAGTATTTGGGATCTGAGAGGACCTCATGGACATGGGGAAAGATAACTTTCACTCCCTACACCAAGGTGGACCTACCAGGACGAAGCAAGAGACTGAAGCTGGAGTTTAGGCAGTTGCAAATCTTTGGGAATATGGCCACCCCTTCAGAAGAGCCCAGAGAGAGCCAGTGGTGTCCACAGCTGCCACAGACATTTCCTGACCACAAAAATGGTCCCTTGCTGATACCCCCAGAACCTCAGGCAATCATGTGGAGGAAGTGGAGGGGCCACATGCCAGGTACTTCCCAGTTTCTTGGCCAGCATGAACAGGACACAGCTCTTGTGGTCAAGCTGGGGACAGTGGAACATGTGTTCCAGGGGTCTGGGTGGGGCTGAGGGAGGCCTGCCATCTGTGGCCTTTCTCCTGGGTGAAAGGGCAGCTAGTGAGGCCTTCCCACATGGGTTCCAGCCTGGCCAGGTCTTGAGTTCTGTGCATTTGGATCTAGGTCCCAGTGGTTGTTTCCCTCATCTGTAATGCTCTCATCAATCCTCTGCTTCCCACCTTGGGGGCCCTGCTCCAGGGCCTTCCATGGCCACCCCACCCCACTGGACCCCTCACTCTTCTGAGCTTCAGCTGCACTTAGAGTGAGACCATACAGTGTGGCTCCTGATTACATACCGCCTTGTGTCGGGTCCCTGTTGCATCATCTATGATCATTCTATCCTCACCTCTGGCCTGCAGTTTCATCCCAAGGATTGCTGGGCACTTCTCTCTGCTTCCCAACAGTGGGTAGAGTGGCATTTGGTAACTCAGTGATAACAACCTCCAACCTGAAAAGGAAGACGCAATAAAAATGCAGACCACACACAGAGTCAGCATTTTCCTTCCCTCAGACTGGGGCTGTGCAGGTGGCAAGCAGAGCTGCCCTGTGTGGGCTCTGTGCTGGCACATGTGCCCCATGTCTGGTAGGCGAGGAGCTCTGTGCAGTGAGTCTGAAGAGGGAGTGTCAGCCAGGGAGTAGGATGCTGGTGCCTGCCTGGGTGTGCATAAACGCCCCTCAGGCAGAGGGGCTCTAAACACCCTGATGGAATTCTCCATGGTATCCATCCGGAGTTCGGGAAGCAGAGGGGCAGCCTCATCAGTACCCGTCTGTGTGCTCTTTGAAGAGAGCATGGTCCACCTTCTGTTGACTGGAGTCCTGCCAGCTATGTGACATGAAAAGAGGGACAAGGAAGCACATGGGCAAAGTTGGCATTTTGGAGGCTGGTGAGCACAGAACCAACTCTGGGCTCCTGGTTGTGCCACGTTCCATGGATTCAGGCCCATCTTGGAAACTGCTCTGAACAGAGAGCCTTTCATGTCTGACAGTCCAAGTACAGATGCCGGTGTTCTCTTGATTGGCATAAATGGTGGTCTGCACTAACCAGCCACCAGAGTTCTATCTGAAGCCTGGAATAGTGCCAGAAAGAACTCTCTCTGGCAATGTGTGAGAGTTCCAGTTGCTTCACATCCTTGCCAACAATTGGCATGTTCTGTCTTTGGCCATCTGAGTCACATAAAAGGAGAGACCCCTCTCCTACCACTGAGTGTGCCTCCCAGACTCTCTCCTTTCACCAGAGCCCCTCCCAGCAATTATGCCCTTTAGTTCTCTCAAACCTGGGTCTTCAAACTCTCCTACGCTGGCTGCCCTGGTGCAGTGTTTGACATGCTCCCACCAGCATTGTCTGCGTAATGCTTCCCTCCACCCAACGAGACTTCTCCTCTCTCCTCCCCCTCCCCCTCCCGCACATTTATTCAGCAAGTATTCATTTTACACCTGCCTGTGCTGGGCACACACAGTAGGGTTCAACAGGGAATAAGACTACCTGGCCTTGCTCTCATGAAGCTTACAACTGAGGAGGGAAAACAGACATAAATTATTAACAAGTGCTTGTGTAATGGCCATTGTGATAAGTGCTGCCATAGCCAATAGCACCCACCAGGTCCTTTCTGCACTTGAGCACCAGCAAATGTCCCCTGGTCCTTTGAGGTGCAGCTCACATGTAACCTCCTCAGTGCCAGGAGTGCACTACAGCATGGCCCTTGCAGCCCAGAACAGCCTTGGTTATATTCTGCTCTGCACAGAAGCTGAAATCCAAGGGCAGAAACCTGATTGCCTCTGAGCCCCCTTCCCGGCACACAGCCCAGAGCATTGGAGGTGCTCGGTAGATGAATGCAAGCCCTTGCAGAGACTGAGCCAAAGTGTGTGAAAGTCTCTATGGGCTGAGAATCATTGCTTGCTTGCTTTTTTTTTTTTAATAGACTTTTGTGGGGTGACTAGGTGGCTCAGTAGGTTGTGTCCGACTTCAGCTCAAGTCATGATCTCACAGATTATGGGTTCGAGCCCTATGTCGGGCTCTGTGCTGTCAGCTCAGAGTCTGGAGCCTGCATCGGATTCTGTGTCTCCCTCTCTCTCTTTGCCCCTCCCCCACTTGTGTACTTGCTCTCTCTCTCTCTCTCTCTCTATCTCTCTCAAAAATAAATAAGCATTTAAAAAGTAAAGTAGACTTTTGTTTCTTTTTATCATTATAAAAGTAATTTGGGTTAGGTCACAGTAATGTGAGTTTACTTAAGAATACTGAACTATACCCTTACAAATGGTTAAGATGGTAAAATTTATGTTATGTGTATTTATTTCACCACAATTTCAAAGAATACATATAATGCAATGAATAAGTTTAGACAAGGGGAATAAGGGATAAAGGTCCATATTTTCAAGAAATAAAGGACAAAGGATTTGATTCATACAGAAATGGATCTAAAAATAAGCAGTTTGAATTAGGTAAATGAACATCAAAACTGTAGTGAGATATGACTTCACTCCCTTCCGGATGGCTATTATCAAAAAAATAGAAAATAACAAATATTGGCAAGACTGTGGAGAAATTAGAACTCTTGTGCATTACTGATGGGAATATAAAATGGTATAGCTGCTATGGAAAATGGTATAATGTTTCCTGAAAAAGTTAAACAGAATTACCTTAAGATCCAGCAGTTCCAAATCTGGATATATACCCAAAAGAACTGAAAGCAGGAACTCAAAAAGGCATGAAATGTTTTTATACCCGTGTTCCTATAAGCATTATTCACAATAGCCCTAAAATGAAAACAATCCAAATGCCCATTGACAGATGAATGGATAAACACAATGTAGTCTATACACAAAATGGAATATTATTCAGCCTTAAAAAGGAATGAGATTCTGCCACATGGTACAGCATGGATGAACCTTAAAAATATTATGCTAAGAAGTGAAATTAAGCCAGGGGTCCCTGCGTGGCTCAGTCAGTTAGGTGGCTGACTCTTGATTTGGGCTCAGGTCATGGTCTCACGGTCTGTGAATTTGAGCCTCACGTCAGGCTCTGTGCCGACAGTAGGGAGCCTGCTTGGGATTCTCCCTCTCCTTGTCTCTCTGCCCCTCCCTCACTCATGCTCTCTCTCTCAAAAATAAATGAATAAACTTAAAAAAAAAGTGAAATAAGCCAGACACAAAAGGACAAATATTGTACTGTCCCTCATTTATGAGAGGTAGCTAGAGTAGTCAAGTGCATAGAGATAGAAAGTAAAATGGTGGCTGCCAATGGCTGGTGTTTGGAGCGGAATATGGAATTAGTTTAATGAATTTGGTATTTATGTTAATGATGACAAAAAAATTCTGGAGCTGGATGGTAGTGATGGCTGCATGACAGTGTGAATGTACCTAATGTCCTTAAGTCGCACACTTAAAAATGGCTAAAATGGTAAACTTTATGTATGTTTTACTGTATCAAAAAAAGTAATTTGGGTGTATTATGAACATTTTAGAAACTGTTGGTAAGCACAAGGGGGAAAAACTCAAGTCTTAGCAGCTAGAGATAGCCACTGTTAAAATTGAGGTGTGTATCTTTCTATTCCTTTCTTCTTCTTCTTCTCTCTCTCTCTCTTTCTCAAAAAAAAAAATGTGTATATGTATCTATCTGTCTTTGGAGATCACGTCTGACCTATGGGAAGTCTCCTTCTCACACCTGTTTCTCAACTCTTCTCAACGTCCTCCCTTTGAGCCACCCAGGACAAGTCTATCCCTGTTCTGGACGTCAGTTCTTTGAGCAATATCTCACACCTGATTTCACCCTCCTGCACCTCCAGGGTGACACTTCTCTGCAAATGCCCATTTCCTCTGTGTATCTGAAAATGTGGTACCAGAGTGGGACCAGTAATGTGTTGGAAGGGGTTGGAATAGCAACTGCCTCTCCCACCCTCTCGGATTCCACACATCTTATAGTTTTTTAAATTTATTTTTGAGAGAGAACGATACAGAGAGAGAGAGACAGAGTACTAATAGGGGAGGGGCAAAGAGAGAGGGAGACAGAATCCAAAGCAGACTCCAGACTCCAAGCTGTCAGGACAGAGCGTGACATGGGGCTCCAACTCACAAATGAGATCATGACCTGAGCCAAAGTTGGCCACTTAACTGACTGAGCCACCCAGGCGCCCCTCCACACATCTTAAATAGCTCCACGTGAGCAGGTTGGCTTCTTGTACAATGCACCTGTTGCGGCTCCTGGGAAAGCCACTGATTACTAACCCTCTGAGTCTGTTGGTCCAGGTCCCCATGCTCTGCCTTCTTGTCCTTGCTTCTTGGACCTGGTGCTGGGCATCATATTTTCTCTGTTGATTCTAGCCACTCAATCTGACTTAGGCAGCCTGTCAGGAGCCTGTGACCCCTTGCCCCAAAGAGCAGAACCTCCCTCTCCACTGTGAGGGAGCTGTGAGAGGAGTGAGGGCCCCACAGCCTCTGACCCCTCTCAGGCCCTGGGGAGGAGCAGCTGCTTCCTGTCTTCCTCCCATGAGAAGTGGGCCTCCTTCTCCATCCCAGGCACCACTATGCCCTGCAGAGCCACAAGTCAGCAGGAATGAACCAAGCTATCAGAGAGAAGGGCTCCCTGCACCATGTGGGCTCAGTGGGCCCTGGTGGCTTCCCAGCCTCCACTGCCATCATGCCTGGCTGCATTCATACCACAGCTGTCCTTTCCTGTGGACATGCCCCCAAACCACCCCCCCCACACACACACACATTTGGGCCCAACTACAGCCTCCTTCCCTAGCTTTGCCACATGGTCTAGGATCCAGGGCTTGACCAGCTTCATCAGGAGTGAAAAATGAAGCAAGAGGCCCCAGCCACTCAGGTGACTGAAGTTCACGTCTTTGCCCCCCTGATTGATGACTTCATATTGCTTCCGAATCCAGCCACAGACATAAGACCCTTCCATCTTGGCTTTGAGGCCTCCACAGAAGGGTTTGCTTAAGGTTTCAACCAAGATCTTTACAGCCCAGTCCTGAGAAGATTATCTTTTTATTGCAACTTTGATTAATGATTGATCAAAAACTGATACTAGAAATACTGAAGAACAAATTTGCCCTAGAGATTAGGAAGGTCTACATCTGCCAGGCTTGGAGAGCTTACCACCTGCTCCCTCCAAGGTCAAACCAGGGCAAAGATACATGAGAAGGCCAACCTCACACAGTCACACACACGTGTGTGCGGGTGTGCGTGCACACACATACACACACACTCAGGGCAAAAAGACAGATGTAAGTGCCTTTTTGGAATTAGACTACAAATTGCAAATAAATGAGCAAGGGACAGAACAAAAGGACCTAAAGTCTCTTAATAGAATTTTTCTTGCTTGCTGTGTTTCTATTAATGCCTGTTACAAATTAGCTTCTTAAAGAGAAATTTTAAATGTGGGGAAGAGAGGAGCTTGTGTGAAGACCATAGGCTGGGCTTCCTATACACCTCTAGTCCCAGAGAACTGACATCTGAAATGTGTTCAACACCAGTAGGGAAGGGGAGGAGATGCTGACCAAAGTTTCACAAGCCCTCCTTACAGGAAGATCCTTGGAGAGGGATCGGGCTGCCCCTCAGCTGTGCTCTGGCTGTTTTGATCGTCTCTGAGGCTGTGACTGCATAGTGGGGTCCCCAGGCCATAGCAGAACCCCTGAAGAGCTCAAACCTCCCACCTCAGAGATGGGGGGAACCAGGTATCTGAATTTTGACAGCCTCTTGCACCAGGATTCAGCCAGTCCCCACTCTCTGGGAGCCCCAGGGAGCAGGTCCTGGAAGGAACACTCTTTTGCCCCTTAGCCTCTCTGTGGTGCCTTGGGGCACAGGGAGTGGTACTGCTTCTAAATGGAAACTGGAAAATGAAACTGGAAATCACAGCCTTGCAACCCTGAGTGCGGGGGTTTCTTTTCCACAGGGAGAGTCCCCGAGAGGGGAGAAGCATGTTTAGAGAAGGCCTCAGGGGTGTTCCGGAAGCAGCCTGGCCTCGGGCACAACGGTGCACGCCCAAGATGGGAGCCTGCAGGCCAGGAGGCGCCGGCACGGGGAGGGGCCACGGTGAGGCCCCAGCTTCCTCTGAAGCTGGCAGGTTTGCTTTCGGCCCTGGCAGGCTTTCCTCACTAGGAAAAGCTAATTTCATGATTTATGCTGAAAAACTCTTTTCAGAAGTACTTTACAAAGGGCCCTGGCTCTTGGTTAATCTGAAAATGTTTAATTCTGAAACTGTTTCTCAGCATTAAACATTTCATACAGCAGCTTCTCGCCCTCCCGGCTTCCTCCACCCCTTTGGCCTGCCGTGCTGCTCCCACACACACGCAGGACTTTCATGAGGATTGCAGGTGCTTGGATTGAGGACCAGAGCTCAAAAACCGTAGTACCCCTCCACTCCGGTGTCCCCAGCACACACAGAAGTTTATGCTTGCTCTGGCACACATACTAAAACAGCTGCCAGCAATGACATTCATTGCTTAGGGGCCACTTTGAGGACACCAGCAGAGCAGCTTTCCTGGCAGCAGATTTCCTAAAGGGACCAAATGCGGGAGACGGGAGACGAGGGCTGTGGGACAGGAGGCAAGAGCCGTCCCCACCTGACCACCCCACCCAGCCTCTGTTCCTCCGTCAGTCCGTCAGTCCGAGTCACTCACTTCGGAGACAGGCTGGCTGCTCTCATCCCCCGGCCCACATACTCCTTCGCTGAAGACCCTGAAGTTGTACCCTTTCCTAGCACCCTGTGCTCCTGGGCTGTCTTTGTGACTGTTTGCCTAACATCTGTCTTCCTCACTGGAAATAAACTCTGCCAGGCCCGGAATTTGGTCTGTGTTGCTCACTGTTGTGTGAATTGGTGCTTGGAATACTGCCTGACACATTGTAGGTGCAGGTGCACAAAAAAATGCATTCAGTGCATGAGGGCAGCCTGAATAGCCAGAGAAAAAGACAGCGCTTTGGCAAGGGGTCTGCACTGGCATTTCCTCAGTGTCCAGACCCCACCCCAGCCCCTCAGAGCATCATGGGTTGAGGATGCTGTGGATAGATGCCCCAGCTCTGCTGCCCACAGTCCCCGGACTTCAGTCCCTGGAATGCTTTGATTGTCCTGGTGTGTGCAGGAGGTTTCTGAGGGCCGTGGGCAGGTAGGGGTGCATAGGAGCATCTCCTGTGGCACATCCTCCATGGGCCTGGCTTTGCCACCCTTACCTGACAGATAGGCTTACATAGCCTCTTCCAGATAGACCAGGACACTTGGCTCCCTGGGCTACCTGGAAAAGAAAGGCCACTTTAGCCTGGGGGTCAGGAGGTAGGGGTGGGGGCAGATGCAGGTGCCAGTGGACAGTTCTCTGGGAGTAGATGTGGACAGGGAAAGCAACCTTTTAATCTTATCAGCCTCGCTTTCTCACCTGTAAATGGGATTTGTTCTTCTCTATATGCTTTGAAAAGCAAGATAACAGAAAGTAATAGGGAAGACTTTGGAATTGGGCTCTCTGGGATAAAAATCCCAGCTCTGTCATTCACAGGCTTTGTGACCTTGAGCCAATTACCGAAACCCTCTCTGCCTCATTTTTCTCTTCTGTAAAGTGGGAACAGCGATAGTGGATCCCGTGAGTTGCATCATGCTCCTGACACATGGTGAGGCCCCAGTCATCACTAGCTGTTATTACCTTAGCCGGGCTTGTGAGGATCCAACGAGATGACTTATGTGAGCACAGTCCCTAGACTTGAAGCGGCCGTACAAATACAAGGAAAGAGTAGTATTTTGGACGTATTCAGGGCACAGTGTCTCTCCCACATTTGTCTGGGGTGGGGCAACAGTTTCACTTGTTTAATACTAAGCTAGAAGATGCACAAACAGGAGGTGAAAAACAGAAACCGCCGACCGTTTGAGCTGGAGGCTGCACCAGAGCGGTGTGGCCGGTGCAGATGGTGAGGGCCCCAGAGCAGGCCTACTTCCTCCCTGTGTGCCCTGGGGCTTCCTCATACCAGCCGCTTCCCGAAGCTGCAGGAAGTGGGGCTGGGACCTTTTCAGGGTGTGTGCAGGGAGGCCCGGGCAAGGGTCGGCAGCTGCCAGGGTGAGAACGGGGGACGTGTAGGTCCCTGATGGGTCCTGGGGCTATGGGTGCAGTAGCCCCTGCCCTTTCCCCACCCAGCATGGGTTTGCAGCAGACTCCCTGCCTGGACTCCTCTCTCTTGAGCTTGCAAGCGATTGAACAAAAAGCGTCCAACCCGTGAGAGGCAGGCTAGAGAGAGAGCCGAATCTTTTCTCAAAGGAAATGCAGTTGTGGTTTGGAGACGTTCATTTCACATCTGTGGTTGGCGTTTCCCAGGGTTCTTGGAGGTGAATGCAGGGTCAGCCCCGTGTCGCCAAATAAGGTTCACCAGTGACCTTAGCAACAGACTCTGCTGCCCATTGGCTGCCACTGCCGCCGCCTGCCAATAGGGCTTCCCAGAGGCGGCACTGAGGCTGGGCCGAAATTTCCACATGCTTAGGACTCCAGCTGCTCCCAGTCAGAAAACAGTGCCCTTTGAAGCAAACACAGGTAGGGAGAAACCTCTGGGCAAAGGTGCCAGGGCACAGGACTGCCTGGATGCCTGTGTTTCAGAGTCCACCCTGACAGCATTCCACCCACAGTTCGCACACAGCGCTGGATCAGCTCCCTCAGCTTGGTGGCCTGGTCCCAGCCTGCCAGGATGAGCTGTTCCCTCCCCTTCCCACCTCACATCATGTCCTGGCTATCTTGGAACTCTGTAGTTCCCATTTCATAGCCCTGCTCTCCTCCTTTGTGCCAGGCACTTTGCTAAGCAACTTCATCATGTTCTCTCTTAACTCAGTAACCCTCTGAGTCAGTTAGCCCCATTTTATAGATGAGAAAACTGAGACTAAAGGAAGTCAGGTAACTGGCCCAAGATTGCATCAGTAAGTAGGAAGCCACAAATTAAATCCAGTTTATACAGGTCCAGATCGCACACTATTAACTGCTGTACGGTACTGCCAGTCACTCAATGTCTCTGTGCCTCAGTGTCTTCATCTGTGATATGGGGATGATAACACCTACCTCACAGTGTTGGTGCACAGTGAGGACTGCATGGAGGGACTTATGCACAGGAACCTAGGGCAGAGTGGCAGCTTGTTTGGTAGTCTGCCGTGGCACCAGTGACCCTGGTGCCTGCCAGGGGTGCTGCACAGCTGGCTTGCATGTCTCTTTCCCACAGAGTATGCTGCTGAAACACTGAGGTTTATGGACCCGACTTCTCTGTGGCCCAAGTATTTGGTTTCTACTTCCTCATTCTCAGCCTCCTCCCACCTCCACCCAACTGCATCACTGAGGTAGGGAGGCCAGAGCAGAGCCTGCTGCCAAGGGACCCCGGCCTATGGGTGCCAGAGGAGCAGAGTGGCTGGGCTGGAGAGGACAAGGTTCTGAGGACGGAAGGTGGGCTGATCAGACTGCAAGGGCAGACATACTTCATTTCCTCTACCCCAGACAATGCTAGGGTGTGACAGCACTACTTCCCTGAGAAACATTTTCAAAATTAAAAAGTACAGAAGTGACATGGTAAAGAAGAAGATACAAATATCCAAAGGGGCGCCTGGGTGGTTGTGTCGGTTAAGCCTCCAACTCTTAAACTTGGCTCAGGTCATGATCTCACAGTTCGTGGGCTCAAGCCGCACATTAGGCTCTGCACTGACAGCACGGAGCCTGCTTGGGATTCTCTCTCTCCCTCTCTCTGCCCCTCCTCTGCTCGCATGCTCTCTCTCTCTCTCTCAAAATAAATCATTAAACTTAAAAAAAAAAAAAAGAAGATACACAGACCCTATAACCCAGCAGCCCCACTCCTCAGAATCTGCTCTGACCAAACTCTTACCCATCATGTGTATGAGAGTATCCACACAACACAAGGAAGAGTCCAGAGATGCCTGTCAGCATTAGGGAAGGCGCATACATTGTGCAACATTCCTGCAGTGAAAATAAATGAACTACAGCGACTTGCAATAGCAGTAATACTGGAAAATAATGTTGTAGTAATGAATAACTTTCACCAATATAATATTGAGTAAAACACACAAAAGAATGCATACGGTATAATTCCTTTCAGGAAAAGTATAACAACTATCAAAGCTGGACTGTATTCTTTAAGGATACATGCAGATGATATGAAACTATAAAAAGCACAGAAATTATTGTCACAAAAGTCCATGTAGACATGACCACAGGGGAGGGTTGGGGTTGTGATTAGGAGGGGTCCAAAGGGGCCTTAAGGGGTGTTCACAGTTTCATCTCTTGACCTGGTGGTGGTTATACAAATATTTGCTTTATACTTTATACTTCTTAAACTGAACTGTTATTAAAAACAGTGAACATATGTTTTGTGCATTTTTCTGCATAATTATTGTTTCTCAGGAAGAAAGAAAAGTATACATAGGTCAATCCTAGCACTGAACAGGGCATTGAACGGACAGGGCAGTGAGCAGAGGCTATGCCCATGTGAGCCTCTTTTGGATCAGCTCTTCAGGAGTGCCACAGTGGTTGCCGAACTGTAACTGTTCCTGCAGACTGAGGGGCCTCGGAGGGAATGGAAGATAGAGACAGGTATGCAACTTAGGACTGAAGGACGTCCTTTGACATGTCACTACCACTGGGGAAGACCGACCAGTGGTTCCTGACTCTGTCCTCTTAGGGGGCTGGCATTTTCTAGGGTCATAACTTGTTTTATCTGTCCTTATTTTTCTAGACTGGAATAGGCCAGGGATGGCAGTTAATAAATGTTTGTTGTGTGAGCAAGTGTGGAGAGAATATGGTGTGGAGCGTAATGCCTCATCAGGTACCGGAGAGGCAGCCTACCAGGCACCCTGTTGCTCTGGTCCATCTCCAGACCACTGAGCCAGCTAGAGCAGGCTTCCTCGGGGGGTGCCCAGGGCCAATGCCCACTGACAGCTAGCTCAGCGTGTGTGACAGACGGCCCTCCTCTTTCTTTCCAAGCTAAATGTCACCTGTTTCTCCAACTGTTTATCTCATAGCACTCAGCATTCTCCTTGAGCAGCCTGGAGAGGCAATAAGAATATCCACATGTAGCCTGAACAGGCAGGACCGTGGATGCAGATGGAGACTGAGGCTTTGTGGGCTTTGGTAGTTGTTGCATTCAAGCTGTGATGGCGACGGCTGCTGAGACAGCCTCAGACGTGGTAGAAAGGTTTAGAGTTGCTGCTAATCACTTGTTTGGTTTCTCGTGGCCTTCACGCAGACACTTACATGAGA
This sequence comes from Cryptoprocta ferox, assembly GCA_028646485.1. Lineage (NCBI taxonomy): Eukaryota > Metazoa > Chordata > Mammalia > Carnivora > Eupleridae > Cryptoprocta > Cryptoprocta ferox. Next base: position 22,219,370 of record CM053572.1, read on the forward strand.
TTAAACCCCATGCTGTATGGCCCTAGTCCCCAGTGTTCTATTTTCCCTCAGCTCACCTAGAGGACCCCTAAGAGCTGGCTTGTGATAGTCCCTCCGTAGATGGTAGCGCGTATTATTTACTTTATTGTTTTATTATTTGAATAAACAATCATGGATTCATTGCCATTTATTGAGCACGTACTGTGTGTCAGGCTTTGCTAGGTGCCAGAATATGGCAGTGAACAGAACAGGGTTTATTGAATGATAAACCTGGTTGAACTCATTGTGATCAGCGCTGCTACCACCAGACGTTCACTGGGTGCTGTCTGTGCGTTCAACTCAAAACCACCAGGACTCACCCCTGCCCCCCTACTCCCCACCCCAATGGTGGAATTTGGGAGTTGTTGAGGATGATGCCACTGGGGCAGGGGAGAAGCAGTGAGCTGGAAGTGAACTAGAGATCAGGTCCTACACTCTGCCACACACTTACCATGTGACCGTGGGTGAGTTAACTTGGTCTCTCTGAGTTTCAGTTACATTATCATGGAAATAGGGATAGCAGTACATCCGTCAGAGGCAAGAGAGGATCAAATAGGGTCACCACAATGCACAACTCCAGGGGGTGCTGTTCACATTAGTCTCTTCGAGGGCTGGTGGCCTGAAATTAAATGAGAGCACTTTTGCTGTGTGGTCTGAAGTTTCCAATCAGTAAATGGGAACTATTGTTATACACAAATTAGAGGGAAGCAGGGTCACTGCGGGCCAGCAGGCTGCCCAGGGTCCAGCCAGGCTTTGTTCTTCAAGGAAGGGTAGGGCTCTGAGAAGTGCAGCCTGTGATGTCAGCAAATGCCAGAAGGCAGGGACTCCCAGGGCAAGTCTGGGAGAGGCAGACGACTCAGGGAGGTGGCCTCTACCTCAAGGCCTGAGTAAGGAATTTCTCTAGGCACAGAGAAGCCACTGGAAGCTGGTCGTGGAGCAGGGATGGATGAGACTAAGGGGCGGTCTCTTCATTATTGGGCTGCAGAGGACACTGGAGAGCATCTTGTCCAGCCTCCTGCCTCACCAGGCCCATGAGAGCCAGCGTGGGGAAGTCATGAGTCTCCAAGGTCCCACAGCAAGGATCAGGGCCAGGACTCTGACCTGTGCAGAACCCAATTTAACCCCGGTTTACCGTCTCATCAAAGAAAGTCCCTGGCATTTTTGGTATATACATATAGGTAAGGTGGGTTTTTTGTTTTGGTTTGGTTTTTGGTTTTGTTTGTTTGTTTGTTTGTTTGTTTTTTACTGTAAAAGTAAGTATAAGTCATTGTAGTACATTTTTCAATTATGGAAATATAGAGGCATAAACAATAACCTATAATCCCACCACCCAGAGACAATCACCATTAGTATCTGAGGCCTTTCTTCCAGTAGGTGTTGCACACAAAATTATACATTATATATTCATTAGCTTAGAATTGTATTGTGTATAATTTCATGTTTTACCTTTTCCCTATAAAATTATGACAGTTGGGCACCTGGGTGGCTCAGTCAGTTAAGCATCCAACTCTTGATTTCAGCTCAGGTCATAATCTCACAGTTCGTGAGATCAAACCCCACATTGGACACTGCACTGACAGCGAGGAGCCTGCTTGGGATACTCTCTCTCCCTTCTCCCTCTGCCCCTCCCCATTTGTGTGCACTCTCTCTCTCTCCTCTCTCTCTCTCTCAAATGTTAAAAAAATGTACATAAATAAGTAACATAAAATTATGAGTGTTTTATGAGAAGGAGGGACTGTTTTCAATGTAAAGGAAACTCTAGAAATTTTTTCCCGTAGGAAAAAAAAAAGATGCGAAGTCCTGTTCCATGGCTGCATTTGGGAAGGTCCCATGAGGGCTGCAGAGTGGCTCTGTCCCCTGTCTGGTGGTAGCTCTGAGGCAGTGGCTCAGAGAAAGACAATCTTTCTCTTTTCTCCTGGCCAGGCTGCAGCCTCCTACCTGTGGGCAAAACAGAGCTGATGAGCATGCCCTCACCCTTCCTTCCGCAGCACAGGATGTGTGATCATCCCCTCCATCCAAAGGGATGTGGAGCTGTGATCATTCTTGATCATTAATTAAAAAACAAACAAACAGCATCTCAGTCTGTGCACCACATTTTCTCTTGTGTTACCTCACCGTGTGAGGCAGGTAAGACAAAAGATGTCATACCTATTGTATAGATGAAGAAACAGAGGCTACAAGAGGTCTCATTTGAAGCTGCACAGCAAGTGGCAGAACGGGGACTTCATGCAGATCTGACTGACATCCAACTTACTGATTTTTCCTCAACACTTTATCCCTCTATTCCAAGCTTTTTCTGAGCTGAATTGGATCCCCTTAATAAAGCCAGAGACTGAGAGTGCTGTGAGTATAATGGATGTGTGGAAAGGACTGAATCCCACCCTCAGAGTCTTAAGCCAAGTTCTGCAGACTCAGGTGCCTGGTGGCCTGACCTCAGGGCAGCTCCTCTAGGACAACTCAGAGCCAGCACCATCAGGCATTAGGGGAGTAGGTTCAAGGAGGCAGCTGTTTCCCATAGGCATGTCTAGCAGAGCCAGTATTCTTCGGGCATCCTTCTTGACCCACTCTGGTCATGGAGGTCCATTCTCTGCCCAGGGCTCTAGAGTCCCAGTACTCCCAGAACAGAATAGGGTTTTTCACAGAGAGACTCTGGGGCTCTGTGAGACTGGCTCTAACCAAGGGCTTTGGGGCAGCTGCCTTGGGTGGTTTCCTATATCGCTGCTGTCACAAAATACCATAAACTAAGTGGCTTAAAACAACACATATTTCTTAGCTTACAGTTCTGTAGGCTAGAAATCCAGAATTGGTCTCACTGGACTAAACTCCCGGTGTCAACAGGGCTCCCTTCCTTCCTAGAGGCTCTAGTAGAGGATGTGTTTCCTTGCCCTTTCCAATGTTCAGAGGCCACCTGCATTCCTTGACGTGTGCTCCCTTCCACCATCTTCAGAGCCAGCTCTCACTGATCCAGTCTTTCACATAATGCCATCTCTCTGTTTCTGACTCTCCTGCCTCCTTCCTCCCCATCTAAGGACACTTTTACTTCATTGAATCCATCCAGATAATCCAGGATAATCTCATTTTAAGTAGCTAATTAGCAACCTTAGTACCCTGTTGTCATTAAGATAACATATTCACAGATTACATACATGCATTAGTATGTGGACGTCTTTATTCCATTGTGGACCATTATTCTTCCTACCCTTCTGGGTTCTCCAAGGGCCTCATCTTCAGGCATAGACACACCAGGTGACAATCAGGATGTGCCCACCAGTGTCAGAGAGGTCCTTTATGCCTAGGTCCCCTCCCACTTGCTTGCTTCTCAATCAGCCCTCTCTATCCTGGACTCCTTTTCTCTCATCCTCTGCTCCCAGTTTTAGGTAGAGAGGAGCTGGGCAGGAAGCACCAGCAAGTTTGGACACAGGGCAGGATATGAGGCTGGGTCCACTAGGGCTTTGCAAAGCCACAGGGGGCTGAGCACCTCCTACCCAGAGACCCTGCACTTTCCAAGAACTAGGGGCAGAGCATAGCCTCTGAGGACTCAGACACTCAGGTCTAAGGTCAGCTCTAGGGCCGGAGAGGTAGGTAGCCAAGTATCCCCTTCCCCCGGGTGATGATTCCTGTCTCCCTTTACTCATTCCCCTTCCCTGAGACTCAGGCTGGAACCCCAAGGGTTCCCCAGAGGCAGCATCTGTCCCCGAGCTGCTTGGTGAATGCCTGGGGGTTCTGAGACCCAAGCGGGATGGCTTGTGGGCAGTGCAAAGAGAGAGGGACTGGACAGGGTCTTTGGCCCTCCAAGTACAGTGACCATCTTGCCCCAGTTTGCCCAGGACTTAGTTGTAGCACTGAAAATACCACCTCATAGGAAACACTTCAGTCCTGAGCAAACTGAGACAGTTGGTTACCCTACCTCCAAGGCCCTTCATACCTCCTAATCTACCGCAGATTACCTCTGCAGCCTGGACCACTGGTTCTTTGGACTCTTAGATCCCAACCTCTGCACAATATGTGGGGGCAGAGAAACCTCTGGGCTGAAGAGGGGTCTCAAGCCAGTGCTGGGGAAGCATAGATTCCTGCTTGCAGTGTGTCCTGGAGAGGTGTCACACATGGAGACTGTGCCTATGTCTGCAGGGGACAGAGCTTCTAGATACATGCATGGGGGAGTGAGAAATTGTGTTTGCACCCGAGTCTCTGAAAATGTAATAGCTTGATTACCTGGGTGGTATATTGCAGGTGGCTTGAATTAATGTTTCTGTGTACTCATCTGTACTTCTTATTCTGTAAAATTAAACCTTTTACTTGTGTACATTTTTAATAAAAGAAAGTAATTAATGACTCTGCCTTCACATCTCCAGCAGTCCTGCTGAGGCACATGGATGGCATGTGGTGCCTGTAGTGGGACACAGCGGCCCTTGCTCTGGAACCTCTGGCCCTGGTCACTAGTTGGTCATGGCCCAAGGCTCTACTACAGGGGTAGAGCCAGTTACCACTGTCCTCCCTGCCTCTCAGCTTTCTTCCCTGCACCCCAGAGTCCAGCCTGGCTTGTCCCCCAGGGGAGGAGTCAGAGAAGCCAGGTGGGCAGTGGACAGAACAGGTAAGCAGATGCTGACCCAGGGTTTTCAGGAGATGCTCTCAGGTGCCAATCCTGCCTGAGCACTGTGAGAATACAGAGGAAATGAGCTGTTTGCTCCTGGGGAGCTCCCAGTCTGGTTGGAGAGATTGGGTAACCCCTGCCCCCAGACCACAAGGGGAGTGGCAGACAGGAAGGGGACAGGCACTGGATGGTGAGGCTGTGTTTGTGTGGGCTGTCAGATAAGGGAGAACACCTTGTACGTGTTAGTATGCCCAGAGACCAAAAATGGGGTCCTACTGAGTTACCTGAGGCAACCCCCTGCCCCCCGCCAGTCGGGGCAGATGGTCTCCTGAGCCAAGAATGCTAGCTGCTGCCCAGTTTCTAACAGAAGGGTGGTGATGAATGGTCACCAGCCTTGGAAAGTTGGACACCCCTTCAGGCCCTTCTCTCTACCCCACCCCCACCCCCCACCCACCTATATGGGAATGCCAGTCTCCCCTATCTGGAAGCCCAGCCCTCACCATGGCTCTCAGCATTCTGACATCCAGCTCCTCCCCTATTCCTGGCAAGCCCAGAAAGAGCACTTGGAGGGGAACCCTGGACCCCGAGCAGAGGCAATCACCCTTCACCTCCCAACAGCCCCTACCAAAGTCCACCATCACCCTGCTGTGGCCAAAGTGTCAGGATTTCTCGACTTGTTCTTTGTTTTAGGAAAACGATAGCTATTCTGGCCTAATGACTCCCTTCCTATCCACCTCTGATCCCCAAACACCAACTCTGTATCCATACAACTCCCTGATTCAGTGAAGTCAGCCTTCTCAGAAAAGGCTGGCACAAAATTCCCACCATCCGCACCCTGGGACTCCCATGTCCTTGGCTATTTACTTTGCTCCTGAACTAAGATCCCAGGCATATCCCTTCACCTCCCTGAGCAAAGATGTGGCTGAGTGTTTTTAATTGCTGTGGAAGAACTCACTGCACCTGCCCTAATTCTGGGCCGATTCACGATTGACAGTGTGAGTGAGAAGTGGTAGCCAACTGGACACTCCCACATCCACCTGGCTGTTAGGGAAAAGGGAAGAGCAGAAACAGAGAAGGGAACCCAGGCCAGTGCAAGGCACTTGGCCAGAAATGGAAGTGAGAGCCCCATCTAGGCTGCCTCAGTTGGGTCTGGAGGGCAGGGGAGGGCCCTTTCTGAAGGAAGTCTGCAAGGGAGTCTGAGGCCCCCCTGGTGTAGGGTAGTGACCAGTCAGTTGCCTGGGATGCTGGATTTTCTCAGGGACCAAGAAGCCAGATTGGATTCATGACAGCCATAGAGTGACTCCAGTCTAATGGCTGGAGTTTAGGATGCACCTGTGAGTAGTCCTGGCTTATACACTCACCCAGAGTTCAGATTTCTGAGTACCCCAGGACCTAACAAAGGGTCTGGTTTAGAGCAGGAGAACAGGAGAGTTCTGGTTGCCTTGCTCCGACAGAAGCACAGCTGCAATGTTCTCTTTGATCCCTAGAGCTGAGATAAGGCCTAGCAGGCCAGAGTCCCCTGCAGCTGGAAGCATGTTCACAGACACACTGAGGTGGCTGCCCACTGCCCTGAGGCCAAGTTACAGGCCTGTGTCCTAGTCCCCTGAGCCCCCACCCCTTGAAACTGCAGGTGGCCTCCAGGGCATAGGGGAAGCATCCCTCTCTTGAGGACCAAGTCATACCGCACCCCACTGGGGCTCTGGGGCCTGTAGCAGCAGAGCCCTATTGCCTAGGGAGAGGGGGAGCAGGGGAGCTGAAGGTGGGGGCTGGGTCCCAGTGTCCAGAATGACTGCAGCTTTTGTTGCCTTCCCGTGGTGTCCCCAAATGCTCTCTTGGCATGAAGTGCTAATGCTCTGCCCTAGCCAAACATCCTTCCCAAGCCTCAGTTTCCTCCTCTACCAACAGCCTGAAATTGTGGAACCCATCTGGGTTCTGGGCAGAGACAGATGTGGGTTGGAATCCAGGCTCCATTCTTTTTAGTTGAGTCATCATGGGCAAGCACCTTATAGCAACTGAGCTTTTGTTACCTGGTCTGCAAACAAGGTGCAGTGGTGTGGCGCCCGTGTGACAGTGTATGTGGGGAGCTTGGCACAGCACCTACTAGAAAGTGAGCACCCAGGACCTTTGTTGTCATTACCTAGGCAGACTTTAAGGTCCTTCCCAGTTCCTCCCATTTCTGAGTTCATGGAACTGGAGGAAGGATGGCGGGCTGGATGTCTGCCTCTCCGCTTGCAGTCAATGCCTGTGTATCTCCCCACTTGAAATTAAACTCTTAGCATAGCCCTAGGCCTGCCTCCCCACTGAGTCTATGAAAGTGGAGGCTGCTTCTACAATTCCCTGTCCCCAGAAAATCAGCAGAAATGGGTTTCTGGGGAGCAGCCTGGGGCTAGGAAAACCACAGGGCCAGTCAGCTAGGCCCTGGTATTGCCTTAGACTTGGCCTCACATGGGAACCCTGGCTGACAAAGACAAACATCACTTGCCCAGTAGGTTTAATCATGGAAAAGGGAGTGCACCCACTGGCACAAGTGGGTAAAGGTTAGTGCAGAGTTCTCATGAATTTCACACAGCCTCACATTGGAGGGTTAGTTGTGCCCAGGTGAAGCAAGGGCATTACATCTGACAGAGACAAAGGCTTCCTGGGTGCTTCCACAGGACTGCTGAGGAAACCTGCACACTGCTAACAAGAGGACTTTTGGATCTGTGCAAATAGTGTGAAAGAAGACCAAATGGTCCCAGAGAATGACAGCCTGGGCATGACCCAACCCCACCAACCAGCAGGTATTGTTCCCAGAGGAAAGGACTCTACCTCGAACCAGGCCCAAGACTTTTCCTGGGACTTCACTTCTGTCTTTGGCAGTCCCTGTCCAAAACTTCCGGAGATCTGAGGAAGTTCTTATCTTGCACACACCCCACTGACAGATGTTGAAAACTGATATATCAAGAAGGGATGGTTTGCATTTGTCTTCCCTGAACATCTTCTGCCACCATGACCCTCTATCTGAGCAGCTTGTTAGCATATTAGCCTCTCTCTTCCTATTGCCAAGTGAGCTAAATGAATAAACCAGCCAAATTAAAGCGACACCTTTGGAGTAAGGCAAGGAAATGCCTGTGACTAACAAGAAATGCCCTTGAATGTCCATAGATCTGGCAGGAGTTCTAGCTGGTATGACCAAGCCCCAGTTCACCACTTTACCCCAGTGGAAGGTGGTCCTTAGGTACAATGTCATCACAACTCCAGCAAAACAGGTATTCCAATGACCTCCTACCTTCCTTAGCCAAGAGTTTCCACCATTAACGCTTAGACTGAAACTCTCAGGAATGTGCCACATCAGCATTGTCAGGCCCTTAGAGTGACCTTAAATTACTACGCCCATATTTGGCTCAGATTATATTGATGTTGCTCCATTCAGGCACTGACTGGCTAATGAGTTGGTGTCAGCTGCCACCACAATTACTGTTTCTCCTGTCGAGCAGGGGTGAGGTCTGTGGTAGGGTATGACTGAACAGCCTAGAAGGTCTGGCTCTATCCCACACCACTTCTCCAGGCCTGGTCCCCAGAACCCAGCTCCCTTGTGATGGGGAGGTGGTAGAGTTTGGGGGTTCCTCCCTAGACATTTCAAGGAGTTGGTCCCAATTGTTTAGGACTCCTGGGATAAGAAGAGCTAGAGGAGGTCAGGACTCTGCCAGGACTTTGGAGATTGGAAGCTAATGGGTGGAATTCCTCTCATTTTGATAACTTTTTTTTTTTAATATTTATTTATTTTTGAGAGAGAAAAAGACAGAGTGCAAGTGGGGTTGGAGCAGAAAGAGAGGGAGATACAGAATACTAAGTAGGCTCCAGGCTCTGAGCTGTCAGCACAGAGCCCGACGCGGGGCTCGAACTCACGACCCACAAGATCATGACCTGAGATGAAGTTGGATGCTCTACCGACTGAGCTACGCAGGCATGCCCCATTTTGGTAACTTTTAAGTGATGGACTAACTTCACATATTATGACTTTCAAGATTTCTACAACCTGAGACTTCAACATACCCACTCCCTACTCTATGTCAGGGATTAGGTTGAAGGATGAGAGGAGAGTAGAAAAGTCAGAAGCAGTCCCTGCTATTTGCTCTGGGCTGCAGCTCTTCCCTCCTATCACTTCTTAGTCCACTGTACCTGGCTTCACACTACACCAGACATCCTTAGCTAGAAAAGCCACCTGCTGAAAGACCTTGCCAAGGCCCCAGTTGGAAGCCACAGGCTAGTTACCTTAATCCAATTCTCAGTAAGCCTAGCTCCTGGGCTTCAGAGGAGCTAGGAAAGGTCACGTCATCCATTCCTCTGTCCCCAGGTGAGACTACCCTTGAAACATCCAGGTGGGCTTGAGACTGGGGGCTGTCGAGGCATCCACAAGCAAAAGACCCACCGAGTAGGAGGCCACTTGCTACTCAAAGGACATGTCCAAGATTAGGCAACAATGCTTCCTGAGCTTTGCAGAACATGTTACACTGATCTTGGCCTATTTTCTAGTTTTTTCATCATTTTCTCACTCAGCCTTCTTCCCCTACCAAGGGCCCACACTCCTTCCGGAGGGCTGGCCCCAGGGACAGGATCTAAGTCCAAGCGATCTCTGGGACTAAGTACCAGCTGGTTTCCCTTGGCCAGCCTTACTGCTAGGTACTGCTTATCCCCCAGGGCCAGGGACTGGGGGAAGTGGGGGGGGGGGCAATGAGAAAAGCCCATATCCAAACCTTTCACCGTCAGACATTCCTTTGACTTGGACCTTATCTAAAGGAGGCATTGCCATTTGGCAATGGTTCCCAACCCATGGTTTTCAGAAACATTGTTCTGATCAAATATACTCCTTCACAGAGATTTTGTGTGCATGAGCTCAGCCAGAACCCCGAAGAGACATGGAGAAAGGAAACCTGTTCCATGTGAAGTCATCCAAGCTCTTCCTAACACATGTGTGCATCGACCTGTTTTACAATACACTGCACTGCTGGTATTTAGCACTGATAGTTATTGTTGGCCGTCAAAATAGTAAAATATTCTTGAATTGGCAGGTAAGTAGCCCCAAGTCCATCCCTAGTGTCCTCCAGCCACTCCATCTCAGAATTGCCCCCAATCCAATATCTATCTGTACTGTCCAATAAGGTAGCCATTGACCGCACGTGGCTATTTACACTGCAACTAATTCAAAATTCAGTTCCTTCATTGCACTGGCCACATTGCTCAATTGGCACAAGTGACTTTGCCACTGCCTACTATATTGGACAGTACAGAGAGAGAACATTTCCATCACCGCAGAAACTAGACAGGTAATTCCCAGCACAACAGGCCTTGGGAACCTGTTCTAGGCTGGTGTGTGTTGTGACTGGCCATGACTGTGCTGTACCAATTGTTAACTTTTTGAAGTAGCATCTGAGTACACCTGCATTCCAGTTTACCAGGACATACAGTATATGGCACATTACTCAGAACTCAAAACCTAACACTCCCCAGGCCTTGGAGCCCCCATTCAACTCACAGGCCAGCTATAAAGCCAAGGGCAAGTGAATATATTTATATGAGCATGTCCCTGTGTCACGACTGTCCCCTCTTCCTGTCATCTTCTCTGTGAACATAACTGAAACGATTTTGCGTTGGTGTATGTCACCGCTCACCCCTAAGTGAAGTTCAGGCAGGATGCCAAGAATGAGTCCATCACAACGTCTCTACAAAAAGTAGGACGACCTGCAATTTAACTCTAAATAAAAGGCCACACCCCTTATAAACAATGAACTTTTTATAAAAAGACAAATGTACATATTTACATACATGTACATATGTGGTCACACATGACTTAGTGGTTAGATGCCATTTCCAATTTTTAAAAATCACACCAAGATGCTCACACTTCCCTCCCAGGGCCTGCTGAGGGCTGCTGGGGCCCACCTGAGGGGGCAGGTGGGTGCAGGGCAAGGCACTACATAAATAAATGCAAAGGCTGAGAGCTTGGGGGAAACATTAGTGTACACCTCTGATCAGAAACGTGGCAAGGTCCACAAGAAAAAGTGCTGTGTTTTTTCCCAAGCCCCTCAGCCCGAGCAGGGTGAGCTCCTCTGAGGCTGAGGGAGCGCTGTCCTGCAGGGCCCCATTTTCCTTCACATTTCACTGGCTTTGGAACAGTCCCCAGGGCGCAGCTGGGAAGGGAAGGGGTTCTTTGGGAATAGGATTCACTTAGTGCAATTGTCTCTTAGTGCAGAGCCAGCCCGGGGGTTGGTGCTGTGCTTTTCTGAGGTCGTTGGTCTGTTCCCTCTGGCCACCTCAGTGACCCTCTCCAGGCAGCTGGGCTTAGAGGGAAAAGCTGGAGGCTGACTCTTATCTGAGACCTCCACCTGACACATCAATCTCAGAACCGCATCTTCCCAGGAGGCAGGGCCAGCTTTATCCCACAAGGTGAGCCCAGACCCTGGCCTGCCAGACCCCAAGAAGCCACTGTCCCAAGGAGGGAGGCCCCATCCCTGCTCAGAAATGGGGTCATACTTTGCCATGTCAAGGAGCCCACAGGAGTCCTGTTTCTTGGCATCACAGCTACCATGATGACAGGTCCTGCTTGCTTAGGGGAGTAGGAGGGGACTGGGGTCCAGCTACGGTGCACAAGGAATGGCCTGGATGGAGGGCAGCCTGACTGGGGGCAACAGGCTGTCTAGCCAGCTGGTGTCCATGTTCTTCAGATCTGAAGATATCAGCCCAATATACCCTAGAAGATGTGAAGAAAGTTGTATGAGGATGGGGGGCGAGCGCAGGTGGGTTCTGCTCCCACCCCCCAGCCCGGTCCCCATAGGCCCTGACACAGCAGCCTCTCTGTCCACCCGCAGCAACAGCCCCCCCTCATCTTTAAGCAAACTGAGTGCATGGGAGCAACAGCCAACTCACAAGCTGTCTGTACCAAGAAGAGTTTAAGAAAGGTGCTCTGCCTCTGCTGTTCCGGGGCCCAGCCCTCCAGCCCTTTCCCACCCCCTGCACGCTTCCCTTCTCTGAGAAATCCAGGGACTTCTTACCCCCAGGGCGGTCAACTTCTGGCTCCTCCTTGCAGCTGAAATCTCCATAGAGAGAGGTGGGCTGGGCCCCGGGTTCATTGAGCAGGTACCCCTTCCCATCCACGTTTGTCTGCTGCCACCCTGTTTGCTCCAAGAGCTGGTGACAGAGGGGCAAGATGCGATCAGCTTACTTCCAGTGCAGACTCATTCTGTGGCCCTGCCTTCAGAGAGCCAGATCAGATCTGCCAGGATCAGACCTTTGGCCATTTTCACATCCTCAGATGGATACAGATATGGAATGCAGGTAGCACAGGGGCCCAGGAGGTGAGGGTCTACACTGGACTCACACTCCCACATCTACCCTCTGCCACAGAATCTCTCAGACTTTCCCTCTCAACTTGGTAAGTGAACATTCTCAACTTACATTTAAGACTGTGGCTTAAAGCAATGGTTAGCATAAAGAGTCAAGAAAAGAGGTCTAGAAAAGCTAGAGATAAAGAGCAATGGCTATGTCTGAGGTTGTCTATGTTGATGAAACAGAGCCTGGGTACAACTACTACAAAACTTTTTATATTCACTTTTAAAACTGAAGGAAAAAAAACCTGCTTAAATAATCTGCTTTAAAAAAAATAAGGAAAAAAACCTCATGATTACAGATGCCAAAGGCTGATTATTAAAACCTGATGTGCATTTCCCTTACTAACAGGGCAGCAGGCCTGGGGCATGCTGGGGCGGAAGACACAGGCCAGGGACCCGGTGCTGAGGGCAGCTGACTCAGAGCTGTTTGTGGCCCTAAGGTGTGCTCCAGTACAGCCTGTCAAAAACCAGGCCTCCCTCCCATCCTCACTTCCACAGTGTCCTTCCCACCAGCCAAGGAGGGCAATGGTCCCCAGCCCTCCATGTGGCACTTGTAGGACCATGCAGGCAGCCAGGTCACAGGAGCAGCTGCCTACCCTCCGATTTGTGAGCTCTAAGTAGTTTTCCCTCTCCTTAGAAGCAGCCACTTCAAAAGAGCACCCAGGGAGGAATGGGCCTTACCTTAATGATGTCCTCAGTTAATTTCCCTTCCTCGTCCTCATCCGTTGTGGCTGTGGATGGGGAAGAGCAGAGAGGTCAGCTGGCAGTCAGCCCGGCTTGCCCCTGCAGTTCCAGCACCGCCAGATCCCCCTGCCCCTTCACATGTCCCCACACGCTGGCCTCCCAGCAGACATCTGCCTGCCATGGAGATTCCAGAACAGGACACTATCCTAGTGACTCAGCCTCCCAAGCCCTGTAGCCACACCTCTTCCCACCCCCTTGCTTCCTTCCTCACCCTCAGAGACTGGGCTGCAGAAGAGCCAGGAAAACTAGCAATGTTAGACCAAAACGCAGCCCCTGGCCCCCCCTTCTTTCTCTTCTCCAGCACAGCACAGGCAACTCAGTGCCAAGTGGAGTTTTGAACATCCTCCTGCCCTCAGGACACCCTTCCCAGGACCCAGTCAGGCAGGCAGGCCCCAGAAGCACAAACCTTCAGAGGTGGAGGGCATAGGTGACACCTGGAAGTTGTACAGGTCACTGGTGCTGTCTGGCACAATATCCACTGGGATGTGCCATTCAGGGAGAGTACTACTAACGGTACACGGTGACAGTGCTGAAGAACAGCAGAAACCACAGGTTAAAACTGTGTGCTCCTTAGTTTGCAAGATACCCAGCATCCCCAACCCTGCAGCCTGCCCCAACAGGCCACCATACACAAGCACAACGCATCCTAGACCCAAGAGAAGGAGCCATCCCAATGACCTGTTTGGTCCCCTGCCACACCAGGCCCACCTCACCTGGAGTAAGGGCCCGCTCAACCTCTAAGTCCTGCCCAATGTAGCCCTGAGCTGTGTAGCTGCTGTGGTCATCGGGCAGGGTGGAGCTGCTGAGTCCATCAGAGAAGGTATCAGGACTGGAGTCACCACAGGACTGCAAGAGGAGCAAGAAGCTTAGGCCCAAGCTTGCTATGGCCACTTCTTCCACTGTCCACCCTGACTCCCAGGTGACCAAAAACTAGCAGCTTGGGACCACACTCACCTTCCTCTTGGCCTTGGTCTTAGCATCTCGGCTGGACTTGGACTTTCTCTCTGGGAGGCATATAGGATGTCAGTCTTGGTATAGGCACACCAGCCCCAGTTGCCCTTCTTTTTCCCTCCCAGCCTCCCTAAGAGCTTTCTGATGACCCAAAGCCCTTGGATACCTTTCCTCTGGTTCTTGGTGAGGGGTGGGAGCATCCGGTACACCCGCACAGCTGAGCTGCCTTTGTTCCTGCTCTGGTCCTTCACTTCCTCAATGTCTGGCAGGGAGTTCATGGCACAGCGAAAGTTAGCCTTCCACGTTTTGGGATCCGGCTCCTTCTCCCCTGCTTTGTATCGGCCTAGTGGGCAGAAGAATGAAGAGGATGGTCAGGGCCATAGGTGGGGATCCTCAGCCAACCCCTGGCCTGGAAGGAAGAAGGAAAGAGTACCCCTAGGCTCTCATGCTGCCAGAGATCCAAATTGGCCAAATAGGTATTCCTGGGTGACCCTCTACAGGCCCTGGGGCCTCTCCAATGCCCAGGCTTGGCTTAAACACGTGCCACAAGCCTTCCTGAAGGGCCCAGCCAGAAGCACTAGAGGGCCCGTATGTCCAAAAGTACTATATTGGTCCTTGACCAGGCCCATTCTCCCTGCTTGGATTGTCAGTGGCCAGAAAGTAGGGACTAGGGTTTATATGATATTTCCAAACACAGGAGTGGACAAAGAGTAGGCATCAAAGAACAGTTACTGCTAAGTGTGCTGACTGATCTGAAATGGACCAAGAGCCCCAACCCTCAAGGATAAAAGGAGGCTGCCAACCAGATAGGCCTTTGGCCAGTAAACATCAAGAAAATGGAAGGCCTGGGTCTCTTTCAGTATCCAGGCTCACAACTGTTTTTGCGAAGGAGAACTTTAATCCAGCCACAAACTCCACGAAACCAGTTTCTAAGATACTGGCTTCACAAGTTCCTTTAAGAACTTGCTGAAATGATGAAGCTTTTCCCCAGAAATACAAGTCTGCCCCCTGCTCACTCCCAAATTCTGTACACCATCTCAGAGAATTCAGAGACCCCAGTGAAGAGCCTCTGTGTTAAGAGAAGTGACTCCCCTTGTCTCCTTCCTTGACCCCGCCCCGCCCCCCACCAGGGCTGGAGACTGGGACACACACCTGTGTGAATGGCCCAGCTTCGGAACAGGCAGGCATCTTTGTTGATGTCCCAGCCATGCTTGGCAGCATGCTTCCATGGAATCTGGAAGATCATCTCCTCCTGAATGGCACACATGCACACAAATATATAAGGCTGTGTCAGCTCAGAGGCCATAGGCTTTTAGCATGAGTCTGCCCACCCCCACCCCCCACCAACCCCGGTCTTGGAAAAAGCTGACTTCCCCTTTTCACCCTGACATCTGGTTTGGGTTGACCCATCCTGAGAATGGCTTAAACAGACTACTCTACCACTCTAGAGCTCTCAAAAGGGGCTCTGGGTTCTGAAGATCTATGGCAACATCAGTTCAGCAGAGATCTCCGTCTGCCTGTTACAGATGTGCTGGGACCTGTACAGAACACCTTAGGATGCTCTCTGGCTTTCCAGCACCAACATGGAGGTGCGAACTCCATCAATTAGATTGGAGCTGCTTGGGACACTTGGGACTACTGGCTCTTGCCCAGAGGGTCCTGGCCATACACCTAAGGGAGCCCTGGGCCAGACCTGGGTGCTAACTACATGTGTGACCCTGGCACTGTCTGTCACTGTACCTTTTGGTCCCTCACTGGTTTCTCTTCTGTGAAATGAGCAATCGCAGTGACAAATATAAAGACTAAGTCTCAGTGTTACCATTACCGGTGGTTTAACAATATGGATTTTTGAGTCAGGTTGCTCAGGTTCAACTCTTAGCTTTATCGCTTTTTGTGTGATCTCATTATCTACCTCTCAGTGCCTCAGTTTCCTCATCTGCAAATGAAGATATTAATAGTATCTACTTCACAGGCCTACCATGAGGATTAAACAACACAATGTAAGTCACATTGTTAGCATGGTGTCACAACTGCTTACAGGGAGTGTGCAATAAGCATGAGCCACCATTATTACTATTATTACTACTAAGTCTGCAGAGTCTGTGTTGCTCTTTGTGCACCAGCATGAGGTTTTCTGGGCCTGGGCAAATGGTGCAAGGTTAATTCTTGTGATCCGGGCTGACCCAAACATCTTCTTGCCAGCAGTGCCCAGTTGTCTGGTCTCCTGTCTGTCTGATGGGAACCTGGCAGAATCCTGAGTGTTTACAGGGGTCTCTCATAAGAGACCAGATGGCTCTGCAGATGCTGGGAGAGTCTTACTGCTGGAAACCATCAGTGCCCTCACGTGGGTGTCATGTCCATATCAAAGAAGGGAGGAAGGCAGAAGTCAGACAAGTGGGCAAGTGGGGCCCACGGCTGGGCCTTGCATACTCCCTGCATGCAGGACCCACTGGGAAACACATATGCCTCCTCCCCATCACTTCCCTTTTTGAGGTGCCTCTGAAGCTTTGGTCCCCCAAGAACATGTGTTAAAATAGTAGCAGAAAAACCCAAAAAGTTTCACTCACTTTATTAATCCAGATCAGACCTGGGATTTGGTTGGAATTAATCTGCATCTCTAGCCAGGGTCTCATGCGCATCCGAGTGATGGGCATGTTGGCTGTAAAGAGAAAACAGAGGCTCCTGTTTGGAGTCTGTTGAGTAGCCCCTAGGCACTACCCTGTCTGGACCTCCCCACCCCCAGGTTAGTGTGTTACTTTCCCCAGCCTTCAGCCAAGTACCAGGTACTACAATCATGGGGGAGGGAGCTTTCACTGGAATAAAAGTGCCCTCCAAATATTTTCTGCGTCTTGGACAAAAACATTTCGGCCCCTTCCCTCACATTCCTCTAAACACTCCTGGGGAGAAGACAGGCATGCAAGTGATAGTTTCAGGATTTATGTGCAGGAAAATTAGACAAAATACAAAGATCTTAATGCCAGGACTTTCCTCCTCAAATTCAAATCCTTTGGGAAGGGAGAGACTTCTTTTGGTTGATATCAAGAAATTTCCCTACTAGAGTTGCTGCCACTAGCTGTGCACCTTCCCTAATAGCAAGCAGTCACCCTGCACTCTAACCCATCCCCACCCCCACCCCATCTATTCTACGCGCTCCCAGCCAGCCACTGTGCAGAGGCCAGGAAGCCTCTGCCCCTCCCAGCCTGGCTCCCCTCCTCTGCGAACAAGCCGAAGGAACACCTGTGGCGCCTCTTCCCGTAGCCCCAGCAGGTCTGCCAGCCATTCGGGGCAGCAAGCCCCAGCCCCCCAACACCTGCACATACAGCCTGAAATCTGAGGCCCGGGTGCGGACGTGGGACCGCCGGAAGCCCGCGCTGGGAGCACGGGGCGCCCACGCGCGGACGTACACTCGAGCCCTCAGCAGCGCTCCTGGATGCGCGCGACAAACCTACCGAGCCACCCAGAGGCCCCGGCTGCTCCGCGCACACAGATCTGCGACAGCGGCCGGGCGCCGGCAACCTTGGCTCGTGGGCGGTCCACGGCGCGGCCCGCCCTCCCCGCGCTGCCGCTCGCCGCTCCTCCAGCGCCCTCCCAAGCCCGCGCGGAGGCCAGGCAACGCCGCGCGCCCGCGACTCTCCCGGCTGGGGTTATCGGCCTCTACTTCCTGAAGCACCGCGCGCCTTTGTTCGACGCCACCGGTCCCCCCCGCAGCGAAGGCGGGCTCACCTCTGCAGCGAGCACGATCCAGCAGCTGCGCCCGAAGGTCCTGGCGCGGCTGGGGCAGCTGTGCCGGCGCGGGGAGCGCAATTCCGGAGGGGAGAGGCGGGAAGGCAGAGGATGCCCGAGTCGAGGGGCCGTTGGGCTCGGCTGGCTTTGGCTTGGCACTGCTCCCACTGGCCTCTGCTCTGCCGGACTTGGACGCACGTCCTGCCTCGACGAAGGAGTGGCGCGCTCTGCCGGGGCAGCGGCGCCGGCGAGAAATCTAAACACTTAGCGGGATTCCCCCAACCCAGGCCCGGCCCCGCCTCCTAAAGCGCCGCGAGGGCGCCTATTGGCCAGCGCCGCCCCATCATTTCGGGGAAATCAGGCTGTTGTAGAGCTAGCGGCGAAGGGGAAGTACAGGGCGGCTGCTCCTCCCCACCCCCTCCGGCCCGGCGCCGCCGCCCTGGGGCGACCGCGGGCCCGCCCCGTCCGCTCCCACTCCACCTCCCCCCACACACACCAGTTCGCCCCGGAGAAAGCTGTCCAGGAAAACCGAACGCCCCCGGCCCGCAGTTACTCCCCTCACTCCGCATTCTTCCAGACTGCTCGCTCCTGTGGCCCTGTCACCCTCTCCCGGGGTCGGAGACGTCTATCTTTTGAGCGCAGGTGAGGAAGTCACCCGGACACCTGCCGTCCTCTTTAGAGTGGACATACTGGGATTGAATCCCCGTAAACCAGCCTGGTTCCTCAAGCCTGCTAATGAAGGAAGGGTTTCGGCCCCCATACTACGCCTTCCTGAGGGGTGACCCACGTCCTGGTCACTCACCTGCCTTGGGGAAGTAAGGGAAAGCCTACTCTGCCTGGGGTGCTGCCTGCGGCCACCGAAGGAGAGGGAATCCCAATTTGGCTGCTGTTGGCACAGCTGGGAACCTCAGTCTCCTCAACTAGGAAATAACAAGAAATTCTATCTTGCTGGTTTACAGTGACAGAGAAATGATGTCTGTAAAGCACTATGCCCCACTTGGGTAGCAGATGCTGCGTGGCTTGCGGAGATCCCTACCCAGAGCCTAACTGTGACAGAGAGGTACCTCTCCCTCTTCTGGGTCTACATCCTTGGGACTGCCCTACAGCTGACCTTAGGGGAAGGGAGAAGGGTTTCAGAGAAACTCGGACTGCTGATTTGGAGAAGGGCTTGCATAGCCTTTTCCTCATAGCACTCCTGCCTTCAGCCACCTCCACAGCCTCACATGGCCCCTATATGGGAGCTCCTTAGTAGTAGCATTGCTGTTCCGCCTTGAGAGGTTCTGGGCAGCGTGGGGGGTGGGGGTGGGACGGGTTGCTTAGGGATGGCCAAGGCCAGGGATCTGGCCAAAGAGTTGGGCAGCCCAGGTCCCAGTCCCTTGGGAAGGGCATCTTCTTAACTCTTTTGCTTTCAAGTAGACCTTGCCCCACTTGTACTCCTAGAGGCTGAGCTGAGTGAGTGTTCCATCCAGAACTCTGGCCAGCAGGTTCCTTCCTTCACCTCCCCAAAGCTGCTGACTCAGAAGTACATTGCTTCTCCCAGCAGGGCTGGTTGTGTCACTCTCACCCAGCTCTCCCTCCACAGTGGCACCCAGTTGCAGTGGTGCAAGCTATAAATAGAGACATTGATGGAGCATTGCACCCATCCATCACTCTACTGCCTCCCTGCCACAGAGGAAATGGATGGGTTAATCCAATTCTGGTGCACCAGAATCTCATGCTGTGACCAACACCAAGCTTGGTTCCCACGAGACCAATAAGAATGGGTCAGAGCCATCTTCCAGATAGTGGTGGGTGAAGCAGCCGGGAGAAGCAAAGAGGCAGGAGGAACTCTGAAGAATGAGACTAGCTGGGTATTAAGCAAAGTGGAAAAATGGAAAGTGCTGAAGCCGAGGAAGGGGGAGAAAGTTTGGGGTGCTTTAAGTGACAGATGGAGTGGGAACCCACTGCAGAGATCAGGACCTGAGCAAGAAGAGCAGAAAGCAAGGGGCTCCTGAGTTGTGAAATCTGTTCCCTGTACCGTAAGTGGATGCTTGTCCTGTTCCTAAGAACCCGATATAGTCACTGGAAAATTCAAAGTGAGATCAGGGAAAGGAAGTTTGCATCTCATGTCATCTCTGAAATTGACCAAAATGACCCTTGTGAAGGCATTAGGAGACTGTAAAAAGTGCTTTAAAACAAGAACTTTAATTCACAGATAATCATCTGTATGTGGATCTGTATCTTTCCATGTCATGAAACGTAATTCTGCAATATAATTTATAATAGGTATATATTATTTTCTAATAAGGATAAATAAATATTTATTTATGTCCTAATAGAGGACATTTAGGTTATTTCCATATTTTCCTTTTATTTTAACTTTTTAAAGTTTATTTATTGATTTTGAGAGAGAGAGAGTGCCCCACGAAGGCTCTGCATGGTCAGCGTGGAGCCTGATGCGGGGCTCAAACTCAGGAACCACAAAATCATGACCTGAGCCAAAATTAAGTGTTGGACACTCAACCGACTGAGCAACACAGATGCCCCTCCATATTTTCCTAATACAAACAACACTGTGTAGCTAAATCTCTGCCCATGTCAATAATTTTTTGCTTAGAAGAAATCTTCCAATGTTAAAATTTACTGATGAAATTGTAATTTACATCTTTGAAGGGGTCTTTGACTTTTTTTTTTACTTTAAAGTCTAGGGATTCTCATTTTATCTTGAAGCCTGTAAGAATCCGCTTATCATGATTGTGGGTACTATACTACAAATCAGTGAAGTAAAACTAGACTGTTAAGAACCCCATATTTTTGTTGTAACTGCTCTTTGAGACCCATTCTAAAATGTATCACACATTCCCTATGAGGTTGAGCAAAACAAAGCCTTCCCTAGGTTTTCCTTAGTAATTCAGGGCCAGCCCTTTCCTCCTCTGTGACTCAAAATACTCATCTTCTGTCATTCCAGCCATCTCCTCTGGGCAGGTGACCTCCAAACACAACCTTCTGGACACTCCACTACAACCCAGTCCACCACAGATTAACACATACACAAGCAAAACTCTTGGTCTCCCATTTCTACACTGCCCCCAGCAGCTTTCTCTCTTCTTGATTCCGCTCCAGCCCAGATGAAGTCTTTCCTATCATCCTCCCCTCTTTGGCTCAGCTGGTCCTCTGGGTCTTCCTTCCCTGCATCTTCATGTTTTCACATTCCAGGACCAGAGTGTTGTTACCACAGCTTCCCCTTTGGCCTCCCTCCCTGTCAGGCCTACCCCTCTAGTCACCTCTGCACTTCCATGATCTACCTAAGTTTGTTGATCTGCCAACATTCACGTCCACCAGGAGCTTCTGAGTTTGCCCAGACTTTTCAGCCCCACATTCCAGTTGCTGCTCACTCTGGTCCCAGGAGTTCTATTCCAGCCTTATCTCCCACAGTTCTCCTACCCGTGGCAGTAGCAAGAGGGCAGTGGAAAGAATAGAGGATTTGGTTCTGAAAGCCTGTGTTCCTGTGCTTTTACCACTTGTTGTGTGACCCTAGGCAAGTTACCGTCCCTCTCTGGGCCTCAGTTTTCTCATCTGTAAAAAAGAGATACTCTGGGGCACTTGGGTAGCTCAGTCCGTGAAGGGACTGACTCGATTTCAACTCAGGTCATGATCGTATGGTTCGTGGGATAGAGCCCCTCATTAGGCTCCTTGCTAACAGCACAGAGCCTGCTTGGGATTGATTGTCTTCCCCTCTCTCTCTGCCCCTTCCCTACTCAAGCACGCTCTCTCTCAAAAATAAATCGGTAAACTTAAAAAACAAAAAAGAGATACTCTGTCCATCTCTAATTATTATGAAGATGAAAATAGATACACTATCAAACTTTCTAAATTGTAAAACATTAATCAAATGACATGTATTAACAGTAATTCATGAACTTTTCAGTGCATTTCTATTCTATAGTTTTCCCCTCATGTCTCTGCTCCTTCCATTTGTTCCTCATCTCTGTCTTCCTCTGATATTTGACAACACTCTCTCCTCCTTCCTCCATCTCAGTTCTCCCCCTTCCCCTCCCCACCTAACACACTTCAGCATCAGTCTCCATTTTAAAGCTCAGAGCAAATATCTGGTCCTCTATGAAGTACCACCAAAGCTGCCAAACCAAAGTCCTTCCCCTCGTCAGAACCCCCTGGCCCTTAATTTTTATGTTGCCTTTTCTGCACTTACCACCTTTAGGAAACAAAGTCTGCATTTTTCTGCAAGCGACTTGAGTAGGTTCCTCACACCTCCAGGTGGTGTTAGCTGGGGGTTGACTCTGGTCTCACTCACAGAATGCCTCCCATCTATACCATGACTTAATAAGGGTAAACTTGTTTGTATTAGGCCCTGGAGTTTTCTAGGCTGGCAGGGCCTCCTTTGAGGTGATTTCTGCAACAGCAATGGAGGCGGCAAGATTACCTCTGTAGGAGCCTCTTCCCTATGACCAATCTTGTCCCTCCCCCACCACCTTAGGCTCTCAGAAACACAATGTTCACCCCCTGGGTCGGGGGAAGGGGGTTATTCCAGTTAGTTCTGAAGCATAGGACCCAGCCAGGCTTTAACCAGGTTTTTGAGAATAGGGGAGTCCTGGGCCCTAGTGGGGCACGCTACCCAGAGAGAAAGCCACAGTCCCCAAAGCAGATGAGCCTCAAGCATGCCTTCTATTCTAGCCTTCCAGATCCAAAGGAGGCCTTTCTGAGATGCTCAGAATCTCTTTCAGCCATCATCTCTATTTTCACACCAAACCTGGGAGGCAGGCAGTCCTAAACTGTAAAGTGCAGAGCACAAGTCAGGCATAAAATAATCAGAAAGCATCCAAACGCTTGTAGAATCCAGCCATCATCACCCTGCCTGAAAGGAGCCTAGTTGGAAGAAAGAAAGTCATTTCTTAATTCATTCAACAAATATGAATTTGCACTCCTGCTCTGGGTCAACTCCAGGTTTGGCTCAAGACTAGCCCCTCCCCTCTCACGGATCTAGCAAAAAGGCTGCATGACACAGCAGAATAAGCGTTGTGCTCTTACAAAAATCCTAAGTACTGAGTGGGAGTCTGCAGCTGGCTGCAGCTAGGGGGTCCTGCGATGGAAGAGTGGGCCAGGAATCGCTCCAGCGCTGTGGACTGTTCCGGAACCTCGGAGGAGGAGCGGGTGTCAGTGTGGGCTGCCGCTGATGCCCTGTGCAGTTTCATTTCTTATAAACACTGGGTTGGGAGGAAAGAGGCCTCAGCTCCCCATCCGCCCTCGTGGGGCCCGGGACGGGGCCAGGGGTGGGGAGGGTGCTCTGAGGCCAGGCCTGGAGGCCACGTCCCACAGTGACTCTGCATGGGAACAGCAACCTCCCCGCCCCCCACACGAATGGTCCCGCAGTATCGCCTGCGCCCACCGCCGCCGTTCGCCTAGATTGCCCCGAGCGGGACTGTAGGCTTTTCTGGGGGCATCGGAATCCCTATTTCGCCCTGGGGAATCCGAGTCCCGATCTGGAGCTCCTGGCCTCCAAGTGACCTACGCTCGCACTGCCCTAGCCTAATATATGGGGTGTGTGTGTGTGTGTGTGTGTGTGTGTGTAGGAGAGAGGGCACAAGCCCTTCAGGCTAACTTCCACATTCCTGCTCCGCCCGGCTGGGGGTGAATCCTGGTAAGCGGCTGGCTCCAGGCTGGCCGGCTTCCTGGAAAGGGAGGGAGGGCGGAGAAAAGCAAAGCCTCCCAGCCGTGCCGCCCTAGTGGCTGCCTGGGACCGCCCCACCCCCTCCCCAGCTGGCTGCCCTGCCCGTGCCAGGCGGCTCACCTGCCGCAGCCCAAGGCACTTCCTTCTCCTCCCCTGCCCAGCCTCCAGCTGCGGGCTAAGGGTTTTCAGCCGGCTCCGCAGCTCCAGGCTGTGTGAGCTCGGGCAAGCTGTTGAACTGCTCTGTGTCCATTATCACTCCCTACCCCGCCCAGAGATGAAGCTAGCAACACTCGGGGTGCAGAGCTCTTTGTAAATGCCTCTGCCCTTCCTTCTCGCCCCCCTCCCCCAGGTTGGCGAGTACACAGTAGGCGGACAGAAATGGCGTCCACCTCAATGCTGCTGCAGGGGAAGGCCGCGTTGTGTACCCGCGCTGGGGCACTCCGCGGTCAGCTGCAGCCCCAGCGACCCCAGCTGGACTCGAAGCTTTGCAGTGGGAGGCGTGGGTGTGCTCCGCAGCCGGGCAGAAGCGGCCCGCTGGGCTTTGCGGGAGGTGGGGGGAGGGGCCGGCCTGGCCGCCCAATTGGGATCGGCCCACGGCGCGGGCCCCAGCCCCCACGCAGGGTTCTGCGGGGCTGCGCCAGAGGGGCGGGGCCTGGGTTTCGGTTTCTTGCAAACGCCGCGGCCAGAGGGAAACCGTGGAGTTTCCGGGAACCGCGCCGGGAACGCTGAGGTTCGCGCGGCGGCGGGGGGCGGGGGACGGGCGCCGGTCCAGTGTCGCGGGCCAGTGGCCCTCTGGAAGTTCCAAGAGGAGCTGGGGAAAACCAACCCCGGAAAAGCCCCACCTGAATGCACCTGCCCCAGCCCCTCCCCCGGGTGGCGTTCCCACAGAAGGGGTGGGGTGGGGGTGTGAGGGGCTCTACACGGGCAGGTGGAGTTTGAGGAATCCGGAGGCCCCCTCAAACAGCTGAGCTCCCCAGTTGTATCGCTCATTGTATATCACGTCTCGTTTTATTGTCATCATAGCTCTTATCATTGCTGAAATTATCCCCTTTGTGGAGTTTGTTTGTTTGTTTGTTTATTTATTTATTTATTGGAGGACTTTTCCTACAAGACTTGGAGGCCAGGGTAGTGCAACCTGCTAGGTCTCCAAGGTCTAGAACAAGGTTAAGCACAAGGAGCTTCTCAGTGCTTATTGAGTGAATGAAGAAATGGAGTGAGAGGCACCTAGGACGGGCCTTGTAGCCGTTTGACCTGCGCCCAGGGGACCTCTGGGCCCACCTCTCCTGGCTCCCTACCCCTGTCAGGTCCTGCTGATGTCCCCAGGTAAAGGAGATCTCACTCTGTAGGAGAGGCCAAAGCCCCTGGGGAGGGGAAGGGAGGTAGGGATGAAGGGGGGTGGAGTCCCCCATAGCTGCCTGAGAACTGCCCTCCAGACGGGGTGGTTGGGCAGTGAGCAGACTGTAGTCATCACAGAGGAATGCTGGCTGTGAGGGTCGGCCACTTCCTTCCCTCCCCAGGGCTTGCAGCTCATGCTAGGGATGATTGTGGGTTGGGCCTGGATCTGAGCCAGGAAGGATGGAAGTTTGGAATGGTAAGACAGAGTCCAGGACCTTCCCTGGCCTCTTCAGACCAAAGCAATGCCTGGAGTCCTGGTGGGTAGTGTCAACTAAATTCTTGCTTTTGAGACCTCGAGTCTGTGATAGGGGTCTCCTTCCGTGGAGCCTGGAGACCATGACTCCTAGAAAGACGAACAAGTGGAACTCTCTCAGTCCAGAGACTGAGAGGTGGGGCAGGTAGCAAGGGGCCAGCTAGCCCTGTGGACAGCCCCTTGGAAGCAGCCAGCTAGCAAGTAGAGGGACAGGCAGATAGACCCTCTTGCATTCCTTGCCCAGGCCAGCACTAACTTCCTCTGGCCCAGGCTAAGGATCAGGGTGGCTGGCCTGGGAGAGAGCCAGGGAAACTCCAAATGCTGCAACATCGAAGCCTGTGCTCTGAGCACAAGCACAGACCCTGGTGACTATCGTGACTCATCCTGGGAATCCCAACTCCAGGGGCTGTCCTGGAAATAAAGCTCAGGACAGAGAGGGGGTGCCCCCTAAGGGGCTCGGCAACCATGGTAGCAGTTTAGTGAAGCCCCAGACCAATAGGTTATTGTCCTCTCCTTCTGTTGCCCAAGACTGGACCCAGTGCTGGTCTTCTGCCTAGTCCAAATAGTGTCTTTAAGGCATGGAGCCAAACCCTCATCCTCGCCAATAAATTTGACATAAGAGGACCTGGTTTTCAGAGTATCTGCGTTGGATTCCATTTGAGGTCACGTTTCAGAAACAGTAGGTGTAGCTCAAGCTATAAGATAACAGGAATGTGTCTCTGTAGTTTGGACTCAGCAAGTGCTGAGTTATAGGTATATTTATGTAAGGAAAGCAGGGTGGCCCGGTAGGTGCTCTGTCCTCTTCATTCCAGTAGCTCCAGGATCCAGCCTTGGGTGAGCATAGCAGGTGCCCTGTGAACCATTGTGGCGTGGATGGAGATGGATGGGCAATGGATGGATGCATGGATGGTGTATTCAGATTGTCTGAGCAGTGTGCACACTTTCCCTAAGATGGTCTTGGCAATGAGACAGTTTCCGCAGAAAGTCTTGGATGCCCCACGGGGAGGAAGGAGGGAGGGATGTGGCTTCCCTGAGCAACACTGTGGTCATTTCTGTCTGGTTCTGTCCTTCCAAGGAGACCTCTGCTCCCCCATCACCTTGTTCATGTGTGCCCTTTAAGCGCTGCAGAGATTGGGAGTCCAGTGACAAGGGCCAACCAGCCACAGAACAAGAGGAAGGGGCTGTTAAATAGGTGGGTGCCATTTGCTCTCTTAGAAGGTAGGTCCACAAAGAACCTCAACCTAGATAGGACCTCAACCAGGTGTAAAAATGTTCCAGTGCTTTTAATGAATGTGTCCTCAGGAAGGCATGTGTTGACTTACTGACCAGACTGGCAGGAGGACTGAAGAGTCAGCAGAGACCCACCTACGTGCATGGACCAGGAGAAAGCATGACTGTCTGCCCTCCAGTTTGGCCCATGACAAACCACAGCGAGTGTGTCACTATGTCAGATAGCCAACATAAAATGTTGCTGCGTCCATACTCATGGGCAAAATGGACGAGCATGTGCTGGGAAAAGGAGCTTTCTACACCCCGGGCAACAAAAGCCATTCTCCCTTCCTGGAGCACCCTGAGGAGTGTTGGAGATGGCTTTCCACAGGCGCTGGAGGGCACATGTATTACTTTGCTTTTGGTGAAGCAGTACCTCCAGAAGGCTGAAGACTCGGGGGTTGGAATGTTGCGCAGCCCTGTGCCTGTGCTGGCCTTGCAGGGGATTAAGAAGTGAGCAGCTGTGGTCCCCACCACTAACCTGGATGTCCTCCTAGGCCAGAGGATGCAAGTATTATACTCAGAGCCATCTCCCTGGCACCGAGCCCACTCTTCACAAACAGTAGGCACTTAGTAAGTACACTGCCGATTGCAGAATGACAGATGTGTGTGATACCTGGAGCATTAGACAAAGGGGCAGAGATGCTGCGGTATTGAGACAGGAGCTATTGATCTTAGCAGGCCACAGATGGCTACTCTGGAGAGGTGGCATTCATTAGGGCCTTGAAGGATGAATCAAAGTTTAATAGGCCAGCTATGGGGGAGGGCATTCGAGGATGCGGGAACAGCCTAAGGAAAAGCTTGGAGGCTCAGAGGTGCAGGACAGTTTCTGCTTGCAGTATGGCTTTGTGCGGCTGCCTCAGGAGCTGAGGCTCGACCAGCCAGTGGGGGCCATAGCGCAAAGAAGCTCAAATGTTGTACTCAGTAGTCTGGGATTTATCCTGGCAGATAGGGGCTCCTCAGGGAAAGACCTTAGGCTCCTCTCCTGCTACAGAACCAGGATCTGTCATCAGATGTTTGTTAAAGTAAATTCTAGGGCAGGCCCTGTGAGGGTAGCTGGGAGTTAGAAAACTTCCCAGGACTGCTGTGAAGGATGAAGCATGGAGCACACCAGGGTGGGACTAAGATGAGGCAGATAGTCTCTTAGGCCCCACGGATCATAAGGAGGCGGTCATTCTCAGGGACCACCTCTATACTCGCATGACCCTGAGAGTGAGTGCCTCCTTAAGTGTGGCACCCCAGACACCGACTTGCTTCACCCTGGCCTGGGACCCTGCAATGTACTGGAGGCAGGGCAGTGGACAAGAGGCAGCTCCTTTGATCTAAGCAGATTAGGGCTATGGCCACAGGGACTGAGAGAAGTGGACCTCCTTGAGATGAGGATCAGAGGACAGGATTTGGGGATTGCCGGGATGTGGAACGGATTGAAGCAGGACCCTTCTGAGGTCCTCTCTAATTCCCCATTCTGGGAAAAGTGTAGAGAGGCCCCCCACTCTGTTAACCTAAAACAATACACCAAGATTCCTGGGCCCTGTGCCCTTTGGACACTGGGTGTGTGGGCAGGACAGGCAGGGAAGGCTGGTTAAGGGTGCCTCCACTGCTAGATGGGGTGTGTCTGTCAAACCATCGTCCTCCTGCTGTTAAGCAGGGCCAGTGTCCAGCCTCAGGTCCACTTGGGTTTCCAGGGTTTAGTGGTTGGGCTACCCCAGCTCCAGCCCCTGGAAGCTCTGACCCTGTGGCTGCAGTGCCCCCTGCTGGCTAACAGAGACTCTCCCTATCCCTCTTTTTGGGAAAGGAGGTGTAAGGGTCTAGGGGAGGAAGAAAGGTGCAGGGTCAGTGCAGGTTTAAAGGGCAGGAGAAGGAATTGAGGATGGACTTTGGCTAAGGCAGATAGGCAGGTGCCCCCTGGTAAACAAAGCACCTGCTTCCTGGTCAGTAGCCTTTGAGCAGGTGCCATAGAGCAGGGACGCAAGCAAAGACAGATGGCATTTTCTAAGATGACTGCTGAGAGAGACCAGAGAACAAGGACTCTGTCATCTATCCACCCTCCTGCCCTACACTGGCATCATGGCTTAGGAAGGCCCACATCCTATACTGAGCACACATCTACCCAGGTGGGCCCCGGCAGGCCCTCAGATTCCCCCAGAGCAAATCCCTTGTGCCCCACAGAGGATTTAGTCTGCGACTGAGGGCCAAGGGATAGGCTGTGAGGAGGCAGTGCCCTGGACACTCTAAAAAGAGAAAGAGTCATCCCGAGACAGAATTCCTGCCTCAACTATCTGATCCAGGCTCGAATAGAGGTGATGACGTGTCAACAGAACAAAATCAGAGAGAGCCCTTGAGCAGCTGTGTGGCTCCTCTGATTCTTCTCCTCTAGACTCACTCCCTCCTGAGCTCCAGGCCAAGGCCTCAGGACATAGGGACCAAGTTGAAGTTCTGGGTGAGATGTCTAGTAGACAGAGGAGTGAGAGGGCCTTGTGCTGCCCCTGAGCCACAAAGTCCACAAACAGGGCCCCACCCTGGCAGCCACTTCCCTGCCACACACACACACACACACACACACACACAAAATGGTAACTTTGACCTGTGAGCCCTGCCCTCCTATGTCCCTGGCATCTGGAGTCTCCACCTCAGATAAGAAGCTTAATCAGAATTTGTTTACTCTTGCTTACATAGAAGCCTGAGGCCTCACCTGGTGCCTGGGAGCCCAGGCAGGGTTCTTGACCCCAGGGAATCTTCTCTCACAGGCCAAGACAGTGTGAGTGGCCACTGTTCTCTTAGGATTCGGAGAGGGCCTCGTGCTGAAGAACACAGCTCCTCCCCATGCTCCAGGAATGGCCGTGGCAGTCATCTTGATTCACCAGAACAGTGTAGGCTCTTCACAGAGACTCCTCAGACGACAAACCTACCTGGTCCTCAGGGAGTGGTGAGACCAATGGGAGAGTCCACAAAGAGAAACCGGTGGCACTGTGTGTTAAAACTGCCCATGTACCCTAGGTGCCATGCTCAGGCAGCAGGCCTGGTGTCACATGGCCTGAGAGAGGGTGGGAGCAAAGAGCTATCACTCATGGGAGGGCTGACCCACCAGCCTCAGGACTGTGGGATGGGCAAATTAAGTTGCAGATGCCAGAAGTATAGAAGCAGAGTAACAGCAGAGGAAGTCAAAGTCTAATTTCTTTGAAAAGCAAGCCTTGTGACAGCCTTTGGGTTGTGCTTGCCACTGCACCATTGCCTTGTGAGCATTCTGTGTGGGCCTAGCAGCCCCCAGCAACCAAGGAAAGGCTGCCCCTGGGTGGGAGTGCTTGCAAGAGCCAGGAACACAGGAACTGTGTCTCACAGTGCCCAAAACACTTCTAGAGGAATTGATCTTCTCTTTTAGGCTTGTGTGCAAACTTTCTCTTGTCATTTCCCTGCATGTGTACCTTTTCTCTCTCTCTCTCTCTTCCAGCTCAGGGATGCTTTCTGACCGTTGGTGCCACGGGGATGGATTCCTTGACAAATTCAGACAGCCACCATTGACAGTATGGCCAGGTGCCAGGTAGAGAGATAGATGCTTTGGTGCAGACATTCAACAAGAATTTATTGAATAGGATGTGCTAGGCATGGGTCTAGGCACTAGAGATACAGAAGCAAACAAGACAAAGTTCCTGCCGTCATGGAAGTCCTATTCTTGTGGAGGCAGGCAATAAACAAAGGGGATAGTATCTTATGCCGATAACTATTCTGCAGAGCAATAAAATAGCATGGTGTCAGACAGGATGGAGGTAGCCACTTTAGATTTGGTGCTCACATTGTAGATTTGGCCCAGGCAGAGAGAATAACTAGCGTAAAGGTCTCAGGACAAGAACGAGCTCAGTGTGTTTGAGGGAGAAGCTCACTGTGGCTGCAGCATGGTGGGTGAGGAGGACAATGCTAGACAATGGGAACAGGAAGATCAACAGGGGTCAGATGAGGTGGGGCATTTGGGGCCCCGTGTCAGGGGCTTGGGCTTGATGTGAAGGGAATGGAGGGCCTTTGAACAATGTGGTACGTGGAGTTGAAAAGATCTAGTGCACATTTTTAAATGTTCCCTAGCTCCTGTTTGCAGACTGGACTGTAGTCCAGTCTAAGTGTTTCTGCAAGTGCGGAAGCAAGACCACGGGGTGGGCCAGAGTAGAAGGATGGTCCAGGAGAGATGAAAGAGATGGTGGTGCTATCAGTGGAAAGAACAGGGAATGGAACCAGGCAGGGTTTGGAGGGGAAGCTGAACAGAGATGAATGAAATGTGGTAGCTACAGAATGGAGAAAATATTTGCAAATCATGTATTAATCATATATCCAAAAATGAACTTGTGTATAGAATAGTCAAGTCTTATCTGTAGTTTTGCTTTCTGTGTTTTTAGTCACCTGTGGTCAAGTGTGGTCCAGAAGCAGATAATCCTCCTTCTGATGTATCGTCAGAAGGTCAATGGTAGTTTACAGCTACGTTACAATACCTGTATCATTCACCTCACTTTATCTTATCACGTAGGTATTTTATCATCTCACACCATCACAAAAATAAAAATGGTGAGTACAGTACGATAAGATATTTTGAGAGAGAGAGACCATGTTCACATAACTGTTATTACAGTATACTACTATTGTTCTATTTTATTATTGTTGTTAATCTCTTTCTATGCCTAATTTATAAATTAAATCTCATCGTAGGTGTGTGTGTGTAGGAAAAAAATTATATAGGGTATGGTACTATCCACAATTTCAAGCACCCACTGGGGGTCTTGAAATGTATCCCCTACAGAAAAGAGGGACTTCTGTGTATAAAGAATGCTTACAATTCAATAAGAAGAAGACAACACATTTTTTTAAATGGCCAGAAGTTTGAATGGACATTTAACCAAGGAAAATGCAGATGGAAAATTAGCACATGAAAAGATGCTCAACATCATTAGTTATTAAACACGTGCAAATTAAACCACAGTGAAATACCACGACACATCTACTAGGAAGCTAAATGGAAAAGTCTAACTATGCCAAGTGTTGGTGATGACATGGGGCAACTGGAATCTTCGTAAGCTGCTGACAGGAATGTAAAATGATACAACTACTTTGGAAAACATTTTGGCAGTTCCTTAAGAAAATTCATTATATATATATATATATACACACACACACATATACACACACATACAAGACTATATATCATTATAATATAATGTATAAATAACATGTAATATATAAATATATCATAAATAATATATAAGTAATATCAGTCTTGCAGAAAAGGAGACATATTATTTGTAGGGTAATTCATTTAAAATTCTTCAGATTTCTTGTCAGAAGGAGAAAAGGGAGTCTCATTGTGGAGGCCAGAAGGAAATGGAATCACACCTTTAAAGTGGTGGAAAGAAGAAACCATAGACCCACAGTTCTATATCCAATAAAAATATCCTTCAGGAGTGCAGGTGAAATAAAGACATTCTCAGGTGAAGAAAGCGTAAGAGAATTTCTTGACAGTAGACCTGCTCTAAAATAATTGCTAAAAGAAGTTCTTCAGACAGAAGGGAAATGATACCAGAAGTTCACTTGAAATATCAGGAATTAAAGAAGATCAACAGAAAGGCAGCATCTGGGTTAATTTAACATTCTATTATTTATTATTTGACTGCTCTTGGGTTCTTTAAAATATGTTTTATGGTTGAGGGGCGCCTGGGTGGCTCAGTTGGTTACGTTCCTGGCTCTTGGTCTTGGCTCAGGTCTTGATCTCAGGGTCATCAGTTCAAGCCCCACATTGGGCTCTGTGCTGGGTGTGGAGCCTGCTTGCGATTCTCTCTCTCTCTTCCTCTGCCCCTCCTCTGCTCGCAGCCAAGCTCTATCTTCCTCAAAAAAAATTTTTTAAATGTTTTATGGTTGAAAAAAATTACAACATTTTCTGATGGTGTTTTCAATGTATGTTTATATAATAACAAAACTACAACATAAAGAAGGGAGAATAAAGGAACTTATATGGTGGTGAGGTTTTACATTCTACTTAAGATGGTGAAATATCTATTTGAAGCAGACTGAACAGGTAAATATGTATACCATAATCTCTGGAGCAACCACTTAAAAAAAGATAGTTAAAAACACAATAGATGCATTTAAATGGAATACTAAAAAAAGTTCAAATAACCCAAACATGCAGGAAAGAAGAAATAGAGGGAGGCCAACAGGGAAACAAATAATAAAACAGTAGACATAAATTCATTCACTTGAAGAATTACATTAAATGTAAATGGTCTAGGAGTAGTGTCAGCAAAAATGGTGAAGTTGGAAATTCCAAAAGCCCATCTCTATACAAAAGCAGCAAATACACTGGCAAAACCCATCAGAATCAGCTTAATTGAAACTCTAGAAACTAATTAAAAGTTTACAGCAACAAGGGAAATGTTTAATCAAGGGGGAAAATAACAGTTGAATCTTGATAGAATTTTGTGGCATTTTAACTTATACAAGCCCCTTCCTCTCTCTCTAATTTGGTAAGAGACTTGAAGACAACTTGCATTCCTGGTATAGGTTCTTAGTACCAGTTCTTAGAGGGAGCATAATGGGCCTTATTCTCAAAGAATTGTGGTTGTTTTGACCTGTCTTCTCAAGTACATAGAATGTCCTCAAGGATAGATCATATGATAGGACAAAAAGCAAGTCTTAGAAATATAAGAAAATTGAAATTATACCAAGTATGTTTTCTGAGCACAGTGGTATGACACTAGAAATCAGCAATATAAGGAAAGCTGGAAAATCTACACATTCTTGAATAACCAATGAAAACTAAAATAACACATTCTTGAATAACCAATGGGTCAAAGAAGAAATCAAAAGGGAAGTCCAAGAATATCTCAAAGCAAATGAAAACAGAAACACAACTTACCCAAAGCTCTATGCTGTAAAAGCAGTTCTAAGATGGAAGTGTAGAGTCATAAATGCACATATTAAGAAATTAGAGGAGTGCCTGGGTGGCTCAGTCAGTTAAGTATCTGACTCTTGATTTTGGCTCAGGTCATGATCTCATGCATGGTTCATGAGATCAAGCCCCATGTTGGGCTTTGCCACTGATAGTGTGGAGACTGCTTGGGATTCTCTCTCCCCCTCTCTCTTTGTCTCTCACTGCCCCTCCCTCGCTCACACGTGGGTGCACTCGCTCTCTCAAAAATTTTTGAGAGAGAGAGAGAGAGAGAGAGAGGGAGGGAGGGAGAGAGAAATAGAACATGAGGAGGGAAGGAGCAGAGAGAGAGGGAGACCCAAAATCTGAAGGAGGCTCCAGGCTCCAAGCTGTCAGCACAGTGCCCAACATGGGGTTCCAACCCATGAACTTCTGAGGGGAAGTCAGATGCTTAACCTACTGAGCCACCCAGGTGCCTCAAAAAAAAATAATAAACATTTTCAAAAATTAGAATGATCACAAAAAAATACATATAAAGAAGTCTAAAAACCTAACTTCACGCCTCAAGGAACTAGAAAAAGAAAAGCAAATTAAGCCCAAAGTTAGTAGAAGAAAGGAAATAATAAAGGTCAGGGTGGAAATAAATTAAATGGAGATCAGAAGAACAACAGAAATAGTCATTGAAACAAAGAGCTGGCTCTATGAAAAGATAAACAAAATTGACAAATCCCTAGCAAGACTGAGAAAAAGAGACTTAAATACATTAAATCAGAAATTGAAGAGGAGAAATAATAATTTACACCACAAAAATACAAGACATCTGGGGCACCTGGGTGGCTCAGTCGGTTAAGCGTCCGACTTCAGCTCAGGTCGTGATCTCACAGTTTATGGGTTCGAGCCCTGTGTCGGGCTCTGTGCTGACAGCTCGGAGCCTGGAGCCTGCTTCAGATTCTATGTCTTCCTCTCTCTCTGCCCCTCCCCCACTTATGCTGTGTTTCTCTCTGTCTCAATAATAAATAAACATAAAATTTTTTTAAAAAATAATAAAATAAAATATTTTAAAAAAGAAAAAAAATACAAGACATCAGAAGAGACTACTTTGAACAATTATACACCAACAAATTAGATAACTTAGAAGAAATGGATAATTTCCTAGAATCATACAATCTATCAAGACTGACCAAACCAATAGTGAGAAAGGAGGCTGAATCAGTAATAAAAAATGAACTTTCCAACACAGAAAATGCCAAGACCAGATGGCTTCATGGTAAATTCTGCCAAACAATCAAGGAAAAATTAATGCCAATCCTCAACCTCTTCCAAAAATTAGAGGAAAGAACACTCCCAAACTCATCCTATGAGGCCAGCATTACCCTGATACCAAATACAGATAAGAACACTGCAAGAAAGGAAAACTGTAGACCAAAATCCTGGTGAAAATAGAAAAATTCTCAACAAAATATTGGCAAACTGAATTCAAGAACTCATTGAAACAGGGCACCTGGGTGGCTCAGTCAGTTAAGCATCCAGCTCTTGATTTCAGCTCAGGTCATGATCTCTCTGTTGATGAGATGGAGCACCATGTCGGGCTCTGCTGCTGACAGCATGGTGCCTGCTTAAGATTCTCTCTTTCCCTCTCTCTCTACCCCTCCACTGCTCATGCTCTCTCTCTCAAATAAACATTAAAGAAAAGAGAACTCATTAAAAGGCTTCTGTACTTTGACCAAGTGAGATTTATCCTTGGATGAAAGGATGGTCTGACATATGCAGACCAATAAATTTGATGCACCACATTAGTAGAATGAAAGATAAAAATCATATAATCAAATCAATAGATATAGAAAAGGTATTTGACAAAATGCAACATACTCTCATGATAAAAACTCTCAACAGATTGGGGTACATAGGAGGAACATACCTAACCATAATAAAGGCCATATATGACAAGCCCATTATACTCAACATGGGATAAATGGAAAGCTTTTTCTGTAAGATCAAGAATAAGACAGAGTGTCTGCTTGAGGTGCCTGGGTGGCTCTGTAGGTGAGCGTTCAACTTCAGTTCAGATTATGATCTCATGGTGTGTGAGTTCTCTGCTGTCAGCAGAGAGCCCACTTCTGATCCTCTGTCTCCCTCTCTCTCTCTGCCCCTCGCTGGCTCGTGCTCTGTCTCTCTCTCTTAAAAATAAAACAAAACATGTAAAAAAAAGAAAGTGTTCACTCTTACTGCTCTTGTTAAACATGACACGGAAGTCCTAGCTAGATAGTCAGACAAGACAAATAAAAGGAATCCAAATCACAAAAAAAGACATAAAATTAT
Organism: Cryptoprocta ferox; assembly: GCA_028646485.1. Taxonomy (NCBI): domain Eukaryota; kingdom Metazoa; phylum Chordata; class Mammalia; order Carnivora; family Eupleridae; genus Cryptoprocta; species Cryptoprocta ferox. The sequence continues at coordinate 22,254,566 of CM053572.1, forward strand.
CACTATCTGTTGATGATATGATTTTATATATCCAAAAGACTCAACTGAAAAACTGTTGGATCTCATCAATGAATTCAGTAAAGTTGCAGAATATAAAATCAGTACACAGAAGTCAGTTGCTTTTGTATATACTGAAACATTTGAAAAAGAAATAAAACCATTCCATTCACAGTAACATCAAAAATGATAAAATAGTTAGGAATAAGTTAAACAAAGTAAGTGAAAAAGCTGTATAATAAAAGCTACAAGACTTTGCTGAAAGAAATCAGAGAAGACACAAACCAACTGAAGGACATCCCATGTTCATGGATTGGAAGACTTAATATTAAAATATACGTGCTACCCAGAGCCATCTATAGAATCGGTGAAATCCCTGTCAAAATTCCAATGGCATTTTTCACTGAAGTAGAAAAAACACTCCTAAAATTACCACAAAGGACCCAAGTAGTCAAAGCAATCATGAGAAAGAACAAAACTCCCAAAGGTGGAGGCATCACACTTTCTGATTTCAAACTATATTGTTTGAAATCAGGCTACAGTAATGAAAACAGTATGGCAGTGGCATAAAAATAGACACATTGATCAACAGAACAGAATTGAAAGCCCAGAATCAATCACCTACATACCCAGTCAACTAATATGTGAAAAGGGAGCCAGGAACATCCAAGTAGGGAAAGGACAGTTTCTTCAACCAATGGTTTTGAGAAACTGGGTAACCCCATGCAGAAAAATGAAATTGAATTCCTGTCTGACACCACTCATAAAAATTAACTCAACATGTGTCAAAGACTCAAACATAATACCTGAAGCTAGAAAACTCCTAGAAGAAAACATAGAAAAGAAGCTTCTCAGCCCTGCACTTGGCAGTGTTTCTTGGGATATGACACTAAAAGCACAAATAATGAAAGAAAAAAAAATAAGATGACATCAAACTTAAATCTTGTGCACAGCAAAAGAAACAATCAACAAAATGACAAGGCAAGTTAATATCCAAAATTTATAAAGAACTCATACATTCAATAACAAGAAAAAATCCAGTTAAAAATGGACAGAGGAACTAAATAGACATTTTTCCAAAGATGACATTTAAATGAACAACAGGTACACAAAAGGTGTTCAGCATCATCAGGGAAATGCCTCACAACTGTCAGAATGGCAGTAATCAAGAAGACAGGAGGAAAAGTATTGGGGAGGGCATGGAAAAAAGGGAACGCTTGTGCATTGTTGGTGGGATTTTAAACTGGTTCAGCTGCTATTGAGAACATTATGGAGATTCCTTAAAAAGTTAAAAATAGAACTACCATGTGATCCAGCAATTCCATTTATGCATATATATCCAAAGGAAATAAAAAGAGTATCAAAAAGATATCTGCACCCCAATGTTAATTGCAGCATTATTCACAATAGCCAGGATACAGAAACAGCCTAAGTGTCTATCAACAGATGAATGGATAAGGAAGACGTGGTATATTTGTACAATGGAATACTATTCATCCATGAGAAATAAGGAAATTCTGCCATTTGCAACAACCTGGATGGCCCTTGAGGGCATAATACTAAGTGAGATAAGTCAGAGGAAGACATACCATATGGTATCTCTCACATGTGGGATCCAAAAACCTGAAATTGTAAAAACATAGAGTGACATGGTGGTTACCAGGGAGTGGACGGTGGGCAAAGGAGAGAGGTGTGATTTAAGTTACAAATTTGCAGCTAGTACATAAGTAAGTCCTGGAGACTTAATACAGGTACAGTGATTTTACATGACACAACTGTATTACAAACATTAGTAGATAAAAGTGTTAGCTAATGCTGTTATGACAATCATATTGCGATATAAATGTATCAAACTAATATGTACACCTTAATTTGCACAACGTTATATTTCAACTATAACTCAATAAAAATTTAAAATAATAAAATAAAACTAAAAACTTAGTATACTGCTATAGTAATCAAAACACTGTGATGATGCCACATATACATATATATCAGAACTGAGGTGACCAAAATGAACTCTTACATTTACAGTCAGTTCATTTTCAATAGAAGTGCCAAGGCAATTCAATTGTATTTTCTAAAGATGGTGCTGGGACAATTGAACATCCTCATCCAAAATGAAGAAGTTATACACTCATCCCACACCACACACAAAAATTAACTCAGAATGGATAATAGACCTCAATGTAAGAGCTAAAGCTGCAAGATGTTTAGAAGCAAACATAGAAGAATATCTGGGTGACTTTGGATTAAGCAAAGATTTCTTAGTTATGACATCAAAAGTACAATCCGTAGGGGCACCTGGGTGGCTCAGTCGGTTGGTCGGCCAACTTCAGCTCAGGTCATGATCTCGCGGTCCATTAGTTCGAATGATCTCGTGGTCCATGAGTTCAAGCCCCACTTCAGGCTCTGTGCTGCCAGCTTGGAGCCTGGAGCCTGCTTCGGATTCTGTGTCTCCCTCTCTCTCTGCCTCTCCCCCGCTCAAGCTCTGTCTCTCTCTGTCTCAAAAATAAAATTAAAACGTTAAAATTTTCTTTTAAAAAGTACAATCCGTAAATGAAAATTAACAAACTGGGCTTCAAAAAATGTAAATCTTCTGCTTTTCAAAAGACATAATCAAGTAAATAGATAGTCACTGCCTGGGTGGTTCCGTCAGTTAAGAGTCTGACTTCGGCTCAGGTCATAATCTCACAGTTCATGAGTTGGAGCCCTGCATTGGGCTCTATGCTGACAGCTCAGAACCTGGAGCCTGTTTCCAGATTCTGTGTCTCCTTCGCTCTCTACCCCTCCCCCACTCATGCTTTCTCTCTCTCTCTCTCTCTCTCTCTCTCTCTCTCTCTCTCAAAAATAAATAAACAAAAAAAAAGAAAAAGGAAATGGATAGTCAAGTCATTGACTTCAAAGTATTTGCAAATCCTATATTGGATAAAGGACATATCTGAAATACATAAAGAACTCAGAAGGCAGAAGAAAGGAAACAAATGAGAAATGAGAGAATAAACAGAAAACAAAAAAATGAAATGATAGACTTAAGCCATAATATATTAATGCAAATTAAAACTATGATGAGATACCGCTACGTATCTAACAGAATGGTTAAAATGAAAAAGATTTTGGCAGAACTCAGTGCCTATGGGGAGATGGAGCAACTGGAATCCTCATACACTGCAGATAGAAATACAATACGATACACACTCTGGAAAACTATCTGATGGTTTTTTATAGTCAAACACACACTTACTATATGATGCAGCAACCCTCCTCCTAGGTAATTATCCTAGAGAAATGAAGATGTATTTTTATACAAGTACCTAAAACAAATGTTTATAGCAGCTTTATTGGTAATTGACAAATACTGGAAGCAATTCACATATTCAGTGAGTGAATGAATAAACAAACTCATATATCCATGCAATGAAAACAACTCAGGAAGAAAAAAAAAGGAATGAACACAACACAATTTGGATGAATTTCTAAGTCATTACGCTGAGTAAAAGCAGCCAGTCTCAAAAGGGTACACACTGTCATTAATATGACATTCTTGGAAAGACAAAACTATGTTGATGGACATTAGATCAGTAGCTCCCATGGGATGGAGAGAGATAGCACCAGAGAATTTTTATTTTGTATCCATTTTTGTGTGTTTGTTTATTTATTTTTGAGAGAGAGAGAGAGAAAGAGGGAGAAAGAGAAACCCAAGCAAGTTTCACGCTCAGCACAAGCCCCAATGCGGGGCTTGATCCCACAACCATGAGATCATGACCTGAGCTGATTTCAAGAGTTGGACACTTAACCAACTGAGCCACCCAGGTGCCCTTATTCTGTATCCTGATTGTGGTGGTGGATACACAAGCCTACACATGTATCAACACTCGTAGAACTGTTATTATCACTGTATGTTCATTTAAAAATGAAATAGGTCACACAAGGAATAACATGGCAACAATACGGATAAATCCCAAAATAATTCTACTGAGTCAAAGAAACCAGGCTGAGTATGATGCCATTTTTATAAAATTCTAGAAAATGCAAACTAACCTATAGTGACAGAAAACTGACCAGTGATTGCCTGGGGATGGGGAGGTGAGGAGGACTGAGGAGGGGTTTACTAAGTGGTGTGAGGAAACTTTGGGAGCTGATTGATCTGTTCACTTTCTTGATTGTGATAATGGTGTCACAGGGGCATACATATTCCAAACTTAATAAATTGTACACCATAAGTCCAGTTTCTCCTATGTTAACCGTATGTCAGTAAATCTGTAAAATAAAATACCTTGGCTGCCCTGGAAGAGCACAGGATCCATTGACGAAGAAATTGACAGTTTGTAACCCTGAGTTACCCGAATAGAAGCTGTGGGATCCAAAGCTGGAGCTCCCCCCACCCAGCTGTGAAACCCTCCTGTGGCTGGTTACAGTGAGCACTGCTTTAACCTTTGCATGCACACCCTGAGTTATAGTAAACACATACCCAGCTCATGTTAAGGCTGAGCATTTGAAGAAACTTTCTGCTCTTTTCCCAATGCTCTCCCAGCACTTATTCTTTAGTCCTCATGGTGTATCCCAACCTGCCTTTCACAAACTGTGTGACCTTGGGCAAGTTACTTGGCCTCTCAAATCTTCACTCTTCCTGAACATCTATGAAACACCAGAGTTGGTGTGAGGAGTGGATGACATCAAGGCTACAAAATAACAGCATGTCTCCAACTAACAGAAGATACTTCTGGAAGGATTTTGTCTTATACCTTTAGGAATATGGCGTCATACATATAACACTTTTGATGATGAAAAGAATGAGAGAGAAAACTGCAACTCTGGGTCAGGATACCACAGTCGTAACTATGGTTGAGTACCTTCCCATCCCACCTACTACCTAGAGCCAAGGGAGAGCCCCATTTCAGTTCACAGAGGGGGCCATGAGCGACTCGAAGAGCTCACTGATGGCAGAGCTGGGACTCCTGACTCCTAGCCCAGTGCTCTGAGAGCAAGAGCAGATATTTGCAACCAAGTCCAGAGGGAATCAGAGAAATTGTCAAGCAGGCCATAGCCTGCTGCAGTCTAGGAGCAGGGTAAGAAGGTAAGAGGGAGTGAATGAGCCACACTGGTTGCACTCATTCAGTCCTCCATCTGATATTTATGGGTTGCCAGCACCATGCTAGGATCTAAGGGATGAGTAGATAAAAAGTGACATTTTGACCCAATTCTAATTCTGCCATGCATTTGGTCCCAAACTGTTGGCCAGAGTCACTGTCATCCTGGCTTGTTCTTGCTGCACATTGGGCCAATGTTTAGAGTATGGAGGAAGAAACTCCTCTCTATGAGGCACCGAGTGGTCCAGAGAGGACTTGAGACCAAGAATGGATGCTCCCTAGGTCCAGGCTTTCCAAGCTCTTGGTGGCACCTGACGTCTCTCCTTGATTGGATTCAGGCCATTACTAAGAGTCAGCTGGGTAGACACCCATAAATTAATGGCTCCTGTGCAGAAAACAGAACTCAGTCCAAATACTTGGGTCTGTCCTCACCTGGTAGATGGGCTGTTGGTGAGATGAGGTGGGGAAGGCTGATTTGCCTCTCAAGTTCCGCCGTCCAGTCTCAACATCTGTCAGCCACCAGAGGGCGGCGTTGGGGCATGTCAAAGCTCCAGAAAACTGTCTCAGTCAGAGAGAGGATAGCAAACAGAGCTTGGCTTCCTTCAGCCCAGACTTAATTTGTTTTTCTGATATGTTTTAATTACCTTAAACTCATAAAGCCACTGTGTGTACAAGAGTTTCAAAGGCAGCCTTGCAGCCAGCTCCCGAATCCTGCTTTAGTAGGACTCCTTGGGGAAATACCTGGAACAGCCAGTAGAGGGGGGTGGAGAGCTGAGATTGCGGATCCCTAGGCAAACAACAAGCTGAGGTCACAAAACGGGTACAGAAATTGCTCTGTATTAGAAATGGACTGGAATTGCATGAGGAAGATGGAGTGGGCAAGATGGCACAAGGTTGGAGACAAGAGGAATGCAAAATGGAGGGATGAGGAAAATCCCCCTCAGTGGTGTGGCCACAGGACTTCAAAAAACAGCAACGCTAATGTTCAGTTTGAGATTCCTTCTGCCACAGAGGGCTCTGTGTAGGTGCTCAGCTTTGCTCCGTGGCCTGGACTCAATGGAAAGGACTGCATTCTGTTGGTGTGCAGAACAGGAGCAGCTCTTGGAGAAGGTCTGGATGAACAACACAGCAGGAGCAGGAACCCAGAGGTGGTCATGGGAACACAGGCCCCTGGAGATGTGCAGCCACCTTGGCAAAGGCTTTGGGCTGGCACATGGGCAGAGATGAGTTTCAGCCTGCTCATTCAGGTCTAAGGAGCCTGGAAGAACCCAGCTTACATATGAGCTATATGAGAGGACTCCAGGACTATGACACAGAAGGTGTGGGGGAAGGAAGCAGGGAATCCAGGTCCAGGGAGCTCCTACCACCTGCAGAGAGAATGGAATTCTAAGAGGGTGAGGGCTTTTCCTGCAGAAAGTGGAACTCAGGTATGGGTCCTAAAGGAAGAGAAGGAGCTGCAGGGGTGAGAGAAGGCAGATCAGGTGTTCACTACAAGCCCTGCATGATGGGATCCTGTCTCCTCTAGCTCATCCCACACCGCTGCACATCACACACAGACCCAAGTTCAAGCCACCAACCGTAGAACAATAGCCTCCTAATTTATTTGCCTGATTAAACGTTAACACTTCGTCTCTTTCCACACAGATGCAAGAGTTCTTTTAAGAACATAAGTCGGATAATGTCCCTCTTCTGCTTTAAACCTTCAGTGACTTCCCATTACTCAAAGAAATGCAGAGTCCTCTCTATGGCCTGCGTGGGCCATCCTTCCCTCTCTAGCTTCATCTCCTGCCCCTCAACTATGTGCTCCAGCCACCTGTGTCTTCCTGCTGTTCCTCAACCACACCAGGTTGATCCCCACTTTAAGACTTTCACCTTCTGTTTAGCTGTCTCTTTGCCCCAAACTTTCACATATCTGGCTTCTTTGGTATCAGTTAGCTCTCAAATGTCACCTTCTCAGAGAGGTCTTCCCTGATCCGTAAGGTGGCTGTTGATCCCCAGTCTGCCTCTATCACATGAGTCTCTAGCCCTCTCCACTATGTGAAATGGCCTTTGCTTATCCAGTGATTCCTCCTCCACTATGATGTAAGCACCTTGAGGGCAAGACTTTGCCTGTCATCTTTACTAATAATCCTTAGTGCCTGGCACAGTGCCTGGCACATAGAGGTGCTCAGTAAATAATTTTTGAAAGAATTCAGTGTCCAATCAACTCTATTTGGTAGGGTTGATTATCACTTCCAATTTATAGAAGGAAACCAAGGCCTAGAAACTTAAGTTTAATTTGCCCAAAGTATAGGCAGTACAGAATTTGCCCAAAGTACAGGCAGAATTCGAACTCAGGCAGCCTGACTTTTGTGCTCACGCCTTGACATTAGATTGTTTTACCTCTACCTTCGTCTGTTCCTTCCTGGATAGTGCTTCACACAATTTATAGTTGCTTTGCTTGTTTGTGATCTGACCCCTCTACTGGTGTCATTCGACGAGAATAGGGCCGGGTCCTGCCCCTGCATTTTTGCTAATGCTCACAACAGTGCCTGGCACATTGTAGGTGCTCTGTGTTTTCTGGGTGAATGGATAAACACTAGCGAACAGACAGGCTAGGGATGAATATGGAAAACCATGAGGGTGCCAGTGGCAATGGGTTTTCCCAGTCCCTGGCTGGAGCGTAGTGCCCAGAGCCCAGCAGAGCCCAGGCAAAGGGATCTGCTGAGAAGTTGCCTGTTGCTGTCACAGAAGCAGATGGTGGTAGGCTTGCTCCCTCTTACAGCGAGGGTCACCTGTTCCATGAATCTTCAAATTTGGGGTCATTCCCCAACGAGGGGCCTGGGTTTGGCCTTTGCACCTGACCACTGCCGAGAGTCCAGCTTGTCCAGTAGGGTGACACCCAGGGTTCTGAGTGGATCTGTGGAAACAGCTTCTTTTCCACCCATTACATTATGTCAGCACCTTTTTCAGCTTCTGAGAAACAGGAAGCACCATGATGTGTGGTGGGGTTTGAAAGGATGATAAGAGACATAATCATATTTCTTTGGTTTGGGCATGGAGGGCTGGGGTTCCTGTTTGCTCTGACTCTAACACATCACCTTTTCCCTTTAGCCAGAATTCTGGACGATGAGGACTGTGTGTAAAATACGCTTTATGGGGGGAGGAGGGAAGAGTAAGGGGATAAGAGTTTTTAAATTACTGTTAGGAAACCTCTAATGCACAAAAACCTGTACATACATGTACAGTTTAAAACATAACACAATAAAAAATCCATGTGCCCAGCACCCCAGCCCCGAGAAGGTGACTCTTCCATAGTATCCCACTCTCTCCCCACTAGAGATAGCCACTATCTTGATTTTTGTGGTTAATCATTTCTTTGCTATTCTTTATGGTTTATTCTTTATGGCAGATCACATGTGTAAATATCCTCAAATTATATGTTATTTCATTTTGTCTGTTTTTGACCTTTTTATAAAGAGAATCGTGTTGGATATATTTAAGATTTGCTTTTAGGGGCGCCTGGGTGGCTCAGTCGGTTAGGCATCAGGCTTTGGCTCAGGTCACGATTTCACAGTTTGTGAGTTCAAGCCCCGCGTCAGGCTCTGTGCTGACAGCTCAGAGCTGGAGCCTGCTTCAAATTCTGTCTCCATCCCTCTCTGCCCCTCCCCTGCTCACACTGTCTCTCTCCCTCTCTGAAAAATAAACATTAAAAAAAATTTTTTTTAAATGGTGATGCTAGAAGAACATTAGGTAAATACTAAGAAAATCTGAATAAGGCATAGCCTTTAATTAACAATAATGGATCAGTGGAGCACCTGGGTGGCTCAATCCGTTAAGCATCCAACTTCGGCTCAGGTCATGATCTCGCGGTATGTGAATTGAAGCCCTGCGTCGGGCTCTGTACTGACAGCTCAGAGCCTGGAAATTACTTCAGATTCTGTGTCTCCCTCTCTCTCTCTGCCCCTCCCCTGCACTCCCTTTGTCTCTCCAAAATGAATAAACATTAAAAAAATTTTAAGAAAAAAAATAATGTATCAGTATTGGTTCACTAATGTGACAAAGGTACTACTCAATTGTGAGATGTTAATAATAGGGGAAATTGGATGTGGAATACATGGGAACTCTGCACTCTCTTCACAATTTTCATGTAAATCTAAAATTACTTTAAAATAAAAAATTTGTTAAATATAACCTATTGCCATTACGAACATACTTGCTTAAATCTCCTAGTGTCCACGTGCAAGAATTTCTTGAGAATATATACTAGATTGAAATTCTGGGTCGTAGAGTACGTGTGTCTTCAAGTGTTATTAGGCCCTTCATTTCAAAAGTACCAATTTTTACAAACCCACACATACTGTATAAGAATTCCTTTTACTTCACATCCTGGGCAAGATTTGTAATATCTTGACTTGTTAAATTTTTGGCAGTCTGGTGGTGTGAGATGCTATCTCATTGTGGTTTAATTTTGCATTTCCCTGACTGCTAACAAGGTTGAACATCTCTCTGTGTTTATTGGCCATCTGTGTTTCCTGTTCTGAGAATATGCTTATTCATGTCATTTACTTTTTTTCTTTTCTGGTGGGTTATTTATCTTTTTCTTATTGAGGACTTACCTTTTTCTTATTAAGAGGACTTTGTTACTCATTCTGAAAACTATTCCTTTGTCATTTACACGTAATACAAATATATGGCCTAGCTTTTTTTTTTTTACTGAGTAAATTTGATGAATACTGAATGTACGTGTCTTTTCATTAATAGTATGTGCTGTAAGAGTTTCTTTATGAAATCCTTTCATTTGTTCTGGAGAGTTCTTGTTTATTCCTTCACATCCTCTTCTTTGACCTTCTCTGTGTCCTGGGGGCAGACTTGTCTGGACTACGTTAATGACTTCTTTCTCATGGGCTCCCCATTGAGTTTGACCATGAGGAGCACCAACTGGCCATCAAAGGGCATGACCTAAGTCAAGTCAAGGTATTTGTCTTCCCAAGTCAAGGTATTTGTCTTCCCAGCTCTCTGCTTGCAAGGTTACTGCAGATTAGCTGTGTCCCTTGATTGAAGGTCCTCTTTCCTGCTGGTGGCCCTTTCCACACAGCCCGCTGTATCTCAGAATTTCACCATTTCCACTTCTATTACAGCTCCTGTTAGTGGCCCCAGAGGACTGCATTTTCCCTCATAGTTTCCCTGCGTCCTTTTGCCACTGTTATAATGGTCCCATTATTAAATAAACTTTCTTCAAGTTACCCAGTTTCCTGGAAGAGTTCCAGCTGTTTTCTGCTGGATATTCTCATCCCCAGGTCATATTTTATTTTTAATTAATTAATTAATTAATTTTTAAAATAGGCTCCACACCCAATGTGGGATTTGAACTCATGAGTCCAAGACACCAAGAGGCACACACTCTACTGACTGACTGAACCAGCCAGGTGTCCCTCTTTCTTTTTTTTTTATAAAAAATTTTTAATGCTTATTTATTTATTTTTTTTTGTGGGGGGGGGGGAAGGGGCAGAGAAAGAGGAAGACACAGAATCTGAAGCAGGCTCCAGGCTCTGAGTTGTCGGCACAGAGCTTGACATGAGGCTCGAACTCAGGGACCATGAGACTACGACCTGAGCGGAAGTCAGACACTTAACTGACTGAGCCACCTAGCTGCCCCGCCCCTCTTTCTTTTTAATTATTAGTTATTTATTGGTCTATCTCCCTACTCTGATTTCTCCCCCTTGGCACTCCTGACATTTTATATGGGATCATTCTTTGCTGTGGAGGCGATCCTGTGCAATCTAGAGTGTTTAGTAGCATTCCTGGTCTCTGACCGCTACATCATAGCAGTAGCCCTTTCTTCTCTCCAGGTGTAGCAAACACAAATTGCCAAATGTTCTTGGGGCAGGGGCGGGAGTGGAAATCGCTCCCTGTTGAGAACCACTGCTCTACCCTATGTCAAGATCACACTGACCTAATTATTAAAGCTTGCTATCTCGTGGGGCAAGATCTCCCACTTTGATCACCGTCTTTAGGATTGTGTTGGCTATTCTTGGACCCTCATTCTCCAGGTACATTTTTAGAACAGCTTTGTAAGTACCATGAAAAAAATTGTTGGGATTTTGATAGGATTTGCACTGAATTTATAGATCAGCTTTCAAACTACAGTATTGATTTTTCATATCCATGGTGACAGCAGGTCTCTGTGGTTGTTAAAGTTCTTTTAAAATTATTTCAATAAAGCTTCAAATCAACTTTCTGTAAAGTTTTTCATATTTTGTTAGATTTATTCTTTGGCACCTTATATTTTTGTAAGTATTACAAATGATATGTTATTTAAGGTTATATTTCTATTTACTGGTGATGTGTTAACAGTGTAATTGATTCTGTATATTGATCCAGCAATTTGCTACGTTCTTTTTTTAAGTTTATTTATTTATTTTGGGGGTGGGGAAGAGAATCCCAGGTAGCCCCCACACTAAACTGTCAGCGAAGAGCCCGACACGGGGCTCTATCTCATGAACGACAAGGTCATGACTTGAGCTCAAATCAAAGAGTTGGACACTTAACAGACTGAGCTGCCCCGGGCACCCCTAAACTCGTATTCCTTATAATGGTTTGCGGTTTTATGTTTCGTTTTATTTTTGCCGTTGTTTGGGGTTTTATTTTTGTCATTTGGATCATCTGCATACATATATGCAGATATTTGTCTACATACATGAATTTTGTTTCTTTTGTGACAATCTTCATATTTATCAGTATTAGTTATAATCTTGTTGCAAAGGCCAGTACCTGCAGTCACATTTTTTAAAAGAAGTGAATTTAATATTATCACTACCCCATATAAAGCCTTTGTGCAAATTGGGAAAAAAAATAAAGCCTCTTCCTCAAGAACCTTTACTTCCATCTAGTTAGAAACTATCATGATACGTATTCAAAGCCACAATGTCTATGAGGTAAGTGGTGCTCCCTGGGATTGTGCAGTGCACAGGTAGTTGTCCTGCACATGTTCTTGCATCGTTCCTGCTTTTCAGGAAATGTTTTTAACATATTACCACTGAGCACAGTATTTGCTGTAAACTTATCAGATTAAAGAAGTTCCCTTTTGGGGCGCCTGGGTGGCTCAGTCGGTTAAGTGTCGACTTCTGCTCAGGTCATGATCTCGCAGTTTGTGAGTTTGAGCCCCGTGTTGGGCTCTGTGCTGACAGCTCAGAGCCTGGAGCCTGCTTCAGATTCTGTGTCTTCCTCTCTCTCTGCCCCTCTCCTTCTCACTCTCTGTCTCTGTCTCTCAAAATAAAATAAAGACACACAAAAAATAATTCAAAAATAAAAAAACATTAAAAAAAGAAGTCCCCTTTAATTTTAACTTTGCTAACAGTAGTTATAAAAGTGGATATTAAATTTCAGTAATGCTTGTTGTGCATGGATATATTTATCTCTTTAATTGTTTAATGTGGTAAATTACAGTAATAGATTTTCTAATTTTGAATTCGTGGAGTAAATTCAACTTAATTATTGTGTAATATCTTTTTCTACATGCTGGATTTGAATTGATAACATTTTCTTTACAGTTTTTACGTCCAGGTTCCTGACTGAGCATAGGATCATAATTTCCTTTTTTTATAGCATCCCTCTCTGATCTTACTAATATATATTAGCTTCTCAAAATGAGCTAGGAAATATTCTGTTTATTTTATGTAAGAGTTTATATATGTTTGGAATTACATGTGACTTGAAGGTTTGGGAGGACTCACCCATAAAACTAGTGTTTGTGTATTCTTTGTAGGAACATTTTAAATGATTAATTCAATTACTATAGTGGTTATAGAACACTTTGTATTCTTGCATCCGTTTTTGGAATTTATATTTGTATTGGACACATGTTTGTGTCCCTTCTCAGATTGTTTCCACTTTCTCCTTTCTCTCTCTTAGTTACTACTCCACTCACACCAAGTGACCCATATACTTCCAGACACAGATGAAATGTTACACTACGTGGAATGGAGTCTGGCCTCCAAGTGGCTGCCACTGACCCAATAATGCAATAGAGGAAAACTTGACCATTGGGATACAATAGAGAAAAGGAAGCCTGGCGTAAGAATTCCCCTCTCCTTTGCCCTTTCTCTGCGATCTTCTGAGGTATACCTTCTTCTTTCAGCACTTCTGCAGAAATTCCCTGAGACAAGCAAATCTCTCCCTGCAGAGAGATTTACTATGCTTACTCATGCCTTGGTGTGAAGTTGTGGCCATTGCACTAATGTATCACATCATACTGCTGCACATCCTTCTTGCTTCAGTTCCCTTTCTTCCTCAGCCTAACCAATACAGGCTTAAAACTCCCAAATTAGCAGTGCCTGGGTGACTCAGTCAGTTGAGCTTCAGACTCTTGATTTTGGCTCAGGTCATGATCTCATGGTTTGTGGGATCGAGCCCCACATTGGGCTCTGCACTGACCCTGGAGCCTGCTTGGAATTTCTCTCTCTCTCTCTCTCTCTCTCTCTCCCTCCCTCTCTGCTCCTCTCTTATTCTTCGTGCTCATTCATGCACGAGAGCACACACACACTCTCTGTCAAATAAATGAACTTAAAAAAAAAGAAGTTGCAAATTAAGTGTCAGTACTTAAATGCTCGCCTCAGGCTCTGCTTTCTTTTTTTTATTTAATTTTTTTAACATTTATTTATTTTTGAGAACAGAGAGAGACAGATCATGAGCAGGCGAGGGGCAGAGACAGGTGGATACACAGAATTGGAAGCAGGCTCAAAGCTCTGAGCTGCCAGCACAGAGCCCGAAGCAGGGCTCGAACACGAACTGTGTGATCATGACCTGAGCCGAAGTCAGACGCTCAACCGACTGAGCCACCCAGGTGCCCCAAGGCTCTGCTTTTTAAGGATACCTGGGCTATGGACAATTGGTATCAGATATAACAAGTCCTTGGAACGAATTTTTGAAGTTCAATTGCTCATCTCTCTAAAATAATAGGAACCTATTGTTGACACTAAGTAGATTGACAGTAACTTCTGGCATGCAGTGGCTTTGCAGTTTTTTAAGCTTTTAACTCTGCATAATTTGGATGAAGGGCAGATGGAGAGCAAAACAATGGAATATGAAGTGGATGGGATGTATGAGAGCCCTGTTAATTACAAGGAATGCAGAGCCCAGTGACTCTTCTGACAGCCCTGGAGAATTTATGAAAGGAGTTATAGGCTCAGAGCAATCTAATCCCAATTTAAGGTATGCTCTGAATGCTAGCAGACTTTGATGGCAACTTTAAAGGAAACCCCTGGAGCACATGCACCCCAATGTTTATAGCAGCACTATTAATCAATGGAATTTGTCAGAGAAAGACAAATATCATAGGCTTTCACTCATATGTAGAATTTGAGAAACAAAACAGTTGAACATAGGGGAAGGAAAGCAAAAATAAGATAAAATAGAGAGGGAGACAAACCATAAGAGACACTTAAATACAGAGAACAAACTGAAGTTTACTGCTGGGGTGTTGGGTGGGGGGATGAGCTGAATGTGTGATGGGCCTGAAGTAGGGCACTTGTTGGGATGAGCATGGGGTGCTATATGTAAGTGATGAATCACTGAATTCTATTCCTGAAACCATTATTAACTGTGTGTTAACTAACTTGGATTTAAATTTCAAAAATAAAGAAAAAATAAAGGAAGCCCCTGGAGCTCCTGGCTGGCTCGGTTGGAAGATCATGTGACTCTTGATCTTATGGTTGTCAGTTCAAGCTCCATGTTGGGTGTAGAGATTACTTAAATAAATAAAACTTCAAAAAAATAAATAGAGGCTCTTGGGTGGGTCAGTCAATTGAGCATCTGACTCTTGATTTTGGCTCCAGGTCATGACTAGCGTCATGGGTCAAGCCCCAAGTTGGATTCCATGCCGAGTGTGGATGTTGATTAAGATTTTCTTTCTCTCTCTTCTTCTCCCCCTGTCCCCTGCTCATACTCACTCTCTCTTATACATACTTACATACGTACGTACGTACATACATACATACAGGAGACCCTTATCTCCTGCAGCCACAGGGCAGACGAGGTGAGGATTAAGTTTAGGGTCTGATTATGCACAGGTCTTTGTAGAGCTTCAAAGGAAAATGGTTGTGCACCTTCGGCTTTCTTCTGTGGCAAAGTGGGAGTCATTGTAGGGCAAGAGTGGGACTGTGAGACCTGGGATAGGAGCACGTGGGTGAGAAAACCTGACTGTTGACACACCAGATTCTTCTGAGTTCCCCCTACCTGGAGACGCAGCCCTTTCCCCTTGCCAAAGTAGACTAGCTCCTCCTTGCTTGGAGACAGAATAACTATTTCTCTTGGAACAAGTTCTTCACAAGATGACATTTTTTTTCCTCCTCACTCTCTTCCCTCAATATTCCCCACTGCCTGCAGGCTGGCAATCAGAATTAGAGCTCAGGATAGTTTGTATCAGTTAGGGAACAATCAGAAGACAGAGGCTGCACCAGTTATTTTAATGGAGAGAATTGAATATAAATAACTGTCAAGCAGGTATTGGATAACTGGAGAGACAAAAAGGGAACAATAAGGTACAAATAAGGTGGCGATTTGTGGAAAGCAGTAACTGCCCGTATGGCTGGAGATCAAAGGGAAGAGGGTAGAATTGTTCAAACTTATAACCATACAGAAGGAAGTCAAGGACCTGTGGAGGGGGCACTACTTTGCTGCCAGTGGTGTTTCTGAGCTCAGGAAAGAGGCCTATGGGAATGGGATCCAGATCTCTGGGGAGAAGGTGCTGGTTGAGCAGTGATGGAGGCTCAGCAGGGGGGTGGGAAATGAGGTACACTAAGGCTGTTTGAGTGAATATTGGCAAAACTGCAAACTCTAATCAATCGCTGCTACTGGAATGAACTGCTGGTGCCAGGATAACACTGAGATTAGGATTAAGAATAGAAAAGGCAGGAATCGGAAGCCAAAACCAGGAATAGGAAGCAAATGGAAAGGAGCAAGTCCCTTCTTCCTCCAGCCTCCTAATCTAGCACCCCCTATTGACAGATCCTAACAGAGAATCAGCTGGCAAAGGAGAAATTGGTTTGCAGAAATTGGTGTTTGCCAGTTCTGGCAGCACATAGAAGGTAGGTTGGAAGCTCAGACTCACTAGCTTCCCAGCTGACATTCAGGTCTGCAGCTCAAAGATATGTACTGTCAGAATCCAGGGCCACGTGGATCCTGTTGGTCCAGAAGAATATAGAGTTGAGTTGAATTCATTGATGGGGGGCTACTCACTCTGACACAGGAACACCCAGAGCTGATCCTAACAGTTTGCTGGAATGGATCTTTGAAGCATGACTTGGTGGCGGCCTACAGAATATTAAAAAATGAAGATGCCACAACTTCCTTTCCATAGTGTTGAAGAAGAGAACTCAGGTAATAGGGATACTAGAGGGATGTATTGTGTGTGGTCTGAGTACCAACTATCTGACTATGCTCTCTGGAGGACACAGAAAACACTCCTTTCACTAACACAGTGGAGAAACAGGCAAGGAGAAAGGAGAAACTAGCACTAGCAAGGAGAAACAGGCATCATTGCAAAGCTTGGTAGTGGACGTTCTCCATAAGCTGGGTTGAAGGTAGGAGATGCTTACATTGACCTGGGCTCCCTAGTATTAGTGGGCAAGTTGGAATCCCTAGAATGACAGAGGCCAGGTTGGAAGCACTTAACCATCAGAAACAAAGTGGTCATAATTACTGCAGTGAGCAGTCAGGCCATATCAAACTCCTTTGACCCTAAGGGATTTATGGTGGTGGCTAATATGGTAAAGCATTCCTAGAGGCAAAGGGGGATAACTAATCAGCGTACTATTCAATGCCTAGGTAGTTAGATACAATCAATAGCTTATGGCTTGGGCCACCACAGTGGAAAATCAGGCCCTTCACCCATTTCCCAGATCCCAGTGTCCATTTATTAAACAGGAGGGACTCTATAATCCCACTTCATGCAGTGAATGTTTTTCAGTCCTTTACTAAAGAGACCTAGAGCCATCCATCAGCATAACCATGCACTGGTAAAGGAAATACTCGGACTTCTCAAAGATTCATACATATGAGGTCTGAGCTGACACCGACACAGAATACATGCCACCATGATATTCTGGTTAGAATGGAAATCACTTAGGACAAGTGATAAATGGAGCTTTGGCATGAGTCTTTGTTACACCCTTATATTATTTTTTAGTTCTTTACCATATATGTAAAGTAAATATTCTTAGCACCTGGGAGAACCTTCATATTGGTTCTCTGACCCATGAAGTAAGGGTCAAGTGGAAGGCCATGAGTCTATTTGGACCTGTCAATATAGAAAATCAAAGACAAATACTGTGTTCCTGGATGACTGCCACCATGAAAAACTTGAAACGTGCGTGAGTTATATTCCCATTCAACTTACCCTTTGTCCTCTGCAAAAACCAGAATGATGGTTTCAATTCAGGCTGTGGCAGACCAGCTAAACACAATCCAGAAAGGTGGTCAAATAGTTTTTTAAATCTATGTAAAACAAGGGCACCTGGGTGGCTCAGTCAGTTAAACATCCAACTTCGGCTCAGGTCATGATCTCGTGGTTCATGAATTTAAGCCTGGCATCAGGCTCTGTGCTAACAGGTTAGAGCCTGGAGCCTGGTTTGGATTCTGTGTCTCCCTCTCTCTCCCTCTCCCTCCCTTGCTAGTGCTCTGTCTCTCTCTCAAAAATAAATAAACATTTAAAAAATCCATGTAAAACAGTCACAGCACTGGAGCGCCTAGGTGGCTCGGTCAGTTAAGCATCCGACTTTGGCTCAGATGATAATCTCACAGTTCACGGGTTTGAGTCCCACATCAGGCTCTACGCTATCAGGGCAGAGACCACTTTGGATCCTCTGTCCCCCCCTCTCTCTGGCCCTCCCCCTTTCTCTTTCAAAATAAATAAATAAATGTAATAAATAAACAAATAAATAAAATCATCCCTAAAAAAAATAAGAACTAAGCCATTCTCATCAAATGACTTGTGGGGACAGATAAGTATCTGTGATTCGTAAGATCTGACCCTTACAAATTCTGGAGACTCTGGAACATGAGTGCTCCACAGCATGTGACACCAACACCATCACATTTCTTTTCCTGATCTACGCTCTACCACTGAGCGTAAACATAATTCCAGGAATACACTGAATAAGGAAAATGGGTTACGCAGTGAAGAATCCCAGAACCACTCACTATGTTGATCCTCTGAAAAGTTTTCTCCCCTCTTTTCAGAGTTAAAATGAAACTAAACTACACTGTTTGGGTAAAGTCACAACCAGATGGTAGTAGTTTGGCCTGGCTGGTTTTGCTGAGCGTCATGCTGCAGTCTGACAGGACAATAGGGACCAAGTTTTGAATATTCCCTCCTCTTTTTTCCCTAGAATTTAAATGGCTGGATTCTTCCCTTTTTTCCTACTTGCTACCCTTTTGTGTTGTTGAAAAGATTTAAGACTGACTTAAACCTCTGGACATTTTTGTTGCCTGTTAATTCTTGTGCCAAGGAAATAACTGCCCCCGTGTTTCATGTCTTGCCTTCTCTGAGTCATTGGCAGAACACAGAGATGTGTTGAGAAGTCCCAGCTTGTTTTCGTTGATCATTTCTCTCTCCTCATCCCCAGGACTTACAGAACCCAGGGCAAAAAAAAAAAAAGTGCCCTGGGTTATGTCTGAACTTAGTGCCTGTGACTGTTGGGGCATGGATCGGTGTGGGCAAGAGTGTGTAAGTGCACAGATGTTAAGGAGCTGCGTGTTGCTCATGTTCTGATTCTTGGTAACTTGACTCTGTACCTGGGGTCAGTCTGTACAGTTTTTCATGTCATAATAATGATTTCACTTCTAACTGTGACATTTTTATCAAATGTGTGAACAAATACATAAAGACTGGTAAACAGAAGGAGGTGGAGGAGGAGGAGGGCAGGGAGGAAGAGAAGGGGGAGGAGGAGGAGGAGGAGGAGGAGGAGGAAGGGGAGAACTAATGAAAATAGACAAGTCTTTTAAAACCAAAACCCAGCTTTCAATCAGCTGTATTTCAGACTAAATTGAGATGACCTGTCCTTACCCTCATTTCTGGAGGAAGATAACCATCACCTGTGGAAGACAGTAACTGCAATTCCTTCTTGCATTTCAGACCTTCCTTCTGAGATGCTTTCTCCCTTCTACAAGTATGATCTGTCAAAGTTCTTTTAGTGAGTTCATTGGCAATACAGTCTCTCAGTTTTTATTCTTCCTAAAATGTTTTAGTTGATTTAAAAATGGGTGGAAGACATGGACACTGACAAAGAATATATATATATAGCATATATATATATATATAGTGTATATATGGCATATATATATGGCAAATAAGCCATACTTAGTATGAAAAGATACTCAGTGTCACATGTCATTGTGGAAATGGAAAGAAAAATGAGGTATCACTAGACACCTATTAAAATGGCCAAAATCCAAAACACTCACAACAAATACTGGCAAGGATGTGGAGGAATAAGAATTCTCATTTACTGCTGGTGGTGATGTAAAATGGTACAGTTTGGCAGTTTGTAATAAAAAAAAAACTAAACACCTTATTACCAGACAGTCCAACAGTCGCACTCTGGTATTTATACAAAAGGCTTGAAAACATATCTACACAAAAATCTGCACACAGAGGTTTATAGCAGCTTTATTTATAATGACCAAAACCTGGCAACAACCAAGATGTCCTTCTTTAAGTGAAGGGACAAATAAATTGTGGTATATCCAGAGAATGGAATATTATTCAGTGTTAAAAAGAAATGAGCTATCAAACCATGAAAAGACACAGAAGAACCTTAAGTGGATATTACCAAGTGAAAGAAGCCAATCTGAAAGGGGGATGATATTGGAATTGGCAAAACTATAGAAACAGTAAAAGTGTTGCCAGTAAAAGTGGTTGCCAGAGGTTAGAGAGGAGGCAAGGATGAAGACACGGAGCACAGAAGATTTTTAGGGCAATTAATACCCATAATGGTAGATACAGTCATTATACATTTGTCAAAACCCACAGAGTAGAACACCAAGACTGAACCCCAATGTCAACTACCGACTTTAGGTGATAATGACGTGTCAGTGTAGGTTTGAATATCAGCTGTATTACGTATTAGCTGTGTGAACTTGGCCAGTAAATTAAATTCTCTGAGCCTTTGATTTCATATCATAAAAAAGGAATAATACTATCTCTCATTGGCTTAGGGTGAGAATTAATTGAAATAGGGACATAGAGTGTGCAGGAAAGTCCTAACCCATTTGAGGAGATCGGTAAACGGTAGTTTGCTCCCCTCTCTCGGCATTAACACTGGGACATTGTGAACGTTCATCGAGGGTCTATTGCATTAAATATTAGTGCTACTCTCCAGTATATCTGACTTTTCTCTTTTTCTGGGCACTTGAGAGAACTGTATTTTCCTTGCCTCTTGAAGCTACTCATGGCAGTGTGACTTGCACTAACCAATGTGAGTTGAGTGGAAATACTTAAGAACTGATGTGTGGTTTTCCATGACTCTTGTTCTCTGTCAAGGGAGTTGCAAAAGCAGTTATTGATATGGAGGCACCATAGGATGGAAGTTTCCTGGAACACTGAGCCAACACACTGAGGACAATTGCTCTGAAGGGTTGCCCAGAGCCATATCCACAGAAGGCTTGGTATAATTTAGAAGCGAACTTTGTTGTGTGCTGCCCCTCGGATTCAGGGATGATTCATTACTACAGCATCAACTAGACTATTGTGACATATATATATACAGAGATGTATCAGGTGGATCTGAAAATGCTGCAATGTAAAAACAGGAACTCCAACAGGAATGTTCAAAATAATGCAGGGCACTAAGAAGGGAGCAGCTAGTATTGCCGGGCTAGGCAGGGAAAGAAAGGAAGCAGCTCTTGAAGCTGGACTGTGAGAGCCAAGAAAGAGGGATGAATGAAGACAGGAAAGTTACATATTCCCTGCTTGGGAAAAGACAGAGGTACTGAGGCAGTATGGGCAAAGGCAGAGAGATGTGAAAATTCATGGGGGGTATTCTGGGAAGAATAAGACTAGCATTTCCCACAGAATGTTTTCCACATGGAACATTTCTTCATAGAACATGTGTCCTTCAATACAATGCTTTTCTACTCATATTTATGTAGGAAAAATATTGTATTTATGTCCCCCAAACTCGATGTATTTTTCAGAAAAGTGGTGTTGGGGAGCTCAACAGAGAAAGTCTTTACTTTCTCTCCACATATAATTGGCAGCATGTCAAGGTTCCCAGAAGACAATTGGAAAGACTCTGAAGGTGAACCAGGGAGACATGTAATGTGTTATACAGTCAAAGCAGCTATATTAATGGTTTAGTGGTCAGGACACAGTGTTTTAAATATGTTACCACAATTTATTAAATACCTAAATACATGAAATAACTTTACAAATATTTTGCAATCTAACATGGTAGTTTATTCCTTATTTTCAGGTATTTTACTGTGTTTTGTGTTTTGGAAAATTGGTTGGCTTTGGATTGAAACATAATGCACTAAAATTTTTTCCATTTAAAATAATGGGACTGAGGCTCCTGACTAGTGTTTTCTTGCAAATAATGTTAAGTGAGAGATGCCTGTATTTCTATATGGCAGAGTTTGGATGGGGCAGAGGTATGACCTGTGAAGGAATCTAGACCTGAGACAAGTGACCCTGACTGATACATACACAGAGATGTATCATGTGTATCAGAGGGTTTTATGCCCAGTAGTGACATGAGGACATGAATGTACTTTATCAACAGCCCTGACTTGACAGGCATGGGGAGAACCTGAAGTAGGGAGCTGGTGCTGGCTGAGTCTAGCTGAGAGTAAGGACTTCCACTGAGGCTGTGAGGATGGAGAGGTGGAATAGGAGAGACATTTCAGGAGCTGAATAGTGGATGGAGGGGCGCCTTGGGTTAAAGTCAGGGAGTCATCCAGAAAGGTGATGGGAAGTAGTTATGGTTATGTTTGCCAAAGTAGGGAACCTCAAAGGAAGAGGGGAAAGAAAGACAAGAAAGAGAAGCAGTGGCAGATCTCAGGGGATATGAGTGGCTGGCAAAGGGTGACTTTGCTTTTGGACACAGTATGTTGAAGTGTTCTCTGGGAAGGTTGCTCTGTGTCCTTCCAAAACCCAGCATAATAGCTCACACTGGTTGCTCCTAGTGGACAGTAACGGTGACATCACTAAGATGGAGTGAAAATGGATGCTCTGTTGTTGCAATAAGCTTTTGAGAGGAAAAGCAAGGCTCAGGTAAGTATTCTATAACGTGGAGGTTGCCAAATCCCTCTCCCCCAATGCCTGGGTTCTGGAGTGCCACAGTAGTCAGGTCTGGGTGAGGGGCAGTTGATATGACTCGCAGGAACCCCATTCCCTCTGGCCAGGGGCCATCAGGATGACTTTGCTTCCACAGGGAAGGTAGAATCGGCTTGAGGATCATAGTTTTTGCCTTAGAAACCCTTAGTACCTCTAAGAAGTCCTATGTGGGTTGGCTGCATACAGTGCTGATTGCTTTTAGCTTCTCCGAGCCTTGGTGGATTGATAAGAGTTCATTCGTGGGATTTCAGATAGGCTATTCCAGTCTTAAATACACCTTCACTGTATTGGACCTTGATAGAGAAGAGGAAAATAACCTTTTTTTTTTTGAGAGAGAGAGAGAGAGAGAGAGAATATAACTCTACAAGGACAGGGAATTTTGTCTGCTTTATTCATTGATGGATCCTCATTCCTAAAATGGTCCTGGACCAGACGGGAGCTCAATAAATATTTGCCGAATTGAATTAAATTGACATTTAGTCTCTTCGCAAATTGAGTTTCCTGTTTCCTGTCAGTTTCTAGAGCAGTCAGCATGGTGCTGTGCTGACCCATCTTCCTCCTCATCGGCCTGGCTCCAGCTTCTGGGGCTTGATGAACACACAAGTTGGTGGTCTGGGCCACCGCAGAGTGCTAACCACCATGCCTGGGTTTGTGCTGGAAGGAAAACATGTCTTCTTACACAGAAGGACTTGAACTCCCCCACCCGGGACTCTGTGTCTGACTGTTCTGGCCGCTCTCCCATCCCCAGAAACAGTAAGAGTGGTTGCTTCACACGAACAGCCAAGTGTGACACATACAATCTGTGCAGATAACACCCACGGTAATGGCACCCATCTGTAAGGAGCTCCAGCAACATGCCACCAACTGTATACCAGCACGCAGTGTAGATCCTGTGATCAGAAAAATTAAGGAGCTGACGGCATAGTTGAATATTCTTATTGGATTTCTCTGCCAGTTCTATCTCGGTGTTAAAATATATTTTAAAGAACATATTTTCTGGATCCTTGAGAAATTTCCTCAAGCAGAAGCACCTTTGGTTATGGTACTGATAGTCCTAAGTAGGCTGACTGGACTGCTGTTGCTCTACCCCTGGGAATCCAGGATGATGGGCCCTTCTAGAATGCAGTCCTCTGAATACCACTGCCTCCCAGTATCTCACCCCCTTTTATTATGCCAGGTGAGGTGAGGAGGACCTCTGCCAGGCCACAGTGCCCTGGGCTCCACCAAGAGGGGTTCTGCCTCTTTCCCTAAATGGGTGGGATTGGTCCACCAGATTCTCACCAGCTGGGAAAATATGTAGTTACAGATTTTTACACTATCCTCCTCCCAGGGAAATCCTTGAAAGTCACTTTAATTTTATGGCCAGTCCTGAAGGTCTATTCATTCATCCATCCATTCATTCATCACCTACCATTTAACCTGCACCATCCTAGGTTCTGGTGTAACATGGCGAGGAAACCATGCTCAGCCCCTGCCTATGTCCCTGCTGCTCACATCCTCACACCACCTGCTGGATTTCTTCCACCTGCGGTACGCCTACGCCTTCCATCACCAGGGAGATGGGACTGCTCAGCTCAGCATGTTTCCACACAGACTGTGCTCACTTCAACAGTAGGACAGAGGCCAGTGACAAACTGAATCAGAGTTGTTTATTTTTGTTTTATTGGAACATAGCCCAACCTGAAATAAATATCGATTTTTGAAATTCTCAATCATTTCATAAATAAATATTAAGTTAACAGACATTTTACAGAATGTTGTGTTAAATAAGATTAAAGTACATATTTATTTTGCCTGGAGCACACTGGAGGAAAGACTTCGATGATTCTGATATCTGAAATACACCTCAAATATTTTATTTTTATCCCTTCTACCCATTTGAGGTGGCAAAGTAGCAGTATGCCTGAAATAACTGCTTTGCCTCTGAAGTTTAATTACACTGATCATTAAGGCCCCACCCTTTGTTGGCCCTCAGTCCCAGTGCAAAAAATAACAATCTTCTTCTCCTCCAGAATCTTTCACTACAATAAGCCAGTTTTGTCTCAACTTTCCGTTGTCCACTCAGTGTTTATGACACCAAGAAACACTTGCAGGTAGTCTAGGAACTTTTTCACTTTCCATCTTTCTGCTCCACACTTTTTCTGTGAAAAGAACAGACAATGGGTATTGTAGGAAACTGTCAATTCTTATAAAAGCAGGCATAGCCAGACAAATACACTTAAGTTTCCACCAAATGTTTTTAACTTACTTTTTGGATGTCTATGCGTTCTTTTATTAAAGACAAGTTTTGGAACAGCTTTTCCACAGCATCCCCCGGTGCAGTTCGATTCTTTAGTGTGTCTATACCCTGAAAGACTTCTTCAATGCACAGTTGGTGCTAAGCGAGGGAGATTTTAAAAGTATAAATAATCAAAACAAGGTATAAAAATTTAGTCCAAAAAAGTTAGACTTTGTTTTGTGGGGTTTACATGAGTTCCCTTCTCCCACAATTTTTTTTACTTGTTCCTTTTCCAGGGGGGAAACCACCACATACAGAGCTATAATTTTCATAAGTAAATGAAGTTTGTATAATGACTGAGGAGTTTTACAAATGATATACATTAAACACTTAACCAAAAACAGTGTATGTATATGAAGGAGAATGCAGCTACGTTACTGAGATCACATCAAAATTTCCTTTGATGGTTCTAGCTGGTAATTTTATTCTGCTTGGAGTGATCATATCACTTGTTTAACATTTCAATATGACCATGACATACTCCAAGTGTATACAGTTCTATTAGAGTGAAAATCATTTAAATATGTGGAAATGACTCTTCCATAGGACAGTCAGTATATATTTTAATGTCTACTGACCATCATTCTAAAAATAGAACCCTAAGTTGGCTAGTACTTTCAGAAAGACACAGAAGTAAGGAAAGCCAAAGATACTCAGAGGGGAATGGAGACGAGGAGGCACCTCTTGCCCAACGTGGAATTCTTCTGGGAAGAACACCTAACAGGAGGCTCTTTGAGACGGGGAACTGACAACATCAAAAAAAAAAAGCCTGACCCACTTGCTTAATGGATTCTACTTAATATTGTAGAGCCATTCCCAACACCATTCCTAATATTCATAAGCACATACATTGGCATCCGCACACATAAAAAATAGATAAAATTAAACCGTTCCAATGATAACTAATGCTGCATAGCTTAAAATAGGAAACTTAGTCATGCAAGCATTTTATCAAATCATAATTTAACTTACATTGTTATGTTCAGGAGTAGGAATCATCAGGTTCTGAAAAGGAAAGGAAATACATTCATTTTTAACGCATTAAAAGTTTCGTAACTTTGAATAAAATGCTTGCCAGTAACATGGTTACCAACGATATATTACGAACACTCACAATTTCATTATTAATAACAGATCTTTAGAAGTTAGCCACCACAAATGATTACTCATGCATTTTAAAGACTTTAGGAATAAAAAAGAAAATTACCCCGTCGCCTATCAGCAGAGTTCGATGAGTGGAGAGCAGTGCCAAGGTCTCTGCCACCAGCCTATTCATGGAACTTTGTACAGCCATGGCAGAAACATAGGCAGCCCCAAGAGCTAGCAAACTCAAATGCAGAAGCATTCTCATGGCTCTCAAACGCTCAGTGTTTGCCTTGGGCAAAGAAAGTGCATAGTACAAGATTGCATCCTCAACCAATTTATTCTCTTCTTTGAGGAAATGAATAATTTCTAACAATCAGATAGGGAATGCCTAACAATGGCACATCGTGAAACTAAATGTTTCCAATGCCTTGTATCTTAAAAATTTTACTTTTATCTTTTAATAATAATAAAAATCCCTATTTTCCCCCTTTAAAAACATTTTCTGTTACAAAGAAAACCTTTGGGTTGATATGTCATTGCCCCACATTTGCATTTTTTAAAACTAGAAGATTGAATTTCCTCTTAAAAGATGTGTGTAAAAAGAAGTATAATGTACACCACTAAATTTTATGCCAAAGTGTATAAATATTGGGAATGTGTTTTTCAGGTTGACTAAATTCCATCACCATCATTACTAGACTGGTCTGTCTTAAAAGGAACTTAAAATGCTGGTGGGAAGATGGTGATTAGAGCTGAGACCATCAACACTTAGCAGGGTCAGGTTCACTGGAGTCTAGGTTAGGATCCTTTCTGTTACCAGGGGCCAAAAACCTAACCCAAACTGGTTGAACCTAAAAGGGAATTTATTAGATCATATAACCAAACGGTCCAGGGTAGAGGCTCCTTTATATCTAGTTTGCCTTGGTGATCTTTCCTTGGCTCCCTTCTCAGGCAGCTCTCCTAGTGTGGTCCCAAGATGATGTCAAATCTTCTGGATCTGTATGTATCCTGTTCCTGAGCAGAGCAGCAGGAGAAAGCAAATTGTGCTTTTCTGATTGCTCAATCAAATGTCCTAGATTTCAACTTCCTTGTGACAAAGGATCACAGGTTCACCCTTGAACTGTGGTCAGGGATATGGGATATACTGACTGGCTCTCCCTGTAGCTAGAAGTAGGCTTCATCCCACCCAAATTGCTAGTTGGCTGTGCAAATCGGTGAAATGCACAAGGTGTAACGCAACAAAGGTGGTGAGGCTACAGTAAACTGTAGCGTGCAGGCCCTTTCTAAAGGTAGCAGGTCTACTCAGCTTCAGCTGATCATTGCCATGAGACACCCTTGGATTTCTGTTACTAGATCATCCCATTTTTTTAAAGAAATCAGAAACCCTGATTATTACTTATAATCTCTTGATTTTTAAGTGCTGACAATTCATATTTTAAAAATCTGTATTGAGGGGCACCTGGGTTGCTCAGTGAAGTGTCTGACTCTTGAATTTGGCTCAGGTCATGATCCCACAGTCGTGAAATCAAGCCCCGTGTTGGGCTCTGCGCTGAGTGTGGAGCCTGCTTGGGATTCTCTCTCTTCCTCTCCTCTTTGCTCCTCCCCCACTCACCCTGATTCTCTCTCTCTCTTTCTGTCTCAAAATAAATAAATAAACATTAAGGGGCACCTGGGTGGCTCAGTCTGTTGAGCGTCTGACTTCGACTCAGAAGTCTCACAGTTCCTGAGTCCAAGCCCCACATCAGGCTCACTGCTGTCAGTGCAGAGTCCACTTTACATCCTCTGTCCCTCCCTCTCTGCCCCTCCTCTGCTTGCATGCACTCTATCTCAAAAATAAATACACATTTAAAAATAAAAAAACTGTATAGAGTACCATTGTGCAGCTTCCAATTTACAGTATAACTGTGGGTCTAGAGCCTTTTTATGAAAAAAAAACTTCTCCTATTCAAAATAATATTTCTCCTAAAAATATTGTATTATGGTAAAATATACATAACAAAATTTAACACCTTACCCACATTTAAGTGTACAAGTCATCAGTGTTAAGTACATTCACAATGCTGTGCAGTCCATCTCCAAACACCTTTCATCTTGCAAAACTGAAACTCTACCCCCATTAAACAACAGTTCCCCATTTCCTCTCTCCCCAGCTCTTGGCAACCATACTTCTAACTTTGGGTCTCTACTTATTTGACTATTCTAGATAACTCATATAAGTGGAATCATATGGCGTTTATCTTTCTGTGACTGGCTTATTTCACTTAACATAATATTCAGCCACATTGTAGCGTTTGACAGAATCTCCTTCCTTTTAAAAGCAGAGAAATATTCCATTGCATGAATTTACCACATTTATATATATAAATGGTCTATGGGTATATATTTACATATATATATATGGTCTATGGATATGTGGGTTCATCTTTGGGCTATTGTGAATAAAAGCTACCATGAAATGGTGTACAAAATTATATTTCTTAAAACGCTGTCACAAGGCATTAATATTTCTTCAGGGACACTGAAATCCCAAACCTGACTTCAAACTCAGAGCAAACATTAAAAAATAATGTATTTGAGCCCTTTATTAATGTAAAACTCCCTACAAACGTTAAGTATTTTAATCTCCTGTACAGGAGGGGAATTCCAAGTAATTATTGTTGCTATTCCACCCTCACAGAAGTGGAGCATAGTCCCTCTGAAGTGTGGGACACACGGTGACTTCATTTTAAAGAATACATTATGGGAAGGAGATTATAAGAAGAGTAACTTTGCAATAGAGAAACCTGGTAAACTGCAACCAGGTGACCAGGGTCAAGATCAACAGTGATTAGATATTAATAGAATCTACCCTTAATGTAATGTGATGAGAATGGCATTTTATCTCTGGTCTTCCTCCCCAAACCCCATAACCTCTATGTAACCGTGAGAAAAACATCATACATATCCAAACTGAAGG
This sequence comes from Cryptoprocta ferox, assembly GCA_028646485.1. Lineage (NCBI taxonomy): Eukaryota > Metazoa > Chordata > Mammalia > Carnivora > Eupleridae > Cryptoprocta > Cryptoprocta ferox. Next base: position 22,283,287 of record CM053572.1, read on the forward strand.
GAAAAATACCTGACCAACACCTCTTAAAACTGTCAAGGTCATCAAAAAGTAACAATGTCTGAGAAACTGTCACAGCCCAAAGGAATCCAACCATGGTGACTAAATGTAATGTGGTATCCTGGGTGAAATCCAGAAACAGAAGAAAGGGCAGTAGGTAAAACTAAGGAAACTCCAAACAACAGTGGAGTTTGGTTTAGTCTGGAGTTGGTTCCTCAGTTGTGACAAATGTACTATAGTAATCTGAACAATAGAGAATACTGGGTGCAGGGTGCGAACTCTACGGAACATTGTTGCAACTTTTCTGCAAGTCTAAAACTATTTAAAATAAAAAGTTTGTTAAAAATAACATTGTAGGGGCCCCTGAGTGGCTCAATCAGTTAAGCAACCGATGTCGGCTCAGGTCATGATCTTGAAGTTCGTGAGCTGGGGCCCCACGTCAGGCTCTGTGCTGACAGCTCAGAGCCTGGAGCCTGCTTTGGATTCTGTGTCTCCCTCTCTCTCTGTCTCTCCCCTACTCTCTCTCTCTCTCTCTCTCTCTCTCTCTTGCTCTCGCTCTCGCTCTTGCTCTTTCTCTCTCTTTCTCAAAAATAAATAAACATTAAAAAAATAACATTGCAAGTTGAAAAAAGTTAATGACTTTTACTATTATTAAAAAGACTTTGCATCCTATAAGTGTTGTGCACTTGGGACCTTTTTACTGGACTGTGAGCTCCTTGAGGATAAAGATTTTATTTAATTGACCTCTTTGTCCTCAAGGATTAGCCTAGGCACTCAATGCTTGTTAAAAAAAAAAAAACTTAATGAATAAGCAGGCACATGGTAGTATTCATTGAACAAATTAACGTGAATATTATGGAAATTCACGGAGTCTATTCTCTGGGGCTGGTACCCTGACATAATAGAAAATACTTGGGCAGACTCCTAGGAAAAAAGAGCAAAACTTTAAGTCTCTGCTGTAGAGATCATGTCAATGTGAATGACTATGGCATTTTAAAAAACCCACATTTTTGGAGAATAGAAAATTAGTAACCAGTTCTTGGAAGTTTTAAGAATTATCAGTAATAATGTAAAAGGATTTTGAATAATGTTGAAAAGTTGTAGCCGTGGGTAACATCCAAATTTTTGCCCTAAAACCTTTATCTCTATTAGTGGCTTCCAAATTGGTAACTTTTTTTTTTAAGAAAAAAACCCTGGTAACTGTGGTTTTTACTAACTGTGTAGTCATTTAAGGTCAAGTGACTTTTCTATGAACTGATTCTAATCAATCAACTGGGCATGATGCCACACATTTTTTGTGGTGACTAAATAAGAAATGATAGCATCTCTTTTTTTTTCTTGACTCTATTCTAACCTTCATACTTTCAATCCCCAAGCATATCTTTAAAATAATTCTTCTGATTGAATAAATAACATTATAGGAAGAGAAACACAGAACTTCCTCCCTTCCTAGCATAGCAACTATCAGTTTTTTGATGACCTCTTCCAATCTTTTCTGATACATAGATAGCTTTGCAGGGTTTTAATCAATGAGTATGTGCCACTTGTGTTTATGTTTTGTTTTGTTTTGTTTTTTTGCTTATTGATACCTCCCTTCCTTGTATCTACTTACTATCTTCAAGGTTACCTGCTATTAGATGAAACTGATATCTACAGTTTACTTCACCATTGGAATGTTTCTAGTCTTCCATGACCAAAAACAATGCTACTAGAAAGCTCTTTGTATACTTTTAAGAAATATGTCCCTATCCTAAGGAACTTGTATTACCATTTTTATAGCTCTTGTTACATTTCACCAGATCACGCCTGTGAAAATAGTCAATGCACAAAAAATAAATCCCTTGTATTTTTAATGTTTTATAACGGACAAACCACTTTCACAAAAATAACTTTGTTTAATCCTGATATCAGCACTGTGGGATAGATTTCTTTCCTTGATTGGGTTTAATAGTTTTATTGATGTAATGAGCAAAATTAACTCCCATGAAAGGTGTGATGCAAGAAGAGGGGATAATCAAAGAGACTGATAAACATGTTGGTAAACCTAAATAAACGATGCTTGTTAAAAAAATAACTTATTTAGGGGATTTCAAGACACTGGGGAATAAAAATACTTAAACAATGGTAATGTAGGAGATGGAGTGATCAGAGTTGGTGCATTTCACTGTTCCTGTACTGTTTAGAAGTTTTCTAAAGATCTTAATGTTTACTTATTTATTTATTTATTTATTTATTTATTTAGAGAGGAAGTGGGGGAGGGGCAGAGAGAGAGAGAGAGAGAGAGAGAGAACGAGAATCCCAAGCAGTGTCAGCACTGTCAGGGTGGAGCCCAATGTGGGACTTGAACTTACAAACTGTGAGCCAAAATCAAGAGTCAGACACTTAATGAACTGCTCAGGCACCCCCTAAAGATATTAACTTTAGATTTCAAAATAGGCATGTGAAAAACTTAAGAGTAACCACTAGAAGAATAGTTATAGAATGTACAACTTCCAAGCCCGTAGAATAAGAACAAGGGCATAAAAAATCTCAATCGATCCAGAAACCAGGAAAGGAGAAAAAGAAGCAAAGAAAACACACAGAAAGAGGTATGAGAAATATATCCAAATTTATCAGGAATCACAGTAATTGAAAACAGATTAAACTCGTCTATTAAAAGGCAGATAGTATAAAATATACTAAAAATAATCTATCGGCTATTTCAGGAGATACACATCATGCAAAATGACATTAAAAGGTTGAAAATCAGGGCACCTGGGTGTCAGTCAGTTAAGTGTCCGACTTCAGCTCAGGTCATGATCTCATGGTTTGTGAGTTTGAGTCCCATATTGGGCTCTGTGCTGACAACTCAGAGCCTAGAGCTTGCTTCAGATTCTGTCCCTCTCTCTTTGCCTCTCCCTTGCTTGTGCTCTATTTCTCTCTCTCAAAAATAAATTAAAAAACATTAAAAAAAAAAGGTTGAAAATCAAGGGATAGAGAGATATACTGGGCAAACACTAATCAAAAGAAAGTCAACGTATCAAAATATCAATAGCAGAAAAAGAAGAAGAATTTATGTCAGAAAATACTATAAGGAAAAAAGATTCACTAACAAGTATAAAATAGTATCTCATAATAGTTTTATTTTTCATTTTATTATGATACAAGCAAAATAAAACATTTTCCAGTAATAGTTTACTGAAAAATAAGGACTTGACTGGTTTGCCTTTTCAGTTCTTTTCATTTGTTTTCTTAGTTTTATAGTTTCCTACTGTTACAAAGTTTAATTTTTTTGGAATGGAGTCTGGATAGTTTGTCATATCAATTTATTCAGCTTGCTATTTTTTCCTGAATTATTTTTAAGTAAATTTCAGGAAGCATTACACTCCATCATTAACACTTCCATATGCACCTCAAAAAAGAATCATTTTCTTACAAAGCAAGATACTTTCGTGTCTAATATAATTAAATGAACAATAATAAATTTTTAGCATTTAATTTCTGGATTTCACCCAAATTTCTCTATGTATCCCCCAAATTCTTTTGACATCTCTATGTGCTAACCAGGATCCAACCCAGGACCATGTGTTGCTTTTTTTTTTTTTTAAGTCTTTTGGAATCTATCACAGTCCTTGTTTTAATGACACTGATCTGAGATCCTGGGCCAGTGTCTTCTAACACATCCCACCTTCCATATTTCCTTTATCCATCCTTGTGGTATTAGTAGCTTAATCCTTAAAGCTGTGATTGGATTAAAAATTTTTTTTCAAGTAGGCTTCACGCCCAGCACAGAGGCCAAGATGCTGAGATCAAGACCTCAGCTGAGATCAAGCCCTGAGATCAAGACTTGAGCTGAGATCAACAGTCAGATGCCCAGCAGATTGAGCTACCCAGATGCCCCTCAAGTTATTTTTTTTTAAACCAAACTGCATGTAAGATAATGTTGGGTATTTATTTTGTCCTAAGATCACAGTGGAATATAGTCAATAATATTGTATTAGTGTTGTAGGGTGACAGATGGTAGCTACAGTTGTGGTGAGCATAGCATATAGTATAAATTTGTTGAATCACTATGTTGTACACCTGAACTAATGTAACATTGTGTTACAATACTTCAGAAAAAAAAAGATCACAGCAGGAGACATATAAAGTCTGGTAATTTCATTGCTATTAATTCCTGGTAATTTCATTGCCAATCATTGCTAATTTCCTATGTTACTTTGAGTCATAAAATTTTCTTTTAAAAGTGGCAGTGGGGCACCTGGCTGACTCAGCCAGTAGAGCATGTGACTCTTGATCACTGTGATTTTGAGCCCCATGTTTGGTGTCGAGATTACTTAAAAATAAAAAATATTTTCAAAAAAAAAGTGGGGTAATTACATGTTGTGGCTTTACTCTTACTGCTGGCAGAAAATCTTCATCCACCTGAAACTTACAATGTTAAGTAAGATACAGGTTTGCTTTTTTCTTCCTACTGATATCCAAATATCCAAGCAATGCAAACAGTGGTAGCGGGGAAAAAATGGTCTTGGTGGTTACGCAACTATTTACATTTGTCAAAAGTCATACAACTGTACTCTGGAAAAGGGAGAATTTTATTGTTTGTAAGTTTTGCTTAAATAAACTGACTTTAAAAATAGGCTCTAATCTTTATTCATCTTTAAAATTACATTTAGTTTGTTACATAAAGCAGTACTGTGTAATTTCAATCTGTTGTGTTCCATTAGTAACTTAAAATACGTATTATGATAACTGAGCTTTCACATTTCTTAGTACAGCAAGAGACTACTCACTGGATTTCCCTACTTGCATCTTTTGAGGTGAATTTTTTAGTTTATGTATTAAATTCTGCAATCATTGTCTTGGGATTGTGTGGAGGACATTTCCTACATTTTTCTAGCTCAATAATCCGAAGTTTTTGGATTCTATAGAATCCAACTAAAGTTCTATTAATGTCTTCCGTTATTGTCTTGTAATTTCTGTAATTTTTCCTATAGACCCTTGCATGGGATATCCCTCCATTAAGTTGGGTTCCAAAAAGCAACATTCAGTCATTTTTGAGTAATTTCTTTCCCTTATTTTACTTTAAACTTTTTTTTATCATAGAAAACTTAAAAAAATTTTAATATACAAAAAGCTGTACATACTTTATACCACTTGATGACTTTGGAAGTAAGTATACACCAGTGAAATCATCACCATAACCAATCCCATTGGGATATCCGTTACCTTCAAAAGTTTCCTCCCAACCTCATTTTTAACTTAAAATTTGTTTAAGAACACTTACCAGAAGATCTACCCTCTCAGCAAATTTTATAGTATTATTATACAATACAGTATTAACTATTGGCACTAATGGTCTCTCATTATTCATCTTGCATAACAGAATCTCTTAAAAAGGTGTGTATTCTTGTGTCCGTACTCATAGGAGTGGGTTTCCTTCACAAGTTTGCATACCATTTTGTAGTTTTGTTAACATCATTCGGCTTTTGGTCTACAACAGTTCTCAAACTTTTGGTCTTTAACACCTCGCTACTCTCTTAAAAATTACTGAGGACCCCAAAGAGCTTTTACGTGTTACATTGGAAATTAAAATTGAGATTTTTTTTTAAGCACCACGCACACATTCTATTAGCCGTCATCGTGGTGGCGTCACTACACATCACGCGAGTAAAGGAGAGAAAGATCATGAGAAAGGCCAATGACGTCTTAATATTGTTAGAAAACGGTTTCGACATTAGAGGACACCGCAATCCTTCCCATTCCAGGCGTCCCGGGATCACACTTTGATAACTACTATTTGTCACCAAGTGTTCGTCGTCCTCAGAGTTAGCGCTTCTCAAGGCTGCCCAGCACCCGGCAAAAGGCCAAAACGCACAGCCACCGGGCAACGAGCCCGGCACCCAACGCACCCGGCCGGAACTACTCCCGGAAGCCAGAGCTGCGCGCGCACCGCGAGCCCCCGACTTCCCGGCGTGCCCCTGGCCTGCGGCGTAAATGCACGTCGGTCGTGGCGGCCCACGTGATCCGCGGGGCCGCCGCGGCGGGAATCTGTGAGTCGGCACGCCTGTGGGGTCCCTCGGTGTGTGGTGTGTGTCTGCCGCGCGCAGCCCCGGCCCGGCCCCCACCCCCGCTCTCGTTCGTCAGGCGGGAAGGAAGCAGGTGTGGGAGGAAGAGTTCAGCCAGAGGCTTCGCTCCTACCTGGAGCTTCACGACCGGGAGACTCACGAGTCCTCCCGGCCCATCGCTCGCCCTCTCGCGGCACCGCTAAATCCTGGTGGGCCGGGGCTCTAGGCCACTGGTGTTGAGAAAAGAAACATTTGCAAACATGTCCCGGATCGAAAAGATGAGCATTCTGGGTGTGCGGAGTTTTGGAATAGAGGACAAAGATAAGCAAATTATCACTTTTTTCAGCCCCCTCACAATTTTGGTTGGACCCAATGGGGCGGGGAAGACGGTAAGTTCTCAGTAGCAGCATTCAGTTTACGGGTCGCTACATCTGGCGAATCTGGAGGATAAAATGTTTGCAGGGCTCGCAACGCTGAGGACGAGAGGCCAGGCGTTCTGGGGCTCCGCGCTGGGTGCCCCAGGCAATGCGTGGGTCTCGGGCTGGGGCTCTGCCCCTGGGAGTGGCCGGGTGTGGGCTTCTGGCCCCGGCGACCTCAGGCGGGGACCAGACCCAGTCTCATAAGGGTATCGAGGCTCCTTGGGGGGACAGGGTGTACTTGATCCCAAAAGACCGCGAGCGCTCAGCGACCTTAGGTTCTTACACGAAGCCTTTTTGTCTGCATTGATGTTTAACACTCCCCTTGCGCCCAAAACATACCATTCACTTCCTGACCGTTGTCCCGTTATAGGAATTCCTTAGAAAGCTATAAAATATGATAAACCTAGGGCTTTCTGAGAAGAGTTTCTAAGTGTGCCGACGTCTAAGCATAATAAATGGGAAATAAATGACAAAAGGAAACTGATACCGTGAGGCCCAGTGTAGTTGAGAAACTGTATTTTGTTGTTAGGCTGCCCTTACCTAGTGAAAATAAAAAATTGGAGCATTTACTTTGACTTTTTAAGGCCCAGAGAATATTTAGAAATTTGAGATGGACCCTGGCGTGGCATGCAATTACAGGACAAGTACAGCCTGGAAGGGTGGCTCGAGAAAAAGCAGGGCATTCTAGCAGAGAAGACTAAATGAAGCAAGAAGCATCCAGAAAGAGATAAGATTTAGAGGAGAACCTTGAATGCCACACTCTTGTCTACTTTTGTTTATGTGAAAATGTCACTATTTAATGAATGACTGTTGTGTTCCTAGAATTGTATTAAGTGCTGTACTTACGGAAGGGAGACTAAGGTTTATGAACGCCAGCTGTCTGATCACAGGTGTTTTACTTCACCATTAATTAACTCTGTGACTGGGCGAGAGTGGCCCAAGTGGTTTGCGCTTTAGTTTTCTCATTTATAAAATGGACATAAAGTGTTTTCTACAGTCTAGGATTAATGTGAAAATTACTGGTTAACGTATATATAAAAAGTGGTTAGTACAATACCTGGCACATTTATAAGGCCTGTGTAACTATTAGCCATTTTTAAAAATTGAACCTAAAAAAATTTTTGGTTTTGTTTAAGTGTAATGGATACATGAAATTTTAAGATACTTAAAGCATATGTCAGGGTGACTTAATATACTGTACCTTGTGAAAGGATCACTCCTATTTCGTTATTTAACACATTTGTCACTTCATTGTTTTTTTTGTTTTTTTTTTGTTTTTGTAAGAACATTTATACCCTCAGCATATTTCGGCAAATTATCAACTATGGTAACCATGTTTTACATTAGCCATTGTTACTAAATTAGTTTAAAGGATTTTAATTGGAAATTGAGGACTTTTTAAAAATATTTTTTTTATTTTCGTATACATTTTTAATTAGTAGCTTTTCCGTGAACGTACAGCAGTTACTTATTCTTTAATACCTAATCATATCTGTATTATAGGTTTTATAATGTCAAATTTTATCTGGTCGTATCTTTTATAGTTTTTCCGGTAAATAATATTTTTATAATTAACATCTCATGATAAACTTCTTTGGTTCTTTTATAACTAAATGATATAATTTTCTATTTTTTTAGACCATCATTGAATGTCTAAAATATATTTGTACTGGAGATTTTCCTCCTGGAACTAAAGGAAATACATTTGTTCATGATCCCAAGGTAATGATGCTAGTAAACTTAAATATCTTTAAAATAAATTTTTATAATTAACAAAGCAATAAGGCTATTGTAGAAAACCTGGCAATAGAAAACTCTAAAGAGATAGAAAAGTCTACACACAGTTTTAGCCTGCATTGAAACCCACTGTTAACATTTTCCTGTATTTTACTCTGCTTTACATACAGACTTAGCTGAAGTCATACTCTAATTTTGTATTCTGATGTTTTTTCCTCACTTAATATCATAAGGTCCCCGTCATTAAAAAATATATTAAATTCTCAATCTAGGTGTTTGGCATAGGGTTGCTTCTTCTAATCTTTACACTTTGTGTATGTCTGAAATATTTCCTGCTTAAAACTTGTCACCTATTAGGAACATTTTTAATATTTCTATACTACATATTTTGGCCTGTAGGTTTTTCTTATGTATGTAGTGGTTTCATGTGCTTCTCTCAGTTATCTGCCATCCTCTCCCTTAATAGATTGTTGTATATTTCTCCCAGGTTTTTTTTCTGTGTTTATACAAACATATCTGTGTGAATATATGTAAATACACTCAAACGTAAATATTTCAGTACACCAGTAGCATTTTATTGTGCTCTTTTACAAATCGAGTATTTAGTGACACACTGCAGATATGTTAATATATATACACACTTTTCTTTCATTGGTTTTAATTACTAATCCACTGAGTTTATATTGTGTAGTTTATTCACTTGGCCCCCTATTGGTGGTTATTTAAATTCTTTTCCACTTTTGTATGACTAAAGGTAACTACTAATGAAAGTAGATACTTTTCTCTTAGAGATAGCAAAATCACTTAGTACATTGAGTCCTCTCTGCAGTGACTATTTCACATTTTCTCTCTTCATAAACCTGCAATGTTCTCTCCTTAGTTGATGATCTTGGCCTGTAATTTGTTGAAAAAAATGTAATTTATTGAAAAAAGGGATCAGATAGAAAGTACCTCATCTTCCGAAATTGAAATCTTCCAAACTGCCCTTCATTTGTACTTGTACTATTTTTGCTTTTGTATTAAAGGTAAATTGTTTACTGTTTTATCTAAATGTCAACCCACTCTTTTGTAGGCTGGATCCAATCAGTCCCTTTTGTCAACACAAGCATTTTGCTTTTCAGTTACCCATCTTCTGAATTAGCAGTTTGTCCTTCTTTAGAGGATCATTCCTATCATCACGCTCTGGTAGCTCCAGTCTACTAACAAAAAAAAAAAACCCAAAACTCTCCCTTTATTCCAAATCACTTTGTGGCTACTACCTCTGTTCACGTTTATAGCTAAATTTACAAGAGGTATATGTACTCATGTCTTCAGTTCATTGCTTTCCGTTTTCTCCTTAGCCTGTTCTGTTCACGTTCCGCCCCCCCCCCACCTCGCTAAAATTACTACTCAAAGCTGCCAGTAATCTTCATGTTGCCAGATAAAGTGGTCATTTTCTAATTCTCAGTCACTTTCCAGAAGATTTAATAGAGCTTCTTAATTCCCTTTTTAAAAAACATTGCTCTCTTGGCTTCTGTGGCACCATAATCTCATACCTCCTTTTTCACTGGCCATATCTTAGTCTCCTTTGCTGAGTCTATTTTTGCCTGACTCTTCTTCGGTCAACTCATTCATTCTTAGAACCTTAAATATTTGTTACATGCAGATGATTTCCAATTTATATATCTAACCCAAATTTCTTTCCTAAACTCTAGAGATAGATAGATAGCTCGATAGATATAGATAGATACACTGTTTGGATGTTTAATGGTCATCTCATGAATATGTTCAAAACAGAACTCATGGTTCCCTGTTCTCCTGTTCCTTTCGCATTCTCAAGCCTGGTGCTACCTCCATACTCTCCAGTTTCATAAATGATTTTGTCATCTACACATATGCTCATGACAAAACCTGTGTGTCATCCTTTGATTGATTCCTTCATCTTCCTCTGTTGCCAGTTCATAAGTAGTTCTTACCTAATCCTCTCAAATATGTCCACAGATACTTATCTGGCAAGGGACATACCATGATCATGAAGTGGTTGTCCCAGGGTCAGGCTCATCCATTGCATTAAAAATAATGTCCAGAATTTGTCCCTTCATTCCATCTTCATTCTTCCTTTCCTGGTCCAGGCCACCTTCCTCTTTCCTTTGAACTATATTAGTATTCTCCAAACTTGTTGTCCTGCCTTCATTCTTGAAGTTCTCTCATTTCCAAACAGCAACTGGAGTTACCTTTTAAATACTCACTCTAGAAGGCATGAGTCATTCACAGTCTGAGAGAATAACATTCCAGTCAGTGTTAATGCTAAGTGCAAAGTTGCTGAAGTGGGAGCGTGCTTCATGTATTCAGGGAAACACAAGGAGGAGCAAAATGGCAAGGAAACTGGTAGAAAATTAAGTCACAGAGATAAAAAGGCCTAGGTTCTGCAGGCCCTTGGTTTCTGTTCTCATTTAAATAGGAATTTACTGGAAAATATTGAGGACGAAAAGGGCATAGTGTGTATTTTAAAGCAATCAGTGTGGCAGCTGAGAGAAGACTATTTACAGTGGTAAAGGTAGAAGGATGGAGACTAATAAAGGAGATTTTTTGGTAATTCAGGTGAGATATATTGGTCGTTTGATTAAGGTGGTAATGGTAGAAATGCTGAGAATGCTTGGATTTGGCATGCATTTTAAGGGTAGTATCAACAGATGAGTTAATGATCTGAATAATGGTTTATGAGAGAAGTAGAAGCATCAAACATAACTCCCAAGTTTTTTGACTTGAAAAACTAGGTAAAATAGTGTCACCGTTTATTGTAATGAGGAGACTCTGGAAAAGGAAATTTGGGTGGCTCCGGTGTAAACATGTAGATTTGGAAGATCTGTTAGATATCGAAAATATCCAATAGGCAAATAGAAGTATGTCCAGGAGACAGGCTCAAGCTAGAGAAAGACTAATTAGGATACATCATTGATGTATACAGTTAGTTATCAAAATTTTTAAAGCCTGATGCGATCACATAGGGAGTGAATGTCGAGAAGAGGTGGAAGATCTTAACCTAGAGCACGTTGGCATTTAGAAATAGGGATGAGGGGGAAGCACTAGAAGATACTGATAGAACAAGTGGTAAAGTAGGGAAAACTGGGAGAGTGGGGTCTCGGAAGACAAAAGAATGAAGTGTGAACAAGAAAGGAGATAACAAACTGTTTCAAATACGTTGATACCTCAAGTAAGAGGAATGTTGGGCTATGTGGAGGCCATTAGTCATCTTGACAAAACCAGTTTCCGTAATGTGAGAAAACAAGGTAAGGAAGTGAAACATAGAATTGTTCTGTGAGTTTGCCATGAGTGGAAAGAAGGAAGTAGCTGAAAAGGTTTGCAGACTCAAGGAGAGTTTTATGGCTATTGTTCTTGTTTTGTTACTATTTTTGTTGTTGTGCTTCAGGATGTTTCCATGTTGATTGATGCCTGTAACATCTCTGACAATTTCAGTCTATCACCCATTCCCCTTCCCAAGTGAAAAGAGCTATTTTTCCTCAGTTGTCTACTCATGTCGTCCCTCCGGTTCTTCTGGCCTTGGTGGTTCAGCTTTCCTCAGTTAATACTCACTTTACAGCTCCTCTCATTTCCCAGATCTGAGCTCCCACCCACACTGTTTTGTTCATCAGCTCTTTTTCCTTGAATCGCTCACAACTGCTCTTGTGGATGGAGCTATTCCCTTCACCTGAATTGCCCACCTCCCCCCAGTTTTCCCATCATGCTTTGTTCTTCTCATCATTTCAGTTCCTCTATTATATTCAGCGTCTCTTGGTCTTTTGTTTTCCTTGCTTTAATTTGTCCCTGCACGTAATAATGTTTACCTTATCTTAAACACCTCAACTTTGCTTTTGCTCCTTACCAGTCTTCCATTGTTTCTCTCTTCTTAGGAACTTTGATTTCCCTATTGCTCCATTCACCTACCTTCCCCCCTTTCTCCTCTACTTCTTTAAAACTTTTGACTACCTCAGTCTTTCCAGTTCTTTCTTTGACCTCGTTTGCATCTCTTCAGTTGACCTGAACCCTGGGAAGCTCAAGTCTCTGTTTTCTGCGTCTTACAACTTTTGTTTTGCTTCTGGCTGATTTTGTAAACTAACCAGATGCTATTTTCCACAGCTGTTTCTTTATCACATATTGCTCCCATATTTGTATGGGTTTTTTTTAAGTTTATATATTTATTTGAGAGAGAGAGAGAGAGAGTATGTGTGTGTGTGTGTGCATGAGGGTGCACATGAGCAGAGGAGGGACAGAGAGAGGAGAGAGAGAATCCCAAGCAGGCTCTGCACTTTGAGCTCTATCTCAGGAACCGTGAAATCATGACCTGAACCAAGCTCAAGAGTCAGACGCTTAACCAATTGAGCCACCCACGTGTCCTCCCATATTTGTGTTTTTAGACGCTATAGGATTTAATGTTTTTTAATGTTTATTTGTTTATTTATTTATTTATTTTTGAGAGAGGGAGAGACAGAATGCAAGTCGGAGCGGGGCAGAGAGAGAGAGAGAGACACAGAATCAAAAGCAGGCTCCAGGCTCTGATCTCTCAGCACAGAGCTTAATGCGGGGCTTGTACTCACAAACAGGACATCATAACCTGAGCTAAAGTTGGATGCTTAACCAACTGAGCCACCCAGGTGCCCCACAAACACTATAGGATTTAAACCATGTGGGATAAATATGGGATAGAGCATTTGTAGATTGATAGAAATGACTCTGGATAGAGGGGAAAAAATTAATGCAGGAGAGGGTATAATTCCAGAGTTAAATCCTTGAGTAGGCAAGCAGAGACAGAATCCATTGCCTGACTGACAGAGTTAATAGGAGTATGCACTGTTGATCCAGTGTAAGAGGATGATGGACAGAGTATGTAATTGTTAAATTTAGTGGTGAGAGAATAAATCAGTGGTTTTTTGATTGTTTCTATATTCTCAGTGGAAAACAGAAGTGAAATTGTTAGCTGAGGCTGGGAGAAGGGGTTGATTGAGGCTAGAAAAAGTGTAAGCTCAAAGCGTAAGTTGATTAGAGAAGTGTTAGAGGGTTAGGTGACAGTGTCACTGGGTCACTTGAGGTTTGTGGGTGAAAGTTTGTAAGGAGACTAGTTGTGTTTCTTCTGTCTAGTTCAGCGGCTCAATGGTAAGCACAGATCAAGTTGGAAAGTCGGATTTAATCAAGCCCTAGGTAAAGTTGGAAAGTAGGAATTAATCTGTTGCTTGGTAAGTAGAGTAGAGTGAAGAGAATAAGAAGCAACTTCCCCATTCCCCGCCTGTGGACATCTTACTCACCCTTCTCAGTCTCTGATAGTCTTTACCAGCTGGCCTCTTGTAGGGATGCCGTCTCTAATCTACGATTTGAATTACCCCAGCACACTTTTTTCCTCCTTTGGATTCCCTCAACGTTTTCAGGCTCTGAAATCCCACGTTATGCCTTCCCCCATTGTGGATACCCTTTTCCCCCTAAGCTCGCTCATCCCTACTCATGGATGCCCTTTTTATCCTGTTTGAACTCTGATACCCTTGGACTCTTGAAACCCTCTGCCAAGCTGCCTATGTGGACACCCTTCTCAGCCTAAGTAGTTATCCTGTTCTAGATTGAGTTTCCATGTCCCCCTACCTTCAGTTGTCATGCACACATACATTCTTCTACCCCATTGTTGGAAGATGGTTTTCTAACTAGATTGTTTGGAAAGGGAAGGGCTTACAGTATTTTTTGTTTTATTCTTTTGGGTAGAAATTGTTCTAAAGTTAATATGTATTTCTCTGCCTTAAATCTAGATCACTCTTTTTGAAGATCCTCTTCCTCAGTAAGCTCACCAACAATACTGTGATTGAAATGCTTCAAGATACCCTTTCCTTAAATTCTGCTTACTAATTTGATACTGGTCTAGTAGCTAAGTTCTAAAAGGGTAAATGCCATGAATAATGTATATGTGTATTTGACCTACTGGTAGGAAATGTTGTAAACAAATTAACTCATTTCTGGTACATAGATGGATAATTACTTTACTGTGAATTAAGAACTCAGCAACTATTTGCCTTGGGCTGAAATGATAGCATCAAGTCCCTGGGCTTTCACAACTAAATATCAGTGTCTGGCCATTTCCTCACTGAGATGTTCAAATCCTAAGAGGCTACTAGTTTTTTTTTCTTTTATTAAGTTTGTCTTTTTAAGTTTAGTTGACATACAATGTTATATTAGTTTCAAATGTACAACCTAGGGATTCAACAGTTCTGTATGTTACACAGTGCTCACCGCTATAATTGTAGTTAACAGCTGTCACCACACTAAAATGTTTCTACAGTATAATTGGCCTCATTCTCTATGCTGTACTTTTCATCTCTGTGACTTACTTACAACTGGAATTTTGTACCTTTTAATGCCTTTCGTATATTTTACTCATTCGCCTACCTCCCTCTCCTCTGGCAGCCACCAGTTCTCTGTATTTTTGAGTTTGATTCTGTTTTTAAAATTTGTTTTTTAGATTCCACATGTAAATGAAATCATATGGTATTTGTCTTTTTGTGTCTGACTTATTTCATGTAGCATAATACCCTCTAGGTCCATCCATGTTGTTGCAAATGACAAGATCTCATTCATTTTTATGGCTGAGTAATACTCCAGCATATGTATATACCACATCTGTATGCATTCTTCTCTAGATGGACACTGGTTGCTTTCATATCTTGGGTACTGTAAATAATGCTGCAATAAACATAGCTGTGCTTTAGGTCTTTTCAAATTATGTTTTCATTTTTGGAGGGTAAATACCTACTAGTGGAATTACTGGATCATAGAGTCTTTCTATTTTTAATATTTAAAGAGCCTCCATACTGTATTCCACAATATTTGCACCAATTTACATTTCTACCAACAGTACATGAGGTTCTCCTTTTCTCTTCATCCTCACCAAAACTTATTCCTTACCTTTTTGATAGTAGTTACTCAGACTGGAGTGAAGTGATAGCTCATGGTGGTTTTGATTTGTTTCCCTGATGATTAGGGATACTGAGCATTTTTTCCATATGTCTTTTGGCCATCTGTATGTCTCTGGGCAAATATCAGTGTATTCAGGTTCTCTGCCTATTTTTTAATCCGATTATTTGGGGGGTTTTTTGTGGTGTTGAGATGTATGAGTCGTTTATATGTTTTGAATACTAACCTCTTATCAAGATACATCATTTGGAAATATCATCTCCCATTTAGTAGGTCGCCTTTTTGTTTTTTTTTTAATAGTTTACTTAGTTGTGCAAAAGCTTTTTATTTTGTTGTAGTACTGTTAGTTTATTTTTGCTTTTTTCCCCTTGCCTGAAGAGACATATTCATAAATATGTTGGTAGGGCTGATGTTCACAGGATTACTCTGTTTTCTTTTAGGAGTTTCATGGTTTTAGGTCTCATATTTACGTCTTTAATCCATTTTGAGTTTATTTTTGTGTATGGTAAAAGAAAGTGGTCTGGTTTCATTCTTTTGTAAGTAGCTGTCCAGTTTTCCCAGCATCGTTTATTGATGAGACTGTCTTTTCCCCCATTGTATATTCTTGCCTCTTTTGTTATAGAATTATTGACCATATAAGCGTGGGCTTATTTCTGGGCTCTCTATTCTGTTGATCTGTGTGTCTGTTTGATTATTGTAGCTTTGCAATATTTCTTGAAATTTGGGATTGTGATACCTCCAGCTTTGTTATTCTTTCCAAGATTGCTTTTGCTCTTCAGGGTATTCTGTGTGTGGTTCTATACACATTTTAGGATTATTCTAGTTCTTTGAAAAATGCTGTTGGTATTTTGATAGGAATTGCATTGAATCTTTAGATTGCTTTAGGTCATACGAACATTTTAACAGTATTCTTTCCATGAGCATAGCCATCTTTTCATTTGTGTCATCATGAATTTCTTTCATCATTGGCCTACGGTTTTTAGAGTTTAGGTATTTCACTTCCTTGGTTAAATTTATTCTTGGGTATTTTATTCTTTTTGGTGCAGTTGTAAATAGAATTGTTTCCTTAATTTTTCTTTCTGCTATATTGTTATTAATGTATAGAAATGCAATGGATTTCTGTATGTTAATTTTGAATCATGCCACTTCTGAGCAGCCAGTCCAGCAACTTTTCTCTCCTGACTTCTACCTCCTATGCTGAAGCTCTTGTGTAGGCTGTCTTCCTGTTTGTCCTGGAATACTCTCTGCCTCCTGTCTTGCCTCCGTCAGTTCAGTCTGTTTATTTTAAAGGCAAAGTGATTCGCTTAAAATGCACATTGACTGCATGCCTTTCCTCTGGATTAAACCCCTCAGAGGCTTTCCATTGCCTTAAGTTCAAAGCCCTTAACATGTTTCAGAAGGCTCTTAATTACCGGAACCATTTTCTGTCTCCACTCCCTTTCCCCTATGTTCTGTACCGTACTTTGTGAAATTACTTTAGCTGTTCAGTGACTCAGATCTTTTCATCTGGCTACGACCCATCTGTCAGTTCTCAGTTTAAACATTGACTTCCTTTAGAGACCCTTCCTAGAATTCTCCTAGGTAGATTAGATGCCCTTACTTTGTGTTTCCAAAGCATCCTGTACTTCTTACGACACCACTTTTTCTACTCTTCTGTTTAACCTAACATACTTCAAAGGAAAAAGTGTCTTTCTTTTTGAAACAAAACAACAGATGGAAGCTACAAGTGCTTAATAAATTTGTGTTTAATTTTTTGAATGATTTGATGAATTAATACCAAAGGTAGGTTTATGCCAAAAGTTATTGAAAGACCAATAAAACATAGTCTGTAATTTAAAAAATGCAGGATTCATGACTTGTGGTTTTGGTTACAGTTGAGTAATAAGTATCATGCTTGTGCTCCCAAGATAAACAACTATAAAAGTGAAACAAAAAAATTAAAGCAGCTGTTTTCAGGCATTGGACAACAGATGGCACAGGGCTGTGATCTTTGAGAAAAGAAAGATACATGAAGTGACTACACATTCATTCTAGCTTTCTCCCTAGGGAAATTTTGTAAACTTTGGCACATAGAATTAGAACCCAACAGAGAATAATAGTATTGCCAGGTAGATGAAACAAAGGTAGAAGTGTGTGTTTGCTCATGTGACTGTAAATTACGGAATAAGATACGGGAGGGATTGCTGTGCAGAGATGGGCACCAGAAATCTGTGTAGGAGACTATTGAATCTTTGGCGAGATACTAAGCTACACATGTCCAGGACAGGACTCAGCGAGGGCTAGAGGAGAATAACTACTGGGGTAGAGGAATGGGACTGTGAGCTGAATGCATATTCTAGAGGTTACACACTGCTGGGTGACATTTGAATTGTGATATGCCAGAGTAGGGAGGCCTTATGGAACTCCCCAGCTTTCTTTTGAGACCTCAGAAGGGCCATCAATGTCTCCCTGTTTTGTAGGAAATATTGATGGGACATCAAATCAACAACTTAGTCTCATGTGGTTCACAGAGGAAATGTTTTGTATACTGTATTTCTGCTTTTCTGTAAGCTTCTCTGTGTTTTAAAAATTATTTTGGAAAACACTTGGGATACTTAAGAAGCTAAAATTTATTTATTTGAAAAATCCACACACCTGTTGTCTTAATGCTGAATACCAGAGGTAGAAAATAAACACTTTTAGTAAATCAGTTATAGAGTGTTCTTGGGGTGCCTGGCTGGCTTAGTTGGTTGTTTGACTCTTGATTTTGGCTCAGGTCATGATCTCATGGTTGTGGGATTAACCCCCTCATCAGCTCTGCACTGGACATGGAGACTGCTTGGGATTCTCCCTCTTTCTCCGTCTCCCTCCCTCCCTCCTTCCCTCTCCCCCCCACTCCTCCCCTGCTTGCACACATGCACTCTAACCGCCACCCCTCAAAAAATTAAAAAAGACAAAGTGTTCTTTTCCTCTTGTATACTGAATAGCATCTAAAAATGACACATTATAGATGTTTAAGTTTTTCTTTTTCTCATTTTTGGCAAGATTACTCGTGTCTTTTCTTTCAGAACTAACATTCTGATGCTCATTAAGGTATAATCTTTACCTGTTTACCTTTAAAGGTTGCTCAAGAAACAGATGTTAGAGCCCAGATTCGTCTGCAGTTTCGTGATGTAAATGGAGAACTTATAGCTGTGCAGCGATCTATGGCGTGTACTCAGAAAAGCAAAAAGACAGAGTTTAAAACCCTGGAAGGAGTCATTACTAGAACAAAGTAGGTGTTTATTTTATATTTGAATATCTGTCCATTTTCTCTCATTTATATTCATAAGATTTTGGGTGTTTTCCCATAACTTTATTTTAGAGCACATTATTAATTTTTTTAAACAGACTTTATTTTTTAGAGCAATTTCAGGTTCTCAGCAAAACTAAGCAGAATAGAGTTCCTCTATATTCCCTGACCCTGCGCATGCATAGCTTCATCCACTATGAACAGTTATTGTAGGATCTCTTTATCAGTTAAACAGAATGATCCCGTCAAAGATTTAGTGATAATGCTGCATTCCTTTGAGTAATTTATGAACGGTTGCTCACTTGAAGGTGTGCAATCTCTCAAATATAGATTGAATAAATGGAAAATGCTAGTATCGTGTGTAGGAATGGGTGAGGTGAGAAGCCTACAAACTGTTACCCTTTGAACTGTCACCTGTATTAGAGGCACATTATCATCTTTAATGGGTTTGGATTTCGGAATTAGCCTGCCTTGGATTCAAGGCTTTATCCTTGTTGAACAAATTTCTTAACTGTCACCTTACTCCACTCTTTCACCTGTTTATTTGTTCAACTAGTTAAATAATTCCTTTAAATTCTAACGTTTAGCACCTATTATGTGCTAGAGGCAGTATATTAGCTACTAGCTTCTCAAGCGCGTTGGGTTTCCTTGGCATTTAAATACACTCAGGTCAATTTCATTCCACACAAGTTACTTTCTCCATTTTCCCCTTTACAGTCAGTCTTCTCAGAAGAGTTGTTGATAATCACTGTCTCTGTTTCTGTTTTTCGTTCCTTCCTCCTCTAGCCCCATTCCTTTACTGAAACAGCTCTAACTGAGGTCAGAAATACCCTCTGTGGTAATTAGGATAATGGTATTGCTTTACTAAATAGATCTCATTGAAATCCTGTATTTTTTTCATTTGTAAAATAGGGATTCATTATTATTATTTATATTTTAGGAGGATTGAGCTAATGCATATAAAATGAGAGCTCATGTATTAATTTTCTATGACTGCATAACAAACCACAAACTCAGTGGCTTAAAACAACAGACATTTATTATCTTATAGTTCTGTAATTTAGGAATCCAAATTGTGTCTCACTGGGTTTAAATCAAGGTGGTGGCAGGTCTATGTTCCTTTCTGAAGGCTCTACAGAAAATCTGTTTCTGCATCCTTTCTGCATCTTTTACAATCCACTCACAAAACTTGACTCATGGCCCTCCATCTTCAAAATCAGCAATAGTGGGCAGAGTTCTTATAGTACATCACTCTGACATCCTCTTCTGCCTCCCGCCTGCTTAAGGACCCTTGTGATTGTGTTGGACCCACCCAGATAATCCAGGGAGGGTCATCTCTCTACTCTGGGTCCAGATGATAAAGCAACCTTAACTCCATCTGTAATCTTCATTCCCTTTTGCCTTGTAACCTGACACACTCACAAATTCCAAGGGTTAGAATATATATATTTTTGAAGGGCCATTGTTCTGTGTACTGTAACCCAGTAAATGGCAGCTATCAATAACTTCTCGAAGATCTTTTTCAAGACTTGCATGGCATGACACTGTTCTCTCTCTCCCTTACAGCCACATCCTACCCAGCTAATAAAGGTAGAGGTTCCACAGGCTCATTCCTAGATCCCCTCCTATTTTTGTTCTATATTCTCTTTTTAGATAATCTCATTCATACCCGTTACTCAAATTACTGTCTATTCATAGGTGACTGACAGATTTAGGTTTCCAAACCCATGTACCCGACTGTCTCTCTCATTTTTACCAGCCCTTCCAAAGATACCTCAGATTCAACATGTTCAAAACCAAGCTCATGAGTCTTTCCCCTTGACCCGTCTTAAAAGATCTCCCACTGTGTGCTCCTCTTGCAGTGCTCCTCATTGCAGCGCTCCTCATTGCAGCAAATGGTACTACAATCCATCCAGTGGCACAAACCAGTACCCTCTCTATATCTTGAAACCTCCTTGCTTTTTATATTTAGTTCATTACCAGGTCCTATGGATTTAACCTAAATGTCTGTTGAGTCCATTTATTTTCCTTCAGTACAATGACCATTCTAGTTCAGGCTACCATAATTTTTCCCTGGTCTAATGTGATAACCTTCTGGTCTGTGTCCATTTTGTCCCCATACAGAACATTCTCAGTGTATTCAGTGTACTGTTTTCAAAATATGTATTGGAATATATAAATAACAGTAAAAACAGATAATGTGTTTGCCCTCCTAATCTAGCTATTAACAGATACTGCACAGAAGATATAAAGAAAATGTTGAATTTGTCCTTCCCATGAAAGATACTGAAAGATCTCTTGAAATCCAAGGGCAGAAATGCTCTTGGCCCTTGGTATAATGATGTAGGGAACTCATTTAAAAGACCCTAAGACACTTCTCTCTAGTGGATTGCTTTGTCAGTGTGACCTTAGAAGTTGAGGTCTACTGATTAAGAATCCTTTTTGAATTTGTTTAGATGGGCATCACTAAAGTTTCCTTTATTCTCCTTTTACAGTGTGTCTTACTGAACAATCCCTATCCTAACACTGCAGTCTTTAGATGATTTTGCTTAAGCACGTTATCTGTCTGCTGTGAATCATCATGTTTTATTTTACTTTTGTTAAAGTCTCTTAGTTTTCTTATTTTTAAGTTCTGGGGTTGGAAGATAATTTATTTTTCTCTACTTACTGTCTGTAAATATTTTAAATGACTATATTTAAAAATCCAAACATGTAGAACAATTAGTTCTGATATCTTTTCCTCTCCCTCCTTGTTTTACATACTTTTTCATTATTGAATTGCTGAATCCTTAAGAGTTAAACTTTTTACCATAAGAAAGCTATTGTAACAGGGGGTCGATGAGGGCACTTTTTTTTTTTTTTTTTACAAGTACAACGTAAAGGATTAACTAAGCAATTAGAATAGGTACAACAGAAGGGTTTTTTTTAAACATAAATTCTTGATTTTTGTTTTCTGTAGGCATGGTGAGAAGGTCAGTCTCAGCTCTAAGTGTGCAGAAATTGACAGAGAGATGATAAGTTCTCTTGGGGTTTCCAAGTCTGTGCTAAATAATGTCATTTTTTGTCACCAAGAAGACTCTAATTGGCCTTTAAGTGAAGGAAAGGCTCTGAAGCAAAAATTTGATGAGATCTTTTCAGCAACAAGGTTTGTAACCTTTAGTGAGACTTTATAACCCCGTAAGTTATTGAGCCATGGTTGCAATTTGGATGCTTCTTTTTTAAAAGATAAAGTTTTAAAAGTAAAAAAGTCATCAGTTATTACCTGTCATCCAGTAGCAACCAGTGAGCATATTTCCATTCTGTTTTCTTTCTGTGCATTTTTATTTACCTGCTTGATAGTTTATATGTAACGTTTTCATTTACCATTAGATCATAAGCTTTTCCTAAGTTATTAAAAACCCTTTGTAAATGTAATCTTAATGACTATGTTATATTCCGTTATTGGAACCTACTGTATTTACTTGGAAAGAAGTTTGATTTTTATTTAATATCTTCAAAGGTACATTAAAGCTTTAGAAACACTGCGGCAGGTACGTCAGACACAAGGTCAGAAAGTAAAAGAATGTCAAACAGAACTAAAATATTTGAAGCAAAACAAGGAAAAAGCTTGTGAGATACGTGACCAGATTACTACTAAGGAAGCTCAGTTAACATCATCAAAGGAAATTGTCAAATCCTATGAGAACGAACTTGATCCATTAAAGGTAATCTGATTTCTTTTATAAGAAAGTCACATTTTATGGCGGTAGCACTCACCCCTAAAGCACTTTATTTTTACATAAACTTGAATGGTGTATATATTTCTTGAAAAAATTATCAGACACTATATAATGTTAATATCTTAGGTCTGTATTAAATGGTTAGTCTTAAAGTTGCTCAAAGAGTTTGGATTTGAGAGTAAACAAATTTGTACCATCCTAGTAAGCTACTAGTATAGATCTTAAATATCACTGTAATGACCCAATCTTACACTTCTGTATTCTTAAGGAGATTTTTTTAATTGACATCTTTCCAGGGAATTTTTATAATTTGCAAGATGTTTTTTGACATTGTACAAAATTTGGAATTGATGCATATGTTTGCACATAAGTACAGCTTTCTAAACTCCTGTGGTCTATAAGATAGGCCTTAAAGAAATTTCATTCATTTATTTCATAAATATTTATTGTGTATTTCCTGTGTGTGAGGGCATACAGTATATACTGTGCTTAGGGCTGCAGGTAGTAGCAGAACTACAACGGTGTCCTTGTCCTTAAAGTGTTTCTAGGCTAAGTAAGAGCATTCTTGAAAGTGGCTATTTTCTAGATTTCTCATAGTGGAAGGTTCTTTTTAACCATTTAAAAGTTACTAATTTGGGCTTTTAAATTGGTCTATGAATACTGATATAGATTATTTATTTACTTATTTGTTTAACGTTTTAAAATTTTTTCCTCTGGTGCTCATCATGACAAGTGTACTCCTTGATCCCCATCATCTATTTCATGCATCCTCCAACCCACCTCCCCTCTGGTAACTATCACTTGTTCTCTGTAGTTAAAAGTCTGTTTGTTTGTCTCTCGTTTTCTCTTGTTTTGTTAAATTTCACATATGAGTGAAATCATATAGTATTTGTCTTTCTCTGACTTATTCCACTTAGCATTATACTTTGTATCTCCATCCATGTCATTGCAAGTGGCAAGGTTTCATAATTTTTTATGGCTGAATAATATCCCACTGTGTATATACACCATATCTTTATTTATCAGTCAGTGGACACTTAGGATGCTTTCATATCTTGGGGATTATAAATAATGCTGCTATAAACATAGGGGTACATGTGTCCCCTCGAATTAGTGTTCTTGAATTCTTTCGGTAAATACCCAGTAGTGCAATTTCTGGATCATAAGATAGTCCTGTTTTTAACTTTTTGAGGAACCTCCTTACTGTTTGCCACAGTGGCTGGCTGCACCAATTTGCATTTCTACCGGCAGTATACAGGGGTTCCTTTTACTCCACACCCTCGCCAGCACCTTGTGATTTTAGCCATTCTGACAGATATGAGGTGATATCTCATTGTAGTTTTGATTTGCATTTCCCTGATGATAAGTGATGTTGAGCATCTTTTCATGTGTCTGTTAGCCATCTGGATTTCTTCCTTGGAAGAAGACTTTTGGATTATTTATTTTTTAGCTGCGAGTTGTATCAGTTCTGTATATGTTTTGGATATTAACCCTTTATTGGATATGTCATTTGCAGATATCTTCTCCCATTCCATAGATTGCCTTTTAGTTTTGATTGCTTCCTTCACTGTGTAGAAGCTTTTTATTTTGATGTAATCCCCGTAGTTTATTTTTGCTTTTGTTTCCCTTGCCTCAGAGGACCTATCTGGAGAAAAGTTGCTATGGTTGATGTCTGAGTAATTACTGTCTCTGCTCTTCTTCTAGGATTTTTATGGTTTCAGGTCTCACATTTAGGTCTTCAATCCATTTTGAGTTTATTTTTGTGTATGGTGTAAGAAAGTGGTCCTGTTTCATTCTTCTGCATATTGCTGGCCAGTTTTCCCAGTACCCATTTGTTGAAGAGACAGGCTTTTTCCCGTTGGATATTCTTTTCTGCTTTTTTGAAGATTAATTGACCATATAATTGTGGGTTTATTTCTGGATTTTCTATTCTATTTTATTGATCTATGTGTCTACTTTTGTGGCAGTACTGTACTGTTTGATCATTATAGCTAGAGTACAGCTCTAGAACTGTGATGGCTCCAGCTTTGCTTTTCTTTTTCAAGATTGCTGTGGCTATCTGGAATTTTTTGTGGTTCCATTCATATTTTAGGATTGTTTATTCCCGGTTAATGAAAAGTGCTGTTGGTATTTTGATAGGGATTGCTATAAATCTGTAGATTGCTTAGGGTAGTAGGGACTTTTCAACAGTATTCTTCCAATCCATCAGCATGGAATTCTTTCCACTTTTTGTGTCATCTTGAGTGTCTTTCATCAGCGCTTTATAGTTTTCAGAATACAGGTCTTTCACCTCTTTGGTTAGGTTTATTCCTAGGTGTCTTATTATTTTTGGTGCAATTATAAATGGGATTTTGTTTTTATTTTCTCTTTCTGCTACTACATTATTGGTGTATAGAATTACAGTTGATTTTGGGGCACTTGGGTGGCTCAGTTGATCAAGTGTCCGACTCTTGATTTAGGCTCAGTTCATGATCTTATGGTTCAAGGGTTTGAGCTCCACATTGGGCTCTGTGCTGACAGCGCAGATTCTGCTTGGGATCCTGTCTTTGTCTCTCTCAGTCCTTCCCCCTGCTTGCTCTCTAACTCTCTCAAAAAAAAAAAAGAATTGATTTTGTATCCTTCAGCTTCACTGAATTTGTTTATCAGGTCTGGCAGTTTTTAGGTGGTCTTTTGGGTTTTCTTTATTTGTATAGTATCATGTCATCTGCAAATAGTGAAAGTTTTACTTCTTCCTTACTGATTTGGATGCCTTCTATTTCTTTTTGTTGTCGAATTGCTGTGAGTAGGACTTCAGTACTATGTTAAATAAAAGTGGTGAGAGTGGACATTGTTATATTCTTACTGACTTTGGAGAAAGTCTCTTAGTTTTTCCCCGATTGAGGATGAATCTGTGGGTTGAAAATATATGACCATTATTATGTTGAGGTTTGTTGCCTCTAAACCTGCTTTGTTGAGGGTTTTTATCATGAATGGATGTTGTATACTTTGTCAAATGCTTTTTCTCATCTGTTGAAGTGATCCTATGGTTCTTCTTCTCTTGTTTATGTGATTTATCATGTTGATTGATATGCCTATATTGAACTACTCTTGCAATTTAGGAATAAATCCCACTTGATCATGGTGAATGATTTTTTAATGTTTGTTGAAATCACTTTGCTAGTATTTTGTTGAGGAATTTTGCATTTGTGTTCCTCAGAGATATTGGCCTATAATTCTCATTTTTTATGGTATCTTCATCTGGTTTTGGTATCAAGGGAATGCTGGCCTCATAGAATGAATTTGGAAGTTTTCCTTCCTTTTCTATTTTTTGGGATAGTTTGAGTAGAATTGGTATTAACTTGTCTTTAAATATTTGGTAGAATTCACCTGTGAAGCCACTGGTCCTGGACTTGTGTTTGTTGAGAGGTTTTTTTTTTGTTTTTCGTTTGTTTTTTATGTTTATAGAGAAAGCGTGAGTGGGGGAGAGGGCAGAGGGAGAGAGAGAGAGAGAGAGAGAGGGAAAGAATGTTAAGCATCTCCATACTCAGTGCAAAGTCTAACTCAGGACTTAATCCCATGACCCTGGGATCATGACCTGAGCCGAAATCAGGAGGTAGACGTTCAATCAATGAGCCACTCAGGCACCCCTGTTTGTTGGGAGTTTTTGGATGACTGATTGAACTTCTTTGCTGGTAGTTGATCTGTTAAAATTTTCCGTTTCTTCCTGTTTCAGTTTTAGTAGGTTATATTTTTCTAGTAGTTTATCCATTTCTTCTAGGTTTTCCAATTTGTAGGCAAATAATTTTTCATAACATTCTCATAATTGATTGTATTTCTGTGGTGTTGATTGTTATTTCTCCTTTATTAATGATTTTTTTTATTTCCATTCCTTTTTTTTTTTTTTTGATGAGTCTGGCTAGAGCCTTCAATTTTGTTGAAATTTTCAACAAACCAGCTCCTGCTTTTAATTGATCTGTTCTTTTGTTTTTTTATTTCAATGTTTGTCTCATTATCATTTATTTCTGCTCTAATCTTTATTATTTCCTTCCTTCTGCTGTTTTTGGGATTTATTTGCTCTTCCTTTTGGGGTTGGGGTGACCTCAGAGAACAGAATAACCTCTGAGTGATTTATGATTTAGATTTATACGAACCAGTCAAAAGTATAACATCAGTTATTGATTCAAAATACTTGATCAGCAGAACAAGTTACCCTAGGGATAAGAGCACAATCCTATTTTAGACTCCATATCAACAATAGGGTTTATGACCTCGATGGTGGATCAGGATATCCCGATTGTGCAGTAGCTATCGAAGGTTCATTTGTTCAAGATTAAAGTCCTCCGTGATCTGAGTTCAGACCGGACCAGTCCAGGTTGGTTTCTAGTAAACAATTTCTCCCAGTATGAAAGGACAAGAAAAATGAGGCCTTCTTTACCAAAGAGCCTTCAACCCAATAGATAATACAGTCTCAATCTAAACAGTTTACCTATCTGTATTGCCTGAGAGTTCAGGTTTGTTAGGGTGACAGAGCCCGGTAATTGCATAAAACTTAAACCTTTATAATCAGAGGTTCAACTCCTCTCCCTAACAGTATGCTTATAATCAACATTCTTTCATTAATGATTCCTATCCTCATTGCCGTAGCTTTCCTAACATTAGTCGAATGTAAGGTATTAGGATACATACAATTTGGCAAAGGACCAAACACTTTAGGGCCATATGGTCTACTCCAACCTATTGCAGATGCGGTAAAACTCCTCACCAAAGAGCCCCTCTGACCCCTCACATCCTCAGTATCCATATTCATCATAGCACTCATCCTACCTATCTAATTAGCCCTAACCATATGAATTCCTTTACCCAAACCATACCCACTCATCAACATAAACCTAGGAGTACTATTTATACTAGCTATGTCAAACTTCACTATTTACTCAGTCCTATGGTCAGGAGGAGCCTCAAATTCAACATAAGCTTTAATTGGAGCTGTAGCCCAAACACTTTCATACGACGTTACCTTAGCCATTATTCTTCTATCAGTATAGCTAATAAATGGGTCCTTCACACTAGCCACACTAATCACTACCCAAGAACACATATGACTAATCCTTCCTGCATAACCCCTAGCCATAGTATGATTCATCTTGACATTAGCAGAAACCATTCGAGCTCCATTTGATCTGGAGAAGGAGAATCAGAACTTGTTTCTGGATTCAACGTTGAATATGCATCAGGCCACTTCGCCCTATTTTTCTAAGTGGAATATGCTAACATCATCGTAATAAATATTCTCACAACAACTTCCTAATTCCCAAGATACTGGAACACTTTTTATCTTCTTCAAGAGCAGCCTGGTTAGAAAGGTGACAAGCACACATAAGGCAGAAAAAGACAAAACCTGTAGGAGCTCTGAGGAATAAGAAAAAGAATTTCTGTCTGAGATGGCCAGTGAAGATTACGTAAGACTGAATTGGGGGTTTAATTTATTGGCTGTAAACGGGTAAGTAATTAGAGATGTAGGGACAATAAAAAGCAAGCTGTTTTTGAACACCATCAGGAAATCCATAAAGTCGAAATGGAGCATTTGTATAGGAAAGAACGTCAAGGTGGCAAAGAAGTAATACCTGGTCTTTACTTAGTGGTGCAGAATTATGACCAAAGCAAATGGTGAGGTGTTTGTATTGTTTCTTTATTTGTGTTTAACTTTGACTATCTCCATGGGTTTAATTTTATTGTCCGTATCCTCATAGCCTAGTCCAGTGCTTGGCACATAGTAGATCATTTAGTAAATAATTATTAAGTGGTTGATTTCCACCGTTGGGGGTTTTTTGTTTGTTTGTTTGTTTTAGTTCTGATATACAGGGTTTTTTCCCTTCATGGAACTAAATATAAAGTTTAGGTCAGATCACCTTCCCAGGAGCCATCCAGAAGACAGCTTCATTTCAGGACTTCATTCATGCTTTCTGATTTTTATAGATTCCCTCCGTCTTTAGGAATTCTCTTATAAACCATTTTATTCTCATCCCACCACATTTTATCCTGACCTTGGCCCACTTAGGCCTATTTTCCTTTCTTGCCTTTTGTGGAAATTGCTTGACAGATTTGTTTTCAAGTTCAAAAACTCCCTCTGGCCTGTTTATTTATTCTTTTGCACGGAAGTACATTGTTCTTATATTCCTGATGACCCAACTTCCTTGTAGTTTTGTCTCATTTCACACTAACACCTAAACTTTAAATACTCTGCTATATTTTTTGTTGTCTTTATCTTTATCTTAGCTTCTTTTCCTAGGTGGTGTGCTCTGGGGATAGAGCCTGGGTTTTGTGCTCTGGGGACTGAACAAAAGCACAGATGTCATAACACTGTAAACTACCCTGGAATGAAATTTTAAACAACCACAGATTTCTTGGGGTCCCTGGGTGGCTCAGTCAGTTAACCATCCAACTTGGTCTCAGGTTGTGATCTCGCAGTTTGTGGGTTCAAGCCCCATGTCGGACTCTCTGCTGACAGCTCTAACCTGGAGCCTGATTCAGATTCTGTGTCTCCCTCTCTCTCTGCCCCTTCCCTGTTCACACTTGTCTGTCTGTCTCTGTCAAAAATAAACATGAAAAAAAATAATAAAATAAAAACAACTACAGATTTCAAAGAAGGCATATTCAGAATCTGGTGGACTGGCTGGATTTAAGGAATGAAGCTTGCTAGAGTTGTCACAATAGATCCAAACCCAGGTAAAGTTAATGTCACCAAGAGGCAGTAATAGAAGCCAAGAAGTTTCTGAGTAGAGTACCAAAGCTGAGATGTTAATATCCAGTGCTTTTAAGAATTAATCCAGTTCTTTTTGTTAAACTGCTCAAAAGATATTTTCTGGAACCAGAATTTTTTTCATAGGTGATATGAGTGATCCATTCATAGAGGGTCTGCTATATGCCAGTCACTGATCACAGTGCTTTAAAATGCCCTATGTGAACCCCATAGTAATTCTGTGAGGTTTTATAGGCAAGAAAACTGAGGCACAGGTGTTCACATTGCAGTTAGGTGTGGAACCAGTCCAAACCTCTCTGAATCCTAAGCCCATACTTTTTTTTAAGTCAGATTTACTGAAGTGTTAATTTACATGTCAGTCTTTTTTATTTTAGCATTTATAGTAGATGCATGGTAGTATCTCTGAGTGTTTTTTTTTTATTATGGTTTTATTTTCCTAATGTTTATGGATTTTAAGTGTCTTTTTAAGTGTTTGCCATCTGAGTATCTTTTGACCAAGTGTCTCTTCAGATATTTTTTGCCTATTTTGAATGGGATTTTTGTCTTATTACTTGGCTGTGAGAGTTCTTTTTATTCTGGATGCAGCCCTTATATGTGTTTTGCAAATATTGTATTTTATTAACTGCTTTTCCAAGGACAGCAGTTGTTAATTTTGATGAAGTTCAGTTTATCAGTTTTTCTCTTACAGTTTTTTTGTTTCCTATTTAGGAAATCTTTGACCCCAAATTGCACAGATTTTCTTTTGTGTTCTCTTCTTGAAGTTTTGTAGTTTGAGGTCTTACATTTATGTTCCATTTCAGGTTAATTTTTGAATATGGTACAAAGTAAGGTTGAGGTTTACATTGTTCGAGCGCCCAGAGCCTACAGTGTTAACTGTTACACCACCTGCCTCCAGTCTTCCCTCCCATCGTTAAGTGCCTTCATGCAGATAGAGTCCTCCAAGTCTCCTACTTAGCAAGTACTCTCACAAGGGTTAGAGTGAATGAATAGCAGCATCTTGTACAATGTCTTCAGTATATTTGTCATTCATTCAGTGTTAGCTATGAATTATTATTGGTAAAATTACTCATTCTTCCATTTAGCTAACATACTAAACATCAATTTCATGGGGGGGTGGGATACATTAGTGAACAAAGGTCCTGTTTTTATGGTGATTACATGTTACTCATTAATCTATAAATCACCAGATAAAATACTACTGTAATTTTATTGAATGACATTTAAAGTTGAGGGTGCTTTTAGGTTCAACAGTATAAACTTAAAGTTGATATCTCAGCACTCTAATGTTAGTTTAAAAAATTGGGCTCTAAAAATATCTTACAAGATGAATAGGTCAGCCTTGGACTTGTACAGACAAACGTTAGAAGAGTATCCCCAGCATCAGTCCAAGGAGAGAACACACTGAGCCTGGTTACACCTATTCCTAGGAGATTAGGCAACCAGCTGTCCTTGGAAGCAGGCCAGCGAGATCATTTATCACACTTCACTTGTTCACAGTTCTCTGTGCTTGAACAGACTTTGAATCAAAGCATGGTTTTCCATGTAAATTTTGCCTTCAGACTCTGAATGCACTGGTGACTCACCATGAGTTTCTAGCGCACTCACTAATTCTGTTTATTTTTTTAAATAAATTAAAGAGTTAGCCTGTTAAAGATGAAGTTTTTATAATGTGCTCTACATAATGTGACTCTACCCAATGAATGAATGACTTTTATTGGAGGTGTTGAGGGCAAGGCATTTTACTAGTTCTTTTCACTAGCTCTGAGGAGTTGGACAAGTTCCTTAATGCCTCTGCTCCTCAGTTTCTCTGTGCCTTCTATAATTTATAGCACTGCTAGCATTAAATGAGAGAGAGATCACTTTTACTAAGTACCTAGCCCAGGACATCTTATTTCTTTTCATCCACTTGCTTTATAAACTAGTGAAATTTATGTATTTACTTATTTTCAGAATCGTCTAAAAGAAATTGAACAAAACCTTTCTAAAATAATGAGGCTTGACAATGAAATTAAAGCCCTGGATAGCCGAAAAAAGCAGATGGAAAAAGATAATAGTGAACTGGAACAGAAGATGGAAAAGGTTTGTGGTGGTAGAATTTTGTTCTCCAAAATTTTGAGATTATTTAATGAACCTCATTTGAATCCATTGTGCCTGTCATATTTTGGAAAAAATACAGATTTTGATGTTTGTGTTATTTCCAGGTATATGTTAAAAAGAAGGATATTGAGGGGGGTGCCTGAGTGGCTCAGTCCGTTAAGCATCTGACTTTGGCTCAGGTCATGATCTTGCGGTTCGTGGGTTCAATCCTCATGTCAGGCACTGTGCTTGACAGCTCAGAGCCTGGAGCCTGCTTCAGATTCTGTGTCTCCCTCTCTCTGCTG
The DNA here is from genome assembly GCA_028646485.1 of Cryptoprocta ferox. NCBI lineage: Eukaryota > Metazoa > Chordata > Mammalia > Carnivora > Eupleridae > Cryptoprocta > Cryptoprocta ferox. The sequence continues at coordinate 22,314,524 of CM053572.1, forward strand.
CTCCCCAGCTTGTGTGCTCACTCTCTCTCTCTCTATCTTGAAAATAAATAAACGTTAAAAAAAATTTTAAGGACATTGAATAAGTTTTAGTTCATATTTTGTACTTCAGAGTAATAGCTTCTTTTATTTATTCATTAAAGCTCTTTATTTTGATTCTGCACAGGTTTTTCAAGGGACTGATGAGCAACTAAATGATTTATATCACAATCACCAGAGAACAGTAAGGGAGAAAGAAAGGAGACTGATAGACTGTCAGCGTGAACTAGAAAAGTTAAATAAAGAATCAAGACTTCTCAATCAGGAAAAATCAGAACTGCTTGTTGAACAGGGTAGGACAAAATGTTAACTTGGTTTCTTTTCCTGTTACAATATTAAACATTGTCTGCATGAATAATGAATCTCCAGGAAATTATGCTAAGTGAAAAAAGCCAATCTCAAAAGATTATATACAATATGTTTCCATTTATATAACATTTTTGAAATGTCAAATTTTTATTTTTATTTTTTTGTTTTTAAACGTTTTATTTTGAGAGACAGAGCAAGTAGGGGAGGGGCAGAGAGAGAGAGGTAGAGAGAATCCCAAGCAGGCTCCACACTGTCAGCACAGAGCCCAATGTAGGGCTTGATCTCATGAACCATGAGATCATGACGTGAGCTGAGATCAAGAACTGGACACTTAACCGACTGAGCCACCCAAGCATCCCTATTTTTTTTTTTAAGTTTACTTATTTTGAGAGAGAGAAAGAGAACGTGCGTATGAGCAGGGTAGGGGCTGAGAGAAAGGGAGAGAGAATCCCAGGCAGGCTCTACCCTCAGTGTGGAGCCCAATGCAGTGCTTGATCTCATGATTGTGAGATCGTGACCTGAGCCGAAATCAGGAGTCAGTCACTTAGCCTGCTGAGCCACCTAGGCGCCTCAAAATATCAAAATTTTATAAGTAGAAGACAGATTAGTGGTTGCCAGAGTTACTGAGTAGGAGAAGGGGCTGGAGGAAGGTTAGTATCAATATGGTTATAAAAGTACTAGAGTGATTATTGTGGTATTAGAGATGTTTGTTACGTTCACTGTCTTGGTGGCAATGTGAACTTACGCAGTTAATTATATAGAACTTAATACACACAAATAGCTAAAAGTAACAGTGGGGAAATCTGAATAAAGCTGATGGATTATGTCAGTGTCAGTATCCTGACTGAAATAGTACTATAGTATTGCAAAATATTATTAAAGAAAACATTGTCTTTCTACTCACAACAATGCTGACACCAGTGTGTGGGGTTTTCCATCCCAAACAATTCTTCAATTCTCAGTTGACAAGATTTCATTCTGACAATAATTGTCTGGAGTTAGGGCATTCCCCAGCAAGTCCCAAAAGACTGCTTCCCTAACTCAGATTCCGGTTACAAATCCCAAGTTGCCTGTCACCTATAATTTTGATCAGTTGGCTATAAATTGAGTGTCTCCACAACCCCTTTCTGAGGTCCAGTAATTTGCCATAATGGTTCATAGAACTTAGGGAAACACTTAGTATTACCAGTTCATTATAAAGGATACCACTCAGGAACAGTCAAATGGAAGAGATGCATAAGGCAGGGTATGGGGAAGGGGCCTTCAGCTTCCATGCCCTCTGTGTGTGCAGCACTCACACATGAACAGGCACCTTAATGTGTTTGCCAACCTGAAAGCTCTCTGCTGTCATATACAGTTTAAATGGAAGTTGCATTATATAGGCATGGTTGAATCAATCATTTTAGTCACTGGTGATTGAACTCAATCTTAAGCTGCTCTCCAGAGTCGGGGATAGGGGTACTCAAAGTTCCTACTCTCTAATCACATAGTAGGTTCCTTTGACAACCAGCTCCTATCCTCTAAGAGTCACCTCATTGGAATAAACTTAGGTATGGCTGAATAGGATTTGAAATGAATAACAAAAGATGCTCCTTTCACCTTAGAATTTCACTCAGAAATTCTAAAACTTTTAGGTGCTTTGTGCCAGGAACCAGGAACAAAGACCACATATGTATTCCTTTTATATATTTACACACACACACACACACACACACATATATTTTTTTAGGGGTGCCTGCGTGGCTCAGTTGGTTAGTCCGGCTTCGGCTCAGGTCATGGTCTCGTGGTTCGTGGGTTTGAGCCCCGCATCAGACTCTGCTGACAGCTAGCTCAGAGCCTGGAGCCTGTCTTCACATTCTGTGTCTTCCTCTCTCTCTGACCCTCCCCTGCTCACGCTGTCTCTCTCTCTCTCCCTGTCTCCCTCTCCCTCCCTCCCCCCCAAAAATAAATTAAAAAACAAAAAACATTAAAATGTTTAGTTACTTTCAAGAGAGAGAAAGAGCACATACAAGCTGGGGAAGGACAAAGAGACAGAGAGGGAGACATAGAATCCAAAGCAGGCTCCAGGCTCTGAGATGTCAGCATAGTGCCCAATGCAGGGCTTGAACCCACAAACCATGAAATCATGACCTGAGCCAAAAAAATCAGGCTCTTAACCGACTGAGCTCCCCAGGTGCTCCCTTATATGTGCTTCGTCTTATGGCACAATACCACAATTACCAATAGGGGGAACTGAGCAAAGGATATAAGACATTTTGCTGTTTTTTTTATAACTGCAATATGAATATAAATTACGTTAATTTTTTAAAAATTAGTTGAGGGGCGCCTGGGTGGCTCAGTCGGTTAAGCGTCCGACTTCGGTTCGGGTCATGATATCACGGTTCGTGGGTTTGAGCCCCGTGTCAGGCTCTGTGCTGACAGCTAGCTCAGAGCCTGGAGCCTGTCTTCAGATTCTGTATCTTCCTCTCTGTCTGACCCTCCCTTGCTCACGCTGTCTTCTCAGTGTTTCTCAAAAATAAAAAAAAAATAAAAAATAATAAAAATCAGTTGAAAAATGAATTATTATGGTTGTGTTTTTTAAAGGTCGTCTACAGCTACAAGCAGATCGCCATCAAGAACATATCCGAGCTAGAGATTCATTAATTCAGTCTTTAGCAACACAGCTAGAATTGGATGGCTTTGAGCGTGGACCATTCAGTGAAAGACATATTAAAAATTTTCACAAACTTGTGAGAGAGAGGCAAGAAAGAGAAACAGAAATTGCCAACCAATTGATGGTAAATATTGTTATATTCTTTTGTTTGTCTGAGATTCTCCAGTTAAAACGTTTTAGGGGTGCCTACATGGCTCACTCCGTTGAGTGTCCAACTCTTGGTTTCAGCTCAGGTCATAACATCGTGGGATTGAGCCCCATGTCTGTCCTGCTCCATGCTGTCACCAGAGACTGCTAGGGATTCTCCCTCTATCTGCCCCTCCTGTGCCTGCATGCGTTCTCTCTGTCAAAATAAATAAATCAACTTAAAAAAAAGAACTTATAAAAATTGTGTTAATTTTTGGATGGACTTCATTTTGTCATATTTTTGAATTGGTGTTAGGATAGAATCTGTATGAGATAGAAAAAACCACTTTTCTAGAGTTTATAAGGATAAAAATATGAAGAAGATACAGACTTCTATTTAAATTTTATTTCTTTTTTAAAGTTGATTTTGTGAGCGACCATGAGCAGGGAAGGGGCAGAGAGAGAGGAGGACAGAATCCCAAGCAGACCCCACACCAGCACAGGGCCCAGTGTGGGGCCTGAGTTCAGGAACCACGAGATCATGACCTGAGCTGAAGTTGGACGCTAAACCGACTTAGCCACCCAGATGCCCCTAAATTTGATTCTAAGTAAAACTTTTTATTTTTTTCCCATTTTATTGAGAAATAATGAACATGTATCACTGTATAAATTTAAGGCATGTGACCTGATGGACTGATTTACACATATTGTGAAATGGTTACCACAATAGGCTGTTAATATCCATTTTCTCATATAGGTAGAATAAAAGAAAAGAAAGGAAAAAAATATTTTCTTTGTGATGAGAACTGTTAAGATCTCCTCCCTTAACGACTTTCATGTATACCCTATGGCAACATTAGCTGTATTCATCATGGTCTACCTTACATCCCTAGTGTTTACTTATAACTGGAAATTTGTACCTTTTGACCACCTTGCTCTAAATCTCCCTCTTCCCACCCTCCACCTCTGGTGACCACAAATCTCATCTCTTTTTCTGAGTTTGGTTTTTGTTTTTTGGGTTTGTTTTTAGACAGAAACATAAATGAGATCATACAGTATTTATCTTCCAAAATTTCTTTTTAAAGGTATTCATAAAAAGTTTGCAAAGAGCTAATAATGATGATCTTAAGATGATGGTCATTACAATTTTTTGTACTTTTTAAATTTTCTTTAGTGTGCATGTATTAATTTTGCATTCAAGAAACTTTCTGTTAAAGTTCAGTGAAAAAATTGTTAACGCTCGTTTTTCTCGTGTATTTAGAATGACTTTGCAGAAAAAGAGACTCTGAAACAAAAACAGATAGATGAGATAAGGGATAAGAAAACTGGACTGGGAAGAATAATTGAGCTAAAATCAGAAATCCTAAGTAAGAAGCAGAGTGAGCTGAGAAATGTGAAATATGAATTACAGCAGTTGGAAGGATCTTCGGACAGGATTCTTGAACTGGACCAGGAGCTCTCAAAAGCTGTAAGATACTATTTGAGTAACCTAATACTTTTAAGGTGTAGGACATTTAGAATCTTAGATTCTGAAGTAGTTCATCTATTGCTAATACTAAGATAATGGCATTTCAATAAAAATGTCCACCTTGTTTAGGAATCTCATGTAAAATGAAAAAATATGAATATTACCATCACACCAACTCTTTGACCCAGGCACTGGGTGGACTGAAAATTAGAATCACCCAGGAATCTTTTTAAAAACACGTTTGCTTAGACCTTAACCTCAGACCTTCCTAATCAGAATCTCTAGGGTGGAGAATGGAAAGGCCACTCAAACAAAACCAGGTGATTCTTATGAGTACTTTGGTTAACATCCACTTAACTAAGGTGAAGTAATTTCCCTCTAGGTTCCATGCACTGTAGATTTTATATGATTATTGCCACGTTGTCACTTTTTATATGGTCGAAATTTTCTTAGCTCATCTCTTCTTTTTTATGAATTTCCAAATTTTCTTCATTTCTAATCTGTCCCCTTCCTGGACACCTATGCCACCTAAGTAGGCGTTGTAAAGTTTGGCTAATCTCCCTCTCAGATCCCATCTTGATAATTTAAACATTTCTGTTTGCATACATTTTTGTCATTTTAGCAATTTGTCACAATATTGCCTTGTGATGGGGAATCACTGGTCAGGAACTACATCACCCTGTTTTACAGTTTATACATGCCAGTCAGTGTAGTGAGTTCCATGGGTACTTGATAAATACTTAATTGCTGATTGAAGAATTACTAAACTATGTACTTAGATGTATTTCTCTCAGTTTTACACTAAATTCTCAGTTTTTCCTCCTCTTTGATCTTTCCCGGTTTATTTACTAATTCTCTACCATTACAACATAGTAAGGCACCTCTGTAAGATTTTCCTTAAAAATCGTATTTCTTAAGGTTTTTCTCTTGTTGGATAAAAGTAAACAATCATTTTGTCATTATTTTAACATGAATATATGAATTTGCGCATTTTAATTTTTGATAAGGAACGTGAGCTAAGCAAGGCTGAGAAAAACAGCAATGTAGAAACTCTAAAAACAGAAGTAATAAGCCTTCAAGGTGAGAAAGCAGACCTAGACAGGACCCTGCGTAAATTGGACCAAGAGATGGAACAGATAAACCATCATACGACAACACGTACCCAGATGGAGATGCTGACCAGAGACAAAGTATGACCTTGATTTTTGTTCAAATTATACTTTCTGGTATTTGAAATAACTGTGGAATATTTAGTTCATGCTGGCGTATTTTAGGAGTTAAGTGAGCTTAATATTCTATAAAATACACTTTGGAGCTTAAAAACCTTTTTCTAATTACAAAAATTAATATAGAAGTATATATACACATGCACATGGCTGTTAATTTTTATCATATATCATACAGAAGTCTTTTTTGTTTGTTTTAAGGTTTATTTATTTTTGAGAGAGAGAGACACCACGACCGGGGGAGGGGCAGAGAGAGGGAGACACAGAATCCGAGACAGGCTCCAGGCTCTGAGCTGTCAGCACAGAGCCCAGTGTGGGGCTCGAACTCTGAATGGTGAGATCATGGCCTGAGCTGCGGTCAGACACTTAGCCAGCTAAGCCACCCAGGCGCCCCTCATACAGAAGTTTGAATTTTCATGTTTTTAGGCTCGTTACTTTTTTCTCCTATGGCACAGAAGGCAATCCCCACTGTAAGACTTTAAGAAATTTTGTATTCTTTCAATTTTAGCATTTTGTTTCTTAGCCTAGAACTTTAATCAGTCTAGAATTTATTTTTAGGGGCACCTAGCTGGCTCACTTGGTAGAGCATGTGACTCTTGATCTTGGAGTTGTGAGTTAAAATTCATTTGTGTTTTTCATGTAATGTGGAGATCTTGGACTTCATTTAAAATTTTTTTTATTCTATAGGCTGACAAAGATGAGCAAATCAGAAAAATAAAATCTCGACACAGTGATGAGTTAACTTCATTGTTAGGGTATTTTCCCAACAAAAAACAGCTTGAAGACTGGCTTCATAGTAAATCAAAAGAAATTAATCAGACTAGGGACAGACTTGCCAAATTGAAGTAAGTATTTGCACATTTAGAAATGTAATACAGATCTCTTATTTCATGCTTTTATTTTTCATTGTTTTAATTGATTGTCTTACCATTTATTGTCATAAAATGGTATGTATATCTTGTGTTAATTGACTTTGGTTCTACTGTATTTTACAAATCAAGTAAAATGGTGACATTGATTTGGGCCTTTTGTTCCTTGAAAGTTTGCGGAACTTACAGGATTAAAATTCTTTTTAAAAGTGAAACCTGAAACTATAAAATTCCTAGAAGGGAACATAGGGGGAAAGTTTCATGATAATTGAAATTGACAAATTTTTTCTTGGACCTGATTACCAAAAGCACAGGGAACAAAACCAAAAATAGACAAATGGGAGGGTACCTGGGTGGCTCAGTCAATTAAGCATCCAATTCTTCATCTCAGCTAGGGTCTTGATCTCCTGATTCATGAGATTGAGCCCCACATCAGATCCCTGCTAACAGTGCAGAGCCTGCTTGGGATTCTCTCTCTCCCTTTCTCTTTGCCCCTCCCGAGCTCATCCCTGCCTTCTCTCTCTATCAGAATCAATAAATAAAGTTCTTTTTTTAAAGTAGTCAAATGGGACTATATCAAAGTCAAAAACTTCTACACAACAAAGGCAACTGACAGAATGGGAGAAAATATTTACAAACCATATATCTAGTAAAGGGTTATTATCTAGAATGTGTAAAAAACACCTGTAATTCAGCAACACAAAAACAAATAATTGGATTTTAAAATGGGTGTGGGTTACCTGACAGCCTCAGTCAGTTAAGTGGCCAAGTTCGGCTCAGGTCATGATCTCACAGTTCGTTAGTTCAAGCCCCACCCACATCAGGCTCCATGCTGACAGCTCAGAGCCTGGAGCCTACTTCGGATTCTGTGTTTCCCTCTCTTCACCTACCCTGCTTACATTCTTTCTCTCTCTCAAAAAATAAACATAAAAAAAAGTTCAGTATCACTAATCATCAGGGAGATGCAGCTCAAAACCTCAATGAGATACCACTTCATACCAGTTAGGATGGCCACTACTAAAAAAAAACAGAAAATAACAAGTATTGGTGAGGATGTTGAGAAATTGGAACTTTTGTACATTGTTAGTGGGAATGTGAAATGGTACAGGTGATATAGAAAATGGAGGTCCTGGGGCACCTGGGTGGCTCAGTTTGTATAGCGTCTGACTTCGGCTCAGGTCACAATCTCACAGTTCATGGGTTCGAGTCGCACATCAGGCTCTGTGCTGACGGCTTGGTGCCTGGAGCCTGCTTCACATTCTGTGTCTTCCTGTCTCTCTGACCCTCCCTTGCTCATGCTGTCTGTCTCTCTCTCAAAAATAAATAAAACATTAAAAAAAATTTTTTTTAAAGAAAATGGAGGTCCTTCAAAATAGAATTAACAGATGATCCTGCATTTCTACTTCTGAGTATATATTCAAAAGAATTGAAAACATGATCTTGAAGAGATTTTTGCAAATCCATGTGTATTATGGACTTACTCTAAATAGCCAGATGAATGGATAAAGATTTGGTATGTGTTTGTATGTAGTAATATTAACTCAGCTTTAAAAAAGAAGGAAATTCTGGGTTCCTGGATGACTCAGTTGGTCGAGTGTGTGACTCTTAATATCCAGATTATGAATTCAAGCCCCATGTTGAGTGTAAAGCTTACTTTAAAAAAAATAAAAGGAAATCCTGTCATGATACAACTTGGATGAACCTTGAGGATATTATGTTAAGTGAAATAAGCTAGTTTCAAAAGAACAAATAATGAATGATTCTACTTAAAAGATGTACCCAAAGTAGTCAAACTCTTAAAAACAGAAAGTAGAACGGTGTTGGCCAGGAAATAGGGGAAGGAGGAAAGAGGAATTGTTCAGTGGTTACAGAGTTTCAGTTTTACCAGATGTAAGAGTTTTAGCAATAATGTGTATATAGTTAACACTATTGTCCTGTCCACTTAAAAGGTAAAGATGGTAATTTGTATATCATGTTTGGTTTTTATCACAATAAAGAGTGATCACTTTTTTCTAATGTCAGTTTGAGTTGTGGTTGGGTAAGACAATCAAAAATTCCATGCAGATTTTGAGGGAAGATAGTGGATTCGGCTTTCGCCGTGTCTCTTAGGGAATAGAATACTGGAGTTTGAAGTTCAAGAGATTGGAAGTTGTTGCTTTGTAAGTAATAATAGGAGTCATTAGTATAGGCAGTATCACTTTAAAGGGGTTTATGTAAAGAGAAGAGAAAAGGTTATGATCAGATGCCTCAGAAACAACAGCATTTACTGTTGGTAAGCAAAGGAAGAGGAGCAAGTGAAGGACACTAGAATTCAGGGAGCTGGGGTGAGAGCCAGGCAGGAATGGTTCTTGTTCTTGATGCCTTGAGAAAATAGACTTTACAGGAAGTGGCCAGCAGTGTTTGGTGATAATATAGTGGTGTTGATGAGCATTGCTCAGAGGCTAGGATGATCAAAGCATCATCTATATTAGTTATTTTTTTTTTCCAGATTTTTACTGTGACTCAAAATGGGAAGTATCAAGATAGAGCACACGTGCACTCCTACACATTCATCTGAAACAGATTTCTCAAAATAGCACGTCCTAACTGTACTCATTCTGCTCCGTTACATTCTGTTTCATTTTTTTAAGATAGGCTGAATATAATGCATTATATTGATTACTTGTCTAGTGCATCATAACTGCAAATTGAAAAATCCTGGTCTTTGTCTATATGGAGGTTGGCTAGGATGATGTTTAAGAGTTGGAATGGAGAAAAATTGTACTACTGAGCAAGAATCTTCCATGAATGAGAGGGAATGGATGACAAGACCTAAATAGATGACAGCAACAAAGAAGGGATGAAGAAGTTCTTATAGGAGAGAAGGGAAGTGATATTGTGAAAAAGTCCTACCTACCTACTCAAACTTTTCAAACTAATTTCTCATGTTTTAAAACTGTAATCCGTATTTATTCTTATTTTAGCAAAGAACTAGCTTCAGCTGAGCAAAATAAAAATCATTTAAATAATGAACTAAAAAGGAAAGAAGAGCAGTTGTCCAGTTATGAAGACAAGCTGTTTGATGTTTGTGGTAGCCAGGATTTTGAAAGTGATTTAGACAGACTTAAGGAAGAAATTGAAAAATCGTCAAAACAACGAGGTAAGTTACCTTCTTTTTTAATTTTTTTATATATATGTTTATTTTTGAGAGAACACAAGTGGGGGAGGGACAGAGGGGAGGACAGAAGATCCAAAGCAGGCTCTACACTGACCGCCGCGAGCCTGATGCAAAGCTCAAACTCAGGAACCATGAGATCATGACTTGAGGTGAAGTCGGACACTCAACCAGCTGAGCCACCCAGGTGCCCCTAAGTTACCTTCTTTATATTATTGAGGCATTTGGACACTTTTGAATTTTTATTCACAGGTAACTATTAAGGGTGAGAGATTTAAAAACTTGGTTCTGGAGCCAAATGGCTTCAGTCCTGATTCTACAGCTTAATGTCTGTGTGACTTTGGGCAAATTATCAAGTCTTTGCTTTACTTGAGATTTATCATCTGAGGACATAATTACTTACCATTTAGGGTATGAGGGAAGAGTAAATGAGATTAAAAGTATAAAGCTCTTACAACAGTTTCTGGCATGTAATACGCTCTAAAATTTTGTTACACTTTTTATGTGTTACCAGAAAGTAATTAATACAAATCTGAATGTATTGTGTCCTTTCAAAGACTATGTAAATACCAGAGAATTTTAATTTCTATAATATGTTTATGAAGGAAGAATAATCATATATATATATATATAGAGAGAGAGAGAGAGAGAGGGAGAGAAAAGAATAATAACCATTGTGACAAAACTGTATTTTATATCCCTCTCACTGGTAATATTTATTTTCTTAAAATAGCCATGCTGGCTGGAGCAACGGCAGTTTACTCCCAGTTCATTACTCAGCTAACGGATGAAAACCAGTCATGTTGCCCTGTCTGTCAGAGAGTTTTTCAGACAGAAGCTGAATTACAGGAAGTCATCAGTGATTTACAGTCTAAGCTGCGCCTTGCTCCAGATAAACTGAAGTCAACAGAATCAGAACTAAAGAAGAAAGAAAAACGACGTGATGAAATGCTGGGACTTGTCCCCATGAGGTGAGAATACGGATTTACCGTTACTGTACTTTTAAAGATACTCATCCAGGGGTGCCTGGGTGGCTCAGTCAATTAAGCATCTGACTCTTGATTTCAGCTCGGGCCATGATTTCATAGTTCTTGAGTTTGAGCCTTGTGTTGGGCTCTGTGTTGACAATACAGAGCCTGCTTGGGATTCTCTCTCTCTCTCTCTCTCTTTCTCTTCTTCTTTTCCTCTCTTCCTCTCCCTCTTTCTCTCAAAAATAAATAAACATTTAAAAAAAAAAAAAAAAGTACCCATCCAGTCCCTGGCCATATGGTAAGTGTTGAGTAGTATGTTGAATGAGTAAAACTTCAAGTCAAGATTCTGAGCCAATATGTCCCATGTCATGTTATTTATGTGGTAAGAAAAAATAATTATTTTGTTTAAAGGTGAGCAAACTTCTTAAACTAGTCACAGGGCAGATATAATCTTTACTCTTTCTGTGTGTTTGTGTTTATTTAATTCCAGGGACTTTGCTAGGAAGCAGGAATTTTGTCAGATTTTGAACTGTTTGTTACTATGTCACTTTCTAAACCTAGCAAAAGAATTAAAGTGCTGCAAAGCTCCCCCAACAGACAAATTTTAAAACTATATTTTTATGTCTTTCCCACTTTGAAAAAGAATAAATCATAGTGATTTGTATTGTTTATTTTTCCCTCACTTATTCAACAAATTCACATTATGGTCTACTTATAAACAAGATCAAGTCAGAAAGTATGTGATGATGTCTTGGTGTCTCCCACAACATAGAGCACAAAGCTGATCTCAGAGACCAATATGACATAATCTCTAAGGAGCTGATGCTCTAAATAAGGAGACAGGCTCTCAGAATTGAATATTTAGAAAGCTGGGCTTAACAAAGTGCTTAACTGGTTCAGATAAAGACATTAGTTAAGAGAGAAGCCAGTGGGGGCGCCTGCGTGGCCCAGTCGGTTGAGCGTCCGACTTTGGCTCAGGTCATAATCTCACAGTTTGTGGGTTCAAGCCCCGTGTTGGGTTCTGTGGTGGCAGCTCAGAGCCTGGAGCCTGTTTTGGATTCTGTGTCTCCCTCTCTCTCTGCCCCTCCCCAGCTCACGCTCTGTCTCACTCTGTCTCTCAAAAATAAATAAATGTAAACAAAAAAAAAATTTTTTTTTTTTTTTTAAAAGAGAGCAGCCAGTGGACTACAGAATGAGAATAAGATTTTGAGAACAAGGTAGGAGGGGCATATAAAGCATAGGGAAGTTGGTTCAACTCCGTTAACAGAAGAAAAGTGGAGAGAGAAATGAGAACAGTGTGTGTAAAGAGAAGGGGAGCATGACCTGTGCTACAGTAGAAAGGTGATCTAGAATTGGAAGAATCGTGGGGAGGTTGATTCCCAAAAGTTAGGAAGATAGGACTACGTTATATTCCGGCCTCATTACAACTCCCTCTGATAGGTCATAGGGAGTCATCCTTAGGGACTTAGGAAAAATGTGTTTTAAGAAATGAATCTCATGTTAATATATTGAATGGATAATCGTGAGAACAACTCAGTCAGTTAAGTGTCTGACTCTTGGTTTTCGCTCAGGTCATGATCTTGCAGTTCGTGGGATCAAGCCCTGTGTCAGGTCTCTGCTGATAGCATGGAACCTGCTTAAGATTCTCTCTCTCTCCTTCTCTCTGCCCCTCTCCGCCACTAACTCCCACGCATTCTCTCTTTCTCTCAAAATAAATAAATAAGCATTAAAAAAAGTGTGGGGCGCCTGGGTAACTCAGTTAAGTATCCGACTTCGACTCAGGTCATGATCTCACAGTTTGTGAGTTCAAGCCCTGTATCGGTCTCTGCACTGGTAGTCCAGATCCTGCTTGGGAGTCTCTCTCCCTCTCTCTCTGCCCCTTCCCCACTTGCACACACTCTCTCTCAAAAGAAATAAACTTTAAAAACATTAAAAAAGGAGAGAGAACAACTCTGGAAGCAGAAAAGCCAGGAGGGTTTGTTTTCCCAGAAAACGAAAGAGAAATTTCAGTAGAAGTCAGAAAAGTCTAAGCATGTAGGCTTTGTGGTAGCCAGCCTCCAAGATGATCCCTAGTGATCCCTACCTGCCGGTATTCATGCTCTTGTATAGTCTCCCATTTTCTAGGATTGGTCTGTGTAACCGATAAAATATGACAGAAGTGGTAGCGTGTCCCTTCCAGGATTCGATTATATAAGGCACTACTAGCTGCCTGCTCTCCTTTTCTTTGGGAAATGTGTGAAGCCAGCTGCCATATGAGCAGCCCTGTGGAGGGCCCCACTTGGCAAGGACCTGAGGCCTTCAAACAGCCACACGAGTGAGTACCATTTGGAAACGGATTCTCCAGCACTCAAACCTTGAGATGACTGCAGCCATGGCCAGCAGCTTGACTGCCACTTCACTGAGACACCCTGAGCCAGAGGTACCCAGATGGCTGTTTCTGATCCTAAAATAAGTGCTGCTGTTTTAGGCTGCTGAGTTTTGGAATGTTTTGTTACGTAACAATAGATACCTAACATAGTCTTCAAGGGTGAAAACTAGGTTATTGGAGGCTATAGAGAGAATGTGACAAGGAGACAAAAGCAATAGTTTGAGAATGAAAAGGAGGGAAAGGAATAAGGCAGTATCTTTCCTTTCAAGAAAGGAAAAAGATTTAAAAAAATGGGAAGTTGGTAGAAAGTGCGCTCAGGAAATGTGAGCTTAGTTCTGTGTCATATTGATATAAGTAGCAGAAATCAACGTTGTATTATATTTTAGGACCCTTGCCATCAGAGCTCCCCGTCTCAGAGTAGGGTACATACTTTATTCATCCTTTTACTTCCTGAATTCCTTCTGTGTTGTAACACTGGTAACTATTTGCTGAATGAATGAGAGTGTTAATGTCTGTTTGTGTTATTTGCTGCTCCATAACAACCTCCTCAAAACCTAGTGCCTCACAACAACCATTTATTATGATTTTTCATGGGTCTGCGAGATGACTGGGCTCAGCTGAGTAGTTCCTTACTTAGGGTTTTTCAGGCAGTTGCAGTCAAATGTTGGTTGTAGTCATCTCAAGGCTCTACTGGGCTCAGTGTTCAAGATGGCTCACTCAGATGACTTGCAGTGACACTGACTATTGGCTGGGACCTCAGCTGGGGCTGTCAAACACAATGCTTTCACATGGCCCGCACACGTGTCTTGGGCTTTTCGCAGCAGAGTGGCTGGATTACCAAATGAAGGATCCTAAGAGCAAGTAGTCCAAGAGACAGGCAATAGAAACTGCTAGTATCTGAAGGCCTGGGCCTAGAAACTGGAACAGTGTTACTTCTGCTATTGACTGTTGGTCACGGTAGTCACAGAGCCTACCTATCAAGATTCAGTGAGAGGACACAGACTCCACCTCTCATTGGGAGGAATGTCAAAGTATTCGTGGCTGACTTTAATCCATATAGTACTCCAGTATCTGGAGTAGCACTTTTATACCCTTCTCGTCACAAAGTAAGATAGCCTGAAGGTAGAAAAATAAATATGTAATCTGAGAGGTAAATCAGTGCCTTGGAGAAAAATACAGCAGGGTAAGGAAGTACAGAATACCTGAGGGGTGTGAGAGGGGAATTGCTGTTGAAGGTGGCATCGGAGTGTAGACATGAGAGAAATAAGGGAGCTAGCCATGCATTTGTCCAGAAGAGCATCCAGGCAACCCAGAATCCCTGAAGGCCAAAGGGAAAATGGATGAAGATGAGCTCAGAGAGGTAGTGAGGAGCCAGATCTTGCTTATCCTCTTTGAAGGAAATATTTTTATTTAAAGGTCAGAACTCACCAGCACTTAATATATATTAAGGCCACCATCATGAATGAAATCTCAGATGAAAATATACGTGTTTATCATTTTGCTTAGTACCGAGCCAGGTTTATTTATTATAACATCTCAGCTCAATAAAAAATTGTTATTTTTCCCCATTTCTTTGAAAGATGTTTTCACACAACCATGTCTGTATTGGTTTCTTTTACTTAAAAGCCCTTTGGAAAAGGAATGCTGTCACAAAAACAAATGAACTGAGTTTCTGAAAATTTTACAGAACAGAATCCTAATCTCAATAACCCATTCTTTTGGGAAACATCTTTATTCTTTGTTCTGATACTTATTTTAGCATCTGAGGTAATCATCAGAAAGGAAGGCACCAAAATGTGGATCACATCAATAAGAGGTTTTTTTAATATGCATGTGAAAATGTAAAAATAGGGTTACAGTTGAAAGGATACCTGTAGTTCTCCCCAAAGATGTCCCCAGTCAAGTGAATGCTTGACTGTAATTAGGCTATCATAGCTATGTCACTGTTTAGGTATTAGGAACATACTTTAAGACCAACTTCTGGTCTATGACCACAAGATTCAGGAAGTAGTGTGAGCATAGAATTACTCAGAATCTACATACCTACATGTTTGCTCAGGAAATTTTTTCACCTTGGTGGCATAATAAACTATAGGTCTTGTGTTGCCACAGATCAGTTCAGGTTGGCATTTCTTGATGATAGTGTAGAGTTTTAAAAATAGTTAACTCATAGCAGTATGTCAGAGCTAACCCTTGAGTTTCTGGTGTTTCCTTTAGTTTACCATAAGACTCCATTAGAAATCAATTTAATTTATTGAACTAATTTTCAATTAAGAATTTGGAATTTTTCAGAAATAAAGTTGATAGCTTTTTTTTTTAAGATACAAGTTTTGTTTTACAGGCGTCAACAAAATTAGATGTGAAGCCATCTTCCTGCCACGGGAGCGGTAGTCCATTAGCTACAGTGGGTGCAATAAACTGGGTAATAGCTTTTGTACCATAATCCCATGTGGCATTTGGCTGAGTGGTCTCCTTCCTTTTTTCCATTTTTTTCTTTAAACTTTTTATTTTGAAATAATTGTAGACTTAGAGAAAAATTACAAAAAATGGTACAGAAAATTCACCTCTACCCTTCACCAGCTTTTCCTTGCCGGAGTCCAGCTCCAGCAGGTCCAGGGTTCCCTGAAGGATGGACGATGTCGGCGAAAGGCAGCGAGAGAGCCTCGAGTTTCTTTCTGGTCACCAGGCAGGCATCTTTGCACTGACCGGAGAGTCAGCTTTATTTATGGAAAAAATGTATGGGGTACAAAACAGAAGTGGGAATTGCCTTAGACAATGATTTCTGATGACAAATTCTTCGGTATGTAAAAATTTCCCAGAACATAGATTGGTAGAAGACTCATGCATAATCTTTATTAATAGTGATTGATGTAGGTGAGTTCGATGCTTATCATATGGGGAAGGAAGGTATCTTTAGCATTCAAATACAAGACAATGTTTTTAGCATAGCAAAGGCAAAAGTTAGTTCTTTGTGAGCAGGGGTCAATAGCCTGTTTTCTTGAGGGGAAGAAAAACAGGTTTCTCAGGAAATGTAATATTTGCTCCCATAAACACAAAAGAAGAAATTTCTATAATAAGTTCCTTCACAAGGTACAATTAGCATATTTTTAGGATAAGGGGGCAAGTCATTCCTGATACCGCCTTGGGATCGGTGCCCAAGCAAAAATAATTGAGTGGGGGGTAGACATCGGTCACCATCTGACGGCAGGAGGCCTTACCTCACAAGGAGTTTTTCTCAACTTGAGTGAGTTCAAAAAATGGCTTCCAACATTTCCTCATGTTCACAATTTATGTAACCATAAACTAGTTATCAAAACCAAGAAATTAACATTTGTGTGGTGCAGTTAACTAAACTACAAACTATATTTGAGTTTCAGCACTTTCCATTAATATTGTTTTTCTATTTCAGGATCCAACCCAGGATCCCACGTTGCGTTGTTTTTATTTCTCCTTAGGCTCCTGCAGTCTTCAATAGCTCTTCAATCTTTGTCTTTCACCATCTTGATACTTTTGATCGGTATGGTCAGTTAATTTATAGAAAATCTCTCTTTGCCAAAGTGCACAGTAATACAGTAGTCACCCTTATCTGCAGTTTCTCTCTCTGTTGTTTCTGTTACCTGAGGTCAACTGTGGTCCAGAAGCAGATGATCCTCATGACGTAACATGTTAACAGTAGCCTCCCTTGAAGTCACAAGGCCTCTCCTCACTTCATCTCATCATGTAGGCACTTTATAATCTAACACCACCACAAGAGGAAGGAAGGGTACAATACAGTAAGATAGGTTGAGAGAGACCACATTCACATAACTTTTATTACAGTGTATTATCGTTTTCTTTTTTTTTTTTTAATCTTTATTTTTGAGAGAGAGAGAGAGAGAGAGAAGTGAGCAGGGGAGGGGCAGAGAGAGAGAGGGAGACACAGAATCTGAGCTGTCAGCACAGAGCCCAACGCGGGGCTCAAACCCACGAACTGTGAGATCATGATCTGAGCCGAAGTCAGACGCTCAACCGACTGAGCCACCCAGATGCTCCATAATTGTTTTATTAGTAGTATTGTTAATCTCTGTGACTAATTTATTTTTTAATGGGTTTTTGTTGTTGGTTTTTGTTTTTTAGTGTTTATGTATCTTGAGAGAGAGAGAGAGAGAGAGCGCGCGAGTGAGTGAGCGGGGAGAGGTGGGGGGGGGGGGACAGAGAATCCGAAGCAGGCTCCAGACTCTGAGCTGTCAGCACAGAGCCTGACATGGGACTCCGAACTCACTAACCGTGAGATCATCACCTGAGCCAAACCAATTAAGGTTAAAGTGGTTGGATCCTTAGCTGACTGAGCCACTTAGGCACCCCTGATTGTGCCTAATTTATAAATGCTATCATAGATTTGTCTAGAAAGGAAAAAACAGTGTATATAAGGTTTGGTTTGTATATAAGTAGATTCGAGGCATCCACTAGGGATCTTGGAATGTATTTCCTGTGGATAAATGGGGGCAGGGGGACTATTGTAACTTTTGTGAGCAAGATCTCCCATTGGATACTAAAATGAGTGGGCAAAAATTTGAGGGCATCTGAGTGGTTCAGTCGGTTGAGCATCCAACTTAGGTCACGATCTCGTGGTTCGTGAGCTTAAGTGAGCCCTGTATCTGTCTCTCTGTCCCTTCCCTGCTCATGATCTCTCTCTAAAAATAAACATTTAAAAAACATTTTTTTTAAGTTTGAGGAGAAATGAGATAATGACATAGTCCTAATGTATTTCTCTCAAGATAAGTTATTAATTACTAAGAGAAAAACAGTAACTTTATAGTGGACAAGTCTGGCTGATACCATGTTACCCAAGTGAGTAAGATTAACATCTCTAGTAATAAGATGTAATGACATCATGTCCTCACTGGTGAGATGCCCTGAGAAGGATACACTCACTGTGTGATACTCGTGCCAAAAATATATGACTTCCGTTTCATGTTAAGAAAACATTAGATAGCTTATTTTTAATTGTGTGTTCTCTGTTAAGGCAAAGCATAATTGATTTGAAGGAGAAGGAAATACCAGAATTAAGAAACAAACTGCAAAATGTCAATAGAGACATACAGCGCTTAAAAAATGACATAGAAGAACAGGAAACACTCTTGGGCACAATAATGCCTGAAGAGGAAAGTGCTAAAGTGTGCCTGACAGATATTACAATTATGGAGAGGTTCCAGGTAAGTTTATTGTAGTTTAAGGCAGAATAACACTTGTCATGGTGGTTTGAATGTGAAATGTGAGAGTGGTAAAAACAATACATATTCAGGTATAGGGTGAGTTTAGAGTTCCCTGTCCTGAGTTGCAGATAGTCTGAGTGAGTACTGCTTAATGTTTACAATCCTGGGTTTCAAGTTTTTATTCATAAATGTGAGAGTTAAGAAGTAGTCCTGTTTAGGGGCGCCTGGGTGGCTCAGTCTTCCGACTTGAGCTCAGGTCATGATCTTGCAGTTTGTGAGTTTGAGCCCTGCATTGGGCTCTGTGCTGACAGCTCAGAGCCTGGAGCCCTTTTAGGATTCTGTGTGTCCCTCCCTCTCTGCCCTTCCCTTGGTCATGCCCTGTCTCTCTCCTTCAAAAATAAACATTTAAAAAAAATTTTTTTTAAAGAAGTCCTGTTTGTTTTCATTTTTAGTCAGTTTCCTTTTATGTCATTTAAGTTAGTAAAATTCATTTTATCCCATTAAACTTCGTTAAAAGTATGTCTGAAATCAGTTGCAGATTTAGGTTTTAGAATAATAGCAGTTTTTAAAGATTTTGAATAATGATAATGGAGCAAGATTGTTAAAGGAAATAACTTTTATTCTTAAGATGGAACTTAAAGATGTTGAAAGAAAAATTGCACAGCAAGCAGCTAAGCTGCAAGGACTCGACTTGGGTAGAACTGTCCAGCAAGTAAACCAGGAGAAACAAGAAAAGCAACACAAGTTAGATACAGGTAATAGAGTCCTTGTCTTCGTGTACCCAGAGAGACTTGATCCCAACTTATGCTTTTTATCATAAATTTTATATCTGTTACGTTCTTCCAGTCCACAGTATATTCACTCTCTTTTCTCAAAAGAGAAAAGTTTCCTCTTCATCATACTTGCCCTGTGATCTTTACCCATGGCTGGTCAGGAGGGGTTCTGTAGCACTTTTACTGCAGGGGGTGGGACCCATGTAAACTCTGCCTGTGTGAATTCCATAGAGCTATAAAAAAGGAAGGTTGCTGTTTGTAGTATTTTCTGTATCCTTAACATTAATCACGGTGTGAATGTGTTTTGGTGCAGTTTCCAGTAAGATTGAATTGAATCGTAAGCTTATACAGGACCAGCAGGAACAGATTCAACACTTAAAGAGTACAACGAATGAACTGAAATCAGAGAAACTTCAGATATCCACTAATTTACAACGTCGTCAGCAACTGGAGGAGCAGACTGTGGAATTATCCACTGAAGTTCAGTCCTTATTCAGAGAGATAAAGGTAAAAAGATTCATACATACATATCTGTTTTTTACATTAGTTCAAATACATGAAGTGCTCTTTATTAGTATAGTGGCTAAAACTATGGGTATTGTGAAGATGAAATGAAAATAGTATAATTCTTTGCATGGCTCCTAGGTGACAGAACTTGTACTAATAGGTAAAGAGGTCTGGGAGTATTTTGGCCATCATAAACAAGAATTGGTTGCCTGGTTAATTAGTGAACTTCCTGTTATTGGAGGTGATCAGCGGGTGGCTGGCTAACTACATACATGCTTGTATGGCATATTTGTCTTACTACAGATTCCTTTATCCATGGCAGACACTGTCTCCCACTCATAGCACTTTTTCTCTTTGATTCCAGATGTAGTCTCAGAGTCCTTCCCAATGTAGTGAGCAGGCATTGAGTTGGAAGTCATTTGGCATTCCTCATCTAGAGTAATCAAATCTCAGACCCAATCAGTTAAATTTTTTTAACAGTTTTAGAATAACAATCTTACCTAGTTTTTTTCATAATTATAAACATTCACTGAGCACTAAATTACTGGACCTGTTGTTAAATGCCATAAATGTTTCTTAAATATTTTTTGACTATAAATTATCAGAGGCTTAGAGTGTGATACAAAATAATAATACATTTGTATAATTTTTTTTACTGTTTATAAAGCCATTTGCCATTAAACAATTTAGTGTCTCTGTAATCCTTTTGAGCTATGTGGCATAATCTCCTTTTTTATACAAAAGAGATTAAGACTTAGAGATGTCCCATGTATTAGCCAAGTTCACACAGCTAGTGGGAGGCAGGGTTTTCAGGTAGGTCTTCAGTGTCTAACACATTTGACTTCCTACTACACAATACCCCTTCTCATGAAAAATTATACCCACACTGAAGTAATACTAAAGAATTGTTTGTACTTTTATGGGTTCATTAGATATTTCATTAATTATCTTAAAGTGCTTGGAGATCGTTGTTTTGAACAGTGGTTATCATGTAATTATGCTATAGAGATGTTACAAGGCTGAATAATGTAGACTCCTGATTAGTAAAATTGTTACTTTCCTTCCAAAATAGGGGTGGACACACCAACATCAATATACCTGTATGATTTTATTACCATAAAATATTTACTTAGCCTTAGCAAAGTAAGCTTAAGGACAAAAGTGTCGTTTATAAAGAGAGGCCTAAATTGAAAAGCATTCCTTGTCTTTGGCCACTTAGAGTTGACCTGTGCCCCTACAAACTCACAAAAACTTATATGAAGGCACATGCCCCATAAAACTAGAAGCACATGGCCTGGATTAGGAATCAAGTCAGTGGCTGAAGTAGTATATAGCATAGTGGCTAAGAGAAAGAGTCTAGAGCTAGACAGAATTTGGATACTAGATCCTTCATTTACTGGCTCTTGTGACCCCAAATCATTTGTATGCCTGTTTATTGATCTGAAATATGGGATCCAAATAATGGTAGGGTTTCTCATTGGGTGTTTGGAAGGAGCAAATGAGTTAATTTTTAAAGCCTGGTACATAGTACTTTGATTAGGACTAAAAAGTCTGACACTTGAAATAAGATAATGGAATAAAACTCTATATTTTGTATTTGTAGGATGCTAAAGAGCAATTAAGCCCTTTGGAAATGACATTGGAGAAGTTCCAGCAGGAAAAAGAAGAATTAATCAATAAGAAAAATACAAGCAACAAAATAGCACAGGATAAAGTAAGATTTCATTTATATTTTTATTTTATTACCAAATACATATGTTAAACTTCTGTTCAGAGCACCATGTTGGGTACTAGCATTTCACATGAAATTAAACACATGGTAAGATAAATAGTATTTTGAGATTTGTGACATAATTCTGACATTAAAAATTCTTGTTAGGGGCGCCTGGCTGGCTCAGTCAGGTAAGTGTCCAACTTCAGGTCAGGTCATGATCTTGCACGTAGTGGATTCAGGCTCCACATAGGGCTCTGTGCTGATAGCCGGAGCCTGGAGTCTGTATCTCTGTCCCTCTTTGCCCCTCCCATGCTCACATGCACGCATGCGCGCGCGCGCTCTCTCTCTCTCTCTCTCTGTCTCTCTCTCTCTCTCTCTCTCTCTCTTTCTCAAAAATAAACAAACATTGAAAAGAATTCTTGGTGGGGGAGGTGCCTGGGTAGCTCAATTGGCTAAGCGTCCGACTCTTGGTCTTGGCTCAGGTCATGGTCTTGCGGTTCATGGGTTCAAGCCTGCTGTCAGGCTCTTTGCTGACAGAGCCTGCTTGGGATTCTCTTTCTCTCTCCCTCTCTCTCTGCCCCTGCCCCATTTTCTCTCTCACTCTCTCTCTCTAAATAAATAAATAAACGTAAAAAAATATTTAAAAAAAATTTTGGGGGGCACCTGGGTGGCTCTGTTGGTTAAGTGTCTAACTCTTGGTTTCGGCTCAGGTCACAATATCATGGTTCATGGGTTTGAGCCCTGCGTCAGGCTCTGTGCTGACAGTGCAGAGCTTGCTTGGGATTCTCTCTGTTCCTCTCTCTGCTACTTTCTCTCTCTCTTCTCCCCTCTCTCAAAATAAACATTAAAAAAATTCTTGTTAGAATAAGGATTAATAATAAATTATTTTGTTTCTTGATCTAAAATGGAAGTTGAGAATAGAGATTTATTTAATCCAATCCCATAGACAGTAAGGAGAATTGTCTCCGATTTTAACATTTGCTAGTGATGGAAACTGGAACACAAAGCTCCAGCTTCCAAGCCAGTGTTTCACTGTGTTCACCTATGAAGTTTTTGTTACCTTAATATATTTCCTTGGAAATAAATCTTCTTAAATGCCCTGGTATAAATAAACATCAGCATTAAATAAATACTAAAATAAATATTTTTCCACAGATGAATGATATCAAAGAGAAGGTTAAAAATATTCATGGTTATATGAAAGACATTGAGAATTATATCCAAGATGGGAAAGATGACTATAAGAAGGTAATTTAAAACTTAAAATTATTTATTTACTTACAATTTTATTTCTTGTAAAAATCCTTCAAAGAATTTCCTTTTTTTGTAGCAAAAAGAAAATGAACTTAATAAAGTGATAGCTCAACTAAGTGAATGTGAGAAACACAAAGAAAATATAAATAAAGAGATGGGAATCATGAGACAAGATATTGATACACAGAAGGTAGGTCTTTTTTGCTAGTGGCTTATGATATCACTTGTGCCAATCTTTATGTTTTCATTTTTACTTTTACTTTCAGTATATCCATTGAGTGGAAACGCACACAGAGAAAAGCAGTTCTAATAACGTAGTCTTTTCTTTTCAATTTTATTTTTATTTTTAAAAATTTTTTTATGTTTAATTCATTTTTGGGAGACAGAGACAGCGTGAGCAGGGGAGGGTCAGAGAGAGAGGGAGACATAGAAACTGAAGACAGGCTCTAGGCTCTGAGCTGTCAGCACAGAGCCTGACATGGGGCCCGACCCCACGAACCGCGAGATCATGACCTGAGCTGAAGTCGGACGCTTAACCAACGGAGCCATCCAAGCGCCCCTCAATTTTATTTTTAGAAAAAGACACATTTAATAAAAGTGTAAACATAAAAGATCTTAAATATAAAAGTTTAAACATAAAATTAAGTTAATTTTATAAATTAAAATTCTCCCTCCCCTCTACCAATTCCTGGTTTCACTCCTAGATGTCATTACTGGTAACATTTATTTATTTATTTATTTATTTTTTAATTTTATGTTTATTTATTATTGAGACAGAAACAGAGCATGAGTGGGAGAGGGGTAGAGAGAGAAGGAGACAGAATCCGAAGCAGGCTCCAGGCTCTGAGCTGTCAGCACATAGCCCGACGCGGGGCTCGAACCCACAAACCGTGAGATCATGACCTGAGCCAAAGTCGGACGCTTAACCGACTGAGCCACCCAGGTGCCCCAGTTATTTATTTTTAAACCAGTTTCTTACTCATATCAACAGGTAGATAGATCAATAATCTATCTGTGTGTATATCTGTGTATATACTTTTTATATACGGAATCATACTATTCATATTCTACACCTTTTTTCACCTAGTGCAGTTTGGTCTTATAGATCAAGATCCACCACGTTCCTTCTAATAATTATGAAATACTCCATTTTGTGTGTGTACCATAAATTGATTACTTTTTTCTTACTGCAAGTGGTGGCAATGAATATCCTACATATGTCTTTATTTTTTCTTTTCTTAATGTAAGATAAATTCACACAAAACAAGGATGGAGGTATAATAATCGTAAAAGTTAAAAGCAAAGTTTCTATATATTAAGTTATTTTTCAATTGATTCCTATTTCATTTTCCCTATTAAGGATATTAATTTCTGCATTATAATTAAAATTACATTGAGAAATTATCTTATTAAAGATAATTCTTTATGTAAGCATGATAGTTATATCATTTAAAAGCTATATCATTTCTGTCTTCCTGCTGTTTTAAACAATATTTGCTATATGAATGCTTTAATCACCTAGTTATAAATGGTGGTTAAAATCTTTTTGAAGATTAGTTCTATCAGCTGTCTGCAGGGCTTCTAGCCATAGTGCCACGTATTTCAAATATATGAATATTAGTAAAAGTAACTCTGTCATCTAGGGGCACCTGGCTGGCTCAGTCAGTGGGGTATACAGTTCTTGATCTCAGGGTTCGAGCCCCATGTTGGTTATAGAGATTACTTAAAAAAATCAAGTCTTTTTTTTTAATAAAATCTTTTAAAAAAGTAAATCTTTGCCATCTAATAAATGCTGAATAACTATAAATATATGATGATGTGTATAACAAAATAGTTATCACTAGTTTATATAGGGGTTGTCTATTTAAAATCACAATCTATAAATCATTAATGTTCCTCCATATATAAACATGCAGAGATCATTAAGATTTACCCATCTTTGACCCTTTTTAAGTTGATGGTCTAAACTTCGTAGATCTGAATGTATTAGTTTACTTCTGTAATCTGCCTTGTTCCAGAAATTATTTAATAAGTTATAAACATAGAGCGATGCCAAATAACCTTTTTAAATTAGTAGAAAAATGAGACTATGTGGAAATAAGGACAAGAAGGTAAAACCAGGAGAGCATTAAGTATATAAAATGTAGCCCATGAAATGTGATATGCTTATTAAAGATTTTACTAGTCACATGAAGATGAGAAGTCACTAAGTTAAGATTTGCATTGTCTCAGAGCTGAAAGGAAACCAGTTCCCTGTACTCAAACCAGAGAAAAATGTCTCCCATAGGCATTCATGGCAAGGAGGACACTCTGTAGATTAATAAAAATACACTTTAGCAAACGTCTTGGGGTTTTTTAATTTTTTTTAATGTTTGTTTATTTTTGAGAGGGCGGGAAGGGGCAGAGAGAGAGAGGGAGACACAGAATCTGAAGCAGGCTCCAGGCCCTGAGCTGTCAGCACAGAGCTCCATGCTGGTCTCAAACTCCCAGAACCATGAGATCATGACCTGAACCAAAGTCGGACGCTTAACTGACTGAGCCACCCAGGCTTCCCACTTTTTTTTTTTTTTTTCCACAATTTGTTTCAACATCTTTTTTATCTTCCCTTGGTGAGGTTCTTTGGAAGGTGGTGTGATTAAAGCCTAACATAAATACTGGAGTGTTTGGAGAGCTAGGGGCACCCATTAGAATTACCTGGGTTTACCACTCCTAAGTATACAACTACGAAAACTTTAAATGTGTTCACATAAAAACTTAGATTAGAATATTCCTAGCAGCATTATTCACAATAGTCAAAATATGGAAATAACCCAAATGGTCATCAACTGATGAATGGATAAATGTGGTATATCCATATGTATTAGGGTTCTCCAGAGAAACAGAACCAACAGGATATATACCTAAATACAAATTTATATAAAGGACTTCATTATAAGGAATTGGGCTCACATGATTGTGGAGGCTGAGAACTCCCAAGATCTGTAGTGGGCAAGATGGAGACCAAGGGGAGCAGATGGTATAGTTCCAGTCTGAGTTTGAGGGCCTGAGAACTAGGAGAACAGAGGTTTCAGTTCAAGTTTAAATGCAGGAAAAGACCACTGTTCCAGCTTATACATTCAGGCCAGAGGAGTTACCTCTTACTTGGTGTTTTTGTTCTTTTCAGGTTATCAACACTTGATGTGATGAGGCTCACCCACATTAGTGGGGACAGCCTGTTTTAGTCAGTCTCCCAATTCAAATGTTAATTTCAAGACATACTCAGAATAATGTTCTACCAAATAATGTTGCACCAACATTTTCAAACAAATGTCTAAGCACCCCATGGCCCAGTCAGTTTGACACATAACATAACATTAACCTTCACGTCATGGAATATTACTCAGCCTTGGAAAGGAATGAAGTAATGTTATATGCTACAACACAGATAAACCTTGAAAATAGCATGCTTAGTGATAAAGGAATCCAATCACAAAAGACCACATATTGTATGATTCTATTTATATGAAATGCAAATATCCATTGTGACAGAAAGTAAATTAGTGTTGACAGGAGCTAGGGGAAGAAGGGAATCAAGTGACTGCTAATGTGTAGTGGATTTCCTTCCGCGGTGATAAATGTTCTGAAATAAGATAGTAGTAATGGTTGTATAATCTTATGAATGTACTAAAACCACTGAATTACTTTAAAATGGTTAATTTTATGGTACATGAATTACATCTCAATTTTCTAAAAAAAAAAAAAAAACCTGTGTTACTCAAAATACATGGCTGTGTTTCCATTATAGGCTAATAAATAAGAATTTCTGGGGCATGAGCAGAGGCATGTGTGCTTTGTTACAGTTCCCCAGGGGTTCTGCTGTATCAGTCCCTGAGCCAGAGCATTGCGAGCTTCCAGGCTGTCCTCTAAAATTACACGGCCTTTTTCCCAACCAGACTTGGTGGATATGGAACTGCATCTATTCAGTGTGCTACTCCATCACAGTTGCCTAGAAGGCAGCTAATTTCTAGGTTTGCTTTAGATACCCTACGGCATGCATTAATTGTCACCTGAGCTGCATGACTGGATTTAATATTTAAGATTTGAGCCTAATAGTACCTTATTTACAATGCTTAAGCTCTACTAAATTTAGTCCACAGAATAAAAAATTTGGTAGTTTAATAACCTGCCTCCCTCCTTTTTTAGATGAAAGGAACTGGAGATGACCTGCCTTGCCCCGGGTCACAAAAGTAGTAACAGAAGGAGAACTTGACCTTACATTGTCAAATTGCTCATAGAACAGAAAAACAATTCTGTTGTATTATAACTGCATCTGGCTTTCATTTCTCTTTCTCCATTGGTTTGTTTTGTAAACAGTAATTGGAATTCTTAAGTACACATTTGAGCCAAAAAGCATTTCCCTGTCAGTTACTGAGCTGGTTACATATGTTCACTCATTTAATCTTCACATCAGCTCTATTTGACAGGTGGTATTATTATCACCATGATATAAGTAAAACGAGGCTCAGAATTTAAACTAATTTGCCCAAAGTCATCAAATACGAAAGTTTTGTAATGCTGAGATTTGAGCCTAAGTATACCTGAGTCCATAACTTGTGCTCCTTAACTATTGTGCTATATACTGTCTTCCAGAATGACAGTTAAGGGCAACTAGAAGCTGACCAAAAAAAAAAAAAAAAAGAAAGAAATACATAGCTTTTCTTTCCTAAAAAGGAAAAAGTACAAGTATAGTCTCCTTTGGAAGAATTTTTGAAAGTCACAGACATTTACAACCGTATCATTCGTGTGTGTGTGTGTGTGTATTTGTATTACTGTTTGCAGGAAAACTGAAGGTGGCCTTAATGACAGTTTGAGAAAAAACCTATCTCAAATTAGTCATTCATAGATGGGCAAGCTTAAGCATGTGACAGAAGTCTTTGGCTTGCCTTCTTCTTGCCCACCTCCCAAATCCTTATTTCTTAGTAATTCCTGTGCCATTACTGTTGGGAGCAAGATAACTGCCAAAGGTCTACCCCTCCCTCCCACTTCCCACACCACTGGATTTATTTCCGTTGCAAGGATTACTGCAGGACAGTCCTAGCTTCCTCTTTGAGAAGTCCAGACTCTGAACTTGGGATGAGTTTCCTATATTCAGGCTTTTATGACCCAAACCTGTTTCTACAAGAGATTTTTCTTTCGACATTCCAAAGACTCAGCTTATAAACAATTTGTTACTTGGTTCTTGACAACCTTGTCCACCATCACCAGGAAACTTACTGAAATAATTGTGTTGATGTTGCTGCTGCTAAGTGATTAGGTCTCTTTTTTAAGGACAAATACTCAGAACTGCCGACTTTTTAAATTTTCAATTCAGTTCAGTGGCCAGGGAAAGTATCATTAAGTATGTAGGTAAATACTATTTTTGTGAAATTTCTGACTGTCTTGTGACTCTTATTTGTCAGCCTAAAAGTAAAGATCTTATCTGACATACCTAACAGCATCTTACAACCTTGGCACGTTAGCGGACAGATACAATTAGGGGGGAAAAAAGTGAGGGGAGACTGATAGTGTATTTCTCTCGGGATCTTTTACATCAGTAGGCTCTATTGTGGGGTTCCCATGCAAGATGATCCAATGAGATACAGGTATAAAATACTGAAACATCTAGTTATATACTTTTATTTCATCTTTTAAATATTTGTTTTGTGTATTTATGAGCCAGCCAGATTATACCAGGCCTTAAGATCCCGTCACCCAGGTTTATTCTCCCTCTGTTGAGTTTAACATGAT
Source organism: Cryptoprocta ferox (assembly GCA_028646485.1). NCBI lineage: Eukaryota > Metazoa > Chordata > Mammalia > Carnivora > Eupleridae > Cryptoprocta > Cryptoprocta ferox. The sequence continues at coordinate 22,342,913 of CM053572.1, forward strand.
TCTAAGTAAAGGCAAGAATGAGTACCACCTGTCAACAGCTGTGTATTGAGTCTCATGTTGGTAACTTGATTGTTTTTGTTAATCAATTTAATATTATTTAGATACAAGAAAGATGGCTACAGGATAACCTTACTTTAAGAAAAAGAAATGAGGAACTAAAAGAAGTTGAAGAAGAAAGAAAACAGCATTTGAAGGAAATGGGTCAAATGCAGGTTTTACAAATGAAAAAGTATGTTTTTATTTTTTTCAATCTTTTATTTCATTACCTTAAACATCACATTTTCAAAAATTGATACACAAACTCGAAGGGAAAAAGTATTTGCAGGGGTGCCATGTAGGAGTACTGATTTAAGTAATACCACAATAGCAAAAGAGGTTCTGAGTTATTAAGATGCTTCACAAGACTCACCTCCGCAAGTATGGGAGAAAACTAGACACTCTTGAGTTTGTCTGCCACTCAGTCTGCTCTGGTTATGGAATATCCTGGTTTAACAAAGGAGTCTTTAATCTTTTTATTGAAATGTGAATAATATTCAATACATTTTTTTAAAAGAATTTTAGCATAAGTGTGCCTTGAGACTTACAGGAAGGTGAATGGAGTTTTTTATGCAACTCTATGTCAGGGCTTTACAAATTGAATTACTGAAGAAGTGATAAAGAATTTATAGTCATACTGTATTGATGGGCAGGATTAAAAATGCAAAGTCCCCAGATCTCTATTAGTCCCCAGATTTCCCCAGTTAGCTGTTTAAAAATCTGTCATATATTTGCGAAATCAGACTTTATAACTGGAAGAGTTCTTCATCTTCAGTCTCATTTTTAAAACATTAGGACATTGAGACTCAAAAAAAATCCACAAGAAATTATGACGAAAGCCTGGAAAGTGACCCAGATATCCTAGCTCCCAAGCCTCAGCTCTTTAACATTGCATTGCTAGTGCTCTAAGTGTTGAAAAGAAGTTGAAAGAGTAAAGCTTTTAGAAGATACTTAAAATTGAAACAATTTTTTCTTTGCTACTGAAGACCAAAATCAGGTATTTTTATAATTTCTTCTGTGCTTGGTACATTATGGTGATTTTTATATTCATTCAGACTACTAAGTACATCAGCTCTTTTTCAAATCTGTCTTCAACTAGCATGCAACAGAATGTCAACAAAACATAATCAGGCCAGTTCTGTAAGAATGTCCATAAACTGGAGAGCAGTGTTATAAGAGGTGCTTAATAAGTAATTGGTAAATGACTAAGATTTTTTTTAATGAGTAAGATCTTTAAAGCACACGTTCAAATCTGTATTACCTCCCAACTTATCAGAAAAGTTTGTGTATTATACTTTTTTGGGTTATAATTAAGCTTCTACTTGGGCACATGAAATTTTGTTTTTTGTAGAGTACAAACTTTTACTAATACCACAGAAACTTAATAGTTTGAGATGAAATTGTATTTTGTCTCTAATGTACTGTGAACAAAATGATGATACCTCTTAGTAACTTCTCAGTGTTGGTAATTGTGCATTCTTGGTTCACACTCAGAATTTTGTGATTTTGTAATTTAATCACCAACAGTACTTTTTTTTGGTTAGTGCTTAAAAGTAAGGAGCTTGTTCAATGCTTTATTCCGCACACAGAAAGCATCTGTTTAGAAACCTGGAGGCTTCAGAGATTTGGGAAGAAATAAAATTTTCTTTAGTACTAAAGCCTTAAGAAGGAGACACTTATATATCTATAGAGATCCACCTTTTCCATTTCAGGCTGCTAAAAGCTAAAAATGGTCCTTAATTGTCATTTTTACATTTTATAGTGAACATCAGAAGTTGGAAGAGAAAATAGATAATATAAAAACAAATCACAGTTCAGCAATAGGGCGACAGAAAGGTTATGAAGAAGAAATTATTCATTTTAAGAAAGAACTTCGAGAACCTCAATTTCGGGATGCAGAGGAAAAGTACAGGGAAATGATGATTGTTATGAGAACAACGGAGCTTGTGAACAAGGATCTGGACATTTATTATAAGACCCTTGACCAGTAAGTATTGGACTAGGGATTGGGTTCCCACTGCAATCAGTATCACCTAGTGTGTTTTAGTCATATTTTCCCTTTTTCACTTTTTATATATAGTTAATACATACTAAAGAATGGAAAAATATATATATGTATATGTACATACACACATGCATGGTTAAGTTACAAAGTTAACTTTAAAGCATATTAATTGTAAAGACTACTCCTGATACCACCCTCCACACCCATTCCAAAAACTCTTCCATTACTCCTCAGTGGGATCCACTTAGGTGCTCCTCCTCATCTCAACCTTCTGTTCTCTTCACTCTCCAGAAGCACTGACACAGATTTTTTGCTTTTTCTGCTTCAAAAAAAAAAATAGTAATAAATTTATCATACGTACTTTGGGGTATTTTTTTTTTTTGAGCTTTTAAAAAGAAAAAAAAAATATTCTGTGTCCTCTTCGAGGATTTGCCTTTTCTATTTTATTTGTTTTTTAAATACTCAGGTTGCTTATAGCTATAGTTTATTCATTCATTTTCACTAATGTACAGAATTCTGTCATGGGAATATACCACACTATATCCATTTTCCTAGAGACAGACATTTGTGCTGTTTCTGGGTCTTTACAAATAGAACCTTTGCTCTTAGGAACATTCGTATAAGAGATTGTCTCGGGCATATAAGTAAAATTTTTGGCACTCAGTTTTACAAAATAATGTTAAATTTGTCTTTGAAGAAATTTTACTCAACTGCAGTGCTAGCAGAATGTAAAGGTTTTCTCTGATGCATTGTCTGACACTGATTTTGTCAGTTTATTAGTTTTAGTGAATCTGGTGGGTTTACAATGGTAAATCCTAGTGGTCTTCATTTGCGGTCTCCTGATCTCTAATGATCTTCCTTCCTTCCTTCCTTCCTTTTCTTCCTTCCTTTCTTTCTTTCAATTCAAGTTAGTTAACAACGTACAGTGTATCTTGGCTTCAGGAGTAGAACCCAGTGATTCATCTCTTAGATATGACACCCAGTGCTCATCCCAAAAAGTGCCCTCCTTCATGCCCATCATCCATTTAACCTCACCCACCCACTTCCCCTCCAGCAGCCCTCAGTTCGTTCTCTGTAGCATCATTCCATGTTTTTCCTCTTCGAAATGTTGGTGTCTTTCACCCATTTTTAATGTCTTAGTGGTAGTGATCTGCATATGTTCTTTATCTCTTCTGCATTTCAATTTTTTTTAGTTATATCTGTTAGAAATATCTCCTCAAGCTTTTTATGTTTATCTTTCCACCTTCTTACAGGGTCTTTTAATGAACACATTTGATTTTGAGTTAGTCGAATTTACAAATCTTTTATAAAATTTTATTTTTTATTTTTTTTAATATTTTGGTTCCCCAAAATACTGGGTTTTGAAACAAGAGCTTTCAGCAAGACATTAAAAATCCTTGCACAGTAAACTGTATGTACACACATTGTCTTCTTTTGCCCTTTTTGCCTTTCAAAATTCTTTTTAGTCTTTCTAGCTACCTCATATATTTATGCCTTTATGAAGCTTTTACTTTTGTAGTTCTTCAGCAACAGATGCTATGTACCCAGTAAACTTGCCAAACATTTTTTTGAGCACTAAGAAATAGGAGACCTTGTTCTAGTATGACAACTTTGTTTCAAGAGACAAGAATCCAAAGAGATATTTATCACTGAAAACCTATTTTATAGAGTGGGATAACTTAAATTGGTTGTCATGAAAAAATAAAAATGAGTCTTAGCGGAAAATGTTTTTGTGAAAGTTGGTAAGTTCTTCCTTTTTGAAGCCTCAAAAACTTGTAATTGATGGTTAATAGTATTTTCTATGGAGACTACTTTATTTCATATTCTGACTGTTGACATTTGGCAAATTATTTAAGTGCCCTGGGGTTCAGTTTCCTTATCTATAAAATGGAAAGTTTTTTTTAACTCAGTTACAGTAGTCAGTCTAGAGTCAGAGTTACAAGGGAAACTAAGAGGCCATTTAATCCAGCTTTGTCATCTTCCATTCTTTAATATAAATCCTTTTTTTTATGATTTTGAGGTTTTAAAGTTTATTTATTTTGAGGGGGGGAGAGAGCGAGAGCAAGTGCGAGTACATGCACTAATGAGGGAAGGGTGGAGAGAAGGAGAGAAAGAATCCCAAGCAGATGCAGGGCTTGATCTCACGACAGACCCTGAGCTGAGCCAAAATCAAGAGTCAGACACTGAACCGGCTGAGCCACCCAGGTTCCCCAATATAAATTTTTATACTGTCTATCCCGTATTGGTACTGTGGAACTTACCTTTACTAAGAAAATGTATGTTTCTGTTTCTATTTAAACATTCTTTGAGACCAAATTTTTCAAGGATGGGAGCTGTACAGAAGGGACAGTTAATGTTAATTGAGTACTTATTGTTTGTTAGCCATAATCTAATTGAATTCTTGCATCTACCCTGTAAAGATCAAGTATTTATCAAGATTGAGAACACTGTCCAAGAGTACCCAAAACTAACTTTAGTGATAGGCGTAATTCAGGAGCTACTTTAGGTCTTTCTAAGGCAACAGAATGTGGGATTTAACCTGGGGCCTGACTGATGACAGGGAGCAACATACTCAAAAAGCAGAGATGCAAGTCTTCCAGGTGTAGAGAATATCTGATTATAGGCCTCAAGACCAGTTGGAACAGGAGTGGTTCAAGGACTAAGAAGTAGGCAAGTATAGCTAGAATATAGTGAGCAAGGGAATGAGGTCAGAGATAGATGGTTCCCAGACTTTGTGATGCTCTTGCATTTATTCTCTGTATGATAGGAAGTCCCTGGTGGGTTTGAAGTAGGGAAGTAATATAGTCCGTGAAGAAATTGCACCGGCTGCTGTTTGCAGAATGTATTGTAGGAGGACAAGAGTAGAAACGAGACCAGTGGAGGAGACTGTTTTAATAATCCAAGAGATGGTGGTGGACTGGACTAGGGAGGAAGGAATGGAAATGGAGAGAAGCAGATGGACTCAAGATTTGTTTTGGAAATGGAGTTGATTGGCCTTGCTTCTGAATTGAATACAAGGGACAAAAAGGAAAGTAAAAAATCAGAGATTGGTCCTACATAATTTTACTTGAGCAACAGTGGAATAAACTGCAATTCCTTGAAACTGGCAGGATTTGGAAGGGAGAATCTAGAGGTTTTTTTTAGAGACTTTTTTTTGAAGTTTATTTATTTATTTTGAAAGAGCAAGCAGAGGAGGGGCAGAGAGAAAGGAGAGAGAGAATCCCAAGCAGGCTCCATGTTGTCAGCAAAGAGCCAGGGGGGCACTTGCTTGATCCCACAAACTGTGAGATCATGACCTGAGCCGAAATCAAAGTCACACAGTTAACTGAGACTGAGGTGCCTGTAGGCACCTCAAGGAGTTGGATGGTAATCTAGAGTCTAGACTTTAGGAGTAAGGTATAAAATTGGGAATTATCAGCATATATGTAGTATTTAAAGCCACAGAATGAGATTACATGAGAGAACAGTAGATAGAGAAGGGAAGGGTCCCAAGACTGCGGATGTTTATAAACCTAATGAAGTAGCTCATGAAGTAGGAGAAAAATTTTTAAAGGTATGGTATATTGGGGTGCGTGGGGCACCTGGGTGGCTCATTCGGTTGAGTATCCAACTCTTGATTTCAGCTCAGGTCATGATCCCAGGGTCCTGAGATCAAGCCCCACGTTGGGCTCTGCACTGGGTGTGGAGCCTGCTTAAAATTCTTTCTCTCCCTCTCTCTTTCTGCCCCTCTCCCCCACTCATATTCTCTGTCTCTAAAAAAAAAAAAAAAAAAGGTATGGTATCTTGAAAATCAAGTAAAGAAAGTATTTCAAGAATCTTGTGTTATTAAGAGGTCAGATGAGATGAGCACTCACAGGTGACCCTTCATTTTGACAAATGGAGGTGTTTAATGATTTTGAGGAGCAATCTCAGGGGCATGGTTTGAACTGAAGCTTTGGAGTTGGATGAGGACAGAGTGGGGTTAAGAAGTGAGTATAGATCAGGGCGTCTGGGTGGCTCAGTCGGTTGAGCGTCCGGCTTCAGCTCAGGTCATGATCTCACGGTTCGTGGGTTCGAGCCCTGCATCAGGCTCTGTGCTGACAGCTAGCTCAGAGCCTGAAGCCTGTCTTCAGATTCTGTGTCTCCCTCTCTCTCTGACCCTCCCTTGCTCACACTGTCTGTCTGTCTGTCTCTCCCTCTCTATCTCAAATAAAACATTTAAAAAATTTTAAAAAGTATAGATAATTCTTACAAAAGGTTCTGTGAAGGGGAGCCGAAAAGTGGGGTGATAGGTAGAGGGGACTGAGGGGCCAAATTAGGTAGGCTGGTCTTCTTTTAAATTTCACTTGTATGTATTCTCCTACAGAGTAACTCTCTTATTACTCTGACCTGCAGACTTAGGGTTTCATATGTGTTAACTGAATAGAAAAGGAGACCTAGGACCCCTCAAGGTATCCCTAAGAGGCATTGGCAGCAGGAAGAAGTGGAATTCCCTCAGTAAGGCACTTGGCTTATTCAAAAATCCCTGTTAGTATTTTATTGTTGAGCCATGGGGAAGACAGGAATAACCTTCCTACAAACTGCTAATGGTCCAATAGGGGAGACCATGGTAGGTGTTCCACAGTCTGTATTTGACCTTGGCCTTGAATAATGAACAAATGGCACTTCAGTAGAGAAAAGTGCCTCAGTGCTAGAGCCATCACACTGAGCAGAGTGAGGGTGTATGAGGGGGCTTGATGGGGCCAGTCAGGAGGAGCTTGTGGGGGCGGGGAGGTGCAGAGGTGATTTCCAGCAATTTAGGCTTGCCTGAGGAACAAAGCCAGGCTGCTTACTGAGTTCTGTTATCTGGTAATCAGATGGACTCTTCGAAATGAGAAGAAAAGAAGTGGTACAGATTTCCCCAAAATTGAGTCTATGTGGGCTTGTGCTTGCAAACGGTGGCCTTCTTAAGGTTTATACTGTGAGCCTTAAATTTGCCTTCTCACCTAGAAAGGTCCAAAATTTCCCTCATTGTTTCACCTCTTAGAATGAAGCATGCAATCAGTGTATTGTTGCATTCAGCTGTCTATTTAAGGTAACACAGGAAATTAGCAGTGCATTTTCAAGAAAAGCCGATTACCATCTGTTATTAGTAATCATCTAAAAACATCACTGATTATAAGCATTGCCAGTGGTCAGAGACACTTGTACTAGATGAGAAGGAGGAAAGCTGCATCATTTAGAATATATTACCCCTTACCCCTTTAAGAGAAAACTTCAATTAAAATTAAATGATTTTTGGACTGTATCACTCAGAGTGCAGTAATCTATCCTATGCCCCAAACTTTCCACTGTCATTTTTTCCCAAATGTAGAATGTTGCATATTGTCACGCTTCTTCTGAAACTCCGTGAAAACATGTAACATTTAGTTTTGCAGGCAAGGCAGCCAACTCTTTGAGTCTCTTTAGAGCCTGGCTCCTTGTACTCAAGGAGAGCTTACATGAGGGCTTGATCCAGTGCTCATCTCATGGCTGCCATTCTTGTCCTCACCATGGACACAGTACAGTTTCATATCAGCACCCCTCTCTAGCATCAAGCAGGTAGATGACAAAACCAAAAGATAGCTGGTAGGATTTCTCACTTACTGCAAGTTTTTATAACTAAATGTTTATCTTTCAGTGTTGGTTGAACTATTACCTGAATTTTAAAAGCTGATACTTGGGAGTCTGGCTAAAGGAAATTAGTTTGGTAGTTTTAAGGGTTTTAGGAAATAAATTTAATAGTCTTTAAGGGTTTCATCTAGAAAAAGAGGACATTTTTCTTTTAAATGTACAACTTCGGTTTGGTAAATGACAGATTTGGAGTTTTGCCATGTAGTGAAAATCACTGTTAGTTCAGAACAGGATACTCAGTAGAATGTGACACTCACGATATTCCCTTCTACATGAGCACTTCACCTGACCTAAATGTAGGGAGACAGGAAGTTCTCACAGTGATAAGTCCTGGGGCTATAGAGAACAGTATCCAGTGTAATCATGAATAGCAATGCCCCTAGCCAATTATTTTAGCAATTTTTATTTTTATTTTTTTATGGTTTTTTTAAATTTATTTTTTGAGAGAGAGAGACAGCGCGAACAGGGGGAGGGTCAGAGAGAGAGGGAGATACAGAATCTGAAGCAGGCTCCAGGCTCTGAGCTGGCTGTCAGCACAGAGCCCAACGCGGGGCTCAAACCCACGAACCGTGAGATCATGACCTGAGCCGAAGCCGGACGCTTAACCGACGAGCCACCCAGGCGCCCCTATTTTAGCAGTTTTTAAATACAAGGATGAGGATAATGTTGGAAAATGGGTTTTGTAAGTATAATCTTTCTTACTGCTTTTTTCTAATCTAATGTTAATTTTCATGAACTTAGTAGTTTTTATTTTTCTATTAGTAAGGCTTGTGTGTATTTGGCCCTCTTGGCTCACATTTTATTCAGTGAAATAGCTGAGACTGGGGGGAAATCCAGTTCCCTTTGCCGTTTTGTGCACACTTCAGATTTTGAGCATCACTTCACATTTTGCAGAATGGTAGTTTTTCTTTCTTGGTATCTTCCTCTCTGGTTATGGTTTAAATAATGAAAGAAGTAAGAACTAGAAAGGTCTTTTACTGATAGATGAGGTTGTCTATTTAGGTGATATTTTTCCAACCCCTTAGATACCTATTCTCGAATGTCTGCTTTTCAGGTGTTTACTTCTCTGCTAATAGCTGAGTCCTGAAATGATTTAAAAAGTGGCCTCAGAGAGCAGCAAACAGTGTCCTGGGGAGGCCTAATAAGCTTCACTTGTGACTTCAAACTGGAACCCACATAGACTTAGGAGGACAGTAACTCAGAAGCTTACAGAAGCTTTTTATTAAAGGTCCAAGAAGGAGGCAAGTGTGGGAGGCAGTTGAACAACTTGGAAGGGAAGATTATCTAATTGGTGGGGCAGAAGCCATGGTGCAAAGAGGTGCCAAAGGACCATATAGTCAGCCTGGCATTTAAAGGATGCACCTGTGTGAAGAAGGAAGAGGGATGGATGGAAACAGCCCACATGCTATGGCGGCACAGATCTCTTTCTCTCTGTCTCTTTTTTCAAATAGGCTATTTTAGAGCAGTTTTAGGTCCACAGCAAAACTGAGCAGAAAGTACTGAGATTTGTCATATACAAACCACTACCCCCCCCCGCTATTCTCACGCCACAAGTATAGCCTCCCCCAGTGTCACCATCCCTCACCAGAGTGGTATTAGACTGACACATCTTAATCACCTAAAATGTGTAGTTTACATTAGGATTCACTCTTAGTGTTGTACATTCTATGAATTTGGATAAATGTATAATGACATAGATGATCTACCACTACAGTATTGTGCTGCGTAGTTTCACTGACACGTCTTTTTGTCTTTCTGGCCTCATGGTGCCTGCTTTCAAATAGGAAATAGGTTAAGCCTTTGTCATTTGTGAGGATCACATTTTAAGACTTTCATAGATCATCAGAATATAAATACCACTAAAGCCATCATTTGTTCTCATAAAATGCAATATTATTACTGAAAATTTTAAGGAAATCTTACACATGTTTAGGAATATTTAAATATAAGATTAAGTAATTTATAAACAACTGTTTTCTTGGGGCGCCTAGATGGCTCAGTCATTTAAGTGTCTGACTCTTAATTTAGGCTCAGGTCAAGATCTCACAGTTTGTGAGATCCTAGCCCCGGGGCAAGTTCTGCGCTTTTACTTGGAGTCTGCTGGGTATTCTCTCTTTGCCCCTCTCCCATTTGCTTGCGCTCTCTCTCAAAATAAATATTAAAAAAAATAATAATCCAGTATTTTCTTAGATCCTGGACCTTTTCACTTTTTTTCTGGGAGTCAGTTTTCACAAAACATACTACTTCACAAGAGTGAGTATACATGTAACTGAGTGATGTCCACATTCCAGGCACATGGTGGGACTGATGTAACTACTCAGATGACCATTTACCTAGAACAGTTTCCAGCTCATGAAATACATATCTTTGCCTAAACAGAGTAAGTTTCCTATCGGTCATGGACTTTCAAGATCATTCTTAAATGTTCATTACGTGTAAAGTCCAGGGGCTACAAGGTATGTGAGCTTAATCATTGGGTTTGTGTCAGTTCTCTCCCACAGCATCCCGCCCTGCACAGTCTCAGAAGTGCTTTTCTTCCACAGCCCATGCCTAGTCAGTCAGACCCTCCTTAACTCTTACCTATATTACTGTGGTAGCTTCCCCCACCTCTTTATCCCTTCCCACTCCTGTTGTGCTGCTACCAGGTTTATTTTCCTAAAGGTGATGGTCCCTCTTTGCTTCTAATTTTAGGAAAGAGTTTCCACATCTGGTCTTTTCCATTTCATGTCTTATTATTCACTATATTCTAACCAAACTGAACAATTTTATTCCCTTAAGACATCTCACATTTTCCTGTGCTGTTTCTCCTCTGTGGAATGTTACCTTGTTGAAGTGCTTCCCAAACAATGTAATTTTTTGTTCTTTTATATTCCGTGATATTTGTATCACTTGTATCCTTTAGCCCATTTAACCTTATACTTATGCTTCCCTGTTCTCCATTACTATGTAAATCACAGAACAAGCTTCACATTGGACTTGACATTTCCCTGTCACATTTCCATGATAATGACTGACATTTATTGAGTACTTAAGTATTATTACATTCATGACATATTTTCATTTCCCTCACAGGGCTTTTTGCAGGTTATATACACAGAAATAGATCTTTGTTTATATTAATAGTATCACACTGTAGGTATTTTTCTGTTTTGTCACTTAACACTTAATGAAATCTTGTATATTCAGATATAGAAGTACCTTGTTATTTTTAATGGCTGCATAATATTCTATAAAATGGATGTTACCTACTTGACTTGGACATATAAGGAAGCCTTTAAATGTTTGATACTGCAGATAATGCTACAACATATGGCTTTGTACACTTAGGCAGATGTACCAGAAAGATAGCTTCTTAGAACCAGAGTTACTGGGACAGAGAGTATATATAAATTTTTAACTTGTTAGTGCCAAATCACCTTCCAAAAACACAGAATTTATGTTTCTACTAGTAGTGTGTGAAAGTGCCCGTTTCTTCATGACTGCATTTCATATTATCAGCCTTTTTACTTTTTGCTAATCCACTGTACAAAAATGTTCTCACTTGAATTTACATTTCTTTGTTTACTAGTGAGGTTATATGTTCTTTCATATGTTGGCTGTTTGTATTTCTTTTCCAAGAATTGCCTATTCATAGATCTCTTTACCAGTTTACTAGGTTGTCTTTTTCTTAGTGATTTGTACCACTTTTTTTTTATAGATTTTGGATGGTAATCCTTTTCACGTACATTGCAAGTAGTTACTCCCAGTTTGTCATTTTACCTTTAACTTTCCTTTAGTTGTCTTCTTTTTAGCTTCTCCCTTAGAAAGGCTATCCAGTCCAGGACACCTGGGTGGCTCATTTGGTTGAGCAGCCAACTCTTGATTTCAGCTCAAGTCATGGTCTTATGGTTCGTGAGTCTGTGCCCCACATTGGGCTCTGCGCTGACAATGTGGAACGTGCTTGGATTCTCTCTCTTTCTCTGCCTCTCCCTGCCTCTCTCTATCAAACTTTAAAAAATTTTTTAAAGACGACTTTCCAGTCCTAAATTATAAAATTGTTTTCTTCTGATAGCTTTATTTAACTTTTAATCCTTTAATTCATTTGGATTTTGAGGTTTAATAAAGACAGTGATAAAATTTTCCCTCCTTCTAATACTATTGAAACTTTTCCCACTGATTTGAAATAGCAGTTATAAACTAAAGTTTTCTATGTATTTTGGTTTATTTCATCTTGATTCCTGTCCCAGTACATTGATTTGCTTTTACATTATATCTGAGTTGCAAACTTTAGAGTCATATCTTATAGATTTCAGTAATTTTTTTTTTAATCTTGTTGGGAGTTCTGTTTGTATTGCATTTGATTCAGTGGATTACTTGAGGAGAATGGATATCTTTGTAATATTAAATCTATTATGCAGTGCGTAGTAAGTTTCTCCTACTTAAGTAGTTCTCTTTGTTTTATTGTTAAGTTCTGTTTTATAGCTTTTCCCTCTAGACCCTGTACCATTTTGGTAGATTCCTTGGTATTTCATAGTTTTTATTACCACTATGAGTAGGATCCTCTTTACAGTTTTGCTTCCTATTGGATTTTGCTCACCACATAATAATACTAAAAATTTTTTATGTTTATTTCTGACCACCTTGTTAGTCTTAATGGTTTTTCAGTTGATTTTTTAGATTTTTCTCTTTTATTTTAGTTTATTTATTTTGAGAGAAAGACAGCGTGAGCACAAGAGGGGCAGAGAGAAAGGAAGAGAAAATCCCAAGCAGGTTCCACACTGTCAGTGCAGAGCCCAACTCCGGGCTCAAACTCACGAACCATGAGATCATGACCTGAGCTGAAATCAAGAGTCGGACACTTAACCGACTGAGCCTCCCAGGCACCCCTCATTTTTTAGATTTTCTTAGCGCACAGTTATATCACCCACAGAAACAATGACAAGTTTTCCCCCCTCATTTATACATTTCTTTTTATTGTCTTACTGAATTGTTAGGGATCTCTAGGACATTATTGGAGAGTAGCCATAGTAAGAGGCATCTTTCTCTTGTTCTTTAGAAGTACTCCTTTATATATATATTTTTTTAAATGTTAGTTTTTGAGCGAGAGCAAGCAGGGGAGGGGGTAGAGAGAACGGGACAGAGGATCTGAAGTAGGCTGTGCACTGACACCAGCGAGCCCGATTCAGGGTTTGAACTCAGGAACCACGAGATCATGACCTGAACCAAAGTCAGACACTCAAGAGACTGAGCCACCCACGTGCCATGTGATAAGTTATCTTATTTTTCCTGTTGTACGAGTCTTGCGTACTTGGGATAAATGCTACTTGGTCATGACACCACTGGTACCACGATACGACTTGGTCTTTTTAATCCTGTGCCACTAAGTTTGCTTTTATGTGGACTGTTTATATCTGTATTCATAACCAAAATAGGCCTGTACTTTATTTGCTTTCTTTTTTTTTCTTCTATCTTTCCTTGGTGTGTAATATTTTATGTTCTTGGGAGCTAACATTTACTCAAAAAACTGTGAGCCTGGTGGCTTTACAGATGGCATTTTGACTGCCTTTTTAATTTTAATTATGATATTCAGAGGCTGTTAACATCCTAACCAGTTTTCTCTAATTGGGGCCGTTACTAATTTCATCACATCTCAGGGGTTTTTTAGTGTTACCAAGAAATAATTGGCCTACATCACTGTATAAGTTTAAGATGTACAGTCTGATGGTTTGATTTACATAATACTGTGAAATGTTTACCACAGTGGGTTTAGCTAACATCTGTTTTCTCATACAGATACAATAGAAGGGAGAGAAAATTTTCTTTGTGATGACAACTGTTAGGATCTCCTCCCCTAACAACTTTCCTCTGTATCATATGGCCATGTTAGTTGTAGTTACCATGGTGTACCTTACATACCTAGTGCTTACCTATAACTGGAAATTTCTACTTTTTAAGAGAGCATGCCTAGCAGGGGAGGGGCAGAGGGGGAGAGAGAATCTTAAGCATGCTCCACCCACAGCATGGAACCTGACAAGGGGCTCTATCTCACAACTCTGAGATCATGACCTGAGCCAAAATCAAGAATTGGACACTTAACAACTGAGCCACCCAGGCGCCCCAAGGAAATTTGTTGATCACCTTCTTCCCAAATCTCCCTCCTCCTCCTCCACCTCTGGTCACCACAAATCTGATCCCCTTTTCTGTGACTTTGGTGTTTTTGTTTCGATTCTACATATAAGTGAGATCATACACTGTTGTCTTTCTCTGACTTAATTTCATTTAGCATAATACCTTCAAGGACCATCCATATGTCCCAAATGGTAGGATTTCCTCATTTTTTTAATGGCCGACTAATAATCCATTGAATATATATAACATATACTACACATCTTCATTCATTCATCTATTCATGGGCACATAGGTTGTTTCCATGTTGTGGCTATTGTAAATAATGCTGTTGGGGCCCCTGGGTGGCTCGTTTGGTTGAGTTTCCACCTCTCGATTTCAGATCAGGTCATGATTTCATGAGATCCACCCCTGCATCGGGCTCTGCACTGACAGCGTGGAGCCTGTTTGAGATTGTCTCTCTTCTCTTTCTGCTCCTCCCCTGCTCATGAGCACATGTGCACCTTCTCCCTCTCTCAAATAAACATTGTTTTAAAAATGTTACTCTGAACATGGGGATGCAGATATCTCTTTGACATAGTGTTTTCCTCTCCTGTGGATATATCCCAGAAGTGGAAAATGCTAGATCATATGGTAAGTTTTAATTTTTTATTTTAGCAACCTTCATAATATTTGCCATAATGGCTGCACCTATTTATAGTCCCACCAACAGTGCACAAGGTTTCCCTTTTCTCCAAATCCATGCCAGCATTTAATCGGCTATTTGTGTTATGGGTAAGGCGTCTTCTGGTCAGCAATATGCTATTAGTAGTTGGGTTTTAGGGGAGTCAAAAGTTATCTATGGATTTTGACTGTGTGGCAATTTGGTGCCCCTAACCTCTGTGTTCAGGGTCAACTTTTTTTTTTTTTTGCTGTTGAATTATAGGAGTTCTTTATAGATTTTGGATATTAACCCCTTATCAGATATGGGGTTTGCCAGTATTTTTGTCCACTTTGTAGGTTGTCTTTTCATTTTATTTTTTTATGATTTCCAAAATCACATCACATCAAAGAACTTACTTCCTTGTTTTCTTCTAGGAGTTTCATGGTTTTAGGTCTTAAATTTAAGTCTTTACTCCATGTGGAGTTAATTTTTTTATGTTTATTTTTGAGAGAGCAATTGGGGGAGGAGCAGAGAGAGGGCAACACAGGATCTGAAGCAGGCTCCAGGCTCTGAGCTATCAGTACAGAGCCCTACATGGCTCAAGCTCATGAACCATGAGATCATGAGCTGAGCCTAAGTCGGAAGCTTAACCAACTGAGCCACCCAGGTGCCCCTTGAGTTAATTTTTGAGTGGTGTAACATAGGAGTCCAATTTCATTCTTTTACATGCTAATACCCAGTTATCCCAGCACCATTTATTCGAAAAGACTTGTCTTCTCCATTGAGTATTCTTGGCTTCCTTGGCAAATTTTAGTTGACTCTTTATGCTTGGGTTTGTTTCTGAGCTCTAGATTCTGTTCTTTTGATCTATTTGTCTATTTTTATGCCAATGCATATGTTTTGAAGACTACAACTTGAAATCAAAGTGTGATGCCTCCTGCTTTTTGTACATCTTTCTCAGGATTTCTTTGGCTATTCAAGGGTCTTCTGTGGTTCTCTATAAATTTTAGGAGTGTTTTCTCTACTTCTGTAAAAAAATGCCATTGAAATCTTGATAGAGATTATGCTGAATCTGTAGACGGCTTGGGTAGTATCAATATTTTAACAATACTAATGCTTCCAATCAGTGACCATGAAATATTTTTCCATTTATTTGTGTCTTCTGTTTCTTTTATCAGTGTCTTAGAGTTTTCACAATAGAGATCTTTCGCTGCCTTGGTTAGATTTACTCCTAAGTATTTTATTGGTTTTGATGCTGTTGTAAATGGGATAAATTTCTATTTCAGAAAATTCATTGTTACATTATCAGTTTTCTTAATGGTAAAATGGGGATAACCAAAGCTAACTCCCAATATTTTTGTAGGGATTAAATGACCTAATTTTTTTAATTGTTTTTTAGGGGTGCCTGGGTGGCTCAGTCAGTTAAGTGCCCGACTTAAGCTCAGGTCATGATCTCACAGCCTGTGGGTTCAACCCTCGAGTCAGGCTCTGTGCTGACAGCTCAGAGCTTGGAGCGGATTCTCTTTCTGTCTGCTGCTTCCCTGCTCATGCTCTCTCTCTCTCAAAAAAAAAAAAAAGAAGTAAAAGTAATAAATAGTTTTTTAATGTTTGAGAGAGAGCAGAGGAGGGGCAGAGAGAGAGGGAGGCACAGAATCTGAAGCAGGCTCCAGGCTCTGAGCTGCCAGAACAGAGCCTGATGCAGGGCTCAAACTCAGGAATGATACACTCATGACCTGAGCCAAGGTCAGAAGCTTAACCAACTGAGCCACCCAGGGGCTGCTATTTACCATAATTTTGCTTCACATAAGGTAAAGGTAAATGCTTCTTAGTAGTAACCACTAATCTCACTATTATCCCTTAAGTGGATTGAATGTAGTTTACCTTAATCATCCCCTACTGTTGCACAGTGGGGCTGTAAATTCCATACTGGAGAAAGATGATACAAAGCTAAGCTAATGACGGCCTGGCCAACAGCAGTAGGCTTCAACTCGGTGTGACACGACCCTTGTTGAGTCTAGATTTCTCTCAGGACTCAAGCTGCTTCTTGCAGTGCTGTCTCTCCAGGGACCCTCCACAGGCCAGGATGCACCACCTCTGTTGTACAAGGAGTCCGTGGCGGAGGCTTTGTGTGCAGCTTGGACACCCCCGCCTCACCTGGAGCTGGCTCTCCACCTTAGGAAAGCTGACTAAGGTTATGAAAGATCTTTTGGTTGAATGAAAAGATGACCTTTTTTTCTTTAAAGTATATGAAAAATCAGGATTGTAATGTGTAAAGAGCATGGATTACATGATTGGTACCAAGAACATTCTTGAGGTATCTTGTTTATTTGACAAATATTTAGGTTTTTCTCAGTCCTTTTGAAAGAAGTGTAAAATGTCAGGCTGAGACAGATGTAGAAAATGGAGACTTGCTGCATTCTCATCAACAAGCACAATATGGTTTTTTCCAGTCTTTATTCACAATCCTTCATCTGATATTTAAAATGTATTTATGTTGAGTCATTTCTTTCTTGCTGGTGAACCAAGATCATGAAATGATTCTGCAGAGGCAGGAGCATTACGTTCAGTTTCTTTTTTTGTATATATCAGATAAGAGGCTTGCAAATGGAAGTAAGTCCGCCTCACATCCTCTGTATGGTCATGGCCATGATGTTTGCCTTTTTGTCACTGATGCAACATTAGTTCATACAACCTTTTCCAAAGAACCTAAGCGCCTTTGTATGAAAGGTGACTATAGTAAGAACAAAGTTTTTAATAGGGTACTTTTCTGTTTACAAACATTTCTTTGCCTCTCTTTAGTTATTTAGAAAATACTAGTTTTTTAAGTGTTGTGGGTGGGGATGGGGAGGCTGACAGGCCAAATGGAAATGAATGCACATATTTGGAGTTAGATTTTTTTAATCTTCAACTAGGAAGGGAAAATAAAAGTCTTGAGGTTCACCTCAGTTTAATCCTCTAAGTCTCTCTCTCAACCATACCTTCTGGTTGGTAAAATGCTTCCAGATATGAGGCATCTAAAGCACCTTAAGAGGCTCACTTTTTGCAAACCTGAAGAGTAACAGAAGAGAAAAAAGACAGCAGTTCCAGAGTTGCATGTATGTCCACAAAGACTAGGGGACCCTGTACAACTTGCCTCCTGTCTTTTACTCCCTGCCATCTATTTAAGCAGCAGGTCTTCCTGTAACTGGTAGGCTACAGTGGCTACAATCCTTCCAGTAAGCCCAAGAAAAAGGCTACCTAAATTTTTGAAATTTTCACAGAATATAAATATTTGAGAGAGTATTTGTCCTGTCATAGTGAAAATGGAGAAAAGTAAGGACCTTGGGGTACTGGGCGCATGCCTGGCTGTATTCATTTGTAACCAAGCCGCCATGTTTAGTTCTGTTTATTTTTTCTGGCTTTTCCTGTATTCTCCTTTTATCACTGGAAGTAATCCGTTATCTCAGGACATTATTATGATGTTATTTATGTTATATATACATTATGTATTTCATAGAATTTCAATATATACTATTACATGTAATTAGTGTTATCGGTATACTGTTTTTTAAGTATCAGTGGCTTCTTGTTCTAGAGCAATCATGAAATTTCACAGTATGAAAATGGAAGAAATCAACAAAATTATTCGTGACCTTTGGCGAAGTACCTATCGTGGACAAGGTAATTTACATGGTTTATCACGGACGCTTTTTCCAAAGCCCCTGTCCCTGGCTTTTTGCACATATGATCTCTCATCTGGCCAGTATTACCTCCTGGACCCCTTTGTGAACATCTTAGAAATTTTCTAAGAATTCTTATCTTGACAACATCTTGTAGCAAGGGGAAAAAAATGCAAAGTTTTCTATTCCAAAGCCTGACAGGAATTACATATTTGGCTATGGTACATATTATATTTAACTGATGACCTAATAGATTCTGTTGAAGTGTAGATAGGGATAAGCTGAAATGTGATAAGAAAACCAGCAGGAGGAAACTCTTAATAGGGGAACTAAGCAAGGCAGGGCAGAGACTAAGGGTTGAGACATCTGGGTTGCTTCTGCCTCGTGAACCCTCTCAGCCAGTTTCAGTGGTAACGTCACATTGCTTCTTAGGCTTACTTGATATTTGCAAACGACAACAGGCTAGAGTGTAGGTTGCTCTGAAATCATCTTCTTTTTGTGTCAGATATTGAATACATAGAAATTCGGTCTGATGCCGATGAAAATGTATCAGCCTCTGATAAAAGGCGGAATTACAACTACCGCGTGGTGATGCTAAAAGGAGACACGGCCTTGGATATGCGCGGACGATGCAGTGCTGGACAAAAGGCAGGTATCTCAAGAGCCTAGGGAGCCACGTGTCCGCAGAGAATTGACAGGGAGAAACTAGTGTCAGTGCAGTGAACGCACTCAGGGTTGCCGGGGAATAGACTCAGCTACCCAGGACCCTCTTCCAGTTCTAACCAGCATTTCCTGCAACCTTAGATAATCTTTCAGGAGAAGAGTCTGAGATGTTGTCACATGATCAGTCTAATGGAGAACGATTCGTTGCTTCATAACCCTCCTTAGGAGAATAAAGTTACAAGACATACCTCTGTTTTATGTGCTACCAAGAAAGAATGGCAATTGTAATTCCAAGAGTGCTGCCTGATTTCAGAGCAGCAGAAGTGGGGGAGGGGCATTCACCAAACCACATCGCAGGTTGAGCCACATGAGGCATTAAAATAAGTCTCATTGAAAAGGAGCACTGTCCCAGAACTGAGTCCCTGCCCCCACTGAGCCTTGGGGCCTGCAGACCCTCTAAAAGAAGAGTTCTGCTAGGGGCCCCTGGCTGGCTCAGTGGGAAAAGCATGACTTTAGATCTCAGGGTTGTGAGTTTGAGCCCCACATTGGGTGTAGAGATTACTTTAAAAAAATGTTAAGAGAAGGGTCTGGTAGACCAGAGGCCATGACACTCATAGCTGCCTCTGCATCCCTGCGCCCCCCACTGCCTAGACTCAACTTCTGGGCCAGGCCACCTAGCTAGAGGAGGCTCTGAGAGGACAGCCTCTGTTGTTGGATAGGGAGCACAGAGCAAATCAGAGGAATAAAACTTAAAGGAATCAGGAGAATTCAAGGCTGGGTCCTTTCACTGCATAGGTTTATCACCAAGATGTCATGGAATCTTGAGCTTATTCTTTTCAGATTAGAAAATTTTATTTGTTAAGAAAATCAGGGGTTCAGAATTTTTAACAATTTTAAATTCCTAGAAATGGGTGCTCGTGTTAAATATTTTGTCGTCAGCCCAGACAGCTGATATCAATTTAAGGCATATGCAGATTATTATCTTAATCTGCAAAAATTACAACTTTGTGATCTATAACCAATATTCCTACTTTGGTGGTTTTTATGAATAAAAAAATAGTTTCTAATATGTCCATTGGTATTGAAAATACTTTGAAAATTATTTTCTGAGCAAAGTTACTTTCTGAACAAACTAGATTTCCTATATAGTCTAAATTATAAAAATTAGCAGTAATTGCTTCGCAGTAATTGCTTCCTTGGTGTTGGGGGAGAAGACAAATACGTTGGTAGAGGTTGGCCAGGAATTCATTTAGGCTCGGGGGGTGGGGGGGACTTGAATTAGGGGTCGAATACAGGAAGGAAGTGTCTTCCCCAAAGCGCCAAACTATGATCCTGGCTTCTGCAGTCTTCCAGCCTGCCCTGGGCGTCAGAGAGAAGCTGTCAACTGCTCTGAAACCATACCTCACTCACTGATGCTCCTTTATTCATAGATTCGGGGGGAGGGAGTATGGACAACTCAAGCAAAAGTAGTGGATACTTCCTAGAGTACTCTCTCATTCTTATAATTCTGTGTCCTGTGTGCCCACTGAGGGTTTTAGTATTAGGTTTCTATTAACTGGGAAAGTGCCTCAGAGTTTCAGTTCCTTGGATGTCCTCTAGTTTAGCTTAAATAAAACCATACTTCTGTACTCCTGATACACTGACCTGGAAATATTCTTTCAGTCTTGGCTCCCTCAGAATTATAAACAGACATTTTTCCTGGCACCCCTCAGGGGCCAGAGAACATACATATTTAAAAATAACTCAGAAAAAGGGTGTGTGAAACTGAAAGATGTCATGTGTCTACTTTTTCTAACAATCTCAACAGGAAAATAGGCCTTGATTTTTTTAAGGTTGTTAAACAATTACTAAAATTATTACAGATAAACAGTAATGTAAATGACAGGCTGAGATAAAACATACATGATGGTTCACTTTCTGAAAGGGTGTAAGAGTTTGGTCACAGTGTCAGGCTCTCCCAAATAAAAGAGCAACAATTTACCTGAAGTCACTGACCCGATGACATTGCTCCCTTTCCCTTATGAAGACATTCGGCCAGGTCTGCATGCTTTCCTAAGGTGGATGAGGAAAAGGTCTGTGCAATCCAGCTCAGCTCTGGTGCTTTCTTCCAGGTACTAGCCTCACTCATCATTCGCCTGGCCCTGGCTGAAACATTCTGCTTGAACTGTGGCATTCTCGCCTTGGATGAGCCAACAACAAATCTTGACAGAGAAAATATTGAATCTCTTGCACATGCTCTCGTTGAGTAAGTATCTCAAATTTGGGGGCAAGTTAGGATAGTAATGTATACATTACATGTTGTAAAATAATGTAAAGAGTTCTGTGATGAAAACCCTCTCTCCCTGTGTCTTCCTTGGGGAAGCTGGTTAGTGCCAGACCTTAGGCTTTACTTTTGATAGTAAGTCTTCAGATGCTTAAAAAGAACTAGGTGGTGAACAGCAGCCCCAGACACACCCTGCAGTCTCTCCAAGTGTGCTGAAGGGTTTCCTGGCTTGGTTTGCTAGCTCTGTAAACCCACCACAGGTGCCCACACGGCATGTAGAAGAGTTAGCATGCCCTACTGAAACATTTCTAGGTGGTAATAGTGGATTTTGGCCCATCTCCCCAGCTTTATGAGGAATGACAGCTCCTACTCAAAAAGCGTAACCGTGGTTATGTACTAGAAAGTAAAATTGCACACAGCTTTTGCCACATTGACGTGTGGTGGGTACAGACCCCAGGGATGGGCGGCCTTTCCTGTGCTGGCAGAGGAAACGTACTTTTCCCAAACTTGGGTGGGCACTCAGGCTCAAGATTCTTTCTGACAGAGATACTAGCAGAAATGGGGCACCTTTCTCAGCCCCCTCTCAGCAGTCCTGCATGAACTGCGCATAAGGGCTAATGCTTTTGAAAGCTCAATGCATCCAGCCATGGGTAAGGGGTAAACAAATGGTTAGTTAAAAAGTCTGATGTTGGTCTGGTAGCTAGTTAACCTCAGCATATAATGAGCAAAAATGTTCCCAGTACACCCACTCAGGCCTCCTGTGTGTCATACTAATGATGCATCTAGTGACTGGTGGTGGCAGAATTCTAAGTAGACCTAGCTCCTAAGAAGGCAGCTGGGCTTGCATATGTAATTTCCCTTGCTTGTAGTTGGTCTTTTTTTTTTTCTTTTCTTCCAGAGATCATTAGTAACAGGTCAGGAAAACCCCCGACAAAGGAATAAGTCAGACTCCTAAAGTTGAGCACCTCAGATATTAAGGAAAATTTAGTAAAACATTTCTGCCTGTTTTAGTAAGAACAGCTTTGTGTTCTGGAAGAAACTAGATCATGTATTCTCATCAGTCCCTGAGTCAGAACTAGAGGAAGAGTCACTCCATCACCCTTGCTGTCTGGATAGGACAGGGGACTCCTACCTGGCCGGGCTCAAGGCCTGGGTCCAGCTCTCCCTCTCTAGTTTCCTGCAGGGATGTCCTGTGTCTGACAAGGTTCTCAGTGTCTTTTTCATATAAAGGAAAGGATTATTTGTGCTCTTCAGTAATAAGATGTTCTCAATGCATTGTTTCAGGATAATCAAGAGTCGCTCGCAGCAGCGTAACTTCCAGCTTCTGGTAATCACCCACGATGAAGATTTTGTGGAGCTCTTAGGGCATTCTGAATATGTGGACAAATTCTACAGGATTAAGAAGAACATTGATCAGTGCTCAGAGATTGTGAAATGTAGTGTTAGGTCTCTGGGTTCTTATGTTCATTAAAATAGTCAAGATTTTGTGATCTCACGGTCATGAGTTTGAGCCCCAAGGCAGACTCTGTGTCTCCCTCCGTCTCCCAATATTCGCTCGCTCTCTCTCCCTCACTCACAAATAAGTAAAAACATTTAAAAAAATTTTTTAATAGTCAAGATTTTGCCTTGGAAGCAAGTCCTCAGGCAACTGTTTATTTCATCCCCCCCTCCAGGCAGCCTAGCCTCTATGTCAGGCCTAGGGGCCCAAGAGCAGCACCGTTGGACTCAGCTACTCTGTTCCCTTTCTAGCACTAATGAATGAATCCTGGTACTGCCTGAATCTGTGTTACTCACCTTTCACTTTTCTCACTGCCTTGATAATGAATGATTTGGGCATTACAAAAAAAAAGTGTTAGGGTGCCTGGGTGGCTTAGTTGGTCAAAGTGTCCAACTTCAGGTCATCATTCTTGGTTTGTGAATTCGAGCCCTGCATTAGACACTCTGCTTTCAACACAGAGCCTGCTTCAGCTCCTCTGTCCCCCTCTCTCACTGCCCCTCCCCTGCTCCCGCTTTCTAAAATAAACAAGCATTAAAAAAACGTGCTAAGTGTTACCTCTGAATTTCTTTGGATATGGTTTTTAAAAACTCAGTTATTAGTGAGCATTAATATCTGAAGAGGTCATGAGGTTTTAATATTTGGCTCCGTTCAATTTTATAAATCCAGAAGAAGTACCTGCCAGGTAGTGATCCAAACCTGGGGGTCTCTCTTAGCAGAGGAAGTTCTCCACTGTGCACATCGACCTTTGGAAAGCTCTGATCAAGAGCAGGACTACCTTTGAGGCAGCATCTGCCATCATGAAGAAGTCTGGGGCTTTCCGTGTATCCAGTGTACATCTCTGGCTCACCATCCATCCTGATGGTTCACCAAGTGTGCATTCCAGTGTGGAAGGCAGGCAAGGCTCACTCATTGGAGTCATCGTCTCCTACCAGTGGGGTCCAACCAGACCTAGAAGAGCAGGCCTCCTGCTCATTCCAAACATCGTTTCCAGTGAAGGTCCAGTCACAACTTTTTCCTGGAATTGCCCCTCTGACACCAGAAAGCTTTTCCCAAGCAGTACACACAGAATGCTACCAAGCCACACTGAATTAGACGCTGTGGAGTTTGCCCTTGCAGAGTCTTGTCAGTCATGCAGCAGAATCAGTTTTGTGCCATCTGCAAATCGAATGAGTATAGGGTACAGATAGCCCTTCTCAACCATCGTGTAGGGAGAATTAAGCCCTAAGGTCCTAAGGTAGTGGCAATAGGTGGAATGAAGACCTCCAAAGAGACCACAGTCCTAATCCCTAGAACCTGTGACTGTTACCTCATTTGGCTCACGAGACTTGACAGATGCGATTAAAGGTAAGGATCTTGAGAAGGAGGGATTATCCGGATGGGCTGTAAATATAATTACAAGTATCCTAATAAGGAAGCAGAGAAGGAGATCCTGCGACCAGAGAAGACAGCATGCGGACAGATGCAGAGACAAGTGCTTTGCTGTGAAGGTAGACAGGCAAGGCTATAAGCCAAGCAATTCCAGCTACCAGGAGAGGCCCAAAAAAGCAAAGGAATGCTCTCCCTTCACAGCCTCCAAAAGCAATCAGCTGACACCTTGCCTAACCAGCCCTGATTTCGGGCTTCTGACCTCCAGAACTACAGAGTAGATTTGTGTTGTTTTGAGCTGCTTCGTGTGAGCTCATTTACCAAAGCAACAGTAGGAAACCCCTACGGCGTCCATTGTGACCCATTTCTGTGTGCCTCAGGTGATCTTACAGTTGACCCTTGAAAAACATGGGTTTGGAATGCACGGGTCCACTTATGTGTGGGGTTTTTTGCTGCCAAAGTACTGTAAAGGTATTTCCTTGTTCTTACGATTTTCTTCGTATTTTCTTTCCTCTAGCTTACTTCACTTTATGAATACTGTATATAATACATATATAAACAGAATAGGTGTTAATCAACTATTTATGTCGTCAGTAAGGCTTCCAGTCAGCATTACAGCATCAGTAGCCAAGTTTTGGGGTAGTCAAAAGTTACACACAGGTTTTTGATTGTGCTGAGGGGTTGGCTCCCCTAACTCCTCCTGTTCAACGGTCAACTGTAGTCACATATTATATTTTGGGACAACTGAAAAAGAGTTACTCAAATCGTTTTGTGTTCTTCATTTACAAGAAGAACCCTCACCCAATCCCTGGATCAAAGGGCCAAGGAACATAGCCACCACTCCAGCCATCTGCTTCCTGTCCACTGACTGACAAGTTTCGGTCATCCTAATTCGCTTTGAAAAACTAAAATTACCCTACCTACCACACTAGCATGAGCTTCGCCAAGGTGCCATGGGGAAAAAACTGACCAGTCTCAGAGCAAAGATCCAGGAACTTTTAAGTAAATAAAAGCACTTGAATTCCAGCCATATATTAAACATACACAATAATCAAGATGTTTTTATCCCCAGAATGAAAGGATATTTCAAAAAGTGATAAATCTGTTCATAAATCACCAGCATAATAAAGGCAAAGGGTAAAATTTCTGGTAGACACCAAACACGGACCATTTTTTTAATAAAATTCAACATCTCTCAGCTTTCGCAAAACTCCTAAAACCACCATCTTCTTAATGGTATTTGTGTCATCAAAATTAAAGTCATCTTAATAGCAAAAGATGAAGCACTTCCCACTAAATAAGACAGTGTTATCTTCTATCAAAATGTTTCTGAAAGCTCTAGCCACTGCAACATGGAATGACAATAAAGGCAATACAAGATCAATACGGGCAAGGAAACACAGTTACCTACAAATTAAAAGAGATTTCCCATTTCAGCTTCCCATTTCCTGGCAGCTTTCCCATTCCCCTTGTATCCGTGGAGGTGCTCTTCCTACCTTTTCATTGCTGTCTCTCCATCATCCTCCATTAAACAGCCCCTCCTTCACACATGGGATGAATAGGCACGCCAGTGTGGAGATGAGGGAGAGGAGCCAGTGTCCCAAGCACCACCACTCACTAGTTCTGGGACGCTGAGCAAGTCATTGATTCTCTTTTACCTCTGATTTCTTACCTTTAAAGTAGGTAAGACAGCACTTCTACTGGGGGGGGGGGGGGTTGTTAAGAGGAATACATGCCCAGAACCGCTTATTGCTTAGAACTGCTTAGACTGCCTGGCACACAATTAAGTACGGTAAAACCCTGGATTGCAACTAACTTGTTCTATGAGTTTTCCGCAAGAGAAGCAAACATTTCTAATAAATTTTCACTTGATGAACGAGAGATGTCTTCCAATGCGAGTAGTATGCGATGCCAAACATCACATAATCACAACTGAGCCAATAGTTCTCTCTTGCTCTCTTTCTGAGGCACTATGGGTGACTGTCTCCCATCCTCAGATATTTGGTCTCAGGCTGTGATGTTTGGCAGAAATCAGTGATTTTTCAGAACGTTGGAAGGTGCCCACAACTGGCACTAGTGTATTTTTTGTCACTTCAAAGCACCTATGGACAGTCCTTTGCTTTTCTATACAAGAGTGAGCTTAGGAATGCTTTGCTTCATTCTAGGTCAGGCTGCCTGAGGTGGAGACCCTTTCCTCTGCTGCCTTACTGGCAGTTACATGAAATACAGTATATGACAAGTATATTAACACCATACAGTCAACAGCTATGCGAGCATAGACAATGGCCCCCATGCAGAAGGTGGAAAAGAAAGGCAGTAAGGAGCTGAGTAGAGTGGAAGTTAAGAAGGAAATCGAGAAGTACAAATGAGGTATGTGAGTGGCCAAAATTGCAAGATTTTATAAAAAGTCTACATCTGCGTCTCGCCTGCAGAGGAGGAAGAAAAAAACGAACAGGAATCCCTCACTTCAAATGAGATTAGGGCGATGTGTAAAATGTAGGAAACAGTGCAACATTTTGTAGAAAAGCACCACCCAAATAAGGCTGTAGCAGTGGGAGCGATGCATCTGTTTCACCACAATGCAAAGTCACATTTCCGCAAAATCCTCAAAAGGAGGCAAAACCAAGTGTCATTGGATACGTTTCTTTTTAAAGTTCACCAAAAGAAAAAGATTCCATTGAGCCAATAGATAGCAGTGATTCCGTTAATGATAGTGAAATTCACCCTACACGATAACTCTCCTCTCGTCTCGCTCACACCAGCCATTCCGGGGCAGGTGAGCTACTGGCTTGCCATGAGCACCTTCCACAGAGCTGCGTTTCACAGTTTAAAAACAAGAACAAAAAGTATGAAAGAAAAGCCTTTTGACAAGATACAGATGACAGCGGCAGACAGAAGTGGGCTGGAGCACATGGGAAGTTCATACAACAGAGGCAGGGCACTGACAGCTCTCTCCACACCCCTCTAGATGCTGACTTCTCAAAAGTGTGTCCAGTCCAGATCTTGTCTAAACTCCTGACTCAGAATCAGCTGCCTACTGGGCATCTGGCTGCCCTTTAATATCTAACAGACATCTGAACTTTAAAATGACCAAACACAGTCTTTCCCCCAGAACCTCCACCTCCCATAGGCTTTCAGTTAAGGCTTTCCGTTGCTCAGGCAAAAATCTTGGCGTCATCCTTCGTGTGTTATCTCACATCCCACATCTAACCCACTGGTTTAGTACGCTGGGCTCAACTTTCAAAATGTAGCCAGAATCCAACCACGGCCTACCTTCCCAACCGCCGCCGCCCTGACCCCAACCACCATCATCTCTAACCTGAATCATCTGACGAGCTCCCTAACTGCTTTCACTGGTCGGTCGTGCCCGCGGCACTTTGTTCTCAACACACGGGTCAGTCATCTTTGAAAGAGTAAACCCACCTGGGTGGCTCAGTCGGTTGAATGTCCAACTTCGGCTCAGGTCATGATCTCACAGTTCGTGGGTTCGAGCCCCACATCAGGCTCTGTGCTGGCAGCTCAGAGCCTGGAGCCTACTTCCGATTCTGTGTCTCCCTCTCTCTGCCCCTCCCCTGCTCATGATCTGTCTCTCTCTGTCTCTCAAAAATGAATAAATGTTAAAAATTAAAAAAAAAAAAAAAGAAAGTAAACCCACTCAGTGTGTTCCTCACAAGGGCCCTCAGCAGCTCTGAAGCCACTTTACATACACAGATCAGACAAATACACACATATATTGTGAACGGTAAGAGCCGAATTTCTGACTGGCAGGGAAATATCGTCGTGTATCCTCAGGAAAGGGGCAAGGCTATAAAAAGAACCCTGAAGTATCGGGCTGAATCCAAAGTATCTGTAAACTCACAGTTTTAGGATATAGAGGATGTCTACTTCCTTTAGCGAAGTAAAGCAGGGCAAGAAGAGAACAGTAGGGACTGCCCAACTCTGCTCGTCCCTAAGAGCCATGAGAACCACAGCCAAAGCTGGCACAGCCAAAGCTTTTTCAGCACTTTGGAAATTAACTAATGGCTGCAATAAGCCAAGGAGTGTTTATTCAAGGAGAACAATCTCAGTGAGAAAAGCCGGTGGCTTTGTCCCACACGCCCCACACACCCCCAGCCCGTCTCTGCGGTAGCTTTAAAAACCAGAGCCCCGAAAGTGCAGCACCTGTGGAAACCGGCAGTGACTGGAAGGGCCATAATGGACTGGGGTCTCCAAACCCTTTTGCCCCAGAGGACCGCTGAGCAGTCTCCCTGAAAACCTCCCTCCTCGGGGCTGAACTTTACTGGACCGGACTCCAGCTCCCCTGCAGATAGGCCGGAGCGCGGCAGGCACCTGGGGTAGCGGGACTGAGCGGGGCAGCCACGGGGTGACCTCAACACCTACAAGACAAAAGTAGAGAAGGAGATGTCTGTGGGGACGTGGACAAGCTACCACACATTCCTGGGAGTCCACAAGTTCATGTGTGACCACAGCTTTGTGAATGCCCAGGAAGGCCCTGAGAAGACCCTAAGCTCTGACCTTGAAACTCCACTCAGGCAACCTGGGAAGGCTAAGGCCTGGGTGCAAACCGCCTGCTGGAGCCCCAAGGACACGACAGAACAAATTCTCCCCCGTCACACAGCCGCGTGCACAGCCTTTTGACAAAGGCCTGGAAACTTTTTAGTTCAAGGCATGAAATGAAATCTCTGTCCGACCATTTACTTACCACCAAGCTGAGGAGTCAGTGACCACACGCGACAGAGAATCCAGCTCTACAGACTTAGTCCAGGAGAGGAGGCTGCAGGTCCAAGATGACGATGTAGGAAGACCCTGAGCTCCCCTCCTCCACGGATGCGCCAAATTCACTCCCGTTTGTAGACGGTTCCTCTTGAAAAACAACCGAGGGGGGCCGAAGGAACAGCTTCTGCACAACAGAAGCGAAACCTCACCCCTGACCCTCCGAAGCGCAGGGGGGCGGGAGAGTGTGGAGAGACCACAAGCAGACTCAGCCGCTCTGCGCTACGGAAAAATGCCCTTGATTTAAAACAGCAATTTGATGGAGCACCTGCGTGGCTCAGCCGGTTAAGAATCCAAGGCTTGACTTCAGCTCAGATCATGATCTCACAGTTGGGAGAGGGAGCCCAGCATCAGGCTCCGCGCTGAGTGTAGAACCTGCTTGGGATTTTCCCTCTCCCTCCCCATCCCCCTCCCCCCACCTCTCCCCTGCTTGCGCTCTCCCTCTCTCAGAACAAAGAAAAATTAATTAATCAATTAAAAGAGCAACTAGAATATAAAATATCAAGTCCCAGAACTTCGCCAAAGGGCAAGGATGCTGCTGGAACTCTCTCTGGCTCAGAGGGCCCGGCTGGCACCTTGGTGAGGTGGATGGGAGCAGGGTCTGGGCACCGTACCCAGCCTGCTTCCTCAATGAGCCCTGGGCCTTTATCCCACACCAGCCCAAACTACCCCCGCAGGTGGCCCCAGCATGGCACAAGGCAGGACACCTCTGCCAGCACTCACTACAGTCGCAGCCATCTTGCCAAGGTGACACGGCTGCAGGGCTCCCAGGAGCACTCCGAGCCCGCGCTGCTTCGGCTACAGACGACCTGCTCCGGCACCTGCTGTGTGGAGGACCACCCGGCTCGCACCCACCTCCACTTCAGCCACCCCACCGGGATGCCCCCTGCCTGGAGCACCCCAGGACCCCCTGTCTTGCCCCCACGTCAGCTGCAGCTGTCCTGTCAGGGTACCTCTGTGTAGACAGCCTCAGGGCCACCCACGCCCATGCCTACTTCAACCTCAGCTGTCCCCCCAGGACAGACACTGGGGATGACCATACACAGGACCGTTCCTTCAAGTACAGGACAAGAAGCTGTTCCACCTGACTGACAGAAACAAACACAGAAAGTCAAGCAAAATATCAAAAAGATATTTGCACCCCACTGTTCACTGCAGCATTATTTACAGTAGCCAAGACATGAAAGCAACCTACACATCCACTGAGAGATGCATGAATTTTACAAATGTCACACACACACACACACACACACACACACACACACACTATTATATTATTCAGCCATAAATAAGCAGGAAATCTTGCCATTTAAAACAACATGAATAGAACTTGAGGGCATTATGCTAAGTGAAATAAGTCATAGAAAGACAAATACTGTATGATCTCACTTATGGTGGAATCCAAAAATAAAAACAAAACTGAGCTTAGGTTGATGGTTTCTAGGGATGAGGCTTGGAGGAGTGGTAAAATGGGTGAAGGGGATCAAAAGGTAGAAACTTCATTATAAAATAAATAAGGGGCACGTAGGTGGCTCAGCTGGTTGAGCATCAGACTTTGGCTCAGGTCATTGTCTTGCAGTTTGTGAGTTCAAGCCCCGCATCGGGCTGTGTGCTGACAGCTCAGAGCCTGGAGCCTGCTTCCGATTCTGTGTCTCTTTCTCTGCCCCCACCCCCCTGCTTGTGCTCTGTCTCTCTCTCTCTCTCTTTCTCTCAGAAATTAATAAACATTAAAAAAAATGTTTAATTAAATAAGTCATGGGGATGTAAGGTACAGTATGGCACTATAGTTAGTATACTGTCATGTATATCTGAAAGATGCTAAGAGGATAGATTTTAGAAGTTCTCATCACAAGAAAAAAGATTTTGTAACCATGTATGGTAATGGATGTTAACTAGACTAAGTGTGGTGATCATCTTGCAATATAGACAAATACTGAATCGTTAGGTCATACACCTGAAACTAAATATAATGTTATATTTCAGTTATATCTCAATTTTTAAAAAACTAAAAGAGGGGCCCCTCGGTGGCTCAGTTGGTTGAGGGTCTGCCTCTTGGTTTTGGCTCAGGTCATGATCTGTAGGTTCGTGGGTTCAAGCCCTACATCAGGCTCCATGCTGACATTGTAGAGCCTGCTTGGGATTCTCTCTTTTCTCTCTCGGCCCCTTCCCCCTCACACATGCTCTGTATCTCTCTGAAAACAAATTTTTAAAAACTAAAAAAAAAAATAGTGGCACCTGAGTGGCTCACTCGTTAATCATCTGACTTCAACTCAGGTTATGATCTCACAGTTCATGAGTTCGAGTCTCACATGAGGTGAGCTTGAGCCCCGCTTCAGGCGAGTCCCACTTCTCTGTCTCTTTCTCTTTCTCTCCCTTTCTCTCTCTCTGGGATTCTCTCTCCCTCTCTCCCTGCCCCTTGCTCACTTGCAACCCCTCTCAAAATTTTTAAAAAAAACAAAAATAAAAGCCTCTAAGAGATTTACACTTAGATGCATCACAAAGTGTCAAAAAAAAAAAAAAGGCAGAATCTTGGAAGGCGTCAAGAGAAAGCAGCCAAACAACCTCAATAAAATGAAAAGCTGATGTCTCCTCAAGAAAAATGGAGGCCAGAAGTCAGTGGGGATGACAAACTAAAAGTGCTGAATGAAAAAGACTGCAACCAAGAATTCTATATCCAGTACAACTATATAGATAAATGTAGATGTGGAGACGCAGATATGTCCCCACCTACTAGAATGTGTCTCTAAGGTAAGGACTATTGTTTTGTTTAGTGCCTGGCACACAGTAAGCACACAATAAACATTTACTTAATGTATGAATGAACTTATATGTGTTGTGTGAAGTATTCATAACTATTTATTTAAAATATGTCTTCAACGGGCACCAGGGTGGCTCAGTCAGTTGAGTGTCTGACTCTTGATTTTGGGTCAGGTCATGATCCCAGGGTTGTGGGACTGAGCCCCGTGCTGGGCTCCACACTGAGCATGGAGACTGCCTAAGATTCTCTCTCTCTCTGCCCCTCTACCCCAGTCATGCTCTCTCTCTCTCTCAAAATTAAATTAAATTAAATTAAATTAAATTAAATTAAAAAATACATCTTCCATACTAGGCTGAATACTTACAAAGAAAGATTTCACTTTCAGTTCAGGAATAAAGTACTTATCAAATACAGATCCACCCGCGAGAATGACAAATAGCAAGATGCTACAGTGATTATTCTCTCTGGACGCTGGGGTTGTGGGGGACTGTTCTTTCTTTACATATCTGCGCTTCACTCAATAACATTTTTGTGTAATATTTTAAAGTGCAGAATAGTGACATTGGAAAATGCTCTTTATATATTTTAAGTGCAATAAGGCGATAAAAGTTATACAATGTATTATCCCGTTTTTGTAACAAAATATAAAAGAGCTTTCAAAAGGTGTTATCAGTGCCAGAGTTTGCTTCTCATGGCTTATCCCTTCAACAAATTCTCTACATTGAAAATATATATTCCAAGTAAATCCAATGGAATGGACACATCATCTCCCAACTGATGATTTGGCAAAACGACAGGAACTGAATTTTTAAAAGGTTTAAGCACACCAAAATGGGAGCAAAAGACAGTAGTAACACCATTTTGAAAGGTGGACAGCAGACCGACAGCCGGCACACTGTGTGGCTAACCCAAGCCCAAACCAGCCGCTGAGAAGCTGGGACCTGAAATGCTAGAGATTCCCCACAATGTTCCGGAAGGGGCAGAGGACCCAGCACTTCCGGATGAGGAGGGGTGAAAACAGGATGAAACTTGGTTTAAAAAGCAATGAGAGGGTGTCTGGGAGGCTCAGTCATTTGAGCGTCCGACTTCAGTTCAGGTCATGATCTTGTGATTGGGGAGTTCGAGCCCCGCTTCGGCTCGCTGCTATCAGCCTGCTTCCCATCCTCTGTTCCCCTCTCTCTGCCCTCACCCCCGCGTGCACTCTCCCAAAAATAAATAATTGTTTTAAAAAGCAGTTAGATCCCCATTTCCATTCCTCAAAGTTAAAGGACTCCACTCCAGCAAAGACAGAACTATTTTTTCTCTGAAGAGGGTATCTGGAGCAAGAAACACTGGGCACAGGTGAAGGTGGCCTAGTTGTGCTGAAATCAGGGCACTAAGTCAACAGTTAACAGATGCTGAGATGCCCTTGCCCCGCCTTCTACCTGCCCCTGGCTGCCAAAATGCTGTTGGCCAGGCGAGAGACGGGGAGAGTCTCTGCTGGGGAAGCTGCCCTGTCAGCCAAAACATGAGGCAAAGAGGATGGCATGGGAGGGTCCCCCTCCTCCACACTGTGAAACACAAGCCAATGGCCCTTCAGTGACCCACCCCCCTACACACACACACACACACACACACACACACACACACACACACACACATTCTCTCTCTCTCTCTCTCCAGGTTTCCAATCTGCCATCACTTCCCACTCCTCAATATGAGCAGGGAATCCAGGATCACCTGACATCCAGAGAAAGCCTACGACTTGAAAGAAAAAGATCAAATTAAATTAAAAAGAAAAAAATGTGAAGGAAATAAAGGCTACATGTGAAGAGGGAAACTTAAAAGTTCTCAGATTGCTAAGGTATCCCATTAATGAAGCAAAAACATAGTGCTATTAGACACACAATCATATTCAGAGAAAATACAATACCCTTGGGACAGAATATAATCTTATAGAAATATCCTAGGGAAGGCAAAAATTTTTAATGGAAAATGAGAGGAAAATAAAATAAGAGTGCCACTCCAGGAGGTATCTAATCAAAAAAAATGGTAGTTCCAGTAAGAGAGAAGAGAAAGAATGGAGAGAAAAGCATCATAAAAATAATTTTTAAAAAAAATGTTCCAAGATCTCAAGGGGCCCCTGGGTGGCTCAGTTGGTTGAGCGTCCGACTTCGGCTCAGGACATGATCTCACGGTTTGTGGGTTCGAGCCCCACAACAGCTCGAGCTGTTGTGCTGACAGCTCAGAGCCTGGAGCCTGCTTTGGATTTGTGTCTCCGTCGCTCTCTGCCTCTGCCCCACTCACACTCTGTCTCTCTCTCTCTCTCTCTGTCTCTCTCTCTCTCAAAAATAAATAAACATTTAAAAAAATGTTCCAAGATCTCTAAATGTAAATACAGAAATATCTTCTTATAAAGATATGTGACAGAGGTGCCTGAGTGGCTCAGTCGGTTGAGCTTTTGACTCTTGATTTCAGCTCAGGTCATGATCTCAGGGTCATGGAATCAAGCCCCCCGTCAGGCTCTGCACTGAGCATGGAGCCTGTTTGGGATTCTCTCTGTTTCCTTCCCTCTGCCCCTCTCCCTCTCTCACACACTCTCAATCACTAAAATAAACAAATAAATAAGTAAATAAAGGTATGTGAGAAAAAGCAAGTTGCCAAAGGTATATAGGATGCGGCATCATATGCAGGAATGAGAAAAAAATAAAAGCATATATTCATACCTTCTTATGTTTACATAAACTTGGAAAGGATACACCAAAAACCTAATAAGAGTGATTATTTGTGAGTGGGGTTGAGGCATCCCACTGAATTTTTTCATATACACAGTTTTGATTTTTGAGCCATGTGAATGGAATATCAAAATGAGAAGTAAAAATCAAAATATTCTGCAGGAGCCAGTGTTGAGGTAAAGAAACTTGAACTCTAACTGATGAGTTGCTGGAGGCTCATCATAGACAAAACTGAGAGATAAAAATCTGAGAGCCCTGGTCATCAGGGCCCCCAAGCTTTTCTGAGTTGTGCCTCCAGTAGTTCACCATTTTCTTAGTGAATAGAAGAGAACAATCCCCTTGTGCTTCCCGCAGGGGGAAGGGATATGAAACATTTTGAAATGTGCCAGAACACTGTGTTTCTTCTTCATAACATCTGCTCTCAGGAGAAACTATTTAATCAAAGTCTAACCTGCTGGAGTTTTATCAGAGCCTAACTGGCCCAGGAGGAAGAGAAATACCCAGCCCCAGTTGGCTCTAGCCTTCCAAGTGGAGGAAGGGAAATACCTAATTTCTGCCCATGCTAGCCATCCTGTCCCATGGAAGGTCCAGGGGGCTGAGAGGCATGTGTGAAGTTCACAGCACAGAGGTGCA
The DNA here is from genome assembly GCA_028646485.1 of Cryptoprocta ferox. NCBI lineage: Eukaryota > Metazoa > Chordata > Mammalia > Carnivora > Eupleridae > Cryptoprocta > Cryptoprocta ferox. The sequence continues at coordinate 22,377,659 of CM053572.1, forward strand.
GGCTAACTAAGAGGAAATCCTGCTACTTATGGGCCCAATAAGAATACTTCCCCTCCGGTCACAAAACACAGTTAAAAGAGACAGCAAGCATTAAACCCCACTCAGATATGGCAGGGATATTGAGATGGTCAGACTAGAAGTTTAAAACAACTATGATTTAAGATGCTAAGCGTTCTCATAGATGAAGTAGACAGTGTACAATAATGGATAGGCAACATAAACAATGATAGACATTCTTTTTTTAAAAAAGTTTATTTATTTTTGAGAGACAGAGACAGAGCACAAGCAATGGAAGAGCAGAGAGAGACACAGAATCTGAAGCAGGCTCTAGGCTCTAAGCTGTCAGCATAAGGCCAGACGTGGGGCTCAAACTCAAAAACAGTGAGATCATGACCTGAGTCGAAGTTGGACGCTTAACTGAACCACCCCAGGCACCCCGAGAGATTGACATTCTAAGAACAAACAATAAAAGAAATGCTAGAGCTCAAACACACTAACAAAAATGAAAAATATCTTTGATGAGCTTATTGATAAACTAGATACAGCTGAGGAAAGAATCTCTGAGTTTGAATATTTCTCACCAGAAACCACCAACACTGAAAAGCAAAGAGAATATAAGACTAGGGGGGAAAAAAAACAAAAGCAAAATATCCAAGAAATGTGGGACGGATACCAAAAGTGTAACATAAGCATGATCAGAATTCCAAGAGCAGAGGAAAGAGAGAAGGGAACAGAAAAAATGCTGGAAACAATAATGCCTGAAACTTCTTCAAATTACTGTCAGACAGCAAACCACAGATCCAGGAAGCTCTGAGAACAGTGAACATGAAAAACGCCCCCATCCTAATACATCTAGACATACTATTTTCAAACTTCAGAAAATCAAAAATTAAGAAAAAATCCTAACAGAGGTCAGAGGAGAAAAAAAAAAATACTTCACCTATATAAGAGCAAAGATAAGAATTACACCTTCTCTTTAAAACCAAGCAACAAGAAGATAGCAAATTGAAATATTTTAAATTTTGAGAGGAAAAAACCTCATGAACATAAAATTCTGCACCCTGTAAAAGTATACTTCAAAACTGAAGGAGAAATAAAGACTTTCTCAAACAGAAAAAAATTTGAGGCAATCTGTTTCCAGTAGACCTGCCATGCAAGAAATGTTAATTAAAAAAATTCTTAAAAGAGAAGAAAAATGACAAAATTCAGATCTATATAAAGAAAGGAAGAACAATGGAGAAGGAATAGTGAAGGCAAAATAAAAACACTTATTCTTCTTACTCTTCATCTAACATAATTTGTTTGAGGTAAAAGCAACAACATATTTGATTATTTTTACTTATATGTAAGACTATATAAGTATATACATACTTATATATAAGTTAAATAAATGCCAACAATAAGAGAAGGAATGGGAAGGGGGATTTAGTATTATTATAAGGTATTCACACTAACCATGAGGCAATATAGTGTTATTTAAAAATTTACTTGAACTATCAACAACAGCCAAAGTATGAAAAGAGCCCAAATGTCCTTTGACAGATGAATGGATACAGAAGATGTGGCATATATACAATGGAGTATATATAGAATGACATCTTGCCATTTGCAACTATGTGGATGGGACTAGAGGGTATTATGCTAAGCAAAATTAGTCAGTCAGAGAAAGACAAATACCATGTGACTTCAATCATATGAGGACTTTAAGATACAAAACAGATGACTATAAGGGAAAGGAAGCAAAAATAATACAAAAAACAGGGAGGGGGACAAAAACATAAGAGACTTAAATATGGAGAACAAACAGAGGGTTACTGGAGGGGCTGTGGGAGGGGGGATGGGCTAAATGGGTGAGGGGCATTAAGGAATCTACTTTTGAAATCACTGTTGCACTATATGCTAACTAGAATGCAAATTTTTAAAATAAATTAAATTTAAAATAAATATATAAGAATAAATAAATAAGTAAAAATTTACTTGGATTTATTCTAAACGTATATTACCAACTACTCTTTACTTAAAAAAAGTAAAAAAAGAAGTATAACTAATATACTAATAAAGGAGAGAAAAATGAATAATATAAAGTGCTCAGTTAAAACCACAAAAGGCAAGGGCAACTGGGTGGCTCAGTCGTTTGAGCATCCAACTTCGGCTCAGGTCATGATCTCACAGTTTGGGAGTTCGATCCCCACATCAGGCTCTCTGCTGTACCTCTTGTACTCATGGTCTCTCTCTCTCTCTCTCTCAAAAATAAAAAATAAACATTAAAAAAACCACAAAAGGCAGAAAAAGAGTGGTGGGCAAAAATAAGAACAAGAACAACAAATAGAATCAATAACAATTATGGTGGATATTAATTCAACTACATGAATAATCACTTTGAACACCAATGGCCTAAATGCACCAATTATTTATAGATTATCAGGGTAGGTCAAGAAACAAGACCCAATTATAAACCTATTTTAAATATGAAGACAAATCTAGAATAAATGTTAGTAGATAGAGGAAACTGTGCCATGATAACAATGATTTTTAAAAAAGCAAAAGCACCTATATTAATACTAATAATATAACAATTTCATACAAAGACTTCAGAGCAAAGAAAGTTATGAGGGGGGAAAAAAGGAGGGGTGCATTACATAATAATAAAGGAGTCAATTCTCCAAGAAGGTGTAACAATCCTTAATATGCACACTTCTAACAACACAGTTTCAAAATGCAAGAGGCAAAAGCAGTTAGAAGTTGAGTATTGGATGAATCCAGTATTATAGCTGAAGACTCCTCTTCTGGTAAACAGAAGAGGAGTAAGGACAGAGTTAGATTCAAGAGCACCATCAGTCAACTGGACCTAATGGACATCCATAGATGATTTCAACCAGCAACAGGATACACATTCTTTTCAAGCTCACACAAAAAGTTCATCAAGATAGAGCACCATTTTGAGCCACAAAACATACCTTAAAAAATGTATAAGAATAAAGATCTTCCTCAACTTAGGGTGAGGTTACAGCCTGATTAACTCATTGTAAGTTGAAAATATTTTAAGTCCAAAATGCATTTAATATACCTAATTGAACATGATAGGTTAGCCTAGCCTGCCTTAAATACACTCAGAGAACACTTACATTAGCCCACATGTGGGCAATATCATCTAACACAAAGCCTATTTTGTAATAAACTGTTGAATGTATCCTGTAATTTATTGCATAGTATCCTGAAAAAAAAAAAACCAGAATGGCGGTATGAGTACGGGAAGGTTTTAAGTGCATCCTTGATCACCTTTGTGACTGTGTGGTAGACTGTGAGCTGCAGTTCACCTCCCCTGCTCAGCATCACAAAACAGCAGGGTGCCACATAGCAATAGTCTGGGTAAAGGTCAAATCTGAAAATGTCAAGTGTGGTTTCTACTGAATGTGTATCATTTCCATACCACCATAAAGTAAAAAAAAAAAAAAAAATCAGAAGTCAAACCACTGTAAGTTGGGCATCATTTGTAGAAATCATACAGTGCCTAACTCTCGTGGAATCAAATCAGAAATCAATAAAAGAAAGATAGTAGAAAAGTCCCCAAATATGTGGAGATTAAACAAAAAATTTCTAAATAATACCTGGATCAAAGAAGTAATCTCAAGCGAAATTAAATACTATTTTGAACTAAAGGAAAATGAAAACACAAGTTGCCAAAACTTGTAGAATGTGATGAAAGTAGTGCTTACAGGAAAATTTACAGCACTGAACACATATATTAGAAAAGAAGAGAGATAAAAAATCAAACATCTAAGTTTCTGCCTTAGGAAATCAAAAAAGAAGAGCAAATTAAATCCAAAGAAAGCAGAAGAAAAGAAATAATGAGAATTAGAATAGAAATCAATAAAAGTGAAGATGGAAATTCAATACAGAAAATCAATAAAACCCAGACCATGTTCTCTGAAAATATCAATAGTCAATAAGCCTCTAGCCAGGCTAACCAAAAGAAAAAATAGAGGACATTAATTACCAATAACATTAGTGAAAGAGGGATATCACTACAGACCCTGTGGACTTTTTTTTTTCAGAACCCATAGACATTAAAAGGATAATAAAGTAATACAATGAACAATTCTCTGCCCACAATTTTTTTTTTAATGTTTATATATTTTTGACAGAGAGAGCACAAGCAGAGGAATGGCCAACAGAGAGGAAGACAGAGGACCCAAAGCAGGCTCTGTACTGACAGTAATGAGCCCAATGTGGGACTCACACTCACAAACTATGAGATCATGACCCAAGCCAAAGTCTGATGCTCAATAGACTGAGCCAACCAGGTTCCCCAGTGCCCACAAACTTAATAACCTAGATGAAATGGATCAATTCCTTGAGAGATATAATCACCTAGAACTCACATAAGAAGAAACAATCTGAATAGGCTTCTATCAAAGAAATTTAAAAATCATTAACAACTTTCCAAAACAGAAAGCACCAGCCCCAGGTGGGGGTTCACTGGTGAATTAGCTGAACATTTAAGGAAGAAATTATACCAATTATTTATAATCTCTTTCAGAAGATGGAAGGAGAGTGAATACTTCCTAATTCTATGGGGTCAGAATTGCCCTAATACCAAAATGGACAAAAACATTACACAAAAACTATATACCAATATCTCTTATGAAGATGGTTGTAAAAATTTTCAACAAAATATTAGTAAATTGAATCCAACAACATATAAAAAGAATTATATACCATAACCAAGTGGGATTTATCTCTGAAAGGCAAGGCTGATGAAATATTCAAAAATCAATTAATATAATCCATTACATCAACAGGCTAAAGAAGAAAAACCACATGACCATATTAATAGACAAAGAAAAAGCATTTGGCAAAATCTATCACCAAGTTATGATGAAAACTCTCAATAAACTAGGAATGGAGGGGAGCTTCCTCAACTTGATTTTAAAAAAAAATACATGGGCGCCTGGGTGGCTCAGTCAGTTAAGCATCCGTCTTCGGCTCAGGTTATGATCTCGCAGTTCATGGGTTCGAACCCCACATCGGACTTTGTGCTAACAGCTCAAAGTCTGGAGCCTGCTTCGTATTCTGTGTCTCATTCTCTCTCTCTCCCTCTCCCACTTGTGCTCTGTCTCTCAAAAATAAAGAAAACATTAAAAATTTAAAAAAATACAAAAACCTGTAGCTCGCATCATACTTCATGGTGACAAACTCAAAGCTCTTCCACAAAATCCAGAACAAGGCAAGGATATCCCCTCTTACTACTGCTTTTCAACATCGTACTGGAATTCTTAGCTAATGAAACAAAACAGGAAAAGCAAATAAAAAGTATACAGATTAAGAATGAAGAAATATTGATAGTTTTTTGAGGAACCTCCACCCTGTTTTCCAGAGCGGCTGTACCAGTTTACATTCCCACCAACGGTGTAGGAGGGTGCCCGTTTCTCCACATCCTCACCAGCATCTATAGTCTCTTGAGTTGTTCATTTTAGCCACTCTGACTGGCGTGAGGTGGTATCTCAGTGTGGTTTTGATTTGTATTTCCCTGATGATGAGTGATGCTGGGCATCGTTTCATGTGT
>CM053572.1:22383724-22479918 GCA_028646485.1 Cryptoprocta ferox
GCACTCATAGGTCTAACAGGAGAAACCCAACAGAGGACAAGGGGAGGGGAAGGAGGAAAAAGAGTTAGGGAGAGGGAGGGAGACAAAGCACGAGAGACTCTTGAATACTGAAATCAAACTGAGGGCGGAAGGGGGAGGGGGAAAGGGAAAAGGGGGTGATGTTCATGGTGGAGGACACTTGTGGGGAAGAGCACTAGGTGTTATACAGAAACCAACCTGACAATAAACTATAAAGTTAATAAAAAATAAATAAATAAAAAAAATCATTAAGACAAAAAAGAATAAAGAAATAGAACTTTGTTTAAAGATGACATGATCATCAAAGTACAAAATCAAAAAGAATCAATAAAAAAACTGGAACAAAAAAGTGATTATAGCCGTGTTTCAGGATACAAGGTTAAGGTTAATACACAAAAGCTGTTCGATTTCCTATATACCAGTAATAAACAAGTGGAATTTGAAATTAAAAACACAATACTATTTACATTAGCAACCCCAAAATGAAATACATAATATATATGTATATAATCTAAGAAATATGTATAAGATCTATATAAGAAAAACTAGAAAATCTTGATGAGAGAAATCAAAGAACTAAATAAATGGAGATACAGTCCAAGTTCATGGACAGGAAAACCCAATATTGTCAAGATGTCATTCTTCCCAAATTAACCTACAGATTCAATGCAATCTGAATCAAAATCCCAACAAGTTATTTTGTAGATAGCAAGAAAGTGATTCTGATGTTTAGATGGAGAGGCAAAAGATCCAAAAAAGACAACACAATATTGAAGGAGTACAAAAAGTTGAAGAACTGATACCACCCAGTATCAAGACTTCCTATAATGCTACAGTAATCAGGACAGTGTGATATTGGAAAAAGATAGACAAATAGATCAAAGGAACAGAATGAAGAGCCCAGAAACAGACCCCCATAAATATAGTCAACTGATACTTGACAAAGGAGCAGAGGTAATTCACCTGAGCAAAGATAATCTTCAATAAATGGCACTAGACTAACATTAACAACTCAGGCAACAACAGATGTTGGTGAGGATGTGGAGAAAGAGGATCTCTATTGCACTGGTGCTGGGAATGCAAACTGGTGTTGCCTCTCTGGAAAACAGTATGGAGATTCCTCAAAAAATTAAAAATAGAACTACCCTACAACCCAGCAATTGTACTACTAGGTATTTATTCAAGGGATACAGATATGCTATTTCAAAGGGGCACATGCACCCCAATGTTTATAGCAGCACTATCAACAATAGCCAAAGCATGGAAAGAGCCCAAATGTCCGTCGATGGATGAATGTATAAAGAAGATGTAGTATATATATAATGGAGTATTACTCAGCAATCAAAAAGAATGACATCTTGCCATTTGCAACTACGTGGATGGAACTAGAGGGTATTATGCTAATCGCAATCAGTCAGAGAAAGACAAATATCATATGACCTCACTCATATGAGGAGTTTAAGATACAAAACAGATGAACATAAGGGAAGGGAAGCAAAAATAATATAAAAACAGGGAAGGGGACAAAAACATAAGAGACTCTTAAATATGGGGAACAGAGGATTACTGGAGGGGTTGTGGGAGGGGGAATGGGCTAAATGGGTAAGGGGCATTAAGGAATCTACTCCTGAAATCATTGTTGCACTATATGTTAACTAACTTTGATGTAAATTAAAAAAATAAATTAAATAAAAATTTAAAAAAATAAATAAATGGCACTAGAACTGGATGTTCACATCACCCCCCCCCCCAAATAGACATAGACCCTACACATTTCACAAAAATTAACTCAAAATGGATCACAGACCTAAATATAAAATACAAACTATCAAACTTCTATAAGATAATATAGAAGAAAATGTATGTGATTTGGGGTTTGGTGATGACTTTTTATGTGCAACACCAGAGGCGCAATCCATGAAAGAAAGAAATGACAACTTGGACTTCATTAAAAGTAAGAATTTCTGCCCTGTAAAATACACTGTTAAGAGAATGAGGACAAGCCACAGACTGGGAGAAAATATTGCAAAAGACATATCGGTATTGTCCAAAAATTCAACAATTAGAAAACAACCCAATTTTAAAAGGGTCAAATATCTTAATGGACACATCACCAAAGGAGATACACAGGTGGGAAGTGAGTACATGAAAACATCATATATTATCAGGAAATTAAATTAAAACCACAATGAGCTACCATTACATACCTATTAGGAGTGTTAAAATCCAAACCACGGACATCATCAAATTCTTGTGAGGACATAGAGCAACAGGAACTCTCATTTGTTGCTGGCGAGAATGCAAAATAGTATGGCCATTTTGGAAGACACTTTGACAATTAAAAAACTAAACATACTCTTATCATATGATCCAGTAATCACTTTCCTTGGTATTTATGCAAATGAACTGAAAACTTATGTCCACACAAAAACCCGCACACAGATGCTTAAGAGCAGCCTTATTCATAACTGCCAAACCTTGGGCGGCAAACAAGATATACTTCAGTAGGTGAGTGGGTCAACGAACTTGATAAATCCAGATAATAGAATATCATTCAGCACTAAAAAGGAGACACCAAGTCATGAAAACACATGAAGGAATTTAAATACATAGTACTAAATGGAAGGAGTCAATATGAAAAGGCTATACAGTGTATGATTCCAACTATATGACATTCTGGAAAATGCAAGACTACAGAGACAAAAAAAAAAAAGATCAGTGGTTGCTAGGGGTAGTAGGGAAGGAAAGACAAAGAAGTAGAACACAGAGGATTTTTAGGGCAGTGAAATTACTCCTTATGATATCAAAACAGTGGTTATATGCCATTATACATCTGTTAGAACTCACAGAATATGCACCACCAAGAGGGAACCCTGAAGTAAACTATGAATTCTGGGTGATAATGATGTGTCAAGGTAGACTTATCAATTGTAACAAAAATACCACTTTGGCAGGGAATATTGGTAAGTGAGGAGGGGATATATGTGCGGGGCCAGGAGTATATGGTAACCCTGAGCTTGCTGCTCAATCTCAATGTGAATCTAAAACTCCTCTAAAAAAAAAAAAAAAAGTCTATTTTTTTTTAAAAAGCAATGACTCTAAGACTTTTTAAAAATTTCTTTAATTTCTTTTTTCTTGAGAGAGAAAGAGAGAGAGAGGGAGTGCAAGCGAGAGAGGGGCAGAGAGAGAGGGAGACACAGACTCAAAAGCAGGCTCCAGGCTCTGAGCTGTCAGCACAAAGCCCAATGTGGGGCTCAAACTCATGAACCGGGAGATTATGACCTTAGCCAAAGTCAGTCGCTTAACCAACTGAGCCACTCAGCGCCCCCACAAGACTTTTTAAATAAAATAAATGAAAGGTTTTTTTTTCTCAAGAATGAAAACTGCTCAAAACTTAGTAACAGCTTTTCAGTTTAAAAGGGCCTACTGTGCATCTGACATCTTAGATGAAAACAAAAATACCCCAAGGTATATCACCATAAAATTTGGAGCATGGGAGCCCAGAAAATTTCCTACAAATTTCCAAAGAGTCAGCTAAAAAAGATCTGGATTCAAAATGCATTTGGACTTGTGAACAGGAGTATTGGAAGACCGGACACAATAGCAAAGGCATTAAAAATTCTGAAAGAAAATTATTTCCTGCCTGAAATTCTGTGTTGTTAGGATGTGCTTCCTGAGATGCAAGGATCAGGAGGGTCACAAAGGAGAGAGGCAAAGGGAAATCTCAGGACAGGGGTGACGGGAGACCTCGGGATGACAGCCAGCCATGCAAGTTGTCAGAGGGCACTCTCCAGGTCAGTCAGAGCAACACCGTAGGCTTTGAGGCAGACTTTCTGGGGGAAAATGAAATTGTGAGAATAACTCATTTACCCAAATCTAATGAGAAGATATTTATGTAAGCGGCCAAGAATGTAGGGTCCGATCATAGAGGAAAAGAGAAAATGAAGCAAGTGGAAAAACCTATTATTAACTCCAGAAAAAAAAAAAAAAAGCTTTGAGGGGAAATAAAAGTAACCATAGTTAACTACATGTCCCAGCTTTGAATATACTGGTACGGCTATGCAAATTGTAAAAAAAAAAAAAAAGGGGGGGGGGTGTCTGACTGACCCGAACTATGATCCATTGTATAAGTAGGATGAGAACAAGGGAAGGAAGCAAGTGCAAGAAGGATGGCAAGGAGGAAAGAAAATTAAATATCCATCATAGACCACAGAAAATGCCTACCCCCAAAAATCAAGAAATTGAGAAACAGAGAGGACATAAACACCAAAAGAAACAGTTAAAAATCAAGGCTCCTTGGAGAAGAGGCTAATGGGGTGGGGGGAGAGGGCTGGGCTGCTTGTCAACAACGGAAGGCTCTGCCATTTTATCTCACTTGCAAGTTAACAAGTTAACTAACAAGTTCATGGATGTTGGCAGATGACAGGAGACCCTTAGATCAGAGACACAGAAGAGTTTGTTATGCACAGTAAGAGTATCAGAGTATTATTTTTTATTTTGTCCTCTGAACCTGAGTTCTCACCGTGTGGTGCCAAGGATTCCGGCAGGCACCTGTGCACACTGTGGGTTGCAGGACAGGAGAAGAAGCCTGAGCTTAGGGAAACTGAAGTTCTAATCAGGGACAGTAAGTCTATCTGCCTTTTGTTTGTGAGGAACATGCTGCTGTGTCCACCGCGGATTATTATACAAACAACTTTCAAAAGACACTAAGGAGCAAAGAAGGGCACTTAGTGCCTGGCTCACAAGTCACACACAAATCCAACAGACCCACGGGGAACAGAGAGTCAAAAATGACATTTTTTTTTTTTTACAACCAACCTCCCTGAATGATTTTTTAAAAATTACATGCATGTATAACTTTAATTTTAAAAATTCTACTAAATTAGATATTCTAAATTAATAAAAACAATTCGCCTAACCCTTACTCCCAGTGACTGGGCATCTTTTCTTTCCGTAGGAGAAACAACGTGAGAGGGCATTGGGAAAGGATGTTTTGCAGAACTTCGCACAGAAAGGGCTGGTCCCGAGGCTGGGCCATCTCAACCCGAGATCCAACCTGGGGCGAGCGCGAGGCGCAGAGGCCACGACCCCGCCCTTCCCTGGTCTTCACCGCACCTCCGCGGCAGGCTCCCCGCACGCGCCCGCACCCACCCCCAGTCCGGGGGCGCGCGTCCTGCACCTGCCGGGCCAGGATCTGGCGCCCACGCCTAGGCTGTAGGACAGTAGCAAGCCCTGTGTCGAGCGCATGGACGGCCCGTTCGTAATTCGTGTCGATCGCCATTATCCAGGCTGTAAATGGACCCCCTGAAAATCAAATACCAACATAGTATTTGTTATGTAGCCAGCGGGGCCTCGTCTCCGGGCAGAAGGCCAGGACCCGTTTCCCGAACCCGGCCGGGAGGCGTGGCCCCGTTGTCCTTGGTGGCAGGGCAGGAGTCGGAGCGGGCAGGGTCCTCGGCGGCAGTAGATGCCAGGCCAGGCGGTGGGCCGCGAGCCCCCCCTCGCCGGTGTGCACAGGCGCTCGGGGCGCTGGGAGGCCGGCGTGTGTAGCCGGCCCGCGTCCCGTCTGGCGCTGCGTCCCATCACTGCCACCTTGGACGCTCCCGCGCCCAGCCTGCGACCCGTGCGCGCGAGCGGCGGGGGCGGGCGCCGAATAGCTTCAGGGAGTCCGCTCTGCGTTCCCACCCGTTTCTCAGGGGAGGCCACCGCCCGAGGCCGCGGAGGAGGGCAGAGCCGCGCAGATCTCGTTTATCAGCCCCATCTCTCATTACATAAGGCCCCTATCTCCGCAGGGCATCGCCGCGACTGTCAGGCCAGCCCACCTTCTCCCACGCGCGGGGGGCGCACCTGCCCACGGTTCCCCCCGCCTCGGTTTGCATGGTCCCGGGGTTGAGGGTCCTGGACTCATCTTGGCGCAGAGCTCTGGGATCACACAGTGGTTCCCTGCTCCTTCCCTCAACACAGAGACCCAATTCGACAGATGAGGAAACTAAGGCCCACGGGGTTGTCACACAGCCAAATGGCAGCACTCCAGGCCTTGGGGTGCCACAAGGGGCAGGGGCTGGCTCAGGACCTACAACTGGGCTGCGAAGCTTGGGTTTGGCCAGAAGAGAGGGTGGGAGGAGAGAGTGGGCAAGGCTGGGAGGCTTCTGACCAAGAGCAGCGGCAGCCCACATCCCTTGTCCCTTCGAGACCCTTGTGAGGAGGCTGGGCCTCACTGGGGGAAGGACAAAGGGAGCCTGAGCAGACAGAGAAGGGGCTGGAGGGGGAAGCACTGGTTTAGGGGAGGAAGTGGGTGAAGGAGACAGCCCGACATCAGTCATCAATAGGCAAATAATGCCGTCTCTGTTGCAGGGGTTTCTGGAGGACGAAGACTTACAGAGAAAGGAGTGAAAAGCAGGCTATATGCCAGTGTCCCTGAGGGGGTGGGATGTTCAGGGGGACCCTGGAGTGGGGGCAGGCCCTGAAGCTGCCCTCCACAGCCTTCAGTGTATAGAAACTTGGGTCCCCCGAGAGGGAGGGCTTTGTCCCACAGATAACTGGTGAGCAGAGGTGGTCAGCCAGGTCTAAGTGGCACTGGGAACAGGGACACTTTCCAACCAGGGCTAAGGCTGGGTCCTGACTCCTGCCAGCCTGGCCTGCCAAGGGTTTCCCATCTGGATGGGCCCATGCTGAAGGCCTGAGTTGGGCACCCAGTTTTTAGGCTGCCCAATACTCAAAGTTATAATATCTGGATCTTTCAGTGGAAACCTGGGAATCTGAACTTTTTATCATCCTTTCCACGGTTCGGCCTACAGGGAATCGCGCAAATGAAAAGGAGTGAACTTCACTCTTGTCTTTTTATCCCATTTGAATTTTGTATCCAAAGCAAGTATTACTCTGGTCCCACAAGAGACCATTTCAGTGGAAAAATAAAACCCGTAAATTCCCACATCTGGTAGACTGTGGTCCTAGCACGGTCTGCCTAGCACTTCTGGTGACCCAAAAGGGTCTCAGGACAAGAGCTGGGCAGCCACTCGGGGTGGTCACCAAGCAAAACTGCTGGAGCTCCAGCCGACGCCAGGCCGCCCTCTTCCCTATCGCTGGAGTAAGCCCACCCATATCTTGAAAGTTGTCCCAGACCCCCTCAATGATAAGTCCACAAGAAATCAAATGCTTTCCTTTATGCGACGGTGGATTTTCCACAAAGTAAAATCAAGATGAGTAAAGATGTGGTTTCTAGATAGTACCCGACAAAGCGGAGACCAGGGTGGGAGGCGTCACACTTGGGCTATAAAAGCTACCGCAAGAGGCCAAGGCCACAAGCCACTCAGCTTAGGCCAGCCTACGTGTCTGTTCCTCGCTCCTCCTGTGTTCGCTCTAGGCTCCATGGCGCTCTGGCTGACCGTGGTCATTGCTCTCACCTGCCTTGGTGGCCTCGCCTCCCCAGGCCCCGTGCCTCCCTCAAGGAGGGAGCTCAAGGAGCTCATTGAAGAGCTGGTCAACATCACCCAGAATCAGGTGAGTACCCGCTAGCCAGGGTCCTAGCTCTGAGGGTGCTAGGGTGGGTAACTCTCAGGCAGGGTAAATGGTCATGGTTCAGGCAATGAAGGTTGGGCCGTCCCAAGAGGCCTGTGGGGCAGGAAGAAGCCCCACAGACCAAGACAGGCCCAGCCATGAGGGAGAGGATTTGGGCCGGGGATTCGGGGACAGCACAATGGATGGCACCATAGAGTGATATGGCAGAGCCCCCAAGGACCACCTGTTCCCCGGGCCTGGCCCTGACTAACAAGACCAGCTCCTACTCAGCCATTCAAGAAAAGAGGTTAGCAGAGAGGGGCCAGCACGCTCCCAGGGCGATTTAGCATTTGCCAACTGGATCTGAACAGAATAATGGGGCCTTATTCAGGGACTTTGCTTAAGCCCATTTCTATGGAAGAATTCATTAGTAGTCAGCTCCTGTCCGCAGTGGTGATGGCTCACGCTTTGAGCAATGACTGTGTGCTGAGCCTAGTGCTGGGTGCTCTTCATCTCATTTCGTCACTGCCAACCACCTCGAGAGACAGGTGCGATGACCCTATTTTACTAAGGCTGCATGAAGGTTGACAAAACCCAGAGTCAAACCAGGCCTGGCTGACACTGGGTGCCCATATCCCAAACTGCAGTGTCCTCTGATTCGGAAGACAGGGTTAGAAAAAATTCTTTTTATTAATGTTTATTTTTGAAAGAGAGAGGGAGAGAGCGAGAGAGAGAAGAGAGAGAGAGAGCGCGCAAGTAGGGGAGGGCAGAGAGAGAGGGAGACACAGAATCCGAAGCAGGCTCCAGGCTCTGAGCTGTCAGCACAGAGCCTGACACAGGGCTCGAACTCACGAACCATGAGATCATGACCTGAGCTGAAGTCAGATGCTTAACCGAGCCACCCAGGGGCCCCAGCAGGTAGAGTTTTACACGCTAGCACCCACCGCCTCCCACCTGACTGGCCTGGCCTCCCCTCCTCCCTCACCGAACACTGGCCTGGCTATGGGAAGCTTCACTCAAGGCTGTGTCACTCAGATTTTTCTCTCTCAGCCCCCAAACCCTGTACAATGGGTCTGCCTCAGTATGCAGAACAGGAAATTAAACTCAGGAACACTGCGGGGTCCCAGGCCTGCCACTGTGCTATGGCAGGTTGCCTGTGGGGCCTGATCCCTGCGAAGACCTAGCCTGTAATTTGCTGTCTTTTTGCTCCCTCAGGCATCCCTCTGCAATGGCAGCATGGTGTGGAGTGTCAACCTGACAGCCAGCATGGTGAGGACCCCTCGGACGCTGGGAGGGAGGTGGCTGAGGCTGCAGGTCTTAGGCATGTCTCTCCTGAGTCTCACTTGCAAGGCTTAGGGGTTCCACGCAAGCACAGTTTGGACCACCCCCACCACCCGAACCTTCCTCCGTCAGGACTCTCAGTGCCCTCCTCCTGTAAAGTCAGTGAAGGTGCTGCCTGAGCCATTCGGCTGAAGGGTCCCAGCAGGGCCTGACACCCCCATGTTCTTCTCCCAGCAATACTGTGCAGCCCTAGAATCTCTCATCAATGTCTCTGACTGCACTGCCATCCACAAGACCCAGAGGATGCTGAAAGGCCTGTGCTCTGAGAAGTCCTCAGCAGGGGTAAGGCCCCCTATCCGTACCCCGCAACCCTGCTCCCACTCCTGCCAGCCCTGGGCTCACCCTAGGAGCTCCTGGGGGAATCTGGCTGAGCATCTGGGGCAAGCGTCCACCCCGGGGGGGGGGGTGGCCACGGTGGCAACAGGAACATGGCCTCTGGGATTTCCAAGACCTGGTCTTGAGGGCTTCTGACTCCTACCTGAGCTTCAGTTTCCATATCGGTGAAACGTGAGCACCAACAGTACCCACCTCATGGGGCTTTTGTGAGGATTAAACAAGCCAGTTCCTGGAAAGCCCCTGGCGGATGCTGGGCATCTGTGCTCTGGAGTCCCACTAACACGCTGGCCTCTTCGTCCTGCAGCAGATTTCCAGTGAGCTCAGCCGAGACACCAAAATTGAAGTGATCCAGTTGGTCAAAAACCTGCTCAACCATTTAAGGAGAAATTTTCGCCACGGAAGTTTCAAATGAAGAATGAAAACCTAGGATTGCTATTTGCAGAGGCAGACCTGACCATTTAAGTTATAGATTTATTTTTCTTTCAGATGTTTCAAATTTCTTGGGGAGATGGGGGTGGGATGGGAGGGGGGCACGATTTCCTTAGCTTAGACCTCAGCCTGTGCTGCCTGCCCTCACCTAGCTGACCCCAGCTGCCCCTTGTCTTGGTGCGCGGGGCCCTCCTCCATCTGGGCTCTGAGTTCTGTGAACAACCGGGGGTGGGGTGGGAGCACTGCCTCTCACAACTGCCCCCTCCTTAGAGCCAACATCAGCATTACACCAAGGGCGCCACCTTGGCGGACACATATAGGAGGGGGACCTGCTGTAAATGGGGACAGCTAAGGCGAACAGCGGCTCAGGCACATCTCTTCTTGGCCTTATTTATTACTGTGTGTTATTTAAACAAATGTGTTTGTCTGTGCCTGGGACAGGGAGGGACTGTCGCTGCCAGAACTTGGAGCTGGGAGCCCAGCGACTTGGGCGTTAGGAGTCCCTAGGAATAAGCACTGTGTGCAAAATTCTGCTACCTCATTGGGGTCCTGGGGCTGACACAGGGGACAGGAGAAGGTTGAAGTAGCTGCTCTTCTCTGCCAGCCAGCAGCTGGCCCTCAGCCAAGAAGTAATTTATTGTTTTTCTCTGTATTTAAAGTTAAGAAATAAAATGTTATCAAAGAGTTAATAATATATAGAAGAACAGCCTAGAAGGCTGCATCTGGTGTGTGTGGACTGCGGGGAGGGTCACTGAATGTGTTGTCAAAGGAAGCCAGAAATAAAGACAGTGACAAGAGACCTGATCATGTTTGTCTTTTACTTTGGCCTTTGGGGACCCTGGTCTATGTTCTTTTGGAGGCAGGGCAGTGGGAGTTGGCGGGGGGTGGGGGGTGGGGGGGAGAGCGGTGGTGGTTAGGGACAGGATCTGGGCTGAAGGGAAGTAAGCGATCCCCCACGGGTGCGGGCTGGCCTGAAGGACTTCCCCCCACCTGCCATCCACAGGGAGGCAGAGAAAGCATGGGCCAGGACATCTGGGTTCATGGAGGACATCGGAGAAGGAAGAGGAGCAGTTAGGGACCTCAGAAGTTATCTTACAATCACAGTGATGATGGGGCGCCTGGGTGGCTCAGTCGGTTAAGCGTCCGACTTCAGCTCAGGTCATGATCTCACTGTTTGTGGGTTCGAGCCCCGCTTCAGGCTCTGTGCTGACAGCTAGCTCAGACACTGGAGTCTGCTTCCGATTCTGTGTGTCCCTCTCTCTCTGCCCCTCCCCTGCTCATGATCTGTCTCTCTCTGTCTCTCAAAAATAAAATAAAATGTTTTAAAAAAAATTTAACAATCGCAGTGATGATGAGTGGCCCGTTTGTGTGTAACATCACCCACACAACCTCTGGTGTCTCCCCCACAACCTCTCTGAGTCTCAAGGAGGAGAAGGCAGCATGCCCAAGATCACACACCTGGTGAGGAGCAAAGCCAGGATTAGAAGCCAGAACTCACTCCAATTCCAAAGCCCAGACACTAAACTACCTTGCCTTCCTCTGTCCAAATGTCATCTGGCCTAAATGTATTACCTTTATGACACTGGCATCGACCTATTTGGGCACCTCCCCTGATGGGAAGCTCACTTTCTGAGGAGAGCACAATCCATCCCTGGACAGGTGTCCTCATTAGTACATACTCAGCACGTCTGTGAACAACTGATTTATGGCCCTTGAACCATGGAGTGACGAGTGGAGACGCCAGATCCCAGGGGCCTGGTCAGACTGCCACCCCAGCCAGGTCTTCCTGCCTCTCCCTTGGCCCAGGCCGGCACTAGATGCACCAGAAGCAGAGGCCTCAGCAAGCCACAGCTAATTCTCATGCCCCTCTGGAGCAGTTTACATCGTGAATCTCTGAGAGGTGCCCAAAAGGAGGGGATGCCTTTTACAGTGAGTGGTGGGTCCTCACAGACCAGCCTCCAACACTGGGTGGAGGGCAGGGACTCTTCCTGGGAAGCCCCAAGCCCTGTGGGAACATCCACAGCAATGCTCAGAAACCAGGGGTGGCAGCCATCTGGGAGCAGTGAGAGGTGACGCTGTGCCAACTCAGGCAACAGAAGCCATGGCAGGACCTGTCCTGGGGCAGACAACCGCAGGGGTAGCTCCAGGAACCACTAAAATCAGAGCGGATCCCTTGCACCCAGGCAGAACCGAGGGAAGACCTGTGGAGGGGGCACAGGAGCTGAGGGCCCCATGGGCTGTCCGGAGCAGGGACTGGATTGTCTCTGTGGTCCCAGGAGATCTCAGAACCTGCTGCGTCCCACGACACTGGCTGAGGACTGCCTGCGGCCTGCACTCCTCCAGCCCTCTGGGCTGGCAATGACCAAGATAGCACCTGCACTCAAGGTTTAGCAGCAGAAAGAAGTCTTTAAGCAAAGGAGGGTCTGGAGAGGCATGCTCTACCAGGAAGGCAGGCAACTTAGGGGTGGGGGTAGGAGGTAAGATCTCTGCAATTCCTCTCCATTCAGAGGTTCAAGAGTTTTGAGCCAGAGGATATTTATGGAAGATTGATTTTATTTTTATACAAAACTTATTAGCGATCAGTCTCTGGTAGCATCACCTTTGACCCACATCCTCTGCCCAACCAGAGTGTTGGCCTGTCTGTCCGAAGGAAGATGGAAGTCTTCAGGTGAAATTCCATGCGAATCTTTCAAGAATAAAGACTGGAAGCGAGACTAGACTGGGGCAGGGTCCCTTAGGATTTCCTAAGGACGTATTTACTCCAAGTGGTAGTCGGGACAGTGTACAGCACCAGCAAGGCCACCAGGGCCCCACCACTAGGGGTCCACAGTGCGCCACATCTGCAGGTACCCACAGCTCCCTGCTTGCGGCACTGAGACTGTCCCCAAGACAAGGAACCTGTGCTCACTGACGCGTGCAAGTCAGCCAGAGGGGGCTCAGGCCCTTCCAGGAATGATGGACCTCGCAGAGCCACAGAACGAAGCCAGTGCGGGTGGCAAAAGGGAGGGGGCCCAGCCAGGAATGAGAGAGAAAGAAAAAGATGAAAGAGGAAAAAAGGGTACGCGTCAGCTATTGTGGCTGGGAGCACCACTACCTGGGGACTAAGCCTGGGGTATTTGCTGGGAGTTTCTCTAACCAGATGGTCTCACTTCTTCCATGCGAGAGGCAAACCCTGAGCAGGTCCCAGAGAGAAGGGGGGTCGGGAAGAGACTGTGCTTGCTGAGTGGGAGGGAGATGCTGGTCATGGGGCCCAGGGTGGGGAGCCCCTTTGCACCCCACAAACCCCAGGCCCCAGAGGTTTCACTGGAAGAGGGGCTGGGGCTCAAGTGAGAAGTGAGACACACTTGAGTTTCCGGTGAACTCGGCTCCAACACCTCTGTTTGCTGCTCAGATGAGGTGTCAGAAAACACTTCGAGTCACTGCTGGGGTTTCTCTGAGGCTGGCGCTCTGAACTTCTCGGGACTCAGGAGGACAAGAGCTTTCGTCTTGTTTCCTTGTGACCTAGCAGCTTGAAGGCTGGAGATTATCAAATCCATCGGCCTGTGGCTTTTTCATTATTATCAGCAGGAAAGTGCCTGTTGCGTATTATCTTAATTTAGTTGGTCAGTTTTTTTGCAAAGCCAAAAATCGTTCCTCCCTTGAGCTGACTCCCTTCTAAGCTGGTCCGGCCGAGTCCAGGCTGACCATGTACGAGGCTGGCCATCTGGCCTGGGACTCACTGGCCAGTCATCTGGCTTTTCCAGAGGCCCAAGCCGGTGTCGGAACTGGGGACTATATCCACGGTCACCCCTCCCACACACACACGCTGCCCACTCCTACACTGAAAAATAAAAGTCATAAAGTCTCATTATCTTCATTCGTTTCTCAGCTCCACCCAAAAGCAACAGAGTAAAGGGTTTGCAACGAACTTTCCCAGATCAACTGATTTCTCAGCAGCAAGGGAGGGCCCCATGACGAAGCCATTTGAAATCCCAGAAGCAATTTTCTACCTACGACCTCACTTTCTGTTGCGCCCTCTCCCTTCCCCTGCACAATGCCTTGTGGAAAGTGGCTCTCTCAAAGCGTCCTTCAGAAACGCCCCCAGCCGGTGCACCACCCAGGCGGACGCTGCTATGTGGTCACCAGTGACGCAAACATCAGCATTAAATATAGCAACCTTCGTCACTTCCGCTCTCTGCATTTCTTGGACAACAAGCAAGCATGTGGCAAGGGCCATGTCTGAAAGCCAGTCTGCTGTGGAGGCCCCTGCAGACCAGAGGGTCTGCGCCCCCCTGCTGAGCCCACGGCCTTAGGCCACAAGGAGCCCCAGGGACACCCCATTAGAAAAGCAATTTCTCATTTAGTATCTCCTTTTTCTTCTCATCTCCGTCTTCCCACATCTTCTATAATGAGCATTCATTCATTCCCCGCTGAAGGACAAAGACAAATTTAACTAAGAAACAAAACAAAACAACATGAAAATGGTGTCGGGTCCATGAGAGGTCGGGAAGGGGCCAGCAGCACTCCCTGGACGGGACCGTCGGGGCCCTGAGTTCAATTCTAAGTGTGCCGGGGAGCTGGCTGTCTCAGGAGCGGAGCCGGTACCTGCAGGGGTCCCGCACCATTCCTCCCACGGGGCCTGTCAGATCCCGTGCCAGCGAGAGAGGAAGGCACACCATTCTTGGGGGTCTTCACCCAGCCCTGGCCGCCAGGCTGGTGCAGGGGGGCATATAGGGGATGAGATGGGAAAGGTGGGTCACCAGTCCAGCTCTGAGGCTGAAGTGACATCCACGCCCCGGGTTCTGCAGACTCCTCAGGCAGCTTTCCTCTGTCAGGAGAAGAGCCTTCCACCTGCTTCTCAAAGAAAAGAGAAGCCAGCAGCCTACGGAGCTACTTCACCTCCCTTCGAGAAGCAAGAGGGCTCCCTCCTCCTGCTATTTCCCTCCCTGTGAGGGGTCCTCCTTGCAACTTTGCTCAGAATCCCATTCCCCTGCCCTCCCCAGGAGCTGGGGCAGAGACTACAGGGTCCAAATAAGTCCTAGCTATGCCCCTGACTTCCCTTGCTGTTACTCAGGCCAAGTCTCAGCTGTCCCCTCTTCGAAACAGAGCTCCATTCATTCATTCGTCATCTACTGAGACCTTTACTAGGTGTTCTAGATGCTGGGCACCCATGATAAGGTTACTTCTAGTGGGGGGACAGAGTCCACCAACAAGAGAACACAGAGTGTGCAGGCGGTGGTGAGTGCGCTGGACGGCAGGGAAGTCGGGGGCAGGGGGTTGCTGTGAGGACTGCAGGCAGGTGCTGATGTCCTGAGCAAGAATGCTCCTCCCAGAATCAGGGTGCGGGGAGCCGAGGCCAAGGGCAGGAGCAAGGGGGACAGGCGGTCAGGGCTCTGAGGGCAGGACCGCTTTGCTCTGGTGGGATGGAGCGATGCAATATGGCTTCCAGGTAACAGAAGCACTCTGTGCGAAGGCCGTGTGTGAAGAACACAATGTGGGGACAAGGACGGGAGTAGGGTGGCCAGTTAGGGCACTCCTGTGGAGACCCAGGTGGGACATGATGGTGGAGGAGTGGATGTGGTCAGGTTCTAGAGATGTGTGTGTTATCTGCATGATATACACGTATACATTATTTACATAAACACTATGCCATCTTAGATCATAAATATATGGATAGTATGTAATACATAAATAGTAAATATATAATTTTTTTAACCATATAAGTCTTAAAACTCCTTTATCGTGGGAAATTTCAAGCGTCCAAACCAGCACACCCTTCAGTCAGGATATAGTTCTAAGGGAGAGGCTGCTGGATTGGATGTGGGCACAGGAGGTTTTTACCATGATGTGAGCACCACGAAGAATCGAGTTACCATGTAATGATCTGGGGAGGCCTGTGCTTAAGTGTGTCCCCATATAAAAATTTTTTTACATGTTTATTTATTTTTGAAAGAGAGAGAGACAGAGTGTGAGTGCGGGAGGGACAGAGAGAGGAGACACAGAATCCGAAGCAGGCTCGAACCCACCAACTGCAATATCATGACCTGAGCCAAACTTGGACACTTAACCAACTGAGCCACCCAGGTGCCCCAAGTGTGTCCCCTTAAAAACTACTGATCACATGGGGCACTGGGTGGCTGAGTAGGTTAAGCATCCAACTCTTGATTTAGGCTCAGGTCATGATCCCAGAGTTTGTGAGATCGAACCCAAGTGGTTGTTGGGCTCTGTGCTATCAGCTTAGGATTCTCTCTCTCCCTCTCTCTCTCTCTCTGCCCCTCCCCCCTCTCTCCGCCTGCCTCTCTCTCAATAAATTAAAAAAAAAAAACAAAACTATCCACACACGGAATCCCCCACCCCCTCGCAGCAAGCACCCCAGCAGAGCCTGCTTTCTCAAATGCATCCACACCACTGTTTCCATTTCATGAGGCCTCCTCCCCATCAGGCACCTGCCCCCACGGCACTCCAGAAGCTCTCTCACTGATGTCACTGATAGTCTCCGATCACTAAATCCAGTGGAAACACTTCTGCCTTATCTCGCCCACCCGTGAAGAACATCGGACGCTGCTGATCACTAGCTTCTGCAAGGCACTCTCATGCCTGGATTCCCTATCAGCCCCCCTGGCGGCCTGCCTCCTCTCTCTCCTTCCCTTCCTCCAGCAGCACCAGGATGCCACAGTCATTTCTTGTTCTGTCTCCTCCTGAGCTGTTCTTCCTCTTGGCTTCCTCACCCTCTGCTCAGGGTCCCCCTCTTCCCTCTGAAACCACCATCTCTGTCAACAGCAGCTCCCATGCCAGAAACCTGGGGTTCTCTGTGACTCCTCGCTCTTCCTCACCCCCATATTCGGCCTATTCCAAGTGCTACGATGATAATGAAAGGTGGCATTTAGAGACTTCCTACATGCCCGGCACCACACCGAACACTGTACTGATTACCACACAGAATCTTCCAACAGTCCTATTATTAGCTCACTTCTACAGAGAAGTGTGGGCAGGGAAACTTTCCCAAGGTCACCTGGAGAGCCAGGGGCAGAGCTGGGACTTGAAGCACCAGGCTCCGCTGACTGCAGGATACGTGGCCTTCAGGGACAGTGCACTACTGGGATCCACCCCCAGACCCGCGGCTCCTGCCACCCCACGAAATCCGTGATCCGTGAGCCACGCTTCTTGATCCACGGCAGCTACCAGCTCCGAGCTCAGAGTGATGGCTGACTGCAGTCCTCCAGAAGGTTCCCCTCCCAGGCTGCTGGCTCACTCAGTTCCTGCAGGGTCCCAGGGAGCACCTATCTTCTGGCCTGCCATGAACTGTCCCTGTACGCCGACTAAGGCCTACTTATTCCAGTGTCTGACAGACAGCGCTCTGCTTGGAGGAGTCTTACTTTTCAACATGAATAAGCCTGTGAGGAGGTCCTGGAAAAGGCTCTTCTCTCTGTGTTGAGTCACACAACTGATCCAAGAGGACAGGAGAGGACACATGGAGGGCTCAGGGTAGGACAGGGCCCTGGGGACAGTTGGTGTGGCAGGACTCCTCAGCCGGGGTCTGGAAACTGGGCTGCTCTGTGCACCCTCACCTGTCCCTGTTCTCCAGGGGGCTGTGGCAGATGCCCCCTTCCTGTGGCTGGAGCTGGCAGTGTGGAGGTGAGGACCTCTGCGGGAGCAGTGCTGGGGGTGCTGGGACACAGCAGAGGCAGCAGCCCTGGCGGCCCCTGAATGGAGCTTCAGCGGTGCAATCTTGAACTCCACACCTTCCTGTGGGTCGTTTGCTTAGGGTTCTGGGCCCAACCGGGAGCCTGCTCCTCCACCCTCCCCACATGTTCATCAACACCTACTTCCCTGCACAGAGTGCTCTCTGCATAAGGTGCCCATTGGCACCTACTTCCTGAGCCGACTCCGGACACCCAAGTGTGAGGGCTGCAGTGTGTCAACTAACGCTGACCCCCCCCCCCAAACAAGGATAAGGCCTCAAAAACTAAAAGGGGGACACATCCAGGAGGGATGCAGGTGGGGTAGTGTCCAGCAATGAAACATCCAGTGGCCCTGTCCAGACTGGGGTTTGCCAGGTAGATGAAGTCATGGGATCAGGACTTCCCACAGTCATGGGATCAAAGATATGATCAGTAACAATAATAAAAATAAAAATATCACTTACAGAGCACTCATTAGGTACTAGGCACCATTGTGACTACTTAAAAACATAAACTTATTTATTCCTCACATGAAGGAGGTACCGCGATTGTGCCCACTTTACGGAGGAGGCTGAGAAAGCAGAGCAGCCAGCCGTGATGGCGGCCTGGCCCTCCACGTGCTGTGGGGGCCGCCAGAAATAGCCACACATTGTGGAGTGATACGTGCCGAGCTCTCTGCCTAGAATCTCTTTCACGCCTCACAGGGATCTTATGAGCAGGAGCCACATTATTCCCACTCCACAGGTGAGGAAACTGAGACCCACACAGAGTTAGTGACCTGTCCATGGTCACAGAGTGGACAAGTGGCTTGTTTGCTGGACTCCAAAACCTGTGTTCAAAACTGTTACATTCTAGGGCCTGAAAGGATAGTTCTGAGGCCCCTAGGAAGCCAGGGCTGGTTCTCAGTGCTGACGCAGGGTGAAGGGAAGGGGGTCTGTGCCTGACACAGCCAGAACCTAGCAGAGTTCTCAACTTCTCTCTGAGCTTTGGTGCCTGCCTGCCATGTATAATCACTGCCCGTGACTCCTGAAGGCTGGGAGAGGCTCCTGGCGGGTGGTAGCTGTCCTTGTCCCTGATGGGCAGGCCCCATCTTCCGGGCCTCTGTCCAGCCAGCCACATGCACGGTGCCATGGGCCACACTGCAGGGAGAACAGCTCCTTTTCTCCTTCCCTTCAAGGGCACCTTCTGGTCACTCCTTGATGCTCTGCAAAGTACACCCTCCTATCCCTGGATTTATCCAACGACTGAAACAAAAAAAAAAAAAAGATTTATTCTGCTTCTGAGCTACTGGTTCTCATATTATGTATCTCTTCTGATTTACATCTTTGCCCCCAGAGCCTTAAACCTGGGGTGTGGCCCTCAGCAAAGGCATGCACTCAAAATACCCACCACTGAATACACGGACAGCTTTTGTATCCTGCTGACCTCCTCTTCTCTCCAGCTCTCTTGCAGCCCCGAGGCTCTGACACGTGTGCTCTGCACGCTGGACTCTCCTCCAGGATGTCCAAGTTTTAACTTACTGTTTTAATTTGGACCTTTTCTCAAAAAAGGAGTATGCACCATTTACTCCAAATAAAAGTCAATCTGGATTTGAAGTCTCCATCTGTCCTGGAAGGAACTCTACCCTTCTTAGTCACTCTCCCCAACTCTGTAGTGAAGAATTAACCTGCCCTAATAAAAAAAAAAAAAAAAAACTCAAATAACCCAATAAAAAGCAAGCAAAGGACCTAAATGGACATTTTCCCAAAGAAGATATATGAAAGGCCAACAGATGCATGAAAAGATACTCATCATCACTCATCATCAGGGAAATTCAAATCAAAACCACAATGAGATGCCACCTCACTCCTGTTAGAAAGATTATCAAAAAGGCAAGAAACAACAAGTGTTGGGGAGGATGGGGACAGAAGGGAACCCTCTTGCAGTGTTGCTGGGAATGCAAACTGGTACAGCTACTGTGGAAAACAGTGTGGAAAATCCCCAAAACATTAAAAATACAAATACCATATGATCCATTCATTCTGCTTCTGAAAATACATCCAAAGGAAATGAAAACACTATGTTGAAGAGATATATGAATCCCTATGTTCACAGCAGCATTATTTGCAATACGTCAGGATGGAAACATCCTAAGTGTCCGCTGATGGATGGATAGATAATTTGTGGTGTGTACACACACACACACACACACACACACACATAATATTACCTGGCCTTAAAAAGGTATCCCACCATCTGTGACAACATGAATAGACCATGAAGGTGTTATGCTAAGTAAAATGTTAGAGAAAGACAATACTGTATGATTTTACTTATATGTGGAATCTTAAAAAAAAAAACAACAAAACAAAACAAAAAACCCAAATGCCCAAATTCACAGTAAGAGAGATCAGATTTGTAGTCACCATAGGTAAGCGGGTAGAGGGAGGGTGAAGTGGATGACAGTGATCAAAACAAACTTCCAGTTATAAAATAAGTCAGTAGAGGGGATGTAATGTACAACATGATGACTGTAGTTAACACTGCTGTATGGAATCCTGTTAAATTGTTAAGAGAGTAAATCCTAAGAGTTTTCATCAGAAGGGAAAAAACATTTTTTCTTTTTTTGTTGTATATAAATGAGATGATAGGTGTTAACCAAACTTATTATGGTAATCATTTCACAATATACAGAAGTTAAATTATTATGCTATATACCTTAGACCTACCACAATGCTATATGTCAATTATATTGCAATAAAACTGGGGTGGGGGGGGAACCTATTCAAAAATTTAAAAACAACAGTAACAAAAAAACTTACCCAGAGAGATCTGGCCTTTGTCCCAGCTCTTGGGAGGTAACTTCTAAACTCATGGAATAAAGAATTTGGTTGGTCTTTGTAACCAGTTCCTGAGAAGGAGCCCCTAAATCCCTGGGACTTCCCAAGGCACAAGAGTGCCGGGGGGCCTTGATAATTTATGCTAATTAGGCAACTCAGGGTGGGGACCAGCATCACCCTGATGCCGTAGTGGTATTGGCCAAGCCTCCAGGGAGGGGCTAGAGGCTGGGCCAATGATCCAATCAATCACACTTACAGAACAACACCCCCGTTATATTCTGGACAGCAAAGTTCAGGTGAACTGCCCTGGTTGGTGCTATTCTGTGTGTTGTCATACACTAAGGTGCTGGGGAGGTGGCACGTTTGGACCCGATGGGGAGAAAACAGATGAAGCTTCATGTTTGGAACCTTCCTAGAACTCACCCTCTGTGTCTGTTCGTTTGGCTGGGTGTCACTGGTATCCCTTTTCTGTAACACAGCTATCACCTTCTACATGGTACTTTCCTGAGTTCTGTGGATCATTCTAGCAAATTACAGAACCTGAGAAGGTTGTGGGAACTTCTGAATTTGTAGCCAAATGGCAAAAAGTGAGGGTGGACTGGCACCCCTTGAAATCTGCAGCTGGTGTCTCATGGGAGAGAGCCTTGTGGAGACTATGCCCTTAACCTGGGAAGCGTAACCCAACTCCGTGTAGCCAGAAGTCATTGCATGGAGTTTGGCGAACCCACTGCAGTCCAGTGGAAGGATCCAAAATATGGTCAAAGGACCTTTCTCATACACTTATCTGGATCCTCTCCTTCACAGAGTGCCAGGCCCTGTAATAAGACCCAAAGAGCAGGGACAACTTAGCAGTATTCTTCTCTGTGTGACCTGAGAAAATCAGTAGGGGGAGGAAGGTCAGACAGCAGGGGAAGGCAGTGGACAGGCAGAGAAGGCAAGCCTCGGGAGGAAGTAGCAGTGGCATACCAGGGCAGAGGAGTCCTGCTCCCCCTGAGTGAAGAGTGGGGGTGCTCGGACCTCATCAGGGCCAAGGGGATTAGACTAAGGCAGCAGGACACATTGTAGGGTGTTGACAAAGACAACCCACTTGTAAACCAGGAACATTATGGTTCTTTTTCCTCAGGTTCCTATGACCTGAAGACGTATTTAAATTCCATTTACAAAGTGGTCATTCCTGAAAACTCGAGACAGACATGCTTTGCGAAGGGGCTCCTAATTGCTAAAGACCTGGACCGGATGTGATCCAGACTAAGTCCTACCTGGTGTCACTCATCTTTTGCCTAAGTCCTAAACCCAGAGGAATGGCATGCCTGAGTGCCAAGACAGGAGAAGAGTCTTTGCCCATTACTTTCGATGTACCCAGAGACAGAACCCCAGATCAGCTTTTCCACAAGAGGAGAGTTTCCAAGATGCCACCCGTACTTGGAAGAAGCCAGGTTGAAATTCTATTCAAGTCAAACTTTCTTGATATTACTCTATCTTTCCCCAGGAGGATTGCACTAAAACAAATTCGGACACCTGTGGCCTCTTCCTTCTGTGCAAACAAAAAGCCAGCAGCAACCCCAAGCTGATAAGATTAATCTAAAGAGCAAATTATGGTGTAATTTCCTATGCTGATACTTTGTAGTTAATTTTAAAAAAAAGGTTTCATTTTCCTATTGGTATGATTTCACAGGAACATTTTACCTGTTTCTGTGAGGTATTTTTTCTCCTGGAAGAGAGGTGCTGATTGGCCCCAAACGAATGACAACCTGGTGTAATGAAAATTTCCAATTTCCCTCATTTTCCCTCAGTTTCAGCAATTTTAAATCTATATATAGAGATATCTTCGTCAGAATTGCATTATTACTCTCTCTTAGTAAACGAATTTGTCTCAGATTGTCACTGCAAATAGAGATCTATTAATGGATCTCACCTCCCAACTGATTCCAACTCTGGTCTGCTTGCTAGCATTTACCAGCACCTTCGTCCACGGCCAGAACTCCAATATTAGGTTGAGAGAGATCATCAAAACGTTGAACATCCTCACAGCGAGAAACGTGAGTAAGCTATCTGGCGCCATCTCTCCAGATGTTCTGGTGATGCCATGGGTATTTCTTAGACTATGAAAAGAACATCATGACTTCCCGAGAAGTCGGTGTTTGGTGACAGACAGGGAGCTATGCGAAGATTTCTCTGCAGGAACTTTTTGGTCCTGGAGAGGGATGGTAGGAAGTTTACTTGGGTGGAGGGAGGGAGAGCTGCCCAGCAAGGATCCCTCTGTACTGTCAGAAGTGACTCTGTCTCTTGCTCTCTCTCGTTCTCGTCGGGGCCAGGACTCGTGTATGGAGCTGACCGTCACGGACGTCTTGGCTGCCCCAAAGGTAAGAGATATCCCAGGGTCTGCTTTGGCAGATGAGTGACTTGGGAAAGGAAGGCTGCACGTTTCTTGTTTGAACAAGAAACTTCTTTTACACAGAAAGTGAACAGCCCAAATTAACTATAAGCTGTTAAGATGTTTTTAAAGAATAAGAATTCTGATCTTTACTCTCAAACATGTTTTGGTGTTTCTGGTTTCACTTGATTTACAAGATGTGTAATAAGAAGCTTGGGTTTTGTCATCCTAAGTCAGATCCTGGTCAAGGAAAAGTTCTTTCTTTTCCTCCTACACTGCAGCCTTGTACCTGGAATACAGGAGGCACTCAGTAAAAGCTTGTTGAAGGAGAGAGTTTTTCCGGCCCATGCATTTCTGAAAAACCAAATACCCTCACAAAAAGAGATATGGAGATTACAGGTTGAGGGAGCTTTCATTTTGTCTAAGAGACTTCCTATGGCAACAGAGGAGGTTATCGCCAGAGCCCCTCCTTTTCCGCAGCCTGGTCACCTAACAGCCCACCAGCTCCGGGGGCAGCTGTCCGGAACCCCTCAGCTGCTCCGTCCTGCCAAGGCCCTTCCGGCCTGGTCCGGAACTGCCCGGCCACACAGGGTCCCACACATCGCTGGCGTTGGCTGCCTGGGCATCTCGCCTTTCCGCCCCTTGTGCCGTCTCACCCCCGCCCCTCATCTTTAGTGGGAGGAGACAGATTTGACAGCTGATAGTGCATTTTCTCTGACAAACATATGACTACAGCCATGTCAATAGCTTTGTGCACATCAGTTCCTGTTTTCATGGAAACACAAGACTGAGAATGAAAAACCCAAAGCTTCAATTTACCAGTGGTCTCCTAACCGCCTGCTTTCCATGTGGACCAGAGGGGATCAGTTGGCCAGGAGGGCGGCTGTGCAGGCGGGGCACGGCCACACCCCAGCAGCTGGGCCAGAGGACGGACCCGTCCTTCGTGAGGAGAACAGTTCTCAGGCTTTGTCTGGACTATCTCATCTCATTAAACATTAGTCCAGGAGTCTGATACACAAAAATATATAATACTATAACATAATCATATATAACATTGATGCATAATGTATTATTATATAATCATATATACATAATATATTCTGTAATCATATATACATAATATGTTATACATATATAATTTTTTCCTTTAGAATCTCATCCCGTTTCAGACTCTGTCCATCAGGAAAGAGGTTGGAAGGACTTAGAGACTTTACACATACATAGAATTCTGTAATACATAAATATCCTCTATTAACATTATATATATAGAAATAGCCCAGAGTCCACTGGGCTGTGCTCTGGGTTCTCCAGATGGCGGCATGCTGCTGAGGGGCTCCCTCAAAGCCAAGGCCTGAGCCCTGAAGTGCTGAGGGTCTGGAAGAGACACAGCCTGTCGCTTTAGCCACAGTTCTGCCATTAACTAGCTATGTGGCTTCTGGCCAGACTCCCTATCTCTTTGTGCCTCAGTTTCCACACTGGAAGATATGAAAGTGATTTTGACAGTTGGCTGGAATCCAATTCTTGAGTTAGTGGAACATGTTACTGGAAAATGATGTAACTCTTGGTTAAAGGCAAAAACTGGTTATAAAGGAGCAGTAATTCTAAGGAGGAGCGAGGGGCTAGAAATGATCCAACGCTCTTTGACCTCATGCCCAGGGGCAACCCCACTCCAGGCCATCTCTAGAAGACCAGGCCCGCCCTCACCCTGCTGAGGCGCAGGCCAGGACACACAACTGTCCTGCTGTTCTTGGCCTCCCTCTCCGTCAGTTACCACATGCTCCCCTCACCACACGGGTGGACATCTGCTAAAAAAAAGGCCCTGCTCTCCTCCTTCACTCCTACCTGCCTTCCTCAAACTGCTTCCACCCCTCTGGCATTAACAATCTTCACTATTCCGTTCTTTTCTTTTCCTCAAAAACGCAGCACTGCTTACTTTTCCATTAAGATATTACAGTATAAGGAAAGGCTGTTATTTTCTTTGTGTTGCCAAAGAAGGACATCTTTCCCAGATCCCGTGTATTCATTTTCTTTCTTTGGGGGATCAAGAATTCTATTATCTCCAAGTTGGGTGGGATCCTGCTGCTGGCAGTAGCCGGAAAGAGACTGCTGATCTAAATCCTGCACTTCACAGGCAATGCCTACCCAGGCAGCTAGGAAATCAAGGTGGTCTGAGAGAGATCAAAATGGAGAACGAGCAAGCTGGCTGGTCCATGACGGATTTCTTAGGGGGACCATTAGTTGGAGGTATTTCCTATTTTCCAAAGAGAGTTCAAGTCCATGATTCCTCAGAGAATTCTATGCCAACCCTCAAACCCACCCCACTCCCTTTTTTTAAGTGAAAGACTTTTCACGTATAGCTTTTGGACAGAAGTGGAAATAATGAGTACACATTATATTCTAACACAAAGGGGACTAGATTTTTACAGCCCTAAATGAAGCTAGCCAAGGATCGCGTTAGCAATCTAACTGTCTGTGCCACAGGAGAAAGCCTGGGAGGTGTTCTACCATTTGCTGATACTCCCATGAGGGTCGGGCTGCTTTCCAGCACAGGCCTAGGCCCCCTGTTGAGGCTCCTTTCCTTGAGCAGTCCTAAACTGCAAGGACCGCCCAAGTTCGACCCCCGCACTACGCAGGACACGCGCAGGCAGCAAAAGCTGGATAAGCAGGGACAGCATCCTGTAGCTGCGATACCACTGCAACTGCAACTTCACAGTCTTAACTAAAGCTGCCTTTAGAATTAGTGCTTTACAGGTTTTTCCATGAGATTCAAACTCTTTCCAATTCCTATTCTGTCCTCGTGCCCTTTGGAAAGTCCTTTGAAGAACGTGTTTAGAGGGCGTTATAGATAAGGCCATATACTCAAAACTGAGGAGGTTAATTTTTAAGTTTTTTATTTTTAAATTTGTCTAATGTTTATTTTTGGAGAGAGAGAGAGAGAGAGAGAGAGGAAACAAACAGAGAAAACAAACAGGGCAGGGGCAGAGAGAGAGGGAGACACAGAATCTGAAGGAGGCTCCAGGCTCTGGGCTGTCAACATAGACCCCGATGCGGGGCTTGAACTCCCAGACCGCAATATTATGACCTGAGCCAAAGTCAGATGCTTAACTGACTGAGTCACCCAGGTGCCCTGAGAGAGCTTAATTTCTAAGCTCCAAGCCAAATTTTTAGAAAAGTTTTCACTCTGTTTTGATGAAAAAATAAGCAAAGGGGCTCTTGTCTTCTTGGTCTTCCTGAACCTCATTATTCTCTCTAGCAGCACAGCTGGGGTCTGCTCACCCACTAGGCCTCCGAAGACCTGGAGATGTAGGGGACGTTTCTGGACTCTCAGAGCCCAGAGATACTGGTACTACTCTTAAATTTCCACCTAGAATCAGAGACCAGCAGGGTTCCTCTCTGGTTCATTAAGTACGCGTCCTTCCAAAGGCCTTGCCCACGGGCCATGAAGGCCCACAGGGCAAAGGGGAAGCTTCTGTAGCCTGGGATTCTAGTGCCCCAGTCCGGGTCTGGGTCTTCTTGGAAAAACCCTAAATTATGAAATACACTTGTAGAATTTAGCCTAAAGAAATAAGAGATGAACATAAAGATTTACACAGATGACTCACTGCCACTTTATTTTATGGAAGCAAAAAGCTGCAACGATAGGGTATTAACCAATTATGTACAAAGATGCCGTGGGCTCCCATGCAGTTCTCGACCCCATGGTCTTAAACACTACTGAATGACTTCATGTTTATACTATCTAGTGTGTAAGAAGGCTACAAAACAGTATCAATAGTTGGTCCCCATTTTTTTAAAAAAGTATTTTTAAAGGGTCATGTAGGTAGCTCAATCGGTTAAGCCTCCAGTTCTTGATTTAGGCTTGGGTCATGATCTCACGGTTTGTGGGATCGAGTCCCACATCAGGCTCTGCACTGGCCGTGGAGACTGCTTGGGATTCTGTCTCTCCCTTTCTCTGCCCCTTCCCTGCGTGCACTCTCTTTCTCTCTCTCCTTCTCTCCCTCTCTCTCTCTCTCTCTCTCTCTCACTCAAATAAACTTCAAAAAAAAAATTAGGGGCACCGAGGTTATTCAATTGGTTAAGAGTCCAACTTCACCTCAGGTCACAATCTCATGGTTCACAAGTTCCAGCT
The DNA here is from genome assembly GCA_028646485.1 of Cryptoprocta ferox. NCBI lineage: Eukaryota > Metazoa > Chordata > Mammalia > Carnivora > Eupleridae > Cryptoprocta > Cryptoprocta ferox. The sequence continues at coordinate 22,410,329 of CM053572.1, forward strand.
CCACATCAGGCTCTCTGCTGTCAGCAGAGAGCCCACTTTGGATCCTCTGTCTCCCGCTCTCTGCCCCTCCCCCGCTTGCATGTGTGTGCTCGCTCGCTCGCGCTCTCTCTCTCTCTCTCTCACAAAAATATCTACTAAAAAAATTTTTAATAAGAAAAAATTTTAAATAGTAAGATATTTATCAAAACATCAACAGTTACCTCTCTGGCTGGTGGGATGATGAGTGAATTCAATTTTGCTGAATATATATTAGCCTTATAGTAGACATATATTACCTTAATAATCAGAAAAAAAATACGCAGGAACTTAAAAAACTTCCCAGAGAGTACTTGTCATATAAATCTCCTGGAGATTTTGTCAACGGACCTTGTGATCCAGTGGGTCTAGGGGGTGGGCTTGAGATTCTGCATTTCTAACAAGCTCCCAGGCGATGCCCATGCTGCTGTCTCATGGGCCACACTTTGCGTGGCAAGGGACCAACAAAGCAAGCATGTCCTTGCAGAGGCTAGAGACAGCTTTATCTGAGCTGGATCGGGCTCAAGCTAAGACCGCTCTCCACGCTCTGTGCTTTTGTTCTTCAGTGCAAAGTGGGAGGGCACACCGGGCCTGATTCAGACTGAGTCACAATCCCTCTCCCAGGTTCCCAAAATGAACCGTTTCCCCACCTGGACATTCTCTATTCTAAGGCCCCAACGTCCCCAGGAAGAGCCATATAACCGGACAAACGGCAGGGCTGCTAGCACCCCACCGAGGTTCTCACACTGCACGTCCCGGGCCAAAGGCCTCTTACAGAAGCTGTGTCCACAGCCCAGCTCAATGGCACCCTCTCCCAGAAGTTTCCTCTAATCTCACACCTAGCCCCGCCCCTGGCATGTCCCTCTAGCTGTATGGGCAAATGTCTGATGCTCACATGGACCCCAAGCTTGGCACACATTGCCATCTCCTCTGGGGAGGGCCAAGTGAAGACTGCTACCCAAAGCACCAGGCCACAGGATGGGCACTCATTTATTCAACAAGCATGTAAGATCTCCAGGGAAACCTGGACTTTAAAACCTTACAGCAAGGAGACAGAGCAGAATCTGACTACAGGCTCAGGTAGCCACCTATAGACCAACACGCGTGGTAGAAAGAAAGAGACGTGGGCTACAGACAGATGGCTCTACATTCAAATCCCTGCTCTGTCATCTACTTAGCTGGGTGACTTTACTCAGGTACCTTCTCAGCAAAACCGTCCGAGGGAAAAGAGAAGGTTGCTGCATTTGTAGGTAAGTGGGAGAGGATTTTTGGTGTGTCAGGCAGCCTCCAGTCACATGGCAGGAATTGTTGAGTGCCTGATCCCTAGTTGAGCAAACTCACTTTCTCAACTTGTCCTCCTGGAAAGAAGCAATCACAAGGAAAATGCTCTCCCTCATGGTCAACACAGAGCTAGCACATGGCTAACTGTGGTGTTTATCTTTCTAGAACACAAGTGATAAGGAAATCTTCTGCAGAGCCACAACTGTGCTCCGGCAGATCCATACACACCACAACTGCTCAACCAGATTCCTCCGAGGACTCGACAGGAACCTCAGCAGCATGGCGAACAAGGTGAGCTGCTTGAGGCCCAACAGCTTGGCTCCTGATGGACAGCAGCCTCACTTCTAAATGTTCCTCCCTCACAGTTGTAGTAACCTTGATTAATCAACCCATTCATTCACTCAGCAAGTATTTGTGGAGGCTCTGTGAGTGCAAGGGGCTGTTCTAGGCACTGGGGATACAGTGCCTGCTCTCACAGAATGTTCTAGTGGGTGAGTCAGAAAAGCAAACTAACATGTAATACTATGTCCAGTACTGATATGTGCTATGAAGAAAAATCTAGGAATAAAGAATAGAAGGGTCAGGAGAAAGAGGGCTGATTTAACAGTTGATGACATCATCTGAACAAATATTTAAGTTAAGTGAGGGAGCAGGCCACATGACTAACTGGGGAAAGAACATTCCAGGCAGAGGAAATATTTGTGCAAAGGTCCTGAGGTAGAAATGAGGTTCGCACGTTCAAAGATCAGTAGGAAAGCCAGCGTGGTTGGATCACACTGAGGAAGGGGGATTTTAATAGGCGATCACACATGGTCTTTGGGTTCAACCCCAACCATGGAGGATGTACCCACAGGGTTTTGAGCAGAGACACCAGTGTAATTTATGTGATTTAAAATGATCACTCTGGCTGCTGTGTGGTAAATAAACTGAATAGGACTAAGCACAGAAGCACGCTGGCCTATCAGGAGGCCATCCCACTAATCCAGGTTGGAAGGTTGGTGTTTTCAACCAGGTGAGAGTGATACAGATTGTGAGGTTTAGAATATAGCTAAAAACAGAGCTATATTCTGAGGAGACCCATCCTGAGGGGTGAGGGAATGAGTAAAAGGTGGCCTCTTGGTTCCTGGCCTGAGCCCTTTGGCAGATGGTTGGTGGTGTTTGCAGATTTTGAAGACTGGGTCGGCGGGGCTGGGGGCTGAGTGCAACATCAGGAGTTCAATTTATAAATACTAAGTGTGAGGTACCTCTTGGATAGCCAAGTGGAGATGCTGAGATTGTTGGACAGCCCAGAAGCACTCTCACATACAGACGTCAGGAGGAAGAGGTCCAGCAGAAGGGGCTGACAAGTGGCCAGTGAAGTAAGAGTGAAATCTAAGATTGTGTGCTATCCCAGACAGCAAGTGAACAAACTCTTTTAACGAGGAGGGAGGGATCAAATGTGTCAAATGTACCAGAAGGTCAAGTTAGATGAAGAAGAGAATGGCCAGTGGATCTGGCGTGACGGAGGGTAGTGGGGATGCTGATATCAGTGGAGATTCAGCAGTGAAAACCTGACGAGAGCAGGCTCCACGGAGAATGGTGGTGCGCAGGAGCGGAAAGCAAGGGGCAGTGAGGACAGAAAACTCTTTTGAGGTGTTTTGCTGGTGGACTGCAGAGAAATGGAACAAGCGCTGAAAGGCAGGCGTGGATTAAGGGAAACTCTATTCAGGTGGGGCATATATGCAGCATGTTAGTACACCAGTGGGCATGATCCAGGGGAGAGGGGAGAACTGATGGTGCGCAAAAGAGGAAGAGCCAAGAGTAGATGTTATGTAGGGCCAAGTGGAGGAACTGGGGACTGTCCCCTGATTTTTAAGGCAAGGTAAAGGAATAGGGAGCTGACACTACATTCATTCTCTCTTTTAATCCTCATATTTATCTCATGAAATAGGCACAACTGTCCCCGTTTTAATAAGGGAAAACACCGAAGCTTTTATAAATGAGGTAGTTTGTCCTAAGCAATGTAATTAACAAATTGGTAGAGCAGAGCTGAGATCCAAAGTGGACCAGTGGCCTGGGGTGCGGACCGGGATCCTTTCCACCAGCGGTGCTGCCCAGCTGGAGGGGGGCTGTTCGCGGGCAGGAGAGAGAACGGAATGGCTCTCTGTCTCAGCAGGCCAGCTGGCCATGCGGACAGTCCAGGAAGGCAGCAGGCAGGTCTGAGACTCCACCTCACGTTACGCCCCAAAGCAGCACGGAGCTGGGACACACACCTCCACAGGGTCTGCGGCACCCCTCAAAGACAGATAGTTAGTGACAGTATGACAACCACTGCTAGGAGTTTATTAGCATGCGCAGAAGCCCGTGCTGGCCTAGTGGCAGAGAGAGACTCCCAGTGACACTAGACTGGAAGGGGCAAGGAGGTCCTGGTTAGAAATGGTTGTTCGGGTGGCAAGGGCCACACCAGGCTGGACGCAGCAGACAGGCAGGAAAGAGAGACTCAATTACGTAGCTAATGAAATTACAAGCTAATGAAATGTTTCTTTTGCAGACCTGTTCTGGGAATGAAGTCAAGAAGACTACACTGAAAGACTTCTTGGAAAGGCTAAAAGCAATCATGCAAAAGATATACTCAAAGCACTGAAGCTGAATATTTTAATTTATGAGTTTTTTAATTGCTTTATTTTAAAAATATTTATATATTTATAATTCATTATAAAATAAAGTATATGTAGAACATGACAGCATGGTGTCACTTCAATGGCATCGGCTATATTTACTTGACAACTTTTGGGGAAACCAATGTAATTTACCAAGAGACTAAAACTGGTGTGGGCGTCAAAATGGAAACACTGTTTGTTTCCCTCTCCAGATGGGGACATAATGAACAAATGGATTAAAGAATACAAGGCCACACAAGATGTAAATGGCAAGTAAGAGAGCTTGCACAGTGGGTCCCTGAGTCTTACTAGCAACTAATTCTGAATTGAAAAGGTGTTAACTGGACGCTTAGAACATTTATCTCCCACTGGCACACTGAGTCTATGGGGCACGGGGATGGAATTCCAGCACAACACATGGTTCTGCAGCAGAATGATATATAAAGTCCTGATAATATAAATCCCCTTGATAATATAAGATTTTCAAATCTTAGGACCAACCAAGAGACAAAGAACAGCCAAGTTAATTGTAATTATACAATAGGCTGTGTATGCTATCAACCTGACATGTAAAAGGAACAGCTGAAAATGGTTGAGGGGTAAAAGCAGAAGGAAAGAGAGGTGAGGCACTAATAATCCCAGCTCACTGGTGGAAGGGATCAGTTGAACAGCACTGAGAAGGATGGAACAAAAACAAGAGATTTAAGTATTCAAAACTACAATGGTAACATAAGATTTAAAAATTATTTACTATCAAAAATTAAGGGGGGGGGGTACCTGGGTGGCTCAGTCAGTTAAGTATCTGACTTTGGCTCAGGTCATGATCTCACAGTTCATGGGTTCAAGCCCTGTGTCGGGCTCTATGCTGACAGCTCTGAGCCTGGAGCCTACTTCAGATTCTGTGTACTCCCTCTCTCTGCCCCTCCCCTGCTCACTTGCTCGCTCCCTCTCAAAAATAAACAAACACATTTTTTTTTTAATAAAAAATTTGGAAGAGGCAGTATAAATGAGGTAAACCCTTACTTTTCAATAGGGAAATCAACACACAATATCTAACATTGGAAAATTAAAAAATAGTTGGCAAGAGTGGTCATTAGCTGATGACTGGTGTGGCTGGAGGTGTGGACAGGGGAGGTGACTGCACTACTCTGCCCTTATGGATGTTTGTTAAGTTTTTGTAATAAAAAGTGGGGAAAAGCCCATAGTGAGTGAAAGAAATCTTTGGAATTATGCTAGTAGCCACCATAAAAACTAAAAACCAAAAAAGAAAGGTGGTTTGCTGGCAATGGGGCTTGGAATAAGGATCAGTGAAAACAAGACACAAGACTGCTGGCTTTCCATGTTAAGGCCGTGACCCTGTGCATAAATGATAAAATGTTTTTATTTTTTTATTTTTTTTATCTTCCCAAACTTATTCATTCATTCATTCATTCATTCAGAGAGAGAGAGAGAGAGCACAGAAGGGGCAGAGAGCAGAAGGAGATACAGAGAATCCCAAGCAGGCTCCGCACTGTCAGCAGGGAACCCAATGTGGGGCCTGAACTCACAAACCATGAGATCAGGAACTGAGCCAAAGTTGGATGCTTAACCGACTGAGGCACCCAGGTGCCCCAATGAAATGTTCTTAAAAATTAAAGAACTAAAATTAAAAAGACAGGCAAAGACAAATATTGGAGAAGACATGGAAGAGTTGGAACCCTCATTATTGCCAGCGTGAGTGGGACATGGTGCAGCCACTTTGCAAAATAGTGTGACAGTTTCTCAAAAGTACATGCAGTTCCCATATGCCCCAGCAATTTTAATCCTGGCTATCTATCTACCCGAGAGAAGGGAAAACTTATGTCCACACAAAAACCTCCACACCCATGTTCACAACAGCATTATCCATAATAGCAAGAAAACAGAAATAACCCAAACGTCAGTCAACTGAGGAGAGAATAGCCGAAGTGTGGTGTATCTCTGCAACAAAATATTACTTGGCACTACACAGAAGTGAGGCACTGATACATGCTACAGTACGGAAGAACCTTGCAAACACTAGGCTGAGTCAAAGGAGCCAGACACAAAAGGCTACTTACTTAGGGTAGCCTAAGGAATGATCCCATTTATATGAAACGTCCAGAAGAGGCAAATCAATAGAGCGGTGCCTGGATAGCTCAGTCCGGTATGAGGCAAATCGATAGAGGCAAAAAGGGGCCGGGGGGATGGAAGCAGAGGGAGTGAGTGCTAATGGACACAGGCTTCTCTGAGGAGAGATGACAATGTTCTGAGAATGATGACAGTTGCATAACTGTGAATATACTAAAAACCACTGAAGTGTCCACTTTAAAAAAATGAATTTTATACTGTATGAGTATACTTCTAGCATAGGAGTATACATCTTAATACAGCGGTTACTTTTTAAAAAATTAAAAGGGAAAGGGCGCCTGGGCGGCTCAGTCGGTTGAGCATCTGACTCCTGATTTTGGCTCAGATCTCACAGTCTGCGAGTTCAAGCCCTGCATCGGGCTCTGCGCTGACAGCACGGAGCCTGCTTGGGATTTGCTCTCCCCCTCTCTCTCTCTGCCCCTCTGTGCTCAGGCTGTCGGTCTCTTTCTCTAAATAGATAAATAAACATCAATTTTTTTTTAAATTAAAAGGAAAGACAAAAGCAGTGGTAAGGTGTTGAAACTTGCCTTTTGAAGACATGCTGTCTGCAAGAATATGGATCTAGTAGCAGTGAATGAGCGCTCTCGTTTCATCCTGGCTTACACGTATGTGACAAAAATTAATACTAGTACTAAAATTATACCCAAACATGCAACATCTTTTTAACCCTTTCAAAATAAGGGAACAAATCAAAAGCTTAAAGTCTCACCCTGACCACAGCCAGTTTCACCCTGCCCACATAAAATACCAGCATGCCAAGGGCAACAAGTAACTAAGAGAGTCATGGAGCCTTCTAAGGCCCCACTGAAAACTTTAGTTTCCTTTCTTCTTTGATTGAGACTCATTTGCATTCAATGGCTAATGTGAGCTGTAGTCTGCCACAGGATATGAGTTGTGGGTTGTATTTGTGTATGAGGCCAGGACGGTAAAAGGAAAGGTTGTTGGGAAGAAATTAGACGGGGCCATAGGAAGGACAGGCAGGCTCCGGTCAGGTCTGTCAGAAGCAGAGTTTCGATGGTTAAGAGGCAACTAACATTTCTATTTACTTCCAGACAGGTGGTTCTGGGCTCTGGATGATAACACCCAATACCCAGCCCTTGAGTTTACCAGGAGAGCAAGAGAACATGAACTGAGAAGGACACACATAAAAAGAATGAGTGAAGAAATGAGGATGAGGTGAAAGGTGAGACTGCTGTCATTTAAACACATTCATTTAGAAACTTTGCCTCAGCCCAGGCTTCAAGGTATGTGGCTGTGTGTGTGGACTGTGCAACACTGACAACAAAGTCTGAACCTCTCCCTCCCTGCCAGCCACCATCTCCACTTGTTGCCTCTGTATATATTATATCTCTAGCCAGCATTAGCAGGTAAGAAATACTTCATGAATAAATGAACGACACATGTTTCACGCAAATCTATGGTTGAAGGTCTGCTATTGAAGAAACATCCTTGGGCCACCCACGGTTAGAAATGCACCAGGAGCTCTCTTGTTCCTTATTGGCTTGTCCATGGCAGTGAGCCTGCCCTGTCCTTCTCCCCTCCACCTCCGCAGGTCACCTGGGGGGGGCCTCTCAGGGTGCCCAAATCATCCAAGAACGCGGAATTTCAGCGCACAGCAGGGTGCATGGCTTTCTCATGGAGTAGAGCTGGCCTATCAGCATGTGAGGTTAGCCTCTCTGCTCCTACCAGCTTCCACTGAAAGCAAGGACTGTGTCTTGTCCTGGAGCTGATTTATTGGTTCAATTTAAAAGCTCAAGTGGAGAACTAAAATCTAGTTAGCTCTCAGGCCCAGCATTTCCCGAACTGGGTTTGCCCTGAGCACTCAGCTCTCAACAGTGCAGCTCTTCTGATCCATCATTCCTGTCAACTTCCTCTTAGGTGCACCGTGAGGCTCTCCGCCTATCTGTTCCTCATTTCCTATTAGCCAGTGTTAAACCAAACACAATCATTTATTTATTTAGTGTGTGTGCTGGCTGCACGCCTGGGTACCTGCCAGGCGACAGCGATGTGAATAAAGGGACCCAGGGAGCCAGCAGAGAAGACAGAGGGCTCAGCTCCTCTGGCTCAGGACCAGGTCGGCCTCCAGGGCCCAGGTGTGCACACCATCTGCTCTCCCAGCTCCCGTCTATCTAATCCTTCACAATCTTTCCAGAAGTTGTTTCTCTAAAACACAAATGATGGGAGTGACCCACTTAAAATCCCTGTGTGGCTTCCCATTCCTTACAGAAAACTCCTTCACAATAAATAGGGTCCTGCCTGGCCTATTGCTTTCCTTTACAGGCTCATCTGTCCCCATGCCTTTTGCCCTCTGTATCAAACACCCTACCACCGCACGTGGCATCCAGATCCATATGTCACTCCTGCTGCCCCGGACGCCTTTCCCTACGTGTTACAACATCTCCAACAGCACTCTCCCGGGGAAGAGTGGCTTTTCTGACCGTTTGGGGCTAGGTACCATCCTGGTTGCCGGGCAAGAACACGGGGCCCAGCAGCTCGCCAGTCACACTCCGTAACTACAGCCCTCAACGTGCCGCACGCTCCTTCTCATTTCCATGGTCACCTCTCCCTCCGGAGGGAGGCTGTGAGCACCGCAAAGACCTTCTGCTCAGTACAGCGGAGGCACACAGTAAATACAGAAGACACCAGTGACGCAGTGGCACAATTCATGATGGAGTAGAAATCAAGGCCACCATAATATTTCTGTAATGACTCTGGTACTTTTAGGTTGGGTTAGGCAATATCCTCTCACTGAGATGCGTATCAACTCCGAGAAGTATTTTATTCAGTTGTAAAGTCCCAGTTCAATTCCTTTGTACCACTGGAGAAATAAAGCCTTTGATTAAAAACTAAAATTTCCCCTGCCCTCTGAAAAGGGGAGGGGGAGGGGAGCAGGTGTGGAAGAACGTGTGATCTGTCATATTCTTTAGTCAGAGCCATAAACGTGTTTGGGTAAGACAGAGTGATGTTCTGATAACGTTGATAAAAGTAACTTGAAGATTGGGTCACAGGAAGCCCAAGATAAATGCTGAGAGGAAACCGGTTCTTTTTGAAGTAGCCTCTTCATAATCATTTTCCCACACATTTGTTCAACTTCCGAAGGAGGACTGAAGACCTGATTTGCTTTGCAAATGAAAGAGCCTAAGAATGAGACACTCAGCTCCTGTTGTAACAAATGTGCTTAGAGGCTCCTCCGGCTCGCTCGGCTCGCTCACTGTAGGTTTGGGCTGTGGCTTCCGAACTCTGTGAACTGTTCCCGCAGGCACAGGGTAACTACGGTCCCCTAGGCTGGTCCTTGGCTCCATTTTTTGTTTTGTTTTTGTACTTGGTTTTAAAAGAGATTTCTCAAGGGTCTTCAGGAGGACAGACGACGTCCTCAGCAGCTGTCCTGACAACACAGGCAGTAAAAGGTCTCGTGAGGGCACCCTTTAGTGGACCGCTTCCGAGTGTCACGGCTCGGAAACTCAACTGGGGAGGCTGGGCAGAGGATGCGAAGGCGGCACTATTTATTACTTTGCTTAGGCCAACGCGGGCCTTTAATCTTATTCTCACGTTCCAGCTACCTTAGCAGCTAGGAAAAGGAAGAGAGCAAGCCTCAAAGGGCCAGAGGACTCTCCTTTCCTGTGCAAAAGCGCATCAAGTCCTCTGAGACTGGCTGACAAATCCAAACTTCTCAACGCCTGCTGCCTGTGAATTTCTCAAGGCAGCTCAGCACGGTGCCTGGTAATCAATAACTGTTTGTTAAAAGAACACACGATGAACAATACTCCAAGCAACGTTTCGTTGTGCAGATATATCAGGCTCATTAGAAGTTTTTCAAAGAAATCATGACATCTTACCACTGAAGAATGTCTTTTACCTTTTAGTGAGATACATTTTTCATACTTGCTTCTTTAAGTTTTATTCTCAAATATCTAGTGAAAAGGGTAACAAAATTTATGTTAAAATATTTTTGGTGAAAATAAATTTTATCAATTAGAAGAAACATTTTAAAACCTCTCTCCCAGGTTTCTGTTTCATGATAATTTGTTTAAAGGCTCACAACATTAAAAGTTTTGGGTATGGGGGCACATAGGGGGCTCAGCGGGTTAAGCGTCCGAGTTCAGCTCAGGTCATGATCTCACAGTTTGTGGGTTTGAGCCCCGCGCTGGGCTCTGCGCTGACAGCTCAGAGCCTGGAGCCTGCTTTGAATTCTCTGTCTCCCTCTCTCTCTGACCTTTCTCTGATGGTGCTCTTCCTCTCTCTCTCTCTGTCTCTCTCTGTCTCTCTCAAAACAATAAACGTTTGGGTCACCTGGTGGCTCAGTCAGTTGAGTGTCCGACTGTAGCTCAGGTCATGATCTCACAGTTTGTGAGGTTGAGCCCCGTGTCGGGCTCTGTGCTGACAGCTCGGAGCCTGGAGCCTGCTTCTGTGTCTCCCTCTCTCTCTGACCCTCCCCCACTCACACTCTGCCTCTCTCTTCCAAAAAGAAATAAAGAGTAAAAAAAAAATTTTTTTTAAATAAACATTAAAAAAATTTTTAAGTAAATAAATAAACATTTAAAATATTTTTTAAAAACCAGTTTTGGGTGTGAAGGGTGCTTGGGTGGCTCAGTCAGTTTAGCCTCTGACTAGTGATTTCGGCTCAGATCATCATCTCATGACAGAGCCCCTCTCACTGGGCTCTGATGACAGCACAGAGCCTGCTGGGGATTCTCTGTCTCTGCCCCTAACCCACTCACGCAAATCTTTCTCTTTCTCTAAATAAATAAATAAATAAACAGTAAAAAAAACTTTTGGGTGGGAAATGACACAGGTATCTCTAAACTACATAAAAGTGAGAAGCCAAGCACAAAGACCCACAAAGATAGTTGAGGAATAAAGCAGACCACCACTATCAGTATTAGGTAAAGAGTTTTATTTCTAATTTAACCATGCTACATGTATACATACAATATCAATATATACAACTTCAACAAATACAATTTATACATAAAATACAATGAAAGTGTGGCTTTTGAAATTAATGCAACAAACTCATTGGAAGATTTGCAATTTTGGCCAGTATACAGTATTGTAGTAATGCTACTGAAGTTATTAATGATTTAAAATTAATCCAACTACAGTATAAGTTCAAAGGCACGAGGAAGATCTATGTTTTCTTCTAGCATTTTAAGAACAAAAAATAACTAAAAAGGAAAACAAATGTATACATTAAGAAATTGGGCAGACACTGGCATGCTTAAATGTAAACTCTACCCATTCCTTAATTCACAGCCCTGTAGGAAAGAGAAGGACTTCCCTTTATGTAAGAGTTAAGGGGAAAGATATTTTTAAAAGACTAAAAATGACAACAACCCAAAAACCATAATAATAATTTTTAAAACATGTTACAGATCAAGTAGAATCACCCCTCCCGAAAAGTAATCTTAAATTTCTTGCTACAAAAAAAGGTCCCCTTTTCCCAGAAAGATGATACACCTTGTCAAATGGATTCTACTTTCCAGATAAACACACAGATGCAGGCCACCCCCCTATATCTTGATTAATCTTATATTTTACAAGAATCTAAACAAAACTGGGGGGTATTATATTTTAATATCCTAATTATGAGTGTATATAATTGAGGTTTTAAAACACGGTTTATTAAAGAACATATCACAATTAACATTCTACCAAGGCTTCTTTTAATAAATAAATATCACTTTTTTAAATTAAAGAGAAAATACCCCTTCAATAACCTACTTATATGTGACACTCATTTTAAAATTGTCATTTGTTTCAAATAATGAGCAAGTATCTTCATCCATATCCTTTCATGAAATTAACACTGAAGTTACAAAATATTTCATTTTATGGACAAAGACATAGTACATGTGAAGAAACCACAGAATTGCTATGATCAGAGCTAAATGAATAGCTCTAAAGTCAGTATCCCATGTTTTCATATGGATATTCAAGCCTGGCTCGAATATCTTATTTTGGTATTTCATAAAATGATTATATAAGGTACATCTGGTATAATCAGTTCTGATGTTTATGGTTTTTTTTTTTTTAAAAACTGCTACCATGGCCTGTTTTGTAAATTCCTCAATGTTTTGACTTTTTACAGATTTTTGATATTGCGGCAGAAGTGGAATAGAAAAATAAATCTAACACATTGGCTTAAATTTTCTATGTTTTAAAGCTTAATGAAAAAGCTGTTCCTTCCCCACAGCAAAGGGAATATAGTGAACGATACTGTAATAGCCTGTCACAGAGTCCTGCGGTGACAGATGGGAGCTACACTTGCTGTGAGCACAGCGTAACCAAGCGGCGGGATCACTATGTTGTTACACACCTGAAACTAATGTAACACTGTGTGTCAACGCTACTCAAATAAAAACAATAAAAAATAAAAGTTATTCCTTTCCTGTTAACTGGATGGTTGATTAAAGGCTAGAAATGCGGACTTTTAGAAAGAAGTATGCATCTTTTTTATTCTACTGGTAAAATTAAGATTTCTCTGGAGTAATTACTAACCATGAAATGTGCATCTACAACTGCCAAGACATTCTGCGCACACAGAGCTTTTACAAGACACAAATTCACCTCTAGTCTTCACAGTACCTGAACGATGCCCCACAGAGAGTAAAGTCATAACCTTCTAACTATCTTACACATTACAAAGAAAATGCTGCCAGTTAAATGCAATTCTTATTACCTAGAAAAGAGTCACCATACACAGGACATTTGGTACACCACCTCTGGAATGAACTTTAAATTTAGGGACACATTTTTACTACCACCTCACAATCACTCCACCTACACTCACCCCCCATCTCTAGGCAGCTTTGTAACTACAAACCAATATTTAACCAAACTTTCAAAAACACTGTTCACTTAATAAACACTTAATAAACACTAATTTATGAAGTCTCAAACTTGCGACCAATGGACTTTAGGGCTGGTCATATAATTTTAAAACTCATAAAAGATATATTAAGTGGCTTAGGAGTAGTAGAACTCACAAAAAAAATTAAAAGTTTGTAAGCAGCCACCATGAGAACAACTCTATTGTAACTTATTTTACTATAAAAGTAAAATTTTTTATTTTTAGAGAAACATGGCATAACTGGGATTTGTGAATAAAAGAAATTCAGGGAAGAATATTTCCTTTTTATACAATATGAATAAAAGCAAAACAAATGTTTCCAAGTCAAAGAATTAAAAGATATACATATTTCTTGCTTTGATTGCATTTTGTGGAAAATGGAGAGCTTTCTCAATTGGGAGTTAGAGAGCAATTCCTACCACAACTTAGAACTGAGATGCAGAAAAGCATCCATTAGTCACATTTCAAAGTGAATTTTAGAAAATACACATAAATGGGCAAAGATGAGTGACCAGTATTTAGCATCTTAATTTTCTGCAACTGTGACTCTTTTATATCTATGTACAAACTGAATGCTTCCAGAGAAATTGAAACTAGAACAAAAAAAGTATATTTCATTTTAAGTCAGAGTGGCAAAAAAAGGTCACGAGAGGTCCAGAAGAAACATAGTTCCAACTTTTGCATTTTAAACATGTGTACTTCTAAAGTTTGACTGCTGAATTATAAAATTTTCCAAAGATCAAGAACATGAGTTTTCTCATACTTCAAATGCAATGAATGTTAGTATAAAAATTAGAAGATTTTTAATTAGGCCAGGTGGGTGTTAGGATCGACTAATTTCTTAGATATGCAGCCCATACATTCACATATGACAGCACAACGTAGGACAATGAGATATGCTACATTCTGTGTGCAATACAGGACATATATATTTTTTTTCTATCTTGCCTATCCTGTTACCTAATTATATAGTACTTGAATAAATCACTAGCAGATTTATGTATACATTTAAACTGCAACTCTCTAGAATATGAGCTGCTCCCCCGAGTTCCCTGAACAGTATAAACTAGAGTGTAATACGATAATCTGAACAATTACCAGTTGTACAATTTTAATATGACATTGCTATATATATTGACTAAGACTCATTAAGCAAGTTATTAGTTCCAGTCTTACTCCATGATTTACAGTATCCGTTATTTGAAATTACCCAACAGTCTTCAGTGTTTTAATTAAAGACTTTGTCCAGGCATGAGAATATCACTAATTTTTATTGTGACTTTAAGTCTGTAATGTTTACTGAAGTAAAGAGTCAATTACAGTTTCAGGCTTTGCAGAACGCTTTCTGTTTGGAGAAGAGAAAAAGAAAATATAAATGTTTTCCTAAAAGACTGAATGCAAACACTTTACATTATATAGCAGGTAATAGAGGGTGGCCATAAGGTCTAGAAACAAGCCAAGGTTTGACATGTTTGACACGTTAAGAGATCAATTAATGCCCACCTTTTTCGGCCAGAGGAAGATCACCTGAAGTAGGTACAGGAGCCTGACACTCCACCCTACCAACCAGAATGTAAGGAATTGAGTCGATGAAAACTTCTAAAATAGGACTAGACAGGCCAGGGCCAAGTGGACTGTATGTTTGCCAGACCTGAGCCCCTTGGTCACCTGTTCTGGGACATGCTGAAGGTATAGGTTCATTCAGTGAAGAAAAGAGACACAAATCATATGAAACAACACCTTACAGAAGCATGTGTACGGACCGATGGAAACACTACGTTAATGTATGGTGTTCACTGGAAGTTTGCTTAGCACACTCAACTATGCATTTCTAATTTAGAGGAACATCACATTGAGCATTATCAGGTAATGTAATACGATATCAACAAACCATTTATTGTGTATATTTGTCTGTTTGGGGTCATCTATTGTTTTCTTAATACAAAAGGCTAAATCTGGTACACAGAGAATGACAGGTTTGGCTCATCTAATGTTGGCTCAAATTAATTTTTTTTATGTTAAACCATATATCATCACACCTGTGTTGTCATTTTTCTTATTATCTGCAGAGTCAAGAGGAAAATATCTGTATTAAAAATAGAAAAATGAAAGACCTAACGCGATTTGTGTTTGATTTCTTCATTCACTACTAATATTACATACATGGCTTCTGCTGACATATGAAAAGTTTTTAA
This sequence comes from Cryptoprocta ferox, assembly GCA_028646485.1. Taxonomy (NCBI): domain Eukaryota; kingdom Metazoa; phylum Chordata; class Mammalia; order Carnivora; family Eupleridae; genus Cryptoprocta; species Cryptoprocta ferox. The sequence goes on from CM053572.1 coordinate 22,425,457, forward strand.
CAACTGGCACTTGAATGCTAAGAAATGTAAAAATTCCTCCTTGATTCCTCCTCGAGTCACATATACCAAATTTATAGATATTAGGTTATGTCTATGATATTACATAACACAAAAATATTAAAACCTTACAACTTCAACTGACTTATAATTCAAAAGTCTATATACTCAAAGTAGGGGGAAAAATAAGCTTATTATTTCCTATCATTTCAGGAGCTCCAAGTGTTAAAATCAGTTTAAATAAGCTGAATAGTACCTGATGAAGGGAAGGGAGAGAAGAAACTGGGCTTATGTTATGATACATACTACTCAACAGTCAAAGCCAGAAGTCAAAGGAGAAGGAAAAAATGGTCAGAAAAGTTTTCTTTAACTACCAACTGAGAAGATCAAGGTTCTTGTGGCAACGTTTATAACAGAAAAGCAAGCTAGCAAATTTAAGACCTTGGAGTTGAACCAGGAAAATTAATTAGCATCTCACTAGAAGAATTATTTTAAGAACTAAGGAATTCAAATAGATAACAGATGACTTCTAATACACTTGGATAGAACAAAGTATATTAAAAATAAACTCTAGTACTCAGGAGGGCTAAAAGTTGGAAGACTTAATTTAATTCTTTAGTTTTTAACTTACTCAAATCATAACTACATAAGGACTCTAATATTTATTTAAATACATCTAAAATGCAGCTTTTTAATACAGCTAAAATATTATTATGTTAACTAAATCTCCTCTAAATGTGTCTACTTAGACTGTCTCAGTGCCTTTATCTCACAGTACTGAAAGTCCTTACCTTCGCCCCGTCTTTGGCCTTGTTTTCCCCTTCGACGTCCGTGGCCTCTCTAACTTCATCAGGGACTGCCGGAGGCTCTCCTCAGTGTAGGCAAGATACACGTGGGAAAGGTCCACTTCAAAGGGCTAAGTAAACGGAGCAAACACAAGACACTCTATAGGAAGGATTTAAACCAGATGTGGGGAGATTTAAAATACTGAATAAACTCCTAGAAAAAAACTGCAGAAGACCAAATAAATGTCTAAGGGTATCCTCTTCTAATGCCACTCATCTCAAACATATTCACCACGGGCAGTGAATAAGGAGCCCTGACACCCTATAAGCTATCTTCAGAGAAAAGGAAAACCATTATTGTTTTCCCTACAGCTGCTACTTCCTCTTGCAGACCTAAGTCCAAGACCAGCTCTGAGAAGGAGACAGACCCACTCTGGTCTCTAACTATCCCCACATGGCCTGGAGAAGGAGGGTGAAGAGGCTCTGAAGAAGCCGCCATGCCTCTTGGGTGGTGCAAAGGGAAAGCCTGCCCTCATGACTGAGGGGAGCAGAAATGTCCTCTATCGCCTCTCCCAGGAATTCTCTTCCCAAGAGACAGGCCTATTTTTCAGCAGAGCTGATTAATTTATATCATATTGATAACACAGATGAGTGACCCACATCCTACAAAGAAACTGCAGTTACAACAACAAAAAAGCACTCTTACATCTTTCTCTTTTTTATCAGGAGCTGGAGTCTGCTTCCTCATGTTATTTCCTGTATAGGCAACACATTTCTCAAAAAAGGAAAAAAAGGGGAGGGAAGAAAATTATCTTAATTAGCAATTAATACTGAGGATAAGGCAAGTTACTATGAGATATACTGATGTTACAATCATAAAATATAATTTCAATACTGGAAAAGAATCTAGAAGTCAGACAGTCCTATGAAGCCCCAAACGACACCACTTCCCCTGAATAGTCTGAATTTTATAATACAGTTAATGAGAAAAATATCTTATCCACTCTAGTGGATTCTCATCTGACTCATTCCCTGGACCACCTTGGTCTCCTCAGAGCCAGCGCAGTCCCCAAGCCACAGGATGCACTCCGTAAGTACTTCATAGAGGATGAAGGTAATACTCACCAACTGCCATTCTCCTATGTCTTCATTCCAATGAACGTAGTTTTCAATCATTTCCTTTTAAGAGTCAAAGATGATCTACTTTTAATATTTAATAACATTTGAAATACTGAAAAAAGCTCATGAGACTAAAATCTTAATATATTAAGGAAAAAATTGCCTCAAAACATTATATACTGCATTTTTGATATATTTTTTGATATACTTTTTGACAAATTTGAAAATACATACTTTGAAGGAACGTATGTAAATGCAATTAAACCATATAAAAATAAAAAGCAAGGAAATGAAGAACATGGGATTGAGGATGATGAAGACCTTGAATTGGAAGAGGCAAAGGGATGGCAGAGGGGAGACGGAAACCATTGGTTACCAGTAGGTTACTATCCTGATAAGAGCTTTTGTTATGCATGTCAAGTTCACTACAAAATAAATAACCTAAAAAAAAGCCAAAACAAACAAACAAAAGTAACCAACTACATAAAAGCAAGTCACCCAAGGACCCATGAACCAAAAATTTTGTCAACCTGAGGTCCAAAGGAAAAAAACATTAAGGCTTATCTTCAGAAAAAGTTATTTAAGCAATACAGAGATTCAAAATAGATTTTTGAAAAATCAGTATGTTATGTACACTAAAATGTACCAGGAAAGTAGAAATTCTGGGTATAGAGAGGCTGACATTTTAAAATTATACTAGAATTAAGAATCAGCATCCACCTGGCGATGGATGGCAGTGATGAGTGCAAAACACCATAAACATAGTTACTGTCACTGAACTGTATTCCTAAAAATAGTCAAAAAGGTAAATTTCACATTATGTGTATTTTACCATACACACATTACACCATACACACAGGTGCATGCACACGCACAGACACATGCACACACACACAATTAGTATCCATAAGCAGGGAGAAAAATTAGCAAAGGAGTTCCATTTATCCTATTTAGAGGATCAAATATGTTGAATGAATAAACAGGAGTGCAATTACATAAATCTGGGTTCCTCCGAAGGGCTGAGACCCTCTTAGTTAGGTACTAACATACTCAGAGAATTATGTATTGAGAAAAGATAATAGCTGAAGTGAAATGTGATGGCATTAGTTCAAGTAAATTTTATCGTAAACAACTGAAATGTAAATATTTACCATCAATTGTATTAGAAACTGTATTCCTATTACTTCACCCCAGTCAAGTGATATAGTATCTAGGTCAGGGAACTTCTCTCTTACCTGATAATCTTGAGGTATAAAGTTATCAATAATAAGCATCTGAAGTCGGAGCTCCCGGCTAAGTTGTCGAATATTTTCCAGGAGGCCTTCAATTTCCCTCTGATGCTCCTGTTGGAGATCAGCCATCTACCAGAAAACCAATAAACATATGAAGGGCAAACAAGGTTTTAAATACAAAACAGTTTTATCTGATTTAGGTACTGGTCTAAGAAACTTTGTAAAAGCTTACTCAGTTCTTTCACGAAAATAATGCATTCTTTTCACGAAAAGAATGACACTACCTCTCCCTATCTATTTCCATATTTTTTTTTCTTTTCTAATGTTTGTTTATTTTTGAGAGAGAGAGAAAGAGAGACCGAGTGTGAGTGGGGGAGAGGCAGGGAAAGCGAAGGAGACACAGAATCTGAAGCAGGCTCCAGGCTCTGAGCTGTCAGCACAGATCCCGACGCGGGGCTCGAACTCAGGAACAGCTAGATCATGACCTGAGCTGAAGTCAGATGCTTATTAACCAACTGAGTCACCCAGGTGCCCCAATTTCCACATTATTAATTAAGGTTAGAAATACACAATGCAGCTTAACAGCTAAAATGTGAAATTGCATACAAAGGAAAAAATGTTAGTTCTTTAAAACTGTAAGCATACGTTACAACCTCTTTAGGATTTTTAATCATACTTACTCAAAGAACTTTATTTTAAATTCAGAGCTACATTTGTAGGTAATTTCTAGAAGACCAACCTCTGATTTGGCAGCCATCAGCATAGTCCACACTTTCTTTAATTTCTTGGTTTTTCCCTGTGCTTCCTCTTGCAAGCTGGTGTATTTTTCTTCAATATCCAAGCGTTCTTGCTATGACAAAAATTGATAAACTTCAGACAGAATCATTTTCTTCGTTAAGTCACAAATTTCATTATTTAACAAATGAAAAAAATGTTTAGCAACTATTATCTTTCAAAGCAATTCACAGATCTGCTTTAAGATTTTATTAAGATTATAGCTATAAGACAAATACCACATGATTTCACTCTTATGTGCAATCTAAAAAACAAAACAAATGAATACAGAGATAAACAAAAAGCAGAAACAGACCCATCACTACAGAGAACAAAGTGATGGTCGGGTTTGGTGGGGGGGGGGGAGGCAAAATGGATGAAGCAGGGAGTGGGAGTACAGACCTTCAATTATGGAATGAGTGAGTCGTGGAGATGAAAGATGCTGCATAGGGGATACAGTTACTGGTACTGTAAGAGGATTATATGTTGACACATGGCAGCGACACTTGCAGTTGAGTACAGATTAACAGAGAGAAACCGAATCACTATGTTGTACATCTGAAACTAGTATAACATTGTGTGTCCAATATACGTAACTAATTACAGATTATGGATACATAGCTTTTCACTAGAAGAGTTAAATACCCAAGGCAAAGTGTCAACCAAAACAAAAAGTTACATCACCTCTTTTTCCTCAAGTTCTCTACGAAGTTGCTCTGCTCTTTTCCTCCGTTCTTCCAGTTCCATGTTAGATTCTTCAAGAAGTTTCTCTTGTTCCTCAGCTTTTGCCAACAAATCAACGCCACCAACAATTACCTTCTTCTCCAGCGCAGATAATTTCTCTAGCAAAGACTGATGCTCTTGTCTGTTGATTCAAAAGGAGAATACTTAATACCTATCAATTATCTACTATTCTATCAATATCATTTTCCAAAATTTAACAAGCAGTTGGATGCAAAATTTCAAAATAGGGATACAATTATGTAACACCTCTATCAAATTATATCACAGTGTAGTATTAATTAACTTATGATTTAATCTGGAACATCCAACTTCACTGATAGTTTTTCCTCCCACGCAGAGATGAAATAACACAAACAGATGTAATTTTTGGAAATACAACAAAACCTTCTGTCCCAAAAAGCTATTCTGGAGACAAAAGACAAGCTTTTAATTACTATTCAATTTTTTTGTTTATATATGCTATGAAAAATACCAAAAATTTAAGTCACGAATCTATCTCAATTCAGTAATACTCACTGGGCCTTAAGTAGATCTTTTTCCCGTTTCTCTAATTCAGCTCTAGCCTTGTTTCTTTCTTCTTCTTCCATGTCAAGCTTTGTTTCAAGTGCTTTTCTCTCCTCATCAATTTTTGCTTGCATTTCAACCATCTTATCTGGGGACACTTTCTTTTTACCTATATGAGTCATTTATTTGCAACAGTCACTTTAGAGCCAATTTTTCAGGCTTGCATAAATTCTCTTCAATTACAAAAGATACATTCCTCAATAACACAAAATCAAATACAATTTTGAGGAAATCAAGTAATTAATATATTTTATTTCTATTTATTATGTTCCTAGAATAACTTTTTAACTAATTGCTAAACAAATTGCTGTGTAATTGTGTGATGATAACTAAGAACAAAAGTATGCGAAAGAGAAGCAAAACAGGTAAGTAGGAAAAAAGAGAAAGATTAACAGGAAAGCCAAATAAATAAAAAAACCAAAGATCTATGTGTCCTCAAATAAGATATAAGTTCAAAAAAGCAGTATGATTATTTAGTTACTTTTTTCTGACAACGAGGTACAAAATAAAGTGACTTCCCAAAATACCTCCCTAAAATTTATTAAAATAAATGAATTAAAGTCACATACAGTCATAAAATTTTTCTAAAATTTACATTTAATAAAATTACTTGAAACTATTTCATTTCATAGTATACCTTAAAGGAAGAAATTCTATGCTAATCATTTAATGGTTACATTATAATTAATCAGGGATTTTACACTTGCTGAGCTACCATGATCTATCATCATGTCTTAAATGAACAATTAAAATAGCTCGTTATAATGTCAAACTCAGGAACCTAAATCTCTCTTAAGCCACTTTATATATGTCGAGTATCAAAAAGAAATAGAAATAGAAATAGTATCAAATAATAAAGCTGAAAATGCATCTTCCAGGTGATTATTTTGACTATAATGCCAACTAGAGTATTTCACATACATATAACAGGTGTTTAATGAAAATTTATTGAATGAATTTCAAAATCATGAAATTAAAATGAAAAATCAAACACAGCAAATAAAAAACCAGCTTATCAAACTGGTTATGAAACTGAATCAAATAAATTCATTTCTGGTAATACTATTTCTTTGAAACATACTTTCCTTTAGAAAAACGATCATACTTTTCGTAGAATTGGTGTGAGGCTCTCCTGAAAGCTTTCTGTCATTCTTAACTTCCTTCCAAAAGGACCACAGAAGATTGTAAACCAGAAGAGTTTATAAATTGTTAATGTCTCCACCCAAAAGCTAACCCCCTCCTGCTAACAAGGAAAGAGAACTGCATAGTAATGATGATGCAGATATTTATCTGAATATCATTTTCAGGAAACATGAGATGAAGAATCATTCATAGACTTAAATCTTTAAGATAAAATTATATTAAAAACCCAAGGGTTCAAAATATACTACCCTCCATTTCTATAGAAATAAAAGTCTAAAGCAAACTTAAGCCACAAAACAAGTAAGTTAAATAAAAGAGTAAATAGAGCACTGATCCAAATTCATGCTTTGGTGTGGTGTGATTCATTGCATTCCAAAAGTCAGGACGTAGACCTGAGTATGTTGGCTCCTTTGGCACAGCCACCTATACTGAATGTTATGAATTATGCTATTAAAAAATAATTTTAAAAAGCAATCTAATTCCTACTCCCAGTGAACTCCTGGACAGGATTTCTAATTAGCAGTACCATTTCTTAGAAATGTGAAGGGGAAAAGTTGAAGTTCAGGTATAAAGTAACTGCATACAGAGGGTGCCTGGTTGGCTCAGTGGGTAAAGCATACAACTCTTGATCTTGGGGTTTTGAGTTCAAGCCCCACATCAGGTATAGAGATTATTTAAAAATAAAATCTTTAAAAAAATAAAACAAGGGCACACATTAAGAAATTATAACTTACTTTCCACCTCAGAATTACAAATACTTAAAGAAAAAATGGCCACTACGTTAAGACAAAAAAAAAAATAAATAAATAACTGTATGAAGACATGGATACTAACAGTATAGTGGAAATAATCTGATAAACATATGCACATTAATTTTTAGGCTTCAGAGTTCTACTTGTTTGGCTAACAGTTAAAAACATCTAGTTTCCAACCCCATTAAGAGGCAGTAAAATAAAAACATCTATGTAGAAATACAAAAGCACAACCTATGGATGAATTACTACCAGGCCTGAATTGCATTAGTTATTCAAAACCATTCAGGTAGGATTTTTCAAACTGATGCTTTATCAGCAAAAATCTTACTGTGCTCTAACAACATTTTCATAAAGATGACCATGCATATAGAGTTCAGTTCAGTTTCAAAAGTCTAACATTTAAGTTAAATAATATTCTAGCCAGGATTATTCAGATAAATCATTGTATTTCTCTCCAAATAATATTTTAGGCTAAAAGTGAATATGTTCCACCTCTCCTAACCAGGCTCTTAAAATCGTGACATCACTAAAAGTCCCTCTTATGTTGATTTGTTTTAAGAATTTTAAAAAATCTTAACTAAACCAACCAAAAACCCTTCTTCTAATACTTCATTATAGATTTCAGCAAAAAATTTCTGGTAAATACATCTTAAAAACTTGATGATGTCACAGAGTATAAAATTAAACCAAACAGGAATAATCATATTTTTAATTGCCCTGAGCCATGTGTTCCAAAAAAACTTGTCAAGACGAAATTAAAGAGAAGAATTTTAGGAAGAGTTAACTGAATTAATTTCATTTTCATTACATGAGCATCGATGGGCATAAGTAACCAGGTGTGTGATTCCTTACTTTAAAAAAATAGTTGAATATGAAATTGAATATTTTAAAAAATAGTTGAATATGAAAATCATTTATATTTGCATTACTGAAATTTGGCTTAAGGAGTCTTTAAAAGGTTAGGAAAGAATATTCTGTCATCTGGTTCTGGTGTTATACTGACCTTTGTCTAGTGTGTTGATGAGGCCCAGAGCATCCAGTGGGTGTGACTGTCTATCTAACACTTCTGAACTGTTCCTCTAAAAAGATCATTTAGAAACAAGACTGTTCCTAATATCTTCCTGAATAAAAACTGAAATATTTTTTTTTAATTTAGGAAAAAGTAAGTTAAAAAAAAAAAACTAAAAGTTGAAAACTAAAGTTGATTTTTTTAATAGAAAAGACAGATACTTACCTTATAAAAATAGTATTGAATTTTAAAAATGTAATGTAGTTAAATAACAAAGTTCTTTATAGTTTAAATAATTGTACCATGTGGAGTGCAAATCAATCACACCAACCTGCTTGATCTTTCAGTAAGAAGTAGTAAGCAAATCGTAGACAGGAAGCATACGCACAAAGATGAAGAGGAAAAAAAGAAAAACATTATTTCCTTTGTAAAACAAAGAAAAATGTATAATAGCATTTATTTATAGTATAAATACAGAAATAAATCAAATCATTATCAAAACTGAAAGAAAGCAGCTTTATGTAAAAAGAAAAGTATATTCAACACAATCAGAGATGTAATTTAAGCAAATTAAGATTTAGACTAAGATAGATTACACTTCAAATCAATCTCAAGAGCTCACACAATGACTCCCACACTCCTGAAAATATAAGAGTTCAGCACCACGTGGTTACACCAACGATACACATGGAATTGGGAACCTGCTAAGATCTAGGAAGTACTCTAAAAGGACAAAAGAGAAAACTATGCCAATTTAAAAAATTAGTTGAAAGTAGCAAAATTTGCATTGTCTGTTTCCAAAATTTCCCAATTCAATGTTCTAATATAAAGATCCAATACAGGTGTGCCTCCCCTTTAAGAAAATCCAACACAAAAACCCCAATCAACTAAAGAGATGAATTAGATTATAGTAATTTGTAGTGATAATTCAATTAACAAAAGGATTTAACGAAGAAATGTTAAAGACAGTAAGTTCTCCCAGAGAACTTGTGATTTTCCAATTTGACTTATAAGCAAATTTTTCAGAAGAAAAACACATTAATTGCATAAAGTGAAGTACACCTGTATAATAACAAACTTGCATTCAATCTATTAGTGGATCGTTAAGGGCAATTATGATTCCATAGAAGTAAATGATCAATTGATGATTCAAGCAAAGAACACCTTAAAAAAGGCCATTCATATTTTCAAAAGGAAATGTACATACAAGTTACACACAGCAACCACATGCTGGAAAAACCATTTTTCCAATGCACCAACACACCCACATCACAACAAAAAACTTAAAGTTACGTGCTAGGTACACAAGTAGTAACCCAAACTGCATGAACTGAACAAAGTACAACTCATTTCATAACATAATTTCATGTAACTACTCTTTAAAGATTATGGTAAAATTTAAAACAGAAAATTAAATTATAATGTTCCACTCAGATATTTTTTTTCAAAACTGACAGTTTATAATAAGAAATAAGACCTCTGTATGGTTTCTAAAGCAATTTCTTATATTTTATAAATTATCCTATGAAGTTAATTGTTTTGCTAAAATGTAAGAGTTATCAAGAGAGAAAACAATTCTTAATACTCTTGGAATTCTTCCTCTAGAAAGCTAAACACCCAAGAATAACCAAATGTTTTTGTTATTAGTTTTGGAAAGGGGAGTACACAGATAATGCTTTAAAAGGCAGTAAGCTGCAATCTAGTACAAGAAAATATCAATTCCCTTTTCTTCTAAAAATATAAATAAAATTAACAATACTTTACAACTTAATGAAATTAAGGTTTAAGAAAAAGCCTTTAGGATTGAAAAGAAGTCTAGACAGATCCTGAAGAAACAATTTCTTGTGGATCTGAAGTCTCTAATCATATCTTAGAAAAATTTCTTAAATCAATCAGGTAGTTTAGAAAGAGAGAAAAGTGGCCATTTGAAATACTACCCAATGTATCTTTACTTGCTTCAAACTTTACAGTTTTCTTTGTTTGGGAGCTTTCCATCTTAAGCTACCCCTAAGAATAGGACACCAAAGTATAAAATTTTTGTAACTGTAAGACATGTTACAATGGGCACTGGTATATTGTCAAATATAGTTTGTACTTTTAGAAATTCAGGATTTGTTACTGCATATCCCTGATACTGACTAGGACTAGAAATTTATGATGAAACCTAAAAAGGAATCTCTTAATAATTATTCTTTTATACAGCTTACTAGCTCTCTTTACATTATCTCAATAGCAAAAGCATGAATCTCTCTTCCATTGTCTCAAACATAAGCGTAAGCACATGTTTTAACAATTATGGGTAACTGGAAGCAATGAAGAAGGGGAGAAATCATCACATGCTTTATTCTACTGAGAAGTCCAACATGTATTCTTTAGGTAATGACGGGAAGCAGTGCAGCATTTCTCAAATGAAGCCCACGGGTTATGGAAAAGCCAAAGCTCTGTGACATAATTTAAGAGCTACCACTCACTAGGCAAGGACTTATCCAGAGGTTTCTCTATGACAGAACATGTGGAGTCTGAACTACTGCTGCTGCTACTGCCTGGAAGACAAAGAGATGAGCCCAACGGGAACCAAAGAAAGAGGAAACAAGAAAATGAACACATACACAGAGGAAAAATTCAGTTCCAGAGACAGAATTTTAAAGAACGATCAAGCTTTGTATTAAAGAACCGAAACTTACTTTCCCTTAAAACCAGTCTTGGTAGATTATCCAATATTCTCTAATTACAAAGCCAGACAGGGCAATTAGAAACTGTATTCCTTTCAGCATCTACTGTGGGCAAATCCCACTATCCACTTAAAACAGCAGTTCAGAGGTTGGAATGACATGAATAAAAAAGTAAGTCAGTTGGTGACACTGAAGTCTCTTTAAACTATTTAGTTGGTAAGTTACAGGAAGCAAGTTTTTAAACTCTAAATTTAAAGTTATGCACAATTAAAACTACAGAAATGATAAATTACCCTTCATTATAGACAGCTTGGTTTGTCTCTAATTTCACTCTTTCTCCGCCAAAACATCAAGCAATTGGATATAATTATGTATGTTTAAGGTTTCATGGCAAAACTGTGAAAGGCTCACTGAAAATTTTAAAATTTGTAAGCCTATCTTACAAGGTGATAAACTATCTTACTATTAAATATTTTAATATATTAAGCAATGGCATCTTTTTCTATTCAAAATTTTATTATTAACAGATCTATTATCTGCTTTAGCTATGAAAAGTCTGTGAAAAAAATAGGTATGAACACAAAACCATTTATGTAAATCGGGGGTGGGCAAACATATTCTGTTAAGGGACAGGTAATAAATGCCTTAGGCTTTGTGGGATATCCAGAATCATGTGGAAGCAGCCATACACCATATGTAAACAAATGAGCATGTCTGTTTAATACAATTTTATTTACAAAAGCAGGTGGCGGGTCGGATTTGGCCAGTAGACTTATCATGGGTCGTCAGCTCTTGCTCTAAATCATGTTCTTCCTGTCTTTTGAAGTTATCGGACCTTTCATTTTAAAATTTGGGACTTCTGGGTTTATTTTCAGCAAGATCATTTTAATAAGACAAGCAAAATATGCACCAGCTTGAAAACAATGATCCACACATTAATGATCCACATTAATGGAAGAGAGTTCTGAAATAAACAAACACTCAGAGCACAAAGGCTTGAAAAGTGGGCCACTATAATATGTCTCTCTCTTTTGCCTGTTACCTTTATCTTTATCACAATAAACAAATGCTTACTTCACTCTTGGCAACAAATGCCCCATAAAAGAGTAAGAATGAAAGTACATTTTACAAAGTATTAAATTAAAACATAAAATCCTCATACAAAGTTATCACTTAAAAAATTCAGTGACTTCTAAAGCCTAACCATGCTTGAGAAAAACTCATTATCTTGACTTCCTTAAAAAAAAAAAGTTTTGGTTCCTAACACAGATCAAAGTTCCCACATAAAATCAAAACCCTGAATGAAATCTTAACATGGTATAGCCACTTTCACAGATTTTTACAATTCTAAATTGTAAGAAGACAGAACACATGGTATTCTGATTCAGCTGTAAATAGATCAGCACTAGAGGAAAAAATAAGGCAAAGTTACCCACGTATATGGCATATTTCTTGTTTGAATAGCTACCATAACTAAAAATGGCAAAAGAAAAGGCATGCACTCAACTGCATTAGGAATGTGAAATCATATGTAGGTAGCAATCCCAGTTAATTTCTAGAACACTAAAAAGAACTTACCCCTTCTTTTTTTTCTCTTCTCTCCATCTTCTCCAACCTCACCCTCTTCATCCTCCTCCTCCTCTGATCCACTGATATCGGAGCCTGATATTTCTTCCCCTGAACAGAAATTTTACAAAATGGTTTATATTCTATACTAGGTAGGTCATGACCTGTATCATTTTCTTCATTAAGTTTTTGTTGCCCTCAACAAACCGTATTTTAATAGTCCTTCAACAGTATATCACATATGCTAACCTCAGGAATAGATATGATGTACATAGAGGCTTTATTTTAAAGTTCCTCAAGAGAAGTTAAATTCTCATCTACTTAAAATTTCAAATGATTAGCTTACAAACAGTTCTGAGTATACATAAAAATTTCATGTTAAAGTTATTATTTCGGCTTTTTGAAAAAGTGATCACTTTGGGAGACCATTTTCTCATCGGTTTTCTGTTTAAGATGTTAAATAGCTCATTCAACCAGCATATTTTTTTTAAGAACCATAAAACTGTCATCTAACATAGTGGTTCCACTTTATGACTATATCATAGCAAATGTTTCAAAAGAAGAAGGGGTTATTTGTACTAAGAGTATAATAACTTTTTTTTAAGAGTATGTCTTTTAAGTAATCTCTACACCTAACATGGGCCTCTAACTCACAACCCTGAGATCAAGAGTCACATGCTCTTCCAAATGAGCCAGCCAGGCACCCCAGGTATGACTTAAAACGAAAAACAAAAAAATCAAATAAAAGGGAATAATTAAACTAATATTAAGTGAGAGCAGTACTATATTACCTCCACAATAGTTATTTAAAAATAACACTGTCCATATAAGAAATATCTAAAAAACAAAGGTAATTTGGGGAGGAAATATACACTAATCACAAATGATAATATTTAAACAACAGTAAATAATGGAAGTCAGTAAATTGGGAGAAAGAATTCATTAAAAATACTTTCTTTAGGCCTAGTAACAGTGACAACCTTGTAGCAGTGAGTGTACCTAATGTCCAAATCTCAATTTCTAAATACCATTCTCCAGTAACAGGAACCAGGGAGAAACAGACGGTTTTAAGGCCAGGGCAGGGAAAATATAAAATGGGCCTAAAACATGTGTAGTGCCAGAAATAAGTAAGTGCTCAAAACCAAAAACCAAAAAAGTGATGGAAGCATGTTGAAAGGATGTAGCAACTACCCTGAGGGGGCCTACGGACGAAGTTCAAGTAATTTGAGCAATAAAACAAATAATGATATTACTGTATTATAACACACAAACTAAAATAAATATCCATGAGTCATACTGACCTAAATAAATAACTGAATAAATAAACCAGTGGGGGAGAAGGGACTATTCCCCGTAACAAGAGAATGCCAAACATTAAACATTAGAAGGAATGATGAGAAGAGAAAGTCACCACTGAGCAAATGCCACAGATTTATTGCTACAGGCAAGAAGCCCTGTAGTGCAGAAAATTAGTGCAGAAAAGTATGATGAGAAACAGAATCTTTTCATAATTTTTCAGAGTATGTTCCCATGAGACACACCTTAAGACCAAAGGAAAAAATTAAATGATAAATTTCATAGTGAAGAATCCTTGCAGAATAATTATGAGAGAACTACAAACAACCCAAACTGAGGAACATTCTACAAATATATGACCTTGACGGTGTGAAGACCATGAAAGACAAAGAAAGATGAGGAACTGGAGACGGGAGGAGACTAAAAGGTCCTGACAACTAAATGCAGTGTGTGATCCTACACAACATTAGGAGCTGAAGAAAAAGGGCATTCTGTGAGGAAAAACTCAACATCTGAATGAGACTGATTAGTTAATACGTTTGTATCATTGTAAGTTTCCTGGTTCCAATAATTGTGCTATAAACAAAGAACATGTTAACATTAGAGGAAGCTGTATAATGGCTATACAGTAACTCACTATACATCTAAGTTTTCCATAAGTCTATAAAAAGTTTTAAAAAAATCATTCTTTTAATGTTTTTCCCTTTTTTATTGTTTATATGATCAACTGTATTAACCATAACACTCTTAACTGGATTATAAAAACAAATGTCATAAGCATCAATGAAATGAAATGAAATGTTTTAAAACTAAAGTCAGCATTACCACATGATCCAACAATTCCACTTCTGGGTATATACCCAAAACAAGTGAATGCAAGAATTCAAACATGTATCTGTACCCCCACATTCATAGCACGATTATTCACAGTGGTCAAAAGGCAGAAGCAACCCAAGTGCCCTTCAACAGGAGCACGAAGAAACAAAATGTGGGGTATACAAAGAATAAGTATCATTCAGCCTTAAAAAGGAAGGAAATTCTGAACACATGCTATGACTTCATGCTAAGTAAAATAAGCCAGACACAAAAGCACACATATTATATGATTCTACTTATTTGGCTTATCTAGAATAGCCAAATTCCGAGATAGAATAGGGGTTACCCGGGGCTGAGGGGGGATGGACAGTAAATGTTTAATGGGTACAAGGTTTCATTTTGGGATGACTAAAAAGTTTTAGGGATGGACAGTGGTAATGGTTGCAGAACAAGGTTAATATACTGAATAAACAGAATAAAAATAGTTAAAATGGTAACTAGTACAAAGTGAATTTTGCCACAATGAAAAAATGTAAAAAAATAAAGGCAGCAAAATAAAGGATGAATGAACATTAACAAATCTAAGAAATTTAAATCTTTAAAACATACTGACTATAAATACCACCTAGTGGTCATACTTAAAATACCGAATTTCATTATCTAAGAGGCAAACTCAATTACTGCTTTTCCTCAATAATCTTACTCAAATTTACTAAATCAGTACCCTCTCCAAACATTTGTGATGTTGGAATTCACATGTGACGTATTCAGTTTCCCCAGAAACTGTAAAAAAAGCTATTCTAAAGCCCTCTGTTTATCTGCTATGCAAAGCAGCCCTTATGCCAATCTGTTCTTAGCATGAAATGTAGTCATTGAGCACTTAATAACACCCGGTATTTTTCTCACCCTCATGAACAAGGTCTTCAAACTTTCTAACCTTCTAACACCTTGTTAGAAAACGATTCCTCATATAGAATCTCATATTCAAATTTAAGCATGAAAGCGTATTTTCAAAGCCACACTATGAATTTTTACTTAGAGTAAATGTGGTTTACCCATGACTCTCTGATAGCTTTCTTTACTTTGAACAATAGTGCCGATACCTTTCACAAACAACTCTGGGTCACTTTCACCTAAATACATATATGGTAAAACTCACTCTTATACGGAGACCAAAAAAATTCATTATTGAGTAACTGGTCAAATGAAATCTATAAAAGGTCATGGGGACTGAGATGGAGGTTTAAATTGAATCAATTTTTAAAATTACATACACAAATATTACATAATTAAACTTAATATAAAAATGTTAAAGTATGTATCAAGTTACCTTGCAGAAATATTCCTTAAAATATCAAAGTTAGATGCTCAAAGAATTTAAATAAGTGATTTTTATTAGAACACTTAGTGGTGAAACAACATATTTTTAGCCAACATTAACATTAATATTTTAAGAAAAAGTTACCTTCTTCAAGCTTTTTTTTCAGTTCTTCTATTTCTTTCTGAAACTGACGAAGCAAAGCATCCTTTGGATCTTCATTGATTCTAGCTTTATTTTTAATATTCTTAGCACGGTTAGCATACCGTAATGTACTAATAGTTTCATCATAATTGTAATCTGCTGGCCCAATATTTGCACACTGTTGAATAAGGAATACAAAACATTTTTGCCTTCAACACAGTCAAAATTAATACTACCATTACAAATATATCAAAAAGAATTTCTGAAGCATAGATAGTTCCTCTCTGGCCTTCTGGAACAAGAAAGCATCAACTACACAGATTTCCAAACACCATTAGACGGGTTAGCATACAAGGTGTTCTTCCAAAATCAAAAAAAGTGAAATATCAATAGTTTTTAAAAAGTCATGCCAATACATAAACCGGAATCTGAAATTCGGCTGACGTTAACTATTCCACAATTAAGTCTTACCATCATGGTTTTTGAATTTCCTCCTAAGGAATCTTGAAGAAGACGAGTCAATTTAGAGTTGCGATAAGGAACATGAGTGCTTTTTCCGTCAACCAAGGCAGAAATTACATTACCAAGGGTGGAAAGCGAAAGATTGATTTTTGTGGCTTCTTTCAGGCGCTGTCCAGTAGCTCCAGTTTTTGCCTGCCTTTCTGAACCCTAGCAACGAACAAAGACAAAATAAAGCGGAAATAAAAAATACAGAATATGCCTCTGACAGTTTAAAACAAAATCTGACACTGAAAAATCTGATATGATATCTGGAATTTGCTTCAAAATAATACAGGAAGGGAAAAAGTAGCTAAAGGCAAAAATGAAACAGGACTGACCATGAACTGGTCATTGCTGAAGTTGGGTCATGGGTACATGGGAGATCCTTCTACTATTCCAACTACTTCTGTATACATTCCAAATATTCCATAATAAATAAGTTAAACACGTACACAAGTAAACAACTTAAAAACTGTATGTAAATCACACATTTTCACCTGAATTTTTATTCATTTATAAAATGTAAAACACTACAAGGATTATTCCTTAGGTAGTATCCTGTTACTTACAGCAAGGTCTACAAGATGGAGCTTCCCCATTCTGACATGCATGTTACCATCAACGCCTTTTTCGCTGCACTCTATGGTAATTGTAAAGATGGCATGGGAACGGGAACTGTGTTCATTCATGTTAGTTGCGCCAACAGAACCTTGAGGAAAGGAAGGAAATTCTTAAAAAGTTTAACACTAGGGACTATTAAATATTTTTAAAAAGTAAATACTGCTGCAGTGTGCTTTGATAATCGCATAGCTGTACAACTCTTCCGACCCTTTGATCCACCCTGTACCCTGAGTGGCTCAGTCAGTTAAGCGTCCGGCTATGGATTTCAGCTCTGGTCATGATCTTGCGGTTCATGAGTTTGAGCCCCCTGTCGGTCTCTGTGCTGACAGCACGGAGACTGTTTGGGATTCTTTCTCTCTCTGCCGATCCCCTGTCTCTCTCTCTCTCTCTCTCACTCAAAATAAATAAATAAACATTAAAAAAAAAGTAACACCACTATTAAAACTTTTTTTAATCTTTAAAAATCTGATCTGACACCACTTTATAACATCTGATAAGTAGTAATATACATACATGTTTCCACAGAGTATTATTTTATCTTCTAGTTTTTTCCACTTAACATTATCTCCTATATTCCCATGCAAAAACAACTTGCCAATTTTACTAAATTTGATTTTGCTATTCCCTGAGAGATATTTGGATTGTTTCCCATTTTAGGTCCTTATAAGGAACACCAATATGAGCATCTTTGAGCAGATACCTTTCTTTCTCCTAAGGATTATGTCTATGGGATGTATTTTTCAAACTGGAACTACGGGACCCAAGGGTCAGAAGACTTTTACAGCTATGCGATTATCAAAGCACACTGCAGCAGTATTTTTCAATTTGGGTGGAAGAAAACATGTAATGTAAAAAACTGGTATTAAATATTTGAGAATCTATTATTTTTGCAATCTAAGTATAGCATGTTCCTTATGACTGTGATTTTTCTTTATTTCCAGTTATGAAAAAAAAGCAATGCAACAGACAAGCTACACTGAATGTTATAATCCCTAAGAAGAAAACAGCTTACAGCAGTCAAGTTGACTCAATGCTCCAACCTACTGACATATCACATATGGAAATAAAACAAAGAAAATTCCATACTTTTAATTTTTGTCAAAATATTTATTTTAGAATGAGAAAAAAATGAGAGGCGCCAGGCTGGTTCAGTTAGTTACGTGTCCAACTCTTGGTTTTGGCTCAGGTCATGATCTCACGGTTTTGTGAGCTTCAGGCTGGCACTATGGAGCCTGCTTGGAATTCTCTCTTTCTCTCCCTCTCTCTCCGCGCACCCCTCCCCCCCTTTCCACTCATGCTGTCTCGGTCTCTCTCAAAATAAATTAATAAACTTAAAAAAAAGAAAAAAATTAAATATTTATGTTTTTCAAGATGGTAAGGAAAACATCGTATAAATATTACTATATGTGTATAAACTCATATATATATAAATATTTACTATAGTATTGCTCATAACAGCAAGAGTAAAAACAACACAAAAATCCATGAATAAAATATTAGGTAAATACATTATGTAGATCCATCCAGTGATGGATCTGGATGGATCTACATAATGTACTTACCTAATTTACCTAACACAGGTCTCCCATGTGTTAATATGAAATGATTTCCAAAATAACACCCGTAAGTGAATAAACACTACTACTGTTTGACTCCTGAGAAAAGCACAAGCACTTTCTGTAAAACTGCACATGGGCATTCACAGACTCTATCAGGAAGGGTACGAGGGAAGGTAATGGAGGCTGCTGCCAGGGGCGGGAATTAGGTGACTGACCCCCAAGGATCCGAGAAAGACTTGTTTTTCAATGTTTACTTTTGTGCCTTTTGATTTTTAGAACTTATGTATGGATTAACTATTCAAAAAGAAAAATTTTTAAAGAAAATTATTATTGTTTAATGGCTAAAAAACACTGCTGTACAGAAATATTAGCCAATTCACAATAGTGCCCACAATGCAAATGTAACTGATTATCTTAAATTTGCATTTTAGTTGCTAAGTAGGTCACGCATTCATGAAATGAAACGACTTATTTTCTTAAGTGTCAAAGTAACTATTTCTACATTATGACCTCCTGCACAAAATGGGAACTAATTTTATATTTGTATCAATTTTTCACGTATTTAGAATAACAGCTTTTACTGTCACATTTCCTGCCTCTGCTATTGTCCTCTGGATAGTTATTTTACTCTATTTCAATATGATAAAATTAGTATTTTTACGTTAGAACTTTTCTATTTGGATATTTGTACTAAATATCTAATTCTTGGATTCAATCTATTAATTAAGAGTATTTTCCTATCTTAGGTGTTAAAATGCCTTTGTCTTCATTTTATTTCTCTCATTAGAATTGTTTAGTTTTCCTTGAATCAATCTCACATACCAAATTAAATTAATTCTGTTCGTTTTTTTGTTTTTTCAAAGTTTATTCATTTTTGAGAGAGACAGGGAGAAATTGTGAGTAGGGGAGGGGCAGAAAGAGAGGAAGAGAGAGAATCCCAAGCAGGCTCCACACCGTCAGTACAGACCCCGACATGGGGTTTGAACACATGAAGTGCAAGATCATGACCAGAGCCGAAATAGAGAGTCAGATGCTTAATAGCATAGCCGAAATAGAGAGTCAGAGCCACCCAGGTGCCCCAATTCTCAGTTCTTAGTGGGGAGTTTTTATCACTACTGCAAATGGAATCTTAAGTCAAAAAAATTTTTTACAGAATAAGCAATACATGATCATATTCCCAGTATTAAAAATTCTGAAAATACAGACATCTGAAAACATAAAGTAAACCCTCCAGATATCCCTTTTGCCCAATCTTACTTCCCCTTCCCTAAAGGTAACC
The DNA here is from genome assembly GCA_028646485.1 of Cryptoprocta ferox. NCBI lineage: Eukaryota > Metazoa > Chordata > Mammalia > Carnivora > Eupleridae > Cryptoprocta > Cryptoprocta ferox. The sequence goes on from CM053572.1 coordinate 22,445,351, forward strand.
ACTATTAAATATTCTTTCATTTTGTATTTAACATACATACAAGATGATACACACACACAAATACACAGTTGTTTAACAATTTGGCTTTTTTACATATATAAATGGGATGGTGCAGTACATACTATTCTGTGAATCAGGTCTCTACATGTAGATTTAACTCTTTTTTTTTTTTTTAATATATAACTTCATTATGGTCCATAGTAATTCTGTACCATAATTTAGACAGCCAATGCTTTACTGATAGCTATTTGGACTACATCAAACTTTTGCTATTACAAATAATTTGCAGTACAGCATTTTGTTTCTTTATGTCTAAAAATGCAGAGGTGCCTGGACCTCTACAGGTGCCTAGAAGAGCATACAACTCAATCTCAGGGTTGTGAGTTCGAGCTTCGTACTGAGTGTAGAGATTACTTAAATATTTAAAAAAATATATTTTTCTACGTATGTATAGCAATATAGGTAGGTAGGTAAGTAGATAGATAAGTGTTAGAATTAGAAACACTGGGTCAAAAGGAATGCACTATAAAAATGTCAACAGATACTGTTACACTGCCCTTCTGAAAGGCTGCAGCACTTTACACTCCCATCACCAGTGCCCAAGTCTTCAGAGCTTCATGAACCCAGATACCCTTCATCCAAAACAACGGGTAAAATATCTCCCACTGCTGTTCTAATACACATTTTCCTGATTACTTATCATGGTGAACATACTTTCATATGCTGGTTGTTGTGTATAGTTCTTCTGTGAATAAAATATTCATATGTATCTTTTGCCCATTTTCCTGTTATCATTTGGTCTGTTTCTTTTACTTGGTTTATAGGAACACAATTGATTTAATTTCTCTTTAATTTCTTTGAGCTAGCTAGATTTACAGTCTAGTCAAAAAAAACTTTTAAAAAATGTTTACTTCCTATGTTCTTATTTTTTTTGTTATCTCTGATCTCTAACTGCTGCTAGTACTAAGCCTAAGGCAGGCTGTGTTTAAACAGTGCTTAAGTTTTTATTCTTTAGACAAAACTTCAAGTAATTCTTAAAAAGAATTTCATTTAGGGGTGCCTGGGTGGTTCAGTTGGTTAAGCGACCAACTTCAGCTCAGGTCATGCTCTCATGGTCCGTGGGTTTGAGCCCCACGTCTGGGTCTGTGCTGACAGGTCGGAGCCTGGAGCCTGCTTCAGATTCTGTGTCTCCCTCTCTCTCTGCCCCTCCCCTGCTCACTCTCTGTCTCTCTCTCTCAAAATAAAATAAAGACACAAAAAATTAAAAAAAAAAAAAAAGCAGGGGGAAAAAAAAGAATTTCATTTTGGTTTGCTTTTCTTCTCAAGAAAAGGGAGGCAGTAAAGAGCTTGGTTAATGATGACTAATCTAGGTTCAAATACTCACTCTGCCACTTACTAAGTAGTATATAACCTTAGACAAATTACTGAAGTCTTGGTTTCCTCAATCATAAAATAGGAATTTAGTACCTTGAGAGTCCACTGTGAGGATGTTAAAAAATCATTCTTATAAATAAAAGCCTACTCAACACATAAATGTTCAATCACAATTATGAACTATCACTTACGATTTTTGTGGCCTAGAGTCATAATTCTATCCATATCGTCAGCATTATTTACCACATAAGCGGATAAATCTTTGATATAAACTCCCACATCAGGTCTTTCTTTAACCTAAAAAAAAAAAAAAAAAAAAAAAAGAAAGAAAGAAAGAAAGAAATGACCATAACGTTTTATGCACATATCCAGAATTCTTCCACAGTTATCACACATCCACTATGTAGCGGACACTCTGCTAAACAAGTGATGATACAGTGATGGACAAGGTAGTCATAGTCTCTACATTTGTGCAGGTGACAATCTATGTAAAGAACATACAAATGAAAAATAACACTAATTATTTCATTTCAATTGGTAATAATGTCACGAAGCAAAAAATTAGAAGACAACATGAGAATGCATTATAGCAAGACTAAAACATGCAGTTTCCCCAAGATGATGTTTAAGCTAAAATTTGATGAGATAAGAGGCAGCCAATCCAGGTTAGGGTAGCAAGAAAAGAGTATGTGATGGGATCTTGAAATGGGAAAAAACTAAGCATTCAAGAAAAGTAAAAAAAACAAAAAAGCCAGATTGGCTGGAAAGAGTAGGAAGCTGGGGAGAAACAGGCAGGATACCTGGCTACAGAGGTAGGTGGAGATAAGACGAAGCAAAATTATTGATCTTTATCTTTTTTTTTTAATTTTTTTAATGTTTATTTATTTTTGAGAAAGAGAGACAGAGTGCGAGGTGGGGGGGCACAGAGAGAGGGAGACACAGAACCTGAAGCAGCCTCCAGGCTCTGCACTGTCAGCACAGAAACTGACGCAGGGCTCAAACTCACAAACTGTGAGATCATGACCTCCTAAGTCAGACGCTTAACCGACTGAGCCACGCAGGCGCCCCTATGGGTCTTTGTCTTAACAGCAACTTGAAGCCACTGGAGGATTGCAAACAACAGAGTAAAATAATCAGATCTATGGCATCTCTGTAAAAACATTACCTTTCTATGAGTAACCTTATGAGAACTTTCATCAAATTTAAAGGACATATTTAGGATACGTTTACCTAAAATACAGTGTTAGAAAGCTGAAACTCACTTTGTTAGGTCCTAGAAGTGACCTCCACAAGTCAACAAAATACACAGGCACACCTCACAGTTACTGTCGGTTGGGCTGGAGACCACAATAAAGCCAAGACTGAAATAAACCAAGTCAAATGAATTTTTTGGTTTCCTAGTATATACAAAATTATATTTATACTATACTGTAACCTATTAAGTATGCAATAACATTTCGCCTAAAAAACAGTGTGTATAAACCTTAATTAAGAAATATTTCATGGGGTGCCTGGATGGCTCAGTTGGTTGAACATTAATTAGTCCCACTCTCAGCAGAGGTCATGATCTTGAGGTTATTGGATTCCAGCCCTGTATCAGGCTCTGCAGCACAGAGCCTGCTTGGGATTCTCTCTCCACCTACCCCCTCTCTCTCACGCTCAGTCTCTCAAAATGGATAAACAAAAAAAAAAATTTTTTTTTAATATTTTATTGCTTAAAATGCTAACCATCATCTAAGCTTTCAGCCAGTCATCATCTTTTTGCTGGTAGAGGGTCCTTCCTGACTGATCAGGGTGGTAGTAGCTGAAGGCTAGGGTGGTTGTGGCAATTACCTAAAATAAGATAACAAAGCCTGCTGTAGCGATGGATTCTTCCTTTCAAGAATGATTTCTCCATAGAATATGATGCTGTTTGACAGTGTTCTACCCACAGTAGAACTTTTTTCAAAACTGGAGTCAGGCCTCTCAAACCCTGTCACTGCTTTATCAACAAGTTTATGAAATATTCTAAATTCTTTGTCATTTTAACAATCTTCAAAGCATCTTCACCAGGAGTAGATTCCATCTCAAGAAACCACTTTCTTTGTTCATCCATCAGAAGCAACTCCGTATCAGAGCACCTGGGTGGCTCAGTTAAGTGTCTGACTTGGGCTCAGGTCACAATCTCACGGTTGTGGGTTCGAGACCTGCGTCAGGCTCTGTGCTGACAGCTCAGAGCCTGGACCCTACTTCAGATTCTGTGTCTTCCTCTTTTTCTGCCCCTCCCCCACTGGCACTCTGTCTCTCCCTCTCTCTCTAAAATAAATAAACATTAAAAAGAGAAGAGGAAGCAACTCCTTATCCATTAAAGTTTTATCATGAGACTGCAACAAGCCAGCCACAGCTTCAGGCTCCATTTCTGATCCTAGTTCTCCTAGTGTTCCCACCAGATCTGCACTGACTTCCTCCACTGAAGTCTTGAACCCCTCACAGTCATCCATGAGGGTTGGAATCAACTTCTTTCAAAGTCCTGTCAATGCTGCTATTTTGATCTCTTCCCATGAATCACGGACGATCTTAATGGCATCTAGAAAGGTCAATCCTTTCTGGAAGATTTTCAATGTACTTTGCCCAGATCCATTAAAGAAATATCTCTCTATGGGAAATGTATTTCTTCAATAACAAGACTTAATCGATGGGCTGCCGAGTGGATGTCGTGTTAGCAGACATGAAAACAACACTCATCTCACTGTACAACTGCATCAGCGCCCTTAGGTGATCAGGTGCATTGTGAATGAGCAGTAACATTTTGAAAGAAATTTTTGTTTCTCAGCATATCTCATATATTCAACTGAATATTTTACTTAAAATATTCAGTAAACTGGGGCAACTAGGTGGCTCAGTCGGGTGAGCATCCGACTTTAGATTTCGGCTCAGGTCATGATCTTAATGTTTGTGAGATCGAGCCCTGCGTCAAGCTCTGCACGGACAGCATGGAGCCCATGTGGGATTCTCTCTGTCTCTCTCTCTCTCTCTCTCTCTGCCCCCACCCCTGCTCATGCTCTCTCTCTTGCAAAATAAATAAACATTTAAAAAAGATACATTCAGTAAACCATGTTGTAAGACAGACATGCTCTCATCCAGGCCTTGTCATTCTGTTTATAGAGGAAAGTTAGAGTATATTTAGCATAATTCTTCAGGGCCCTAGGAGTCTTCAGAGTGTTAAATGAGCACTTGCTTCAACTTAGGAGTCATCAGTTGCATTAGCCCCTAACAGGAGAGTCAGTGTGTCCTTCAAAGCTTTGATGTCAGGCACTGACTTCACCTCTCTATCTACGAAAAGTCCTAGATGGCATCTCCTTCCAATAGAAAGCTGTTATTTACACTGAAATCTGTTGTTTATGGTAGCCACCTTCATGAATCATCTTAGCGAAATCTCCTGGAAAACGTGCTACAGCTTGTATATTAGCACATGCTACTTCAGCTTATACTTTCATGTTATAGAAATGGCTTCCTTCCTTAAACCTCATGAACCAACTTCTGCTCTATCTTCAGACTTTTCTTCTACAGCCTCCTCACCTCTCTCAGCCTTCACAGAATTAAAGAAAGTTAGGGCTTTTCCCCGGATTAGGCTTTGGTTTAAGAGAATGTTATGGCTAATATGATCTTGTATCCAAACCACTAAAACTTTCTCTACATCAGCAATAAGGCTGTTTGCTTTCTTATCTGTGTGTTCACTTGAGTAGCAGTTTAATTTCCTTCAGGAACTTTCCTTTTTAAAGACAAAATTTGCTGTTTGGTTCAGGAAGCCTGACTCTCCACCTATCTTGGCTTTCGACAGGTTTTCCTCACTAAGCGTAATCATTTCTAGCTTTTGATTTAAAGAGATGTGCGACTCTTCCTTTCACCTGAACACTTAAAAGGCCGCTATACGGTTAAGTAGCCTAATTTCAATATTGGTATGTGTCAGAGAAGAGAGACCCGCCAGGAGAGGAAGAGAGATGGGGAATGGCCAGTCAGTGGAGGAGTCAGAACACACACATTTATTCAGTTTGCTGTTTTATGTGGGCGTGGTTCGTGGTACACCAAAAGAATTATAATAGTAAATTCAAAAATCACTGATCAAAGTTTATTGTAACAAATATGATGATAATGAAAAACTCTGAAATATTGTAGTAATTACCAAAATGTGACACAGGGACAAGAAATGAGCACGTGCTGTTTGAAAAATGGTGCCAAGAGACTGCTCGACACAGGGTAAAACGCAGTATCTGGAAAGCGCAATAAAGCAAAGCACCATAAAACAAAGTATGCCTATAAAGTGAAATGGGAGGCTGAGGTCTGTGGCTGCCAGTGGGGAGGACCATTTCACAGACAGTGAGACCTCACAGACAAAGACGACAAAGGTTTAAAAAAAAACAACCCCAGGAGCACCTGGGTGGCTCAGTTAGTTAAACGTCCAACTCTTGACACCAGCTAAGGTATCTCACAGTTCCTGAGATGGAGCCCCTCATTGGGCTCTGCGCTGACAGCACCCAGCCTGCGTGGGATATTCTCTCTCTCTCTCTCTCTCTCTCTCTCTCTCTCTCTCTCTCTCTCTCAATCTCAATCTCAATTTCAATCTCAAACTCAATCTGTTCTCTGGCCCTCCTCCTCAGGCTCTTTTCCTAACTAAATAAAAAAAATTTTTTAATGTAAAAACAACCCCAGAGACAAAAATCACAAGGGCAAACACTCCAAATTCTAGGTGCTGACTTGAGATCTACTTGGGGGTTTGGGAGTTTTTTGGTATTTTTTGTAAAAATTTATCAGATATATTTATACATTAGGAAAAAAATTACACTTTACCTTGTCAGAAGATATAATTAGACCCTAATTTTATTCATAGTAAAGGAGTCTGGTGGTCTCTATAAACCAGTGGGTGTCAAACTGCTCTGACAGCCCTAGAGAGTCCATGGTGGCCCTGAGGGGACTGCTGTAGGAGGTTTATCACGTTTATCACTTAAGTGATAAAAGGTTTAAGTGATAAAAGGTAAAAGTATAGAATTAACAAAATATCCACCAAAACTGACATCAAACATGACAACTGGCAAAAAAGGAACCTAGCTGGACATTCACTATGTATATCATCACTACAGAATAAGCCTTCACTAAGGTCCTAATACCTTAGGAATGTAAATACCTAAGCCTGTAACACACGGCTCCAAAAGCTCAGTTTATACAGTCAACTTTAAAAGACTAACATTTATTTAATAATTAGGTATCAAGCCTTGATTTAAACATTTTGTATTAATTTGCTACTGTTGGCAATAATCCTATGAAGTAGTTACTGTTATTCCATTTGCATGTGGCAAAACTAAAGCTCACATAGGTTAAGTAATTTGCTCAATATATCAGAGTCAGAACTCAAGCTAAGATGGTAGGACCTCAAAAACCACCCCCAGAATTCTGGATTACACCACCATTCACCCGCGTGACCGTGATCAAGTCAGGAAACCTCTCTAGGCTTCGGTTTTCACATCAAGAAAACTGAACTGCTAAGAAGATTAAGTGAAATAAAGTATGTACTACTACCACAATTTACTGCATTGAATGCCTACAACCACCCTGTAAGAGCTTAATAGTAGCCACTGTTATCTACACGTATTCTACACAATTCTACGACAGTAGCTATCGTTATTCTATATTCAACTACCATATGCACCTTATTCTTTAATTATTTTACTGATAATGAAATTCCAATCAAAATTCCAATATTAATATTTTAAAGGTTAATCTTTTTTATGTCTGTCTCGTATCCTAAAATATTAAAATATTAGGCAATATTTACCAATTATTTGCCACCTGACCCAGCAGTCTAGCTTCAGGAATTTATCCTCAGATATGCCTGAACATGTATGAAATCATACATGTTCAACACTATTTACTACAGAATTGTTTATAACAGCAAGATCAGCAACAACCCAAGTGTTCATCAAGAAGGGTCGGCTAAATACATTAGGTCCAAAAAAAAAAAAAAGAAAATAAGAATAGTATGCAGCTTTTAAAAAGGACAAAAGAAAAAAGAAGGATGCTTTCCTGTACTGATATGCAAAGATTGTCACAATCCATTGGTTCAATGAAAAATACAAAATGCAATGAGGGATATAAATAGGCTTTTCAATAAACAATGTTGTAACAAGTGGCTATCCACATGCACAGTAATAAATTTGGTCCTCTACCTCACACCACATACAAAAATTAACTCAAAATGGGTCAAAGATCTAAATATAAGAGCTGCAACGACACAACTCTTACATCAAACAAACAAACAAAGGCATACATCTTCATGACTTTGGATAAAACAATGGTTTCTTAGATATAACATCAAAAGTACAAGCAACAAAACTAAATATAGATAAATCAAACATAATCAAAATTAAAAATTTTTACATTTCAAAGGAAACCAACAAGAAAATGAAAAGACAACCTATAAATGGGGTAAAAAAAAAAGTTGTATAAATCATATAACTGTTACGGGACTTCTATCTAGAATATATAAAGAAATATTATAACTTAATAACAAAGGACAAATAACTCAATTAAAAGCAGGCAAAGGATGTGAACAGACATTTCTCCAAAGGAAGGTACTCAAATGGCGAATAAGCATGAGAAAAGATATTCAACATGATTAGCCACCACAGACACAGAAATCGTGCCCACAGGAGATACCACTTTATATCCACTAAAATGGCTAAATGAAAAGAGAGACAAGCACTGACAAGGATGTGGACAGATTAGAAACTTCACCCATTGGTGGTGAGAATGTAAAATAGTACAGCCACTGTGAAAAACAGTCTGGCACTTCCTCAGATGGTTAAATATACAGTTACTCAAAGGTACACAACCAAGAAAACTGAAAACACATATTCACACAAAAACTTGTATGAATGTAAGTATGTTTATAACAGCATTATTCATCATAGACAAAAGTAGAAACAACCCAAATGTTTAACTGATGAAGGAATCATCAAAATGCAGTATATCTATATATTGGAGTGCTACGCCGCAATGACAAAAAAATTAAGTACTGACACATGCTACTACATGGATGAACCATGAAAAATGATTCTAAATGAAAGAAGCTACTCATAAAAGACCATATATTGTATTATTCCTTTATATTATATATCCCAAATAGGTAAATCTATACAGACAAAAAGTAGATTAGTGGGTGCCTAGGACTGGGGATTGGGGAAGGGGTTGGGAGTGACATCTAAAAGATACAGCGTTTCTTTTGGGGGTAAGGAAAACATTCCACAATTAGTGAGTGTTGTATAATTTTGGGAATATACTAAGAACTGCTAAATTGTATCATTTAGAAGGGTGAATATTCTCCTCTTTGAACTGTATCTCCATTTACAAAAATGAATATGAATCATCTAAACTTATCAGTTAACAACCTTACGTACCTATTCACTAATATTCTTTTGCAATTCTCTCATATTTATATGCATGCAATTTCACATTTCTCTTTTCTGAAATTCATCCTGAAAATAGTCTCTCATGACAATCTATTATCCCAGTGTGTACAAACTAGAAAGTCTCAATCAGAAATTTTGGTTTTTCCTTTAGGTAAAAGAAACATGGAAAACTACTAGTATTTTTTTTATTACGTCTACAATTAATATCTTAATTTTTGACACTAAAATTTTATTTTTTCCCTCCCCTCCCCTCTTTTTTTTTTCTTTTTCCTTTTTTTTTTTTTAAGTCACATTAGGGTTGACTTTTTTTTTTTAGGTTCATTTATTTATTTTGAGAGAAACAGAGAGACAGAGACAGAGAGGGCAAGCGAGGGAGGGGCAGAGAGAAGGAGAGAGAGAGAGAGTCTCAAACAGGCTCCGTGTTCTTAGTGCAGACCGGGACACAAACTGTGAGATCATGAACTAAGGTGAAATCAAGAGTCAGACATTCAAACCAAGTAAGCCATCCAAGTGCCCCTTCTTTTTCTTCTTTTTTTGACACTTTAAAAAATTTCTGACTTAAAATAGTAAAGTACTCTTGGCATTCATACCAGAAAATGAAAAATTACATTCACATAAAAATCTGTGTGAAGGGGCACCTGGGTGGCCCAATCAGTTAGGCATCAGACTCTCGGTTTAGGCTCAGGTCATGATCTTGCAGTATGTGGATTTGAGTCCCACATTGGGGTCCAGGCTAACAGCGCAGAGCCTGCTTAGGATTCTCTCTCCCTCTCGTTGCCTCTCCCGGGCTCACACACATATTCTCTCTTCTCAAAATAAACTTAAAAAACAATCTGTGTACAAATGTTCATAGATGCTTTATTGATAACAGCCAGAAACTATAAACTGCCTACATGTTCTTCAACAGGTGAATGGTTAAACTTCACATATATACATCATACATTACTACTCAGCCATGAAAAGTAATAAACTATCAAACATGCAACAACTTGGATAAACCTCAGAGGAGTAATGCCAAGTGAAAAAGGCCAATCACAAAAGTTACATATTGTATGGCTCTATTTATCTAACATTTTGGAAAAGACAAAATTTTATTATTTATTTTTTAGTACTTTTTTGAAAAGACAAAACTTTAGAATTGGAAAGCAGATTAGGGATTGTCAGGGGTTAGAGAAGGGGATGGAGCAATGTACTCAGGGGAGAGGGGGATGTGGTCATAAAGGGCAACATGAGGCGTCTTTGTGAGACAACGACTTAGTATCCTGACATGTAGTGCATACATCACATAAACGTGTGACAAAATAATACAAAGTATTAATGAGTACAAAAAAACTGGGGCACTTGAGTAAAATCTGCAGATTGTAGCAACATCAGTATCATGGTTGTGATACCGTACTACGGCTCTGTAAAATATGACCGCTGGGGAAAACAGCATGAAAGGTACTTCTAAGTAAAGGGTAATCTCTCCATATTCCTTCTTAACAGCTGCACGTGACTCTACACTTACCTGAATAAGAATTTTAATTAAAAAAAAAAGTGCAGATCAGTGCACGTGTAGAGCTACTTACAGAGCAGAAGTAACATTGTATTTGTGTGTATTTACATAAAGGAACAATGAAGGAATACTGACAGTGGTTATCTTAGGGTGGGGAGAAAATGGGAGTAACAACCACTTTTCAGTGCATACATTTTCACAACATTTAAAATTTTGAATCGTGACCATACTACCAAGTCAAAAAATAAGTAAACTATTAAAAGTACCTTTTGTACAAAAGGAATTTTAGTTTAGTAACCATTCTACTGCTTTGGAAAGCACTTTAATTCCAGTTATCCTTACCTCTAACCTCTGTGTCTGGTCCTTGCCCAAAAGGTCACGAACTTCTTCATTATATATTTCCAAGTAAGACACTCGAACCAAAAATCTATAAATAAAACATCATTTTAAAAAACATAAAAAACAGGAAAAAATTTCTAAGAACTGTTTTCATATGTGTTTATAAGATATGTTTCTATATGCCTTTTTTGTGTTTGTACTTCTCAATATTAGAAAATAAAAGAATTCTCTTTTACCTTGTATCACCCTCTGCTTTTGCAATATGACCAAATATGTGAGCAAATGAATTTGGAATGATTCCTCTAAGTTCAGGAACAGCTCGAACACCTTCCATGGTAAAAGTTTTGCCTGTTCCAGTTTGTCCATATGCAAAAATAGTCCCTGAAAATGATGAAGAGAATCAATCACTTTTAGACTCTAATGCTACAGAATAATAGCTCTTAAAAATAATTCCTTTGGCATTGTGATGCAATTTCTCCCTTGGATTTAAAATGTACTCAAGTACAAATTTCACTTTTATTATCCACAATTACAATATGTACTCTGTGCCACATACGCCGAGCACTGTTAAAGCCCTCAAGTCAATGATATATTCCTAATTATTAATAAAAAGTATCCCAAACCCTAAATGCAAAAATCTTACATCATGGCCAAGCATAAGAAATTTATTATACTGCGTATGTTAATTACTTCATGTAACCATTAAGTAGGAGAAGGCAGTACAATCGCAGGAGCAAAGGATACAGGTTCTAGAATGGAGAGACCTCAGTGTGAATTCACCTATCTGCCAGTGGTTAGCCACCTGACCTTACCCAGCAATCTACCCGGAGATTGTCCCCTCAGTGGTAAAACAAGGAGAATTACCCCCGACATTAATAGTAAGAACCAAATGAAATAATTTACTCCAAGCGACCAGCATGATGTCTGGGAGAGGAAAAGTAAATGGTATTTTCTTTCTTCTTAATCCTAAAATAAATTCACTACTTTAAAAATATGTATTTCTTAAGTAAAAGCTGTAAGGAATAGGGGAGTCAAAAAAAAGGTGACAATACAATTATTACAGGTAATTATAGATACAATTTAAACTTTCTAAACACTTAAATTCATTCATTCAACAACTACTCACCACACACCTGAGTGTGGTATTGGGCTAGGCACTAGGGACACAGTGACAGACAAGACAAAGGCAATCCTCAATCTTACAGTGTGTGTAATCTTGGAAAGGAGATAGTAGTCAAATATTTACAGGAGGACGAGTGCTGGGACTGAGAAACAGAATTCTAGATGAGAGTAAAGGGACAGAGCGTAGGCAGGAGAACTGATACAAGAGGAAATGCCGGGGGTGGGGTGCGGGGAGTGTCAGGAAAGGCAATCCAGAAAAGTCTAAGGTGTAAGATGCAATCTGAAATAGGAGTCAGCAACAGAGTGGATAGCAAGAGGCAAGAAAGAAAAGAGAGGTTTGAGGAAATGAAATGAGATAGAATGAAGGAAACAGAGATGGAAAATGAAGATGGATGTAGACAGAGCTAAAGACACCAGCAGGGGCCTAATCACACACATGATGGCCACAAAGACCATAGTAAGGTTTTAAGAACTTACCATAAAAGCAAAGCGAAGCCAAAGAATGATTTTGCAGTTAGGAATGAATCAGGATCACTACGGCTACACCGTGTACATAGAATTGGAAGAAAGCAAAGGGAGATTTGTGAAGAAACCAGTCAGAGAGCTGGAGCTGACCACAGAAGGGAATGAGAAAGGTGGAAGGATTGCAGAGACATGTAAGAGAATCAACAGCACCTGGGAAATAACTAGCCAGGGGAGGAGCCAGGACGACTTTCAAAGTTCTGGCTTGAACAAAGGGATGTATGGCTATGCTGTATACTGAGATGGTGAACACCACTAGAAAAAAGGACAGTTTGAAAGGAAAGACCATGAATTCAGCTCAGGGCACACTGAGCTGTAAGTGCCCATGACACACCCAAATAAACGCATGTGTCAAGCAGGCAGGTGGAGGGATGAGATTTATTTGCTCACTGAAGTCCTAGGAGTGCGCGCAATTTCCGCAGGAGACAGCTCAGTGCGAGAACACAGCACAGGAAGTGAGAGCCCAAAGGACAAAGGCTTTTCAACTACCACTCTATGCAGTTAACTTCTTATGTCATCACTTCCAGACTTTCTGTGACAATAATCACAATAAAAGTCACTTTTTACACATCAGAATAAAAAAGTCTTAATTTTTTTCTAACTCACTAAATATTTCAAATTCTGCCATAAAGAATGCATTATTGCATTCAAAAGAGCTAAAAATATTATGAACTCACAGACTGCACTTTAGAACTGACACAACTGTTATCATTTCCAGATCATCTGCTACGAGCTAGGCATGGACTTTACATGCATCCTTGCTGAATTTTTCCCCCACTCCTAAGAGCTGGGCACTATTTCTATTTCCATGATTTAGTTGATGAATCAAAGGCTTACAGAGGTTGAATTACTTGTTCAATGTCATAGTCAGTGGCAGAAAGATTTGAACACAGTCCATTTGGCTCCAGAACTTATATTTTTAATAAGTATGAAAGGGCTAGAAATTTTTTGAATTCAAAATTAATTCCTAATGCAACTTCTATGAGTGCGTTAAATATATGAAGATTACTAATTTAAAAAGGATATTAATCTCTAATTTTAGAGCTGACAAAGAAGGACCAGGAATGCCTTAGAATAAAAGAATCACATCTCATTTTCAGAGAGGAGATTCCAAACTCCTAGTTTTTTATGTCCAACTTAACAAACCTAATGCTAGCATTTCCTTCATATGAACTTCTCTTAAAACCCTACTTTTTAAAAACTAAAAATGACCTGAAATCTCCCCTAATCTCCCCATTTCCTGACTACATCTTAAAAATAAGAGAAGGCCTAAAAAATCAGCACATGGATGTTTATATCCGTGCATAATCCTAACTGTCAAAACTGGGGCACAACCAAGATGCGACCCAACCAAGATGGGACGCAACCTCAGCAGGTAGATGAATAGATAAATAAACTGTCGTACATCTACACAACAGAGTATTGTCTATTATCGGCACACACACACACACACACACACACACACACACACACATACAAAAAGATATAAGCTATCAAGCCATGAAAAGAGCTGGGTGAAACTTCAGGGCCTATTAACCAAGTGAAAGAAGCCAAACTGAAAGGTTACACACTACATGACTAACTATATGACCTTTTAGAACAGGTGAAACTATGGAGACAGTAAAAAGATTTGTGCTTGCCAGGCTTAGTAGGGGGAAGGAAGGATAAACAGGCAGAGCACAGAATGAAACTATTATTTATGATATTACAATAGCAGACACATGTAATTATATTTTTGTCGAAGCCCAAAGAATGTACAAAAGTGAACCCTAATGTGAACTACGGACTCTGGATGATAATGCCTTACCAGTGTATGTTCATCAACTGTAACAAATGTATCCCTGTGGTACAGGATGTTGAGAGCGAGGAACTTTGTATGAACTTTGTATACGTTTGAGGACAAAGGATATATATGGGACATCTCTGTACTTTTCTTCAATTTTGCTTTAACTAAACCTGTGCTAAAAAACAAAGCTTATTAATTTTTTAAGAAGTTTTAAATGGTAGAAGGATTATGTATTTGCCTTTCCACATTACAGCATTCCTGATTTCAGTCCTTTTTCTAAATGTTTTTCTTTGTTACTATCAACAATTGTCAGTCAGAATAGGTTAAAAATTGGTGAAAAGTCCCTTGACATTTACATACTACTTCATACAATGTTTATTTTTTTAAATACATAGTTCTATTATTTCAAAATTAAACTTGTGACACCTCGGCTTCCAACAAAGATAGAGTAACAAAGATCAGATTCACCCTCCCAACTGAAACAAAAAGCAGACAAAATATATGAAGCAACAGTTTTCCAGACAATGGACCCCAGTGAACAAAAGGCCGTGACCCCTGAAAACTGGCAAACAGGTGAGGTGGGCCCCATGACTGCCCAGCTTCCTGCCTTGTGAGAGAATCAGAGCTACGGACCAGGACAAGGAACCCAAGGAGTGATGAGCAGATTCCCTGAGTCCAGAAGGAGCCAGAGTCCAGAGAGCCCAACGGAGCTATAGTCTATAGGACAGAGCAGTAGAGAGGACAGCACCGCACACAAAACTGCAGATTCCAGACATCTGCAGGTCTTCCTCAAGTATTCAGCTGAGCTACTAAGCATCTAGAAAGCATGAGGAAACTATCTAAATGGGGGGTGGGGGGGGGCGGGTAAATCATTTGGAAGGAAGAGTCTCCAGCACTCGCACAGGCCAGAAACTCTACCTGTTTACACCATCCAGACTGGAAAACCTCATGATTCACAGGACATTAGGCACAAAAAGGTCTTGCCTCATTCTTAGGAAAATAACCTTAGACTGAGCACTGTTCCAGTCCTAACTAAAGATCTTAAAATATCTGAAAGATTCAAACCATTTTCAAGTAACTGCAACTCAGAACAAAGCTCATCAATATTTACAGAAATAAAAAAATTCAAGAGTCAAGATAAAACTCGCAGTGTCCTGACATCCAACCAAAGTTTGCCAAGCTTGCAAAAAAGATACAACTCATAATGAAGAAATCCATCAATCAGTCAAAACTATATTCTATATGTTAAAAAGTTAGGTGGAAACTTTGGATGGAAATTTCGAAAAACATGGATGGAAGATACAACAAAGACCCAAATCAAACTACTAAAGATGAAAACTACAACGTGTGAGATGAAAAATACAATAGATAAGGTAAACGGTAGATTCAACACTGCAGAATAGAAAATAGAAGATAAGTAAACTTGAACACAGATCAACAAAAACAGTAAAAAATGTAACACAGGGAAAAAATAGAAAAAAGAAGAGCATCAATGAGCTGTGGGACAATTTTAAGCAACTTGATATACATGTCACTGCAGACCCCCAAAAAGAGGGTGGGGACAGGAAAAATATTTGAAGAAACAATGGCTGAAATTTTCCCGAATTTGATGAAAACTACAAACTCACAGATCCAAAAAGCTTAATGAATAGTAAGCACAGAAACATAAAGAAAAATACAAGGCACATCATAATCAAATTGCTCAAAACCAGTGATAGAGAAGAAGATCTTAAAAGCACCCAGAGAAACATATGTTATGTAAAGAAGAACCAAGATGAGAAGGAAAGCAGAATTCCAGGAGGAAAAAATTCAAATGAGAAGACAGGAGAGGAATATTCTTGAAGTATTAAAAGAAGAAACTATCAACCTAGAATCCTATACCCAGTGAAAATTTCCTTCAAAAACAAAGGCAAAATAAAAACCTTCTGGACTACAAAATCTGAAAGTACTCATCACCAGTAGACTTGCACTCTAAGAAATATTTAAGGAAGTTTTTCAATGCAGAAGGAATGATATAAGATGGAAATATAGGTCTACATAAAGGAATAAAGACTACCAAAAATGGTAACTACATAAGTAAATACATGTTTTTTCCTATTATTTAAATCTCTTTTAAAAAATAACTGATGGTTTAAACAAAAATAATAAGGTAGTTGGGAGTGTATAACATGTAGAAGTAAACAAGAGCACAATACTTGGGAGACAACTGGAAGTACAGTGCTACAAAATTTTTTTACTATAAAGCAGCATAATATCACTTGAAGGTAAAGTGGGATATATTAAAGATTCACACTATAAACTTTAATGCAACCAGTAAGATAAAACAAAGAGGTATTGCCATATGCCAAAAGAGAAGAAGGGAATAATAAAAATAATACAAACGAAGACATAAAAAGAGTTAAAAGAGTACAAAGAGAAAACAAAAAGCAAGACATAAATGGTCTCAATACCCCCAATGAAGAAGGAGCGTTAGCAAGATTGAGTTTAAACACACACACACACACACACACACTACAAACTATACCGTGCTGGGCAGAAAAGACTAACAACAGATCTGGGACTGCTATTCTTTGAGAGGCCTGCTTGCAAAGTTGGCCTTTGACTAGCATATTTGAATTTAAGAAGGGTTCTCATCACTCCCGATCTGGTAAGAGCAGCTCTCTATGCCTCACCTGTTTGTATAAACAAGGTGGTTTGTGCTAACCACCTGCTTTCCTTCTCCTGAGAGCCTGGGATCTTGGCAAGTGCTAGGCTGAGGGTGCCCACATGAGCAGGCTCCAATAAAAACTTTGGGCACTGTGTCTCCTACAGAGATTCCCTGACAGACAATACTTCAAAAGTACTGTCACATTCAATGGTAGAACAATTAAGCACATCTTGTGTGCCTACTAAGAGAGGACTCTTGGAAGTCTGTACCTGGTTTCCTCCATACTTCACCCCAGGCACCTTTTCCCTTTGCTGTTTTTTTTTTGCTTTCTTTCTTCCTTGCTTCCTTTTCCTTTCTTTTTCTTTTCTTCCTTCTTTCCTTTCCTTCTTTCTCTTGTGTGTTTGTGTCTTTTTTGCTCTAATAAGCCAAAGCTGTAAGTTTAACCATATGCTGAGTCCCCTGACTTCCTCTCGCAATCTGCAAACATGTGGTCATCTTAGTGACTTCCAGTATAGCTACCTACTAGAAATGCACTTTTAATAAAAAACACAAATAGGTTAAGAGTAGAAGAATAAAAGAAGATATACGAGGTTAACATAGTATCAAAAGAAAATTAGAAGGTTTATATAAATATCAGACAAAGTAGGTTTTAGAGTAAGGAATATTACCAGGGATAAAGAGAGTAATTTCATCATGAAAAAGAGATTAATTCACCATGAGAATTTAAAATTCCTAACCATTTATGCACCTACTCAGAAGGTTTCAAAACTCATTAAGTAAAAAGTAATAGAACTAAAAGGAAAAGGTAAATACAAAAACAAAGACGGAGAATTTGATACCCCTCTTTCAATAATTGACATACCAACTAGAAAATAACTAAGTATACAGAAAATCTGAATAACACTATCAAACAAATTGATGTAATGAAATGAACATGTATAGAACACTCCACCCACCAACAGCAAAATACACATTCTTTTCAAGAACAGACAAAACATTTAATAATAAACTTCATTCAGGGTTATACAACACGTCTGTAATTTCAAAAGATTCAAGTTTTATGCAGTATGTTCTCTGATTAAAACGGAATTAAACGAGACATCAGTAACAGATCTCTGAAAGACCTCAAAATATCTAGAAATTAACACATCTTTAATTTTTTAAAATTATTTTTTAATGTTTATTCATTTTTGAGAGAGAGAGAGAGAGAGAGAGAGAGAGAGAGAGACAAAGCACAAGTGGGATAGGAACAGAGAGAGAGGGAGACACAGAATCTGAAGAAGGCTCCAGGCTCCAAGTTGTCAGCACAGACTGACGCGGGGCTCGAACCCATGAACCGTTAGATCATGACCTGAGCCGAAGTCAGACACTTAACCGACTGAGCCACCCGGGTGCCCCTTAACACATTTCTAAATAAACCAAGGATCAAAGAAGAAATCAAAAGGGGAGGAAGAAAGTTCTTGCAGTGCATGAAAATGAAAACACATTGTGTCAAAATGTGTACGATGCTAATAAAGCAGTAGGTAGGGGGTAATTCATAGCATTAAACCTCTATATTAGAAAGGAATATAGGTCTCAAAACAATGACCTCAGCTTCCACTACAACAAAGTAGAAAAAGAGGAGTAAAGTAGGGAAAAAAAAAAAAAGAAGATCAAAGCAGAAATTCACAAAATAATGTAAAAAATAATAAAGGAAAATTAATAAAACCAAAAGCCAGTTTTTTGACAAAAATCAATAAAATTGTTAAACCTCCTGCCAGACTAATCACAAGAAAAAGAGAAGACACAAATTACAATTTTCCATATACTACATACAAATATCACTAGTGAGAAAGATCACACCGCATTCTCACACAAGATTAAAAGAGGACTGACGTAAACAACTTGTTGCCAATAAATTCAACAAATGCCATGAAAAACAAACTACCAGAGCTCACTAAAGGAATGACAGGTAACTTGAATATCCCTGTATTATTAAAGAGATGGAACATTTAGTTAAAATCCTTCCCACAGTGTTCCCTGGGTGGCTCAGTGAGTTAAGCACCTGACTCTCGGTTTCAGCTCAGGTCATGTTCTCACAGGTCATGAGATCCAGCCTGGCACTGACGGCCTGGAGCCTGCTTGGGATTCCCCCTCTCCCTCCCTCCCTGCTCCCCCCACCCCCCCTCCCCAAAAAAAAAATAAACAAACATTTAAAACTTAAGTGTATGAATAGATGCTCAACACTGTTCGTTATAGAGAAACACAAGGTACAGCGATGAGAGGCCGGCACAGACCCTGTGCGCGGCTATCAGTGGGAAGGCTGAGAATCTAAATGTTGGTGAGGACGGGACGGAACTAGCGCCCTCACGCCAGGCTCCAGAGGAAAACAAAGCAACGGTCACCACTTTGGAGACCAGTTTGGCAATTTCTTCAAAACCAAGTAAAAAGCAACCTTGTGACCCAGGAATTGCACTTCTCGGTATCTACCCAAGAGAAACTTTAAAATGTATCTGCACAAAGACTCGTAAACGAGTGTTCACTGCAGCGCTATTTGCAAAACGACTGGAACAACCCAGGTTTCCACCAAAGGTCACAGAAGGACGTATACCCGTAAAACGCAATACAGACAGGAAGCACGTACTGACACAACAGGGTGGGTGACCGTCAACAACATGACGCGCGCGGAAGGAGCCGATGCTACCGATGCGATCGGGTATGACGTGATTTACGTGAAGTTTCGGGGAAGCACAGAACCATAGACAAACGCAGGTGAACGGCGGCCTGGAGCTGAGACGGCAAAGGCACCTACCGAAACGTGGAGGGGACATAAAAGGGCGGCGGCGGCGGCGGCTTCACAAGTGTGTGTGTTTACGGTGACTCACCAGACTGTAGGACTACAATGGGTGAATCTGCAGAGTATTAACACGTCAACCAAGTTGTTCAAACAAACAAACAAACAACACGAGAACTTTATACTCACCATTGTAGCCTTCGAGCACGGAATCAATAATAGGTCTTGCAGTTAAGTTATACACATCAAGCTGGTTACTCTCTGGTCCAAACACAGTATCAAAAGTAAATGTCTTTGGAGGCTCATTGGAAGAATCAGTCTTATGCACAGTAATAGTGCCCCTCATCTCATCCACACCGACAGCCTGCTTGTAGCACATTGATTTCTCTCTCTCGTTGAGGGGCCGGCACCTAACAACCACCTTCACATTATCACAGCTTTCAGGCTTCTCTGATTTATTGATCTGGTAGAGAAAATATTCACAAACAATGAAAAGAATATTTACTTTGCCCTTCAGCAAATTATATTTCAGATTTGAAAAAGGCTACTTTGCAGCACTTTCAACAATAGCCACATCATGGGAAGAGCCTAAATGTCCATCAGCTGATGAGTGGATGAGGAAGATGTGGTTCATCTGTACAATGGAAGACTACATGGCCATGAGAAAGAATGAAGTCTGGCCATTCGTGGCAACGTGGGTGGACCTCGAGGGTGTCATGCTCAGCGAAATAAGTCAGGCGGAGAAGGACAGATACCATATGTTTGCACTCATAGGTCTAACAGGAGAAACCCAACAGAGGACCGTGGGGAGGGGAAGGAGGAAAAGAGTTAGGGAGAGGGAGGGAGACAAAGCACGAGAGACTCTCGAATACTGAAAACAAACTGAGGGCAGAAGGGGAAGGGGGTAAGGGGGGTGATGGTCATGGTGGAGGTCACTGTGGGGAAGAGCACTGGGTGTTATATGGAAACCAACCTGACAATAAACTATAAAGTTAATTAAAAAAAAAAAAAAGAGAGAGAGAGAAGGTAAAAAAAAAAAAAAAAAGGCTCCTTTGCCATCCCAATACCTTGAACATATTAAGCACTCCACAGGTATTTGTTAAATGCAATTAAAGATCTTACAGATATATAGAAAAAGCTTATTAAAAGATACGAAAAGACAAATAGTTTTTCTTTCACAAGACAAATGAGGGAAGAGAAAATCTAATTTACATTTATAGTAAATAAATGCTATTGAAGCAGAAAATGAACCAGTATATTATGGACTGTCTTTCTGCACAAAAGTCCCCCACTTCCTCTGAGTTTCCTGCCTGTAGGAAAACACATGTGAACGTGGTTAACAACTTTAATCTAGAATACAGTAGTAGTTCTGTGTTCCCCTGAGACTTTTATTTTCTACAATGCATTAGTAAAAAAAAATTTTTGACCATGTAACTATACGTAGTCTACCTTCTCTAAAGAAGACAACGTTAAATAAAACACAGAAAAGAAAGTCCAATGGCAGAGAAATGTTTTAGTATGCCTCTAACGTTACTTATGAACATCTGTACCTGTAAAGTCTCAATTTTTGAACTTCTATGATTAAGATTCTATGTTAAAATATAATCCTTAACAAAGACAAATACTGTATGATTTCACTTATACGTGGAACCTAAGAAAACAAGTGAACAAACAAAACAAAACTCGGAGATACAGAAAACAGATTAGTGGTTGCCAGAGGGGAGCAGGGTACAGAGGTGGACAAAACGGTGAAAGGGATCAAAAGGTACAAACTTCCAGTTATAAAATACATGAGTCATGCATAAATAATAAATGGCATGGTGACTATAGTCAATAATACATATGTGAAAATACACATTTGAAAGTTGCTAAAAGACTGTATCTTGACATTTCTCCTAAGGGAAAAAAAATTTAACTCTATATGGCGATGGATGGTAACTACACTTACTGTGGGGATTACTTCACAAGGAATACAAATACTAAATCCTGTGGTACAGGTGAAATTATTACATGTCAATTATTCTTCAATTACAAAAATACAATCCTCTTACTGCAGTAAATTTCAATCGCTTAGTTGAACAGTATCAAGACAATATACTTCTCCCCTTCTCTGCTTTCACCTCGTTAGTCTAGGTCACCATTATCCCACCCTGCGTTATAAGGCTCCTAAACCGTACACCTGCATCTAGTGACGTTCTCCTACAGTCTGTTCCCTACAGGGCAGTCCGCTGCAACACAAAGTTAATCATGTCGCTCCCTTAGTTAAAACCCCGCAATGGTTTCCCACCGATATCAGGATGAAAATCACAATCCTTAAGGTGACCTATAAGATCTGCAAGACATGGCTCCGGCCCATGTCTACTTGTCTAGACTCTTTTCACACGTTACCCTGCTTGGCTGTCTTAGCCACAGCCACACAGTGGTTTGTTTTTTGTTTGTTTGTTTGTTTTTTAGCCTTTTCTTGTCACCATGCTCCTTCTTACCACAAGCCCTTCCATGTGCTGTTCCTTCTGCCTAGAACATTCCTCACTCTCACCTCCACTTAGTCTCAGATCTCAGCAAAACAGCCACTTCACTTGGAAAGACTTCCCTAAGTAGGTCAAATCCTGGCATAGGCCCTGAGAGCACCCTACTCTCTCCATCTTCTACAACCGGTTTCAATTCTACTCTGCTTTGCTTCCTTTTTGATTGTCCTATCTGTCTACGCCAGAGGTTGCAAACTGGTATTCGAGGAACTGAATTCAGCCCACAAATACTTTTTGTTTGGCTCACGGCATTTAAAAATATTTTTAACTAGCTGCTAAAATTCAAAAATGGAGAAATTTCACACAAGTAACAATTTCTAGATTCTCTTGCAGAATAGATGATCTAGACGGCTCAGTCAGTTAAACGTGTCCGACTTCAGCTCATGTCATGATCTCGTGGTTCCTGGGTTTGAGCCCGAGACCTGCTCTGAGCTTAAGCCTGTGTCTGTGTCTCCCTCTCTCTCTGCCCCTCCCTGGCTTCTGTTATTTCCCTCTCTCTCTCTCAAAAAGAAACAAACATTTAAAAAAATTTTTTTAAGAAAAAAGATGATCCAACATCTCCAGGCCAGCATTCCTACATGGGAACACTGGACAATTCACCAGAAGCTACTTTTTATTATATGCCACCCACTGCTTCATTAATGTTAAGCGTCTTATCTTTACCAACATGATTTTCACCTCTGCCCATTAAGGCACGCTTCCATCTTCCCAAGTTCAAGCACCTGGCTGGTTTTGCTCAATATTTTACCTCCAGTGCCTAACATGTGGTTGATGCCCAGTATTTGCTGAATGAACTGATAAATAACTTGAAAGCAACAGCAGGGAACCAATAATGAGCATTAATGCTAAATGTCAAGGACTGTCCTTCAATTCTGTTGTGCATCACCTTATTTCATCCTGATAAAACCCCACGAGGAAAAGTTTAATTACATGGGAATTAAAGACCCAGAAAGATTAAGTAATTGTCCGCGGCCTCGAAACCAGAAGAAAAGCAACCAAAGCTCTATGTGTTCTTCGCGACCCTATATTGGACTTAGGACGCCCCCTATTAAATGTACGATAACCTTCTATGAAATCCTACAAGACAAACATACCACCACCCACCCCCGGCCTCACACACAAAGACACCTACGGGTTACATTCTGCACTGTAAGCTAAGGCACCACCAAAGGGATGACAGCTCGAGTCAAGGACTGGCGTAAGAGCAGGCAGCTCTCGTTTCGCTCCTTTCCGGAGCTGGGCTCCTTGGGGTACAGACCCCACCAGGTGCGGAGCATCCAAAGCCGACCCCCCGCGGCAGCTCCCAGGCGCCCATCTCAGCTTAGCAGGGCTGGGAGCGAGAGCGCATCCTCCGGCGCTGTGCCTTTATGTCAAGCAGCGCAGGCCCTGCGGGATGCAGCACCGGCGAAGGCGGCAGGGCCTGCCCGCCACCACCCCCCGCAGGACCGGCTAGATCCTCTCGGGCCCCAAGCCCACCGCCAGATTCCCCAACCGCTCCGGCCCGCCGTGCCGGACCCTGCCCCGCCCCACCCCGGCCGCCTGCCTGTTCCGCGGCTCCATGGCAACAGCCGCGCCCCCGAGCCAGGCCGCTGGGATGAGGAATCCCAACGGCTGGGCGACTCTCCTTACCGGCATCGTGCCTCCCTCCTGTGCCCGGCTGACGTCTCCGCCCTGGGCGCAGTCCAACGGCGCCGGGTTCGCGGGAGAGGTTTGTCAGAGATTACCGAAACACCGCCTTGGCGCTCTCGAGACTGCGGCTCCTCGGGCGAGGGCAGGCTGTGCGCAAGCGCACTGCGAGGTCGCCCCGCCCCATCCCCGGGCCTCAAACTCCCTCGGCCTCCTGAATTACGCCTGCGCCGAGGATTTCCGAGTCCGTCTCCTAGGACGCCGGACTGAGGCTGCGCCTGCGCAATGCAACCAATCGGCTGCGCTAGAAATCTGGCCCGCATTGGGGCGGGGATACCTGGCTGCCACCGGTAGGGAGGAGGTGGAGGAATTCCTAAATCCCACGACTACCTTTCTGGCTCTTGCAATATTCCCAATATTAAAAACAACCTTAGGAGGAAAAAAAAAAAAGCAGTTGTACACTGTGTCTATCTGGAGAGCTAAAGACTTCGCACGCTTGGTTACTGACTTGTTTATGACCTCTTACAGATGAGGACATGAGGAGCTTTGTTGGTATTTTCACAATTGTCTCCAGAGCCTAGAATAGTACGTAAAATAGGACCTAGCACAGAGTAGGTTTTCAATAAATATTTGTGAAAGAACGAATGATCTATCTTGATCTATCTGCTTTCCAGCTCGAAACTCTGCTCTGAACACCAACTACTGCGCTTGAATGGGCGATAGGCTTTTCAAGATCATCACTGTCCAAAGTTGAAAGACTGATTCCCGCCCCCGCCCACACACACGCTACTACTGCCCATCCCCAACGCAAACGCTTCGCCAAATGTTAAAAAAAAAAAAAAAAAAAAAAATGCCCTTTCAGACTTGCCTCAGCATAATAAATGTAAGCTGAATCCTGACAATTGCTCAGGTCAAACCACAGTCTCTTTCTCTCATACCCAATATCCAATCTCTCAGTAGAGCTTGTCGTTACTATCTTCAAAGCAGAACCAGAATCTAACCGGTTCTCATTACCACCATCACCTGTTACCTGTATTCCTACAACAGCTCAAAACTGGTTTCCTTGAGTGCATCCTTGTCCTCTTTTAGTATGTTTTCAACACAGGAGCCAGAAAGATGGTGTTCAAACATGAATCAGATAGTGCCTTTTCTCTGTTCAAAGCCTGCCAGTGATTTCCTGTCTCGCAAACTGAAAGTCACAGGCCCTCTCCCCACTTCCTACAATCTTCCCTCTTGTTCATTATTCTGCACCAGCCACACTTGGCCTCCTTGGTTCAACGGACATTCCGGGCATGGTTCCATCTTAGAAGAAGGAGCTTTTGCACTTGCAGTAGGATATAATAAAAACATCTATAAAGCATTTTACTTAGTGCCAGTGTACTATTCTAAGTGCTTTACTTTCTTTTTTTATTATTAATTTAATCAATACAAAAACCTTTTGAAATAGGTACTATTAGTCATTTTAATAGAAAATAGGAACAACTATTTACAGATAAAGAAACTCAGGCACAGAGCCATTAAGTAACATGTCCAAGGTCAGACATATAGGCAGTGACAAAGCTCAGATCCAAACCTAAGCCCTGGAATGCTCTCCCCCTAAATATCTTCATGACTCTCTCAACCTCTTTAGAATGTCTTTGTTCACACATCACCTTCTCAATGAGCCCTATCATGATCTCTCTACTTAAAACTTCAGCTTTCAGCACCCATCTTCTCATCTCTTCTCCCTATTTCATTTTTCTCTATAGTACTTATCACCATCTGATATACTGTATATATAATATATATTATGTAAACACATATACATAGCTTTCTTGAGATATAATCACACATCATACAAGCCACCAATGTAAATCGTGAGCTTAAATGGTTTTTATTATATACACAGACCATAACCACAATCAATTTTAAACATTTGCATCACCCCAAAAAGAGACTCCCAACTCACCCCCCACCCACGCCTCGCCAACATCCCAGCCCTAGGCAATCACCAATCTACTTTCTGTCTCTATAGATTTGTCTGTTTGGGACATTTCATATAAACTGAATTATATAATATGTGGCCTTTTGTGAATGACTTCTATCACTTAGAGTAATGCTTTCAAGCTTCAGCCCTGTTGTGGCATATATCAGTAATTCTTTACTTTTAAGGCTGAGTAATAGTCCATTGTGTGGGTATACCACATGTATCAGCTGATGGACACTTGGGTTATTTCTACTTTTTGGCCATGATGAATATTGCCACTACAAGTTTCTGTGTGAAAATGTTTCATTTCTCTTATATCTAATATGCCTACAAGTGGAATTGCTGAGTCATTCAGTAACTGTAACACAACATTCTGAGGAACTACTGAACTGTTCTCTACCTTGGCCACACCACTAGCAATTTTACATTCTTACCAGCAATGTATGAGGTTTACGATTCTACCACATCCTCACCAACACTTGCTACTTTCTTTTTTTGTTTTGTGTGTGTGTGTTTTAGTAGCCATACTACTGGTGTAAAATAAGACCCTATCGCAGTTTTGACTTACAATTCCTTGATAACTAATGATGCAACTCTTTTCACCTGCTTATTGACCATTTCAATGTCTTCTTTGGAGAAACATCCATGCAAATTCTTTGCCCATTTTATTTGTCTTTTCATTACAAAGTTGGAAGAGTTGCTTCTATATCCTAAATAGAAGTCCCTTCTGGGATACACAATATGCATAATTTTTTCTCTGTGGGGTTGTCTTTTTAATTTCTGGAGAGCACTCTTTGAAGCTCAAAAGTTTTTAATTGAGATCAAATACAATTTATTTTTTTTCTTCTGCTGTTTCTTTCATTGTACTTTTGGTATGTATCTAACAAACTATTTCCTAACCCAAGGTCATGCAGACTTACTCTTCTAAGAATTTTATAGTTTTAGATCATACATTTAGACCTATGCTGTATTTTGAATTATTTTTGTATATGGTATGATATAGGCATGCAGCCTCATTGTTTGCATGTGAATATCCAGCTGTCCTATCTGCTGAAAAAACTATTCGTCCCTCCGCTGAACTACTTGTAGCACCCTTGCCAAAAATCAATTCATTGTGAATGTGACTGTTGATTTCCAGACTCTCAATTCAATTCCATTGATCTATATGGCTAACCAAATGCCGGTACACTTTGATTGCTATAGGTTTGTAGTAGGTTTTGAAGTCATATAGTATGAGACCTCCGTATTTGTTCTGCTTTATCAAGACTGTTTTTGGCCATTCTGAATCCTTTGCATTTCCACAGAAACTTTAGAAACACCTTGTAAATTTCTGCAAAAAGGCATCTGGAAACTTAACAGGGATTACATTGAATCCACAGATCAATTTGGGAAGTATTGCCACTTTAACCATGCAAGTCTTTTAATCTATGAACATGGAATGCCTTGCCATTTATTTGGGTCTTCTTTAATTTTTTTCAGTGATATTTTGTAGCTTTCACTGTATAAATAATGCACTTTTGGGGTTGTATTCTTGAATATTTTATTCTTTTTTATGCTATTGGAAAATGGATTTTCTTTTTGTTTTTTTTTTTTAAGTTTATTTATTTTGAGAGAGACAGAGAGTGTGAGCAGGGGAGGGGTAGAGAAAGAGGGAGAATCTCAAGCAGGCTCCATGCTGTCAGCACAGAGCCCACTGTGGGGTTCGATCCCACCAACAGTGAAATCATGTTCTGAGCCAAAATCAAGAGTCAGAATCTTAACCAACTGAGCCATTCAGGCATCCCTGGAATTATTTTCTCAATTTTATTTTCAGGTTGTTCATGATAGTATATAAAAAAGTGATTTTTTTCTAGTACACTGATCTTGTACTCTGAACTTGCATCAACGTTTTACTTCTAATAGTTTTTTAGTGGATTCCTCAGGATCTTCTATACACAAGATCTTTATTTCTTCATCTGAAAGATAATTTAATTAGATACATAATTCGAGGTTGGTAGCATTTTTCTCTCAACGCTTTAAATATTTCAGTCCACTTCTTGATTGCATGAGCTCTGAAGAGAACTGTAATTCTTATCTTTGCTCTTTTATAGGTAAGTATCTCCCCTCCCTCCCCCCAGCTTCTTTCAAATGATATGACTATACTTTGGGGGCATTTATCCTGCCTTGTGTTCTTTGAGATTCCTGGTTTTGTGCTTTGGTGTCTCATATTACCTGAGGAAATTCTCAGTCATCATCACTTCAAATATTTCTTCTATTCCCTTTTCTTTCTTCTCCTTCTGACATTCCCATACGTTTTAATGTAAATTTAACGTAATGTAAAATTTAATGAAATGTACCTCACATAAAGAAAAGTGCACAAATCAAAAATGCATGGCTTGATCGGTTTTCACAAGGCCAACACATCTTTGTAATCAGCATCTAAATCAAGAAACGGAACATTACCAGCTCCCTGGAAGTTCCTTCCCAGTCACAATCCACCGCCCTCTAACGATAACCGCTATCTTAACTCTTAACCTTATAGATTTCGTTTTTCCTGTTCTGATACTTTATATTAATGGAATTATACAGCATGACGTCTTTTGTCTCTGTCCCTAGACATTCAGTATTATGTTTGTGACATTTTTTTCTTGATGGGGGTAGCATTAGTCCATTCTTTTTCAATGTGGTGTAGTATTCCGTAGTGTGAACATACAAAAATTTTATTGCATTCAATTGCTGATGGACATTTGAGGCTATTACAAATACTGCTACCCTAAACATTATGTGTCTTTTTAGTGCACATATATGAATTTCTGTTGAGCATCTACTTAAAAGTAAAATCGCTGGGATTTCTGTATATTCTGTTCATGTTTATTATCTCTTTCCTGGTTAGAATGTAAATTCCATGTCTATGTTATTCACTGTTATGTCCTAACACATTGAGGCCTTCACTGAATAACTGCTGATTGGAAAATGTATGCAAGAAGGAACTACTTTGTGAGGCAGATTTTGCCCTTTTTTTCAAAATTTTTAATGTTTTCTTTATTTTCGAGGGAGAGAGAGACAGCGCGAGCGGGGGAGGGTCAGAGGGAGAGGAAGACACAGACTCTGAAGACAGGCTCCAGGCTCGGAGCTAGATGTCAGCACAGAGCCCAACGCGGGGCTCGAACCCACAAACCGCGAGATCATGACCTGAGCCGAAGCCGGACGCTCAACCGACTGAGCCACTCAGGCACCCCAGATTTTGCCCTTTTTAAAGAGATAAAGTAAACAGGACTGAGAGCCCAAGTCCCATATACGACATCACACAGAGTCAGAATTCCATCTCAAGTTTGTCTGAGGAGCGCTCTGGACGCTTCTCTACCTGGTCTTGCGTGAGCCCTGGTCTCTACCAAAGCCCTGCTGTGAGATAAGATGCAGCGTCTGCGGTCCGGTCCGGTGTACTTCTCCAGGGCCGCCGTGCTCACCAGCTGCTGCATCCCGGGTTCGGGACTCCGGTCCTGGGGCTTCGGGTGCGGGTGCGGAAGAAGCGCCCAGCGGGCGATGGGGACGGGGAGTGAGAGGAGAGGGGATCCCTCACCCAGCTGCACGCGCGCTCGGTGCGGCGCATCCCGGGAGCAAGGGTCAAAGCCCGGCGGGCTGGGCGAGCCAGGGGCTGCGGCGCGCCCGGGCTGGCGGTGGGCCCGCCGAGCCCAGCCCGCACCCCCCCCCCCCCGGCGCGGCCCCAGCTGCAAGTCCCCCGCGTCGGTTTATAAAAGGCCGGCTATGCCGGGACCCACACCCAGGTGTCGGCGCTCGCCATGGCGTCCGGCGGGAGGCTCCCCTCCCAACCTTCGGCTCCAGGGGTGAGGTCAGAGCCGCGTCTGGGCGAAGCGGCCCGCGGCATTCCTCTCCCGCAGCCTTGGTGGAACCCGTGGCTCTTCGGGCCGTCACCGAGAGGACCCCGAGCTGCCTGTCCCGCTCTCGGAGCCTCGCCAGGTCCGCAGCTCCCGCGGCCACCCCTCCAGGCCGCAACCCCGCGGGTGCCGTGCGACTGGAGAGGCCCTCTGGATGAGCGCCGGCTGGTCGCCCACCTGCAACTGGCTCTGGGCCGCGAGGCGCGCCTCTGGCGTGGCGGCCAACCCCAGGTAGCGGGCCCCACGGCCGGGGCCTCCCGGGACCGCGTTCACCCCCTTCCCCGCGCGCGCACGGGACGCGGCCGGGTTCCACCTGCGCCCGCGCCCAGGTGGAGCAGCACCCTGGAGGCGGGGACCTTCACCAGGTGCGCGCCATGCACGCGGCACGCGGCGGCAGTCGCTAGCCCCTCTCGCCGAGACGGCGCCTTTCCCGTAGGTGCTTCGGAAGAGGGCCTGTCTGAGTTGGGAAACTGCTTGGGAACAAAACGGGCTCGAGAACCATCTCAATCCGTGAGCCGCTAAGCAACAGACGCTTAGCCCCTCGGCGGTTTAAGGTGCAGGGACTTCTCACAGGCCCTCTCGTGACCTTCAGCAGGTGTGTGCCCACAGAGGCTGACCGACACTGGCCACCGACGACCTTCCCTGCCCTCCCCAACCCCTCTTTCCAACAGGCTGAGATCTGCCACAAGGTCCAGGAAGTCGTGTTGTCGCTCCTGGGGCTTCAGAACATTTTTAGCTTCTCCCAAACTACTTTTCACCTGGCTCTCACTACCTTCAGCCGCCTACTGGTTTCAGTAAAGGTAGGGGGCCTCTGGGGATGGTAACAGAGGGTGGGAGAGGAAACTGACCTCTGCTCCCGATTGCTGCCTGAGAGAGGCACTATCCCATCTGCTCAGAGGCTCATAAACTGAGGGTTACATCCCACTACCCTGCCTGTCTGCCTCAATGTGTGGCTGTCCGTCTGAGGGGACTTAGCTGGGAAAGGACCTACTGTGTGATGACGTGGGGTGTGTTTCTCCGGATCTGGCCATTGCAGCTTGTGGCCATGATGTGTTCCCTGAAAATTTCCCACCATCGGTCATCCCCCTAACAAAGGATTACTGACAAGTCATTGGTGGTTCTGAAATCAGGGACATATTCACCAGGCAAATGTAAAACGTGGCAGTTACTTGTGGAGGAACACAATACATGCCTTTTTGATAAAAAGGGGGAAAAAAACTTAATTTCCCGAAGAAACCCACCCGTGCTTGACCATTTGTTCCTGGCATTCATACTCCGGTCAAATGTGTTTGTTCCATACTGCAGATAAGAGAGAGATTACTCCATTGTGTCATGATTACTTCCTTGAGACTTGCTGCCAAATTTAACGAAGAAGAGGAGGTACGCATCCCTGGGACTCCACTCTGGGCAGCTTTTGAGGTATAGGAGTGTTAAACTAGAGCACTCAGACTTCTAGAAAGGTCTGTGCCCTTAGGAATGGTGGGCTTTTGGGAAAATTCATTAACTTCCCAGGATCCCTGCTGTGCCTCCTTTAGCCTTGTTGGACCCCAGGACCCGAAAATGGGTACTTAGAACAGCTGAATTCTCTGGTCCAGCAAACCTAGAGGTCTGAACTCCTCGTAGATCTATCTTTATTGGTCGATATTTGATCCCACCTCCTACTGAACAGAAACATTTGTTATTGAGCTAAGAAAAAGGCCTCACAAACCATGTGGCCTAATGTCCACACCTAGAAACCTGTTAAGACTTAAGAACACATCTGTGTCACTGAAGCTGATCCTCAGGGACTCTGGGACCCTTCTCTTGAGAGAGGCAGGAGGGTCATGTGCTAGGGGTAGAGAAGATGCCCCCACAAGTGCTTCAGGCTTGGTTAAACTTGGCAGTTTGACTGTAGTTTCTGATCAAAAGATTCTCTCCCAATACCCTTCCCAGACCTCCCTCCTTCCCTCTCCACAACCTCTCCCCCTTTAGGAACAGTGAAGGCTATCATTTCCACAGGGTCCTCCTTGGCTGAGTTCAGGGTCTGAGGGATAAGGAAAAATCGCTTGTGTGTCCAGTTCCAAACCTTCACTAAAAATTCTTTTAACCCCTGTTCATTAGAATATAATGTGTGGGTTTTTTTCCAACTAAAAATCAAGTAAATGACCCTTAAAAGAAGAGTCTGTGGAGGTTATAATAATACTTGGTTTACCTAAAAAAGTAGACCAGTCTGTGAAGCACCTGGTACTTGAATGTATACTCACAGACAAGCCTTACAAGTCCCTCTGGGAAAAAGTCCTTGTGTTTCCAGAACTGAACCGCCTTAAATCAAGGTTGAAGGAAACGTAGTTGCAGCTATGGTGTTGCCAAAACTACGGGAGGTTTTGTGAGTGAGCCTGTCTAGGCTCAAAGGAAGCTCAAAAACCTACCTTTGCTTTCTATGACAAGTTATCACGGTGGGGATCAGGAACAGGAGTGATAAGAATAAAAACCGTGGGTGAGTTCTTGCAGCTGAATGGGGGGGGGGGGAAGACACGGCACAGCCCCACCCTCCAAAGCACCTTTGGGCATAAGCTGGAGCGCGTCTGTGGATGGAGGCCTGTTTGCACTGAAACACCATATTGTACACCTGAAATTAACATAACCCTGCAATTAAACAAAAACTTGTTTGCAGGGGGTGACCATGTGACATTCACTACACATTGTCATGACTACCTGGGGCTTGACACATAGCCAAAATCTGATTTGGTTTTTCTGTCAGAAGCATTTTCCGTGGCACGTCACTAGAAGACAACTCTCCTAGGGTCATGGATGCCCGGTTCCCATGGATAAGAAAACAAGTTACCATGACATGATACAGGGCTTTGGCCTCTTTATTTTCTTTTTACAGTTAATTCCACGCGTAAAAGACTTCATAAAGCACTATGGCTCTGGATATACCCCGGGCGAGCTGCGGAGGATGGAGCTGGCTATTTTGGACAGACTGCACTGGGACCTCTATATTGCGATGCCGCTTGACTTCTTGACCATAGTAAGTATGAGGAGTTTCCAGAGTCTGCCCTAGACTCGTGTGCGCCTTTTGAACAGCTGTTCACAACGTAGGATGGCAAAGCACAGGCGTGCACACGTCCTCACACGTACCACAGGGAGATGACCCACAGGGCTCATGACATATGTAAGAGGGAAAATGGATATCTTAAATCCAACACAGTTCCACCAGACTCCCACTTCTAAAAGACAGTAGATTAACTTTATAAAGATTTTTTTGACGGCACTGTTGTGGTGAGTATCTCTTTAAATACACACTGCAAAAATATTTGACTTTCCATTCTATGAATACTGTACATAAAAAGCTCTCTGCTTGTGCTACACTTTACACACATTCACTTAGCTGTCTTTATTCACCTACTCACGATCCTTGTTGAGGCTTTAGACCATATTGATCTGGCACTTAAAAAATATCGTATTCGTTGGTATTTGTTTAGTTAGGGAATGATGGTCATCCTTAAGGAATGATTCCGTTAGTAAGGCAAAATTATGCAATGTGGAAATGTATGGGGTTTTGGTGGGTTAGGAAGCATGAATATTAAATCACTAAGGACTGTTTCATTCTGAAAACTGGCCGCTGTTGCCAAGTTGCAGTGTCTCCGCTGTCAAACAGATACAAGTAACTTTTCTGCTATGGTAATCTTGAATAGTATGCTTCTGTTTTTCAGAACTGAAACATTGTCATCTAGGTACTTTAAGCTCTTAATGACCATGCCACGAAGCAGATTGTCTTTTCTCTCCAACGTTGAAGCTCAGCTTGGCCACAGAATGAGTATTGAGCTTCAAGTCCCTTGTGGGGCCACGGATGGGAAATGAATGAACGGGGTTGGGCAACCCTGGATGTTCCCTGATGGAAATTAAACTTGTTTGCACTTTGGGTCATTGATATCTGAAAGGTATGGGGTTTTCTGTTCTAACATTAAAAACCACGGTCTCTAGTTCCACGCCCTGGTGGTCCTGGGCTGGCCCCACGTGGTGGAGCTGCTGCCTCAGAGGAATCCTTCCCTCCACGTCGCGTCCCTGACCAGGCAGCTGCAGCACTGTATGGCGGGCCACCAGCTGCTGCAGTTCAAGGGCTCCACACTGGCCTTGGTCATCATCACCTTAGAGTTGGAGAGGCTCATGCCCGACTGGTGTACTCCTATATCTGATCTGCTAAAGAAAGCACAGGTAGACATCAACTTTGCCCCGGACCAGGCTCTCAGTTTTGCCCCTTTAGCTGATGCACTCTGCCCCCAAAATGGTACGCAACGCCCTTCTTGGCCCTTGTGGGCTACAAAAGATGTTCTGGCCACAATGACTCTGTGAAGAGTCTACCTAAGGGCTAGGCTTTGCACACTTGGCATACCCTCTGGAGGAGTATGGGGTACATGGTCCTTTCACTGGACCAATTGGTGGGTGCGTTTCTTGACAGTGACAAGAGCTTTATCTCGGTGGCAGCCCTGGTTGTCAAGAGGATGGCGTGAGGTCCGGGGGTTGTGTCCAGCTCAGGAGGAAGCACCCCTGAGCTTAATATTGCAGCTTGTAAATTTCACACCCCTCCCCTTTTATCTGACTATATGGTACCGGGTACTAAGGTACCATGAGGGAGGCACTGAAGGGTCAGAACGCCTGAGGATGGACAGGGTAAGATGGAAATGTATAGTTAGACTAATGACAGTTTTACTGGGGTTGCAGGTGGATGTCCTGGGAAGGAAGCTGAGATGGTGGGGTTAATGCTCTTAAGTCGAATGGTTGGACCTTCCTGAAATTACTCTATGCTAACATTTAAGCACTCAGTATTTTATTTGGAATGTAAAATGGTGCTGCTTCAAGGATGGCCCCTCGGTTTTAATTACAGGTCAGTATCGAGCAGTTGAACCACTGCAAGGAACTTGTAAAGCAGCACCTGGAAAGTTTGTAGTCATCCTCCTGCTCAGACAACTTTGTTTCACCTCCCAACCTCTGTGCCCCTACCTAGTACCCTTTAGAGCATCACGGCAACCCCTTGTTGCTGGGACTCCTCTAAATTCGAGGCTTTATGGATCCTATAACAAGAAAGGAAGAAGG
>CM053572.1:22480418-22570457 GCA_028646485.1 Cryptoprocta ferox
AAAAAATGGGACTGTCTCTCCAAATGCGTGTCCCCTGACTTGGCCATGACTTATGTCTTCTGTTCATAAGAACTGGATCATAAAGTATGCTTTGTTTAATGTACAGTAACTGGATCAGGCTTCAAACGTGTTTTTCCTTTGTTACTCTTAAGCAAGGTAGGTTACTATCTTAGAGGAATTTTACGTTTAAGAATGATCTCAGTGGCTGAGCCCTGATGGGGAACACAGCTCTGAGAGCTTGAGGTCGAGATGAGCAGGTTCTGAGGCTGAGCCTGCTCCCACCACGGTACTGCTAGAAGGAGATGACTCGAGCAGCTGTGAGGGAGAAGCCAGCTGTCTCTCGGACAGCAGGACACCATAGAGCCATTGTCTGGGCAGGAGAGGCCAGCAGGCGGAGCTGCCCCCGGAGCTGTGTAAGCAGTGTCGGGGACATGAATGACTGAACCACACATTTAGCAGTCATTTGTGAAGCCTTGCCACTGGGAGCGGTTCTCTGTAAATGGGCTAAGCTGTGAGGAATACGACCTGCTACTAGATGCAGAGTGGTCAGAGTCCAGATAGACTCTAATAGTGTCTGTGTGAATCTCTGCCTGTTGTCCACACAAATTGGCTTGTTGGAGCTTCTGTAAAAATAAACTTGAATTCCTTTCAACCTCATCAGAATCTAACTCTAAATGTACTGGATATCCAGCATTTAGGCTCGACAGTCCCATATACTTGGAATACCACCTCCTGGGGCCCAGCCACGGCTGTCTGTAGTCCAGCACTGACGGTGAGGCCGAGACACAGCGGGCTGCTCACGGCAACTCCCCCTGGGGCCACAGCTGCCCCTTGCCTCCTTCCTGGCACTGGGAGTGGGGACAGTAGCGGGTGGAGTCCAGGCTCATGCAGAGCACCCACTCTGGCTCAGGCTGTCTCTGACTTTGGAGAACTGCAGGGATGTCTTGCCCTCTTATCTAGGTAGCTCTGGGTGTAAGTTGGGTCCTCAAAGCTAACCTCTCAGAGAAAGGAGAAGGTAGATCTGTGAGCCCTGTCCTGAGAAAAGGGACGGCCTTGTGGCTCCATCTTTTAGTAACAGTATTGCCCTTTGGGAAAGCAAATTTCTGCGTTGCCAAAGAACCACCTGGGAGTCTGAGAAAAGTTTTTAGGCTGTTGAAGCTCGCCTTGGGATTCCAGGTCCCATCTTCCTCTCCTTTTGTTGTTTCTTTCTTTGTTTTTTTTTTTTTTTTTTTTTTTTTTTTTTTTTTAAGCAACTCCTATCCCACCTCAGATCAGAGACTGGGGATCGTTGTGGTGGGAGAAATAGGGACACAATTTGTCTTACTTTTGTCCCTGTTTACAGAAGGGGAGGGACTGGTAAAGGACTGTAGCTGCATAAAATGGAGAGGTGAGAAGACGTGGGCAGATGGGCTAAGAACAGGGTAGGTGAGCATCCTGGGCCTTTTTAATACTTGTCCAAATATTACTTCCCCCAGATGGGTGAGCTAAGTTGTACAATGCTGTTCCCTCTACCAGTGTGGCCTTTGTCTCCTCTGGTTTCGTGGAGTCTTTGCCCTTCAAAGCTTGGTGGAGACTTTGCTTCCCTGCTACCTGCCTCCCCGCAGGGAGACCTGAGCTGCACATTCATTAGGGGTGTCTGCACACAAGTCTCCCTGGTGGGCTATCAGCTCCCTGACCTTAGTCCCCCTCCCCTTGGTCTTCCCAGTGATTAACCTAGTGCTCAACAGAGAAAGCTCCTCCGCAAATGGATCCACAGCTTGTCATCACTTCCCTCAACCACCAGTCTGCCCTTCCTCAGCCAAATATTCACCAACCAGGGCACCCCACCTCTACCAAACCATCTCAGGTCCACCAACCCACACCGTCAAGCTGCACACTTTAACTTTGGCTACATTTCACTGTAATTCCATCATCCCACTGGGTTGCCAAGGAGCAGATATAGCTCAGGAATTAAGGGTACGCACCACCAATAATCAAATCCCAATTCCACCAGTTACTAGCTGTGTGACCTTGAGTAATTACTTTACCTTTCTGTGCCTTACCTATAGAGTGGGGGGAAATAGAACCTGATCTTGGGATTATTATGAAGATTAGAGGAATTAACTCACGGGATATAATTTAGAACAATGCCTGATACACCATAAGAACTCAGATATTAGTTGTCCCGTGTCAAGCCTCTTCCACAAGGATGTAAACTCTTAAAAGGCAGCGCTTGCCTTCTCTCATGTCCTGCACCCAATCACGTGCTCAAGATTCATGGACCATAGGCTCTTTCCTAACTATGACTCTTCCCTCCATCCCACACCCATTCCAGACTTTTCACAGATGCCCATAGCAGTCACTATTAAAACATAGCTCCTACAGAGGCTGATCAACCCCACAAAGTTCACAGAAAAGACAAGCTGTATTTTACCACAGTTGTAGCAGATTAATAGGCTAGGAAACATGTTAAATCAGAAAAGCTACTGCCCAAAAAAGACACCACAAAAACTCAAAATAAATGCAAAATTTAATGGAAAAAAAAAAGAGTACAAAGTGAATGGAAAGGAACAAAAACAGTCAATGTATGAAGGAGTAAATGAATTAACAAGTGAAGCAGTTTTAGAAAAGCTTGTTAACGTAACAGACGAGCAAGCCACACTTCCCTCGGGCCTCTTATCCAGTAATATGAGCCCCACTTAACAAGCACCCAAACACAGACACACAGAAACATACACGCAGGCAGTCTGCACAGTTACGAACCACCTCGATTCGGGTTAGCCATCACCAGTGTGACCATACATCCCCATCTGCCGGAGCCCGTTCCAGCTCACTCCTGCCGATCTGGCCTAATTATAACAGGACCTGCTTTCACTCTGAAAAGTCTCAGTTTGGACAATAAATTGTATGATTCTACCCCAAACCAATGTAGCTCATGAGAGACATGATGGCAAATGCTGGCATGACCCTGCTGACAGCCCTAATAATGCCAAAAGATGATTCTGAAAAGAAGAGGCAAATCAGATCCTGCAGACAGGGGTCGTTTCCTGGATGGGGTAGCTTGTTAAATAGTGGCACGTTTTAAGCCCGTTTTGTGCACCACGGATTAATTTGGTCTCAGCTGAAGATGACAGACTTCCAAACACAACACAGGGAGAGAAGGGCAGCGAGGCTCACTAAAGCCGGCGGGACCTGTGGAAGCGGCTCAGATCCCAGAAAGTATAAGAGTGACAGGTCTCACGAGAGATGCTGGGAAGCCCTGCACCCACAGGAAGGTAACCTTCCAGTATGCCCGAGGTGCAGCCGTTGGCTGTGGTGAATGGGTGGCAGACTCTGTCCCCAAATTGGCCCATGAACCAGGAGTCTGTGTTTCTTATATAACCAGCGAATCCTCTGGGTCATTGAGCCTCATCTCCAGAAATATATTAGCTGACGGAGGCTATCTTCAATGTCATGCCTTAGCCCAAATGAATACACTCTCACACATATAATCCCCCAAAAGTCAAGCCACTCACAGTCCACACGTGCCTTAGGTATACACTGATTTGCCTTTTGAATGCCCACACTGAAGCCCCTCACAATCTGGATCCGCTCCCGGTCACAGCATGACACTCAGAGCAGTTTCACCCTGGGCATCCATAAGACCTCTGCTCCTGGTGAGGAAGGCAAGGATGCCTTTTTCCTGCCGTGCCTCTGGGGACACACACACGGCTCACCCCTCCTCCCCGCTCTGAACGGAGCCCCATCTCAGAAGGGCAGGACGACGCCAGGACTTGGTCCCGGAAATCAGTAAAGCAGGCCAAGGCAGAAGGGGGGAAACAGCGATGGGCAAGAGGACGGAGGACATGAAAAACAAACGACCAATCCAACAATAAATTAGTGCGGCCTCCCAAGGCTTCCGACGAGGGAGTGCACTAGACTGGGAGCTCCTTGAGGGTAGCGTCGCGTGTGACACTGAGTAGCCTGTGCCCAGCACAGTGCTCCATCAACATTAAATGAAATCCTCTCATCTACCCAATTTGCATCTCCTACTTCATCATGCCATATTCTCAGCCCTGATACTCCCAATGGCTTGCAGACCAACGGGAATGTAGGAGAATCGATGCCGCTAGGACTTCCTTACAATGATCCCCTGAAGAATGCAGTGGAGGCAGGAACGCTCCTTGGCTGGTAGTGTTTTCTTAAATAGTCCACACACATCAGACACCTTCATGTCTTTGCCTTGCGACTCGGCCAGGAAAACAAAAAACAACGACTTTCCCGGCGGAGTACTCTTTGGATTTGGAATATGCAGGATTGGTTTGGGGGGGTTCTTAGTTGAAGTCAAACACTTAACACACACGTGGAGCAGTCCCTGTGTACGGGAGGAACCTGCGGAGCACACAGACAATGGCTTTGGGCTGCTGTTCCATTTACATCCACAATGAAAACGCTGGATGTGGTCTCGCTCGGGTCCCACTTTCATCCGTAAAGAAATTCCAAACACTGTCATCACAGGATGTTTATTACCCGCCTCTCCCTAAATAGTATAGGGATCCTTTATACATAAGAAAGGTTTAGAGATATTTTTAGTTTTTAAAAAATCAGGGAATCTGGGTTACTTATGAAAATAATGGGAGAGGATATTATTTGTCTTTATGCTTGTGCCAAAATAAAAATTTAGAAGTATCTTAAAAGTTATTATTGAAATTAAGCTCTAGGTTAGAAAAATTAAACTGAGGGGGGATCGGGCGGATTTTACAGCACGTATACCGGACCACGCGGCCAGACCTAGGACACCGCGTGAGTTGCCGTCCCGACGCTGAACATTTAGGCCGAGCATCGCCGGCCGGGGCCTTCGCTAGAGCGGCACATGACTGCTCCGTCAAGGAATAGTGACACTGTAAATGGAAGACCAGCCACTGGCTCTGAAAAAAATAAACCTTGTCAGTTTTGGATTCCAGCATTCATGGCTTTGACGTGTTTGCATAG
The DNA here is from genome assembly GCA_028646485.1 of Cryptoprocta ferox. Taxonomy (NCBI): domain Eukaryota; kingdom Metazoa; phylum Chordata; class Mammalia; order Carnivora; family Eupleridae; genus Cryptoprocta; species Cryptoprocta ferox. Next base: position 22,485,369 of record CM053572.1, read on the forward strand.
AGAGGGGTGGCCCGCCAGGCCCAGGACAGCCTGGGGGTGGGGGTAGGGGACAAAGCAAGGCTGTAAACACTGGAGTCTGTACCGGCTCCCAGTCCGTCCTCACACCATTGTTATGGGAGGAGAAGGGTCACAAGGTGTAACTCAAGCAACTTAACACATGAAAGTCTAAAGTCCGCTCTTGACATGTAAGTCTGTGCGTGCGTTAACTGAAAAATAAAAATAAAACAAACAAAACAAAAACAGACACATTAAAAGATACGCAGACAACCAAATCAAACAGAAACAAAAGACAGCAAGCTGGTTGCTGGGAAAGGGCAGTCAGTTTGGCATTTGTGGCGAGCAAAGCAGAGAATTCGCTTCAGTTTGTGGCATCCCAGGCTGAGGGTCAAGATCTGATTGGGAAGTAATTTTGCAAAACTGGATTAAAATCTGAAGACTACATATAACCAATGAAAGCACCTCAACTCGGTGGTCATGAAAAACCACCCCCACCCCCTGAAAGCACTGCTCACACACCCCATTCCCCTGACCAGGACGGGAGGAAGGGGCGCCCGTGGCCACCCTACCTACCCCACTCCTGGCCTCAAAAGGCCAGCACGGGAGGAGAGGTCTCTCCCGGAGGCCAAACTGACTGAAGCTTTCTGGCATGTCCAGCTAGCCCCCAAGATCTGTTTCCCAGACCCAGGCCACCCTGGAGGAGCAGGGAGACCCAACACCATGGATGAACTCCCACCCCGAGAGCTGTGCCCTTGCAGCCAGCCTGCACCCCACCTCCTGGCCCTGACCTGGGCACACATCCTTGTCTTCAGGGTCTGGCTGGTCTTTCCATAGCTTATCTCCTAGGAGATTCTGCCTGCCTTTTCTGAAACGACATGGCCTGAGCCAAGCTGGCAGGGAGCAGGACACAGTCTCTTTAGATGCCAACACCTGGGATGTAGACCCACACAGCCCTTTCCAGGAGGAACCGGATTCCTAGCTCCTGGCTTGAAACCCACATAGAGTCCAGTTCACAGAGCCCCGAGGCTCACCAAGCCACGAGCTGGACCTGGGGCTGGTGCTGGAAGCAAACGCAAAGCAGAGAGCAAATTCATATGACTGAGGGGGATGTGGGGCTAGGGTCCTCCCTGGGGACAGGCAGGGGATCATCTCTGCCAACAGTGCCAGCAGATGGGGTGGGGCCACGGGGAAGCAGGATGAGGGAGACTATAGAAAGGAGGAAGGAGGGGTCTGTCCCAAAGCAGAGGACAGGCCTTAGGAATAAGAACTAGCATTCATTCCTAAATGCCTGGCTTTGTCCCCCTCACCTCCCCACAGAGTAGCTCACAAAGATTTTTTCCCTTAGATGTCTCTGTGCTTATGTGCCCTGGGGGCTGTGTGTGTTGGATGACATGTGCCTGAGTCTGTGCATGTGACGGGGCTGGAGTGAGAGTAAGAGAGACTGTGTGTGTGGGTGTGTGCATGTTGGGGAATGCAGCACTGGGGGCAGGGAGAGTGCCGATGCCACAAGGAGCGTCCCAGAGCCACGGCTGGCCACGCGCTGCATGGCCTTAACCACAAGCCTCCCTGCTACTGAAGAAAGAAGGGCCTGAGCACACACATTCCCAAACATTCCAAGAAGACATGGGAGTCCAAGGAACCCGAGAATGAGGGCAAAAATGGAATCACCTGCTTAGTTCCTCGGCTGACAAGAGAAAGATGGTACTGGACACAGGCCAGGGGCAGGGAGAGGCAGGGATGGACGAGATCCCACAGTGTGAAGAGGTACGGGACACTGAATGAGATGGGGTGGCCCTGGGAGACCCCTAGGAACCAGGGCATCTGGACTCTAGCTGAGAGTATGGAGTCTTTGAAAAAGGCCGAGGAGAAATGACTCAGAGTTGCCCCCACCTGGCCAAGAGGTTCACTGCACTCCTGGAGGCTGGGAAAAGCCTCCTACCCTCCCTGGTCCTCTCTCCTCCAACTCTAACTTCTACTTGAAGGGCAGCTCCTCTCTGGAGCAGGACTCCCAGAGCCCCTTCAGGGAGCTGCTGTCCTTCCTTCCACCAGGCAGTGAGCAGAATGCCCAGAGTGCTGCCTGGGCTCAAGCATCCACCTGCCAACCAATGTGGGTCCTGCATCCATTGGATCAGAGACTGAGGGGGATGCACCACGCCTGCCTGAGCAAACCCACAGGAGCTTTTGGAATCTGAAAACGCGGACATTCACAAGTCCTGCCCCTCTGCGGGCTTGAAAGACCTTCCCTGAGATCTCTATACCCTTTTAAGGGCTACACCCTGCTTATTTGGCCCGGTCTTCACCATCCCAGCTCTGAGGGGGCTGCAGAAGGGGGGAAGGGAGAGAGAGAGAGAGAGAATGAGAGATGAGAGAGGAACAGAGAGAGAGCCTGAGACAGAGCCAGGAGAGAGGGAGAGAGAGAGAAAGAGGGAAAGGTTGGGGTGGGAGGGTAGCAAGGGGTTACTTGTGCAAGACGGAGCATGCACAAATACCCAGGATCCTGAGATACCAAGCTCACCAATGAGAGAAAAAGAAAGGTGGGCAAGAATGAGGTGGGGAAAGCAGGTGGGACCGAGAGCCTAGGGTGACTAGGCAGAGCCTGGGCGAGAGCCACAGTAGACTCAAGGAGCCAAGAGTAGGACAGAGTGGGCGCCCAGGAGGGAGCAAAAGCCCGCGTGGGCAGGAGGCCCACCACCTACTTCTTCTTGTCCTTGTCCTTCCTCAGAGGCTGCTGCGAGGTGGCGTGCAAGGCCTGGGACTGCAGGGCCTCCACCGCGGCCTTCCTGCGGTTGAAGGCGCTAGTCTCCTCCTCCAGCTCCCTGCGCTTCTCCTCCACCTTGCGCTTCTCCTCCTGGTGGACCCGCTTGAGGTGCTCAAACTTCTCGTGCAGCTGGGAGCAGAGGAGGAGAGCAGGGGCTTCCTGTGAGCCTGGTCGGGCCCCACCCTCCCTCACCTGGCCTCACCCGGACCCGGAGCCTGCACACACCTCCCTCTCCTTCTCCTTCAGCTCCAGCTCTGTCTCCTTCACTTTGTTGACAAACATCTGCCTCATCTCTTCCTCCTTCCTCTGCAGCTCACTCAGGAACTCCTTGCGCTTGGCCTCGTAAGTCTCCTGCAGGCTGTGAAGACCCACAGAGAAGAGGCCAAGGGTGGGATTGTGGTGGGACGGGATGGGGCAGAGCCGGAGAAAGGGCATCACGCAGGCATGGGAGGAGTGTGGGGGTGCCGGGGTCCCCACGTCCCTCTCCCTGGCTCAGGAGACCCCCCACCACCACCCAGGTGCAGCTGCCAGCATGGCAAGCCTGCCTGTGACTGTGGAGACGGGCTCACGCCCCACGCAGGGTGTCACCTGAAGGGCTGGCTGTCACCATCGCTGTCCTGGAAGCCCATCTCCTCCAGCTTGCAGCGCCGGTACAGCTCATAGTGCCGACTGTGGGTCTGTTCTCGGAGGTCCTCCATGTTCACCCTGATCAACATCTCCCGGAGCTTCACAAAGTCACAGTGGTTCTCATTCTCCACTGAAAGCAGAGGGCACGTGAGGCATCAGGTGAGCACACAGACGGGCACAGGGAGGAAAGGGCACATGACAGCAGTCACAGTGCTACAGGCAGACTCCAGAGGCAGCACAGGCACTGCACGGTCACAGGGAGGACACAGGTCAGGGGACTGAGTTTAGGCCCCCCACTGGGGGATGTGCGGTCCCCATTCACTTACCCTGCACCACTCCCCACGGGTACTGCCGTGCTCGGACCAGCTTGTTCCCCACCTTCACCTCCTCGGTGCTGCCGACCACGGCAAAGGGCAAGTGAGCCTGGAAAGGAGCCCAAGTATGGGTGAGCACTGGGTGGACAGACTAACGGACAGACCCTCCCTCACCATCCTGGCCCCAGGGAGGGGTTTGCCAGACCTGAACAAGGCCTAGCTAGATGCTTACTTCCTGGCTTTTTTTTGGAGAAGGATCCTAGAACCTCCAAATAGGAGAATGGGCTGAACCTGCACCCCCATATTCCTCATGTTCGAGGGGTTCTTTCAGCCCTTGGGCTCCCCAGGGGCCAATGGAGGCTCCCTCACGGGACCTGCGAGCCTGGCTTTCCTCCAAGTTCCCAAGCTCTGGCATCTTGCCTGCTTACTCCTACAGGTTTCAGTTCCTGCCCTGCATCCTTATCTTGTGAAACTTAAGCTTGGGAAAGGCCCAGAACCAGCCCAATACCCAATTCCTCCCATCTCCTGGCCGTAGGACGTAGGACTGGCTGGCTTCCAGATGCCCACCCGTCTTTCCTGAAGAAGCTAAGGCTGGAATCCTGGGAGCCAAAGTCTCTAGGGCTGTGTCACAGATCTATGGCGGCTCCAAGCCCCCTCTGGCCCCAAGGCCAGTGCCCAATGCTCACATTCATGACTGCATTAATCTCCGCAACAGCCTCATCATCAGTGGGAAACTGGTAGATCTGAACCCCATTGCTGACCAGCTCGCCCATGATCTTGATCTTGAACTTGTGAAGCTCACTCTTGGAGATGGTGTCAGCCTTGGCAATGATGGGAATAATGTTCACCTGCCAGGATGAGGGGTGGGGGCCTCAGGTTAGTTCTCCCTGACTGTGCACAGCCCTGTCCAGGCCACATCCCTGAGCAGAAGGGCAGGAGGCTAGAGAGATGGAGCTGCTCCCATGGGCAGTCCCAGCCTGAACCCAGCCACCTGGGGCCTTTCTAATGGGTGGTAACAATTGACTATGGTGCTTCTTATAGCTCTGGTTCCCTCAAACCACCACCCAGCCCTAAAATTAGTTCTCTGGACAAACCCAGCTTTGACCTGAGAATAAGAAATAATGCAGCTAGAAGGACGGGGCTCAGGACCAGACTGAGACAGAGCTCTACAGAAAGAGCCCAGAGTGATGAGGACCCACTGGAGCAGTAGGCACAAATGCAAGAGAAAACAGACAGGACCAAGCCCAGGGACTATCTGCAGGGCCCTAAGCAGCAGAGCCCCTGAGGACCACAGTGGGCAGTCCCACTGCAGCCCCTAACCCAGCGGAGCAAGCCCAGGGAACAAATTTGAGGGGTCACTACCTTGCTGTCTAGTTTCTTCATGGTCACCAGATCCAGGGACTTGAGGGAGTGCCCTGTGGGCGTGATAAAGTAGAGGCAGACGTGGACCCTCGTGTCGTGGTAGTCGAAGAGTGAGCGGCGGATCTTCAGCTCCTCCTGCAGGTAGTTTTCAAACTGCGCGTCGATGTAGTCAACTATGGGCCTGTAACTAGAGACAGCTCCATCACTCCCGAGGCAGGCACTGAGCCGCAGGGCGCGGGGCTGCCCCCCAGCCTGCTCTCTGTGAGGACAAGCAGCTTCTGACTGGGGTTGCCTGTCTGGCTACAGGTGGCTGACCCTGTCTCCTAACCTCCAAAGAGATCCTCAGGACCTCAGGTGTTCCAAAAGGCCCTCCTCCTGCCCCCATGGAATGTGGGGCTTGCCGATTTCGTATAGGGGCAGCTCGGGAGGAAGAGTGCTTGAGCAGAGTGTTAGAACCAAGAGCACCACGGGGGGAAGGGGGAGGGGGATGAGAGTGGGCGGGGCCGCCTTTCCTGTCTCTTGCCTCTCATCCTTATTGATCTGATCCCCGAAGCCCACAGCGTCCACAATGGTCAGCTTGAGGTGCACATTGCTCTCTTGGAGGTCGTAGGTCTGGGGCCGCAGGCGCACACACTCCTCATGGTGACTGGCTTCCTCGGTCTCGAAGGTCGTGTTGAAGAGCGTGTTCATCAATGTGGACTTGCCGATGCCAGTCTCCCCTGGGGAGCAAGGAGTGGAGGAGAGGAGATGTCAAAGGTTAGAAATGGGACTGTCCCTGGCTGCTGGCTAGGATGGGTGGGCTCAGGCACCCTCAGCCTCCACACAGAAGACAGGGGCAGGCCTCCAACTCCATCCCTCACTGTTCCCATCCCTAGGAGCCACCCCTTCTTGGTGGCCTCAAAAACGTGTGGAAGAAAAAGCCAAAAGGCTGACTTGGACATAAGCCATGGCTACGTGGGATGTAAGAAATGTTTCCTCAGGGCGTGGGGAAGAGGCAGAGCCAGGCAGCTGTGAGATCCACTGGACATTAGAGCCTCTTGTGGCCTCAATGGGACCCATCACCTGCTCTGCACACCACCCTTCCTGGGCCTGGGCTGGTCATGAGCCCAGCAGGGCCAGGGTCTGAAACCATCGGGGGCCTCCTGCTCCATCTAGCTTCATCCAGTTCAGGACAGGCTGCTTTCTGAGGGGCACCCACAGCCCAGCAGATGCCAGGGCTTAGGCACCTGAGGAGGGTATGGCAGACCTCTTTGTACCCTTGGCCTTGAGGCTCATGGAACCTCCCAGAGCCTCCCTGTTTGGGGCTGTATTTGTTCAGATGTGTGCTGGAGCCCTTGCACGATATTACAATAGGACAGTCTCGTTTACCATCGTGTTCTTGACACACAGTAGGTACAAGAGTGAATGTTTTTAAAATAAACACACAAATCAAAACCTCTGTGATAAAGACTCTCAGCTTACAAAGCACTTTCACACGCCTGATCTTGTTCACTCTTAGAGGCAACCAGAGTCAGGCCCCCAAGATCTGTCCTTGACCCTGGCAGAGACACCAATCAAATCCTTGCCATGACCCTCAAAGAGTCTGTCTGCCTAGGAGGTCTCTTGTAGCTTAACAAGCGGACTGGGTACATAGCTCACCCCATCCCTTGGAAGGCTCCTGTCCACCCCCTGTCTGGGGCCACCCCCTGGCCAGACTATGACACGTACCCACACAGAGGATGTTAAAGCTGAAGCCCTGTGTGACTGACTTGCTGACGAGCTGGTCCGGGAGGCTGTCGAAGCCCACATGGCCGCCAAGGGAGAGGCTCCGGGGCTCTGGCTCTGCATTCTGCCAAGAGAGAAATAGGGCAAGGCAGTGAGCCCCCCTGCCAGTGAGGGAAGAGGGACTATGAGGGGAGAGGCTAACCCCAGGGACACGCACCACACCCCGCCCTTGTCTGAATTCTCAGCAAATCTCAGGACACAGTGTGAGTCCACCAGAGCTCCAAGACGAGTTTCCACACAGGAAGCCCAATGTGCCTCAGGGCCCCGGATCCCGTCCTGGAAAAGGGCTGTCACCCATGGCTCTTCTCTACCTGGGCTGGCGAGTGATGCCTGGGCCTAGGGCATCCCTGGCACAGATGGCCCAGGGAATCATCTATCCTAGTTGCTACCCCTGAGGGTTCACCTGGCCCCCTGCCCAGGAAGAGGCCCCAGATGATCCCCCCATCTTAAATAAAGATTTCAAGAGGCCAAGATTGGATAGTGTGTGTGGTCCTGTAGCCCTCTCTCAGATCGCACAGACACTCCTACTGAAGCGGGTCTGGTCCGACCCCCTCACACCTGATCTCTGTCAGGGGGCCCTCCCTCACTGGGCAGGGCTCACAGCTCTCCATGTGGGCCCCATGTTCCCCAGGCGCCCAAGCATGGAGTACACAAATGGTCCCCACTAAAGGGGCTGGTGCTCCCTCACACCCACCACTGGGTCTCAGGGCTAGTGTCTGAGGCCTCATCCCTCCTGCTGCGGCGGTGTTCTCTAGGGACTCCCAGGCTCTGGCTCATCCCACCCTCCCACACCCACTCCAGCCCTGGTTGTTTAGACAAAGATTCTGGATGAGAATATGGAGGCCTGGCCTCAGGAGAGAGGCAGGCAACAGGTCCCGAGTGAGCTAGGGCCACTGGAGCTGGCCCATAGCACTATAAAAAGAAACCAGCAGGACCCAAAGCAGAGGGTCAAAGTCAGACTCCAATTGGTGCAGATGATTTCTCTGCTTCCCTGGGAATGGGGATAAAATGCTGTCCTCCGAAGGAAGGTTCCCAGGCTCAGCCTTCCAGGGTTTGGCCCTCTTAAGGGCAGGCTGCAAACAGCTCCAAGTTGGGCAGAAACACGTCTCCTCTATTCTTGAGCCCCTCTGCCCTGACTGCCCACTAGAAAGAGCGAGGAGAGGCAAGGGCAGTGGGTGTGAGGACCATGCTGCCGTCCTGCCCACAGCTCCAGAGGGGAGGAAACAGCCGCAAACGGAGGCAGCCCCAGGAGCTACTGATCAGTAGGACAGTGGCAGCCCTCACACCAATGTGGAGACCAAACAGTGGGTGCCCCGCGTGCCTGCCCTCCTGCAGAGGGATCCCATCAGCACCTGAGCCCGTTCTGACTTCTCTGTAGCTGCAGCCTGTTGACTCAGTCTGAACCCCTCCAACATTCTATTCTTCCCACCAGAGCCCCCCGTCACATAAACTCCATCCTCTGTCCTTGACTAATGATGCTCTCCCCCCTCACCCCTCACCCCTGCTCAGTCACTGTAGCCTTTTATCGATGACGGCCAGGTGTGTGTTTGGCAGCCTCCAGGCAGTGTACTATCTCCTCAAACAACTCAGGGTTCCCCCTAAATCTGCTCTCTGATAACCTTCTCTCCATAGAGCCTCTGCTCTCACAGCTGACCCTTTCTCCATATCCTCTGTCCTCAGGAGATCGTGTCACAGCCTCCCCACTCAAGCCCAGGTTGTCCCCAGGGCTGCAAACATAACCCAACAAAGATGCCCCAAAGGCGGCTTCCTCTCACTGGTGCCCACATCAGAAACAGTTAATAGAGCATAGGATGTGCTGGGTCAGGTCCAAACCCCACAGGCATGGCATCCTAGGCTGGGCCCGGTCTGAGGCTTTCCTCCCAGGCTTGGCCAGGTTACCTCTGAATTCGTTCTTCTAACAGGGTCCCCTTCTCCGGGCTCCAGAGCTCACACTCCCTTTTCCCTGGCACTTGCTCTGTCCTGGCTCCATGTACCTACATTCCAGACCCCTTACTTGGCTGTGACCCCATTTCGATGCACTATTAGTTGGCCTTTCTTGATGCATCCTGGTTCTCTGATTCTTCCATAAGCTTACCGAGGTTGGCTGCAGGCTGGGGGAGGTCAGGCTTCCCGCGCTCCCCACCCTCCCAGCACTACACCAACATGCTAGACAATGCTGCCATTTATAAACTACTGAACACTGTCTTCAACCGCTGTGGCATCAAGGGCATCTGCCCACCTCACACAGAGCTTCATTATTTAGTCTCGGTTCCACCTGCTCGCGGCAGCGTCAGGATCAAATGGAGGACAGAGGAGTGAGCCTAGAGTATTTTTCCTTACAGGCAAGACAGAAAATCTCCAAATTTAAGGCGTGCTGTGCTTGCAGAGAAGGCTATGTGTTTATTCATCCTCTTCTTCCAAGGGTGACACAATCGGGATGCAATCCAACATCCTGTAGCCTGCTGCCAAAACCCATCGCGTCCGCTGTGTCTGGGAACCGCACGCGCGCGCACACTCGGCCGCAGAGTCCTTGCACAGAGACAGAGGCCCCCGTAGTCCTGAGTTTCCCCCACCCCCTCCCAGTTCCAGGCTCCAAAGGCTCAGAGCAGCACTGGGGTGGGGGCTCTTGCAGAAGTCCACCTATCCTCGCTCAGCTGGCCCTGACTGCCTTCACCCACACAACTCCGCTCTGTGTGGAGAAGTGTGTGGAGTACAGGGAGGTGCTCGTCCCTGGACTGCTGTCGGGGCTACGCTCCGCCACTCCAGGGACCACAGGGCTGAGGCAATTAATGCCTGCTCAGGAGCCTCAGGGACCACGGGACTGCTGATCTCGAGGGCGTGCGTGCACACACACATGCAAACACACAGAAGAGTGGCCTCTGGTGCTGAGGAGGGCACATTGATGTTCCCTCGTCTCCGGAGATGGATCTGACTTCCTGACTCTGCCGAGGTGTGACTCTCACGAACACCAACCTCTCTCTGATCCTATATTTGGCATCAGCAACATGTGATCCAAGGTGTACTGCTCACTACCAAGTGCCTGAACTGGGTGTCTCTGCTGACCCAGCCTAGGAGGAGCCGGCAGCCCCCAAAGCATCACCAGCAGGTCTCAGTTAATACAAATCAGAAAGAAATTTCAGATCTCCCAGCCGCTGCCTGGTGACCCCACAAATGCCCTCCAAGTTGCAGGAAAGACCTCAGCTCCAACTCTAAAGCTAGGTCCGAATAGTCCTGAGCCGATCATCAGCGTGTTCCCATGAGTGACCCAGGGTGAACCTCTACGACCATCCTGTAACCACTAGGGGGGCTGGCATAACACTAACGCCCACTCAGAAAATCCCAGAAGAGAGAAAACCAGTGCCTACTCTACCTCTGAGCTTTTCCCTTTACCCCGATCCATATCTCCCCTTTACTGCGTCCGCTAGTCAAGTGGGCCCATCCAGTACTTGCAACGGCAGACATCCTGACCACTAGGGTTTCCAAAGCGAGACTTTGAATGCAGAGGAACAGAGAGAAAGGGAGGAGAGTAAGGAAGGGAAGGAAAAAGTGTAAAGAGTAAAATGTCTCAGTGTTTACAACCAAAGGAAGGAATGAGGACCATCCTGCGCGAACTAAGCCAGGTGCTTTGCGGTCTCCTACACAGTCCTTCCCCACCCTGTGCGGCACACACCACTACAATCCCCATTTTACAGGTAAGGAAACTGAGGGGCAGAGACACTAAAGAACGAGTAGGAGCAGAGCTGGGATTTGAGAGCAGCCAAGCCCTTGCCCTAAACCACTGTGCTACACTGCCTCCCCTATTCTTACGAGCCCCCTCCCCGCCGACTCCTTAATTCAGTCACCCAGCACACACACCGGTCCCATCTGCCCCGTGTGCCAGGCACTGACTGGGATGGCTGCCAAGGAAAAAATGAGGACACCAGATCCCAGACCTCGGGGGCTCAATCTAATGCAGTTTAAATTCAAAGGGCTATAGAGGTCAGGCACTTAATGTAAACGAATGAACAGGAAAAAGCATAGTAATGACGACAACAACGGTACCTAACAGTTGTCGAGAGCTTACCACGTAGGACTCCGAATGTCATCTGGGCCACACATCAGCCCTGTGAGGTAGGCTGTAATATCACCTCCATCAGACAGATGAGACAATGGAGGCTCCAAGAGATGAAGTAATTTGCCCATGACCACACTGCTCAGGAGGCTGAAGCCAGGATCTGAACGGAGACAACATGACTGCAAAACCCATGCTTCTCACCACATCACTCCGCAGCCTGCTGGCTGAAAGATCTGCCTACTTGGCTGAGCTTGGGGTCCCTCGGGGAGAGGTCAGGAGCGCCGGGGAACTGCAGGGCCTGAGCTCGGTCCACGACGGCCGTGGCTCTGTGACTCCAGCCAGCTGTGGGAACGCAGGCCCCGTGCTGCCAAATCTTGACAATTTTTCCAGAGAATCCACAAAGCTAGATTTTTACATGCAACCCCCTAATGTTTAAAGTTTGGCAACTAATACAAACTGAGCACACCGTGGGGCCCAACACAACCTGTCTGAGGGGTGTACCTGGTTCCGTGGCCTGACAGTCTGAGCTGGAAGGAGGACACGCTCGTGTCTCCGCTCTTGGGGCATGGACACCCGCAGGACAGAGCTCGCAGGAGGGGCCTTTCGCTGGACAACTCACCTCCCTGACGTGCTGTCTCAGGGGGCTCCAACTGTCCTCAAAGCTCCAGAACGGAGTTGGCAGCTCGGAGCTCTACATACACAATGGGAAACGCCACAGGGCCATTATCCCCTCTAATCACTAACAAGCTTTTGGCTCCCGAGCCAGGCCCCAGGCTTCTGTGTCATCATTTCTTTGGCACATCAAAGACAACAACCAAAATAATAAGTGCTCAAGCCGGCCGTGTTCCTCCATGCCTGACCGTCCAGAACAAAGTAGAGGATGGCATTTTGTTATACAGCCCAGTGGATAACTAGGACGTCATCTTCCCGACCAGGAAGCGCTCGCTCTGAGCTTTCTGGAGCAGCCCTAATTGCCAGCCAAAAGGAGATACTTCTTTCACCATGAAGAGAGGTGGGTTTTGGGAAGAAACCATGTCTGATGGCTTACCCACACAAAAACAGAATTTTATCCAGAAGAAATTGGAAATCTGCTGACTGTGTGAACCAACAGAGCCAAAGAAGCTGTGGGTGGATAAAGAAGCCTGAGATCAACCCTCCCAAACTAGGTTGGTCTTTGGGATGGGAGCAGAAAGTCTACCCTACCGTAAGTGTACCTGGCTCCTCAAGCCTGGACAAAGAACAGGTCCCCACCCCAGGCCTCCCACAGAGTTCTCTGGTGCCTCATTTTCTCCCCCAGACTCCCAGGCCTAGAACCCACTGGCCTGAGCACCCTGCCAGGCAAACAGAAAGCCCACTTCCCAGGAGAGCTCCAGCCCTAGGGAAGCCCTATTAATCGTTGAGCAATGGACCCACGAATCATTGCGCCACTGGGAGCCTTCTCCACCCATGTTCCTGGCACAGACTATCCTATGGGCGGCTCTAGTTACTCTAAGCAGCCTGGGCCTTAAATAGCCAGAGCAGAGGCCGCTGACCAGAACCCGTGGTCATAGCACAACTGTCCTTGAGTCTGAGAGGAATCCTAGGAATTTTCCCAGGAAAGGCTTAGGCTCACATCCCAGGATTCCACAGCAAGCCTCTAAGCCCAGGTCAAAGGTTACGGGAAATAACCAAAGGGATGTGTGCGGGAGGGCAGGGGGTGGGAATGTTGCTATCCTGGGCCAGAAGGGAAGGATAGAGGCAAGATACACCTATCCACAATCAAGAGAACACCTAGGAACAAAGCGGCTCTCTCCTAACGTAGCAAAAAAAACCCTGGGGAGAAGAGATGCTAGGTGGCTCAGTCAGTTGAGCGACTGACTATTGATTTCAGCTCAGGTCATGATCCCAAGGTCATGGGATCAAGCCCCACATTGGGCTCTGTGCTGAGCATGGAGACTGCTTGGGATTCTCCCCCCACCCCGCCTCTGCCCCTCCTTCCAACTCGTACACACACACACACACACACACCACACACACACATACACACACACATTATCTCTCTCTCTCTCTCTCTCTCTCTCTCAAAATAAATAAATAAATAAACATTTAAAAAGATAAAAAAAAAAAAACACAAAACCTGGGAGAAGATATGAGCAGGGATCAACCAGCACAGTGGCAATAACAGCACCATGGCAGCTAGGTCCCAGGAGGAGGTCACCACACTCTCAAAAGACCAGTCGTCCCTTCCTGCATCCTGGCAAGTGAAGGGACTTTGGGTGTAAAATTGCCCCAGAGCCTAAGGTCACCCCTATACTCCATTCTCTCAGCCTCCCTGTCTCACTAACAGGCACTTTCCTCCCCCTTTACGCAAAGAGAAAGCCAGGACCACTGCTTAGGTATATGGGATAATTTGTTTCACACTTCTCATGACAAAATCAGATTTCCAAGAAGCCAAGAGAAGTTACCAGTTTCTGGGCCTGACCGACTCACCCCAAGCCTAGGACACAACAGCTGCCTAGACTTTGTTGTGCTGTCTGAGAAGGAGTGGTCCATCCCACCATGGAGCAGATAGGAGAGACACTCTGGGCCTCAGAAGGTACTTTCCCACTTGGCTCAGGGACTTCGGCAACAGCCCCCACTGCTTTGCAGCGGGGAAGCCATAACTGATCTGGACATCACTGGAAGGCAACAGCCATGTTCCCCAGGGAATAAGACCCCCACCCTTAGAAGGGGGAATATGGGCAGAAGGAGACCCTCCCCCTCTCCAATCCCAGGATGGATGCTGGTGCTGGGAAGGGGCAGAGAAATGCAAGGGCACCAACAATGGCCAGTGGACGCTCAGGGCTGCTGTGCTATAACTCTCTGTTGTTTGCTCCATTCACGCCAGCACCAGGCAAAGTATCAGGCTTGTACCCTGGCCCCACAACCAGGTCTGGACAGTGGACTTGGGTCCATGCCCAGTGGTCCTTCTGAACCCCAGGCCCCAGGTGGCCCAGGCCCAGGAGGCCCCTCAAAGAATGCTTGCAACTGCGATCTAAAATAGATCCTAATTCCCTCGTCCCCTGTTTCTATCCCTCTAGTGTGTCCTCCAGGATAGGGGCCAAGAACTGCCTGAAAGATGTGTTCTGAGGAGGAGAATATGTAATTGCCTCAAGACCACCCAGGGCAATTAAAGAGAAGCTACAGGGGTGCACCTGGGTGGCTCAGTGGGTTAAGCGTCTGACTCTTGATTTTGGCTCAGGTCATGATCTCATGGTTCATTACATCGAGTCCCACTTCAGGCTCTATGCTGACATTGTGGAGCCTGCTTGGGATTCTCTCTCTCCCTCTCTCTCTGCTCCTCCCCTGCTCATGCTCTCTCTCTCTCAAATAAACATTAAAAACAAATAAATAAAATCAGACATTAAAAAAAAAAGTGAAGTCACAGCCAAGATGTCCCTTGCCCTGTCCTCCACCACCTCTTCCCAGCCACGGCTCCTCATATGAGCCCTGAGGATACAGATGGCCCCAGCAAAGAACACTCCAGCTCTATCATGATGGCAAGTGGCCCTTAGAAAATATCCCTTCCCCATGCTCATGTGTCTCCCTCCTGCCTGCACACCTCCACATCTGGTTGTCTGGCGAAGCTTGTGCCTTGGGGGCCATTCCTGGGGATCCCAAGACCCGTGCTGGCAGCACAGGGGCAGGAAGGCTGGGGAGGCCGCAGGGGAAACACGGAGGCCAGCCAGCCCTCAGGCCCTTTGCTCTGTCATCCTGCAGCTGTTCTCTTCCAGTAGCTGGACCCAAGCCACAGAGACATTTGTGGTGGTTAATGCCCCCAGTACGCATCTCCACCTAGCCCATCTTAGGGCCCCAAACTCAGAGGGCCACCCTCTCTGTCGTCTCAAGATGACATCTCACATTACTCAGGTGCTGAGATCGGGTCTCACGCCCAAACTTGCCAACTGTATCCTCACCCAACCACGGGTTGCTGGTATCAACAACCTGATGGGCACAAAACATCCAGAGCCCTCTACACCATCCAAAGCTTTTCACAAAAGTCAGGCCCTGGATTCCTAGCCTCCATCCATTCTCTCATCTTGCTGGCACTATAATTAGGCTCCTTCTTGCCACCTTCTCTGCTCTGACCCTAGTCAGTCCCTTATCATGTGCTCCCTTGTATCATCAGTGCCTTCCCACCAGCCTCCCTGCTCCGACCCAATCCAAACAAGATCCCAGGCAGACCTTCCTAGAGTTGGCACCCACAGCAAGGGCACCATGAGGGGGGTGGAGCGAGCTGCGGCGTTGCAGGTGGTGTTCACTGATGACCTCTCAACACCACCAGGCACTGAGAGCTTCACAGATGTCCCTTGCTGCACTCTCGTTTCTCTCTCAGAATGGCTCAGTAAGGAGGTTCCTGGCCATTTTTATATGACAGGGAGATACCGCTCCATGACAGAGCCCTAGTGCATGAGAGGGTTGCCTCCCACATCTTTCCCACCAGCTTTTGATTCAGGGAGGGAATAGGCACTCTCTGGATAGCCTGCTTCTTGGAGAAGTGTCAAGATTACAGGGGTGACAACGGAAGTGACAGATGGTGCTGGGGATAAAGCGGAGATGGTGGGGAGGGGTTGGGGGGTGACTCGCTGCGAGGAATGCCAGGCGTGAGGCTGCCATGCTCACGCTTCTTCCCTCTCCCCCTCATAGCTCCACTTTCGCCCAGCTCTAAAGCCTCCCTTGCCCTGCAGTTTGAGCCCTGCCCCATGAGATTCTGACAGAAGGAACAGAGGAGATGGCCAGGGGTGCAGGAAAGTCTGGAACCCATTAAGGAGTCTGGGACCTAGGAAGGAGAAGGAGCAGACCAAGAGTGGACAGGAGTCTGGCGCTCAAGGAGGGCAAGGGGCAACAGAAACTCCCCAGAGGGCTGTCCCAGACATACCCACCCAGGAGATGTCAACCCTAACCCCACGGCTGACCTAGGGTTGAGCAGGGCCTAGCCAAAATGTAAATTACTTCTGAGTCTGTTTATATCATGCTATGTGGGCAAAAGGAACCCAGCATATACTGACCTTGAAGTACAAACTCTGAATGCTCATCCAAGCTCCAGAAAGGGACCGTTCCCAAGTCCTCCAGGGCTGGACTGACCACCAAGCCAGCCTGGGGTGGGGACTGGAGGGCAGTGTAGACCTGCCAAAGCTCAATCAAATCACAGCCTCATGGCCAATGCTTAACACCAAGATCAACCCTGAGGGTGGAGAGACACCTCAGCAGATATCTAAAACATGCCATAGACTACAATTAACCTTCCACAAACTCTTTGAAGAATATTAGTATGGTTGGGTCCATTTTATAGCAAGGTAGAGAAAGAAATGATTTTCCCAGGATGACAAGCCAGGAGAGGAGAATGGAGTCCAGACTCTTAAATTCAGGCCAAACCCCACCCAAGGTCTCCACCCAAATTCAACCCTATGCAAGTCCTCCCAGGAGGCTGACGGCTCAGAGCATGGAGGGTGTGGAAGGCGTCCACCCAGCCAGCTTAACCTGACACAGTCACCAAGGCTCCTGTACAGCCATATCTGAGTCAGTCCCGTCTCTGTGCCTTGGCCCACCCTGGAGATAATACCCGAAATCCTCACAGAAATGCCAACATGGGAATCCGAGGGAAAGGGCTTTTCCACTCCACCTCCTGGAATTGCAAT
This sequence comes from Cryptoprocta ferox, assembly GCA_028646485.1. Taxonomy (NCBI): domain Eukaryota; kingdom Metazoa; phylum Chordata; class Mammalia; order Carnivora; family Eupleridae; genus Cryptoprocta; species Cryptoprocta ferox. The sequence goes on from CM053572.1 coordinate 22,501,902, forward strand.
CAATCCTCCCAACTCAGGGTCTGAGGACAATGTCTGGGTGTGCAGTGACAGGAGCCCCAAGGGAGGGGACCATGGAACAGAGCAAACTCATTTTCTGCTGCTTTCCTATACAGAGGGCCAGTTTCCACCTCCACATGGATACTAGGTATCATGTGTCATTTACTGTGTCCTTACCACATGCCAGACACTGCTCTGTGTACCTCACCTGGATTATCTCACTGAATCTGCCCAATAACCCGAGGAGGAAGGTAATATTTTCATCCCATTATACAGATGAGAACACTGAGGGGTTAAATAATTTTCTCAAGGTCATATGGCTAATAAGTAGTAACCTAAGATTCATATCAGTCTGATTCTAGTTAGTCTACATACCACTCCCACCAGCAAGACCAACTGTTAGGGTAACCCCTGACCACAGACAAGACTCAGACATAACTTTCTGGTCAGCCGGACACAGAAAATGTACACAGACACACATGCACAGATGCACAAACACTGCCAAACCTCTTGGCCTCCAGCTCATCAGCAGGTCTCCTAGGATTCAGAGACTGCCCTCCTTGGGTACATAAATTCCAATGTGCAGTGCAGGGGTGAGGGGGTGAGGGGGGTGAAGGAAACCTCTGATTCCGCTCCTCCTGTATTTAAACTTAATTGACGGACACAGAGCCCCTTCCTCGGTGGGAATAAAACGCCTCAGTCTAGAAATTATGAAACCAAGAGCTCCTGCTTCAGTTATGCATATTTCCAAAGTAGACCAACAAATGTATTTTCAGATGAAAGGGAAAATTTACATACACAAATTCAGATGACAGTATTTATAGCATTAATTACATAAGTCCTGACTCCCTTATTTAGCCCCAGAACCAATTCCTTATCGGTCACATATTCAACATTTCCCCCTCCCCCTCAACGGCCCTGGGCCCTCCCTCCCCCTTCCCGCCGACCAGGGCCTCACATGCTGGCAAGAGGACACAGCTTCCTTCACTGTCACAGCCCAGCCTCTCAGACACACCCAGATCCAGCCTCAGACACCAGAGGACAGGCAGACACAATCCCCAAAAGGCTCCCCTCCCCCAGGTGAATTATAAACACCTTTGGGAAGTTGGCTATTGGTGGGCTCAGCCCTACAAAGACCCCTCCCTGCACGGACCACCCGAGCCGGCAGCCCTGCAGGAGGCATACCGACTGGGGCCCAAACAAACATTCCCTCGGCTGAGTCTAGAATCGCTGGCCCCGGAGGGAATGGCTGCCTCAGACCGGACCTCTGAGGCGGGACCTGCCTGGAATCGCACCCGGGATCTGAGCGCTTAGGTGGGGAGTGGGATGGAAGACGGGTGGAGGGGAAAGGCGAAGCAGGCCCACGGTCTTCAGGATCCAAGTCTGCAACTACCCTGAGCTCATCTGAAAGACTCCTTCGGATCCTTTGGGGCTTCATCCTCACAGGCTGTGCCCATCCAACAGCACCTGCGCGGCTAGGAATCCCCCCATCCGTGCAGAAACACCCCGGCAGATGGGGGGCGGGGGGGTCCGGAATCCCCCCGCCCCTCGCCCCCGGCCTCCGACTCCTGGGGCCCCGAGCCTGTCCTCACACCTGGCCCGAACCAGGCAGGTATTTATTTGCTCCTTCCCGCGAAGGGGGTCTGCGGCTCGTGCGCCTAAGGTGGACGTCCCCTCCCGACGCCCAGGGACCCCGCACTAGCGCCGCGAAGAGCTCGCGCGCGTGTCCCCGAGCCGGCCCGGCGTCGGGGCCCGGCCGCGCGGAGCTGACAGCGCGCCTGGCGCCCCCGGCCAGCTGCAGGGCGGCCCCTTCCCCGCGCCCCGCGCCTCCCGCGCGCGCCGCGGCCCAGCAGGGCCCTCACCGAGAAGCGTTCCAGGTCAGTGGCCGCCATGGCTAGCTCCGCACCGGGCGGGCGGGCCGGGGCGAGCACCCGGGCCGCGACGGGGACCAGCCGGCTGCGGGACGCGCTCCGCCCGGGCGGCTGCGGCTGAATGGATCCAATATGGCCACTTCCTGGAAACTCCCCTTGGCGGCGGCGGCGGGAGAAGTCGCGGAGCCGCCCCCACCCCCGCCCGCGGGACCGGCCTCCCCGCCCGGCCCCGCCACGAGCGCAGCCCGAGCCCCACTTGGACCGCCGGGGGTCTCCGCGGCGAGGCGGGAGGTGCAAGTTGCGAGGGCTGCTGGGACTTGTAGTCCGTGAGTTGGGGGTCCGGGAGGGCAGCGCCTAGGGGGCCCGGGGCCGGGGCGCCTGTCTCTGGGAGGCTGCGGCCGAGCCGGGGTGGTTGTGGCTAGCAAACCGCGCGCTAGGAAACCAGTTCCATGGAGAGGACAGTGAGGTGCTGCGTGCGCCCTCGGGGTGTCGCGGACCAAATCGCCTCCACCCCGTCGGAGCGGGCAAATGCACTGGGACCACCCGCCAAAGTGTCTACAGGCTACTTGCCGCCCGTCGGGGCCAGGAGAGACCGCCTCGGCCTCGTACGCCCGGGCCCTGGGCCCCACCTGATGCTCTGGTCCGAGCCAGGGCGGGGCCTGGGGCGGGACCCGCCAGTCTGCCCAGGCGGCCTTCCTGAGAAGGGACCCAGTCTTGGGCTCCTGCGAGTTGACACCTTGCGCAACCAATGCGCAGGATGCTCTTTTCACCTTGACGGTCAAGGCACCAGAGTGCAAGTTGTCATCACCCTGCTATGCCCCAGGGGCTTGGGGCGATGTCGTAGTGGAATCTGGGCTCTGTGCAAAGAGGATCACGGATCCCAATGCATGCGCATTCTCTCTGCTGAACTCACTATTCAGAACATGCACAAATCTCAGAAAAATAACACTTCTGCCCATGTGTTGGCTTCAGCTGGCTCTCGTCCTTTTCACTGACTAACCGTATAAAATTTAGCTCCAAGTCATCTAAAACGCTCCTTTCCTTTCCCCTCCTTCTGCCTCTCTGCTGTCCCTTTGGGAATATGGCAAGATTTGCCTCCACTGGCCTCACCTTGGGTCATTCCACCCTCCACACCTCCCCTTCACCACCCCCAATAGCTTCCTGAGAAACAATTTGGCCTGTCCTTCATACTCAGGAACTTGTACTGGCTAGAGGTGCCCAAAGACCTTATCTGGACTTGGAAAACCTGGTTTTAAGAGGAGTCCTCTTCCTGGGGCACCTGGGTGGCTCAGTGGCTTGAGCAACCCACTTTGGCTCAGCTCATGATCTCATGATCCTGGAGTTCCAGCTGGGCTTCATGCTGACAGCTCAGAGCCTGGAGCCTGTGTGGAGTTCTGTGTCTCCCTCTCTCTCTGGTCCTCCCCTGCTCGCTCTCGCTCTCTCTCTCTCTCAAAAAATAAGTAAACATTGAGAGGAGCCCCCTTCCTGCCACTTCCACTGGCTCGCAGGGAGGTAGGTGACTTTCTCCCCCTGAAATGGCTTTGTACTCTTTTTTCTCCCAGGCAAATTGTAGCTTGTCACCAGAGTGAACTGAGTCCTCTCCAACTCATGTATTTTTACTTTGTTCCTCTCTATCATGGTGTTTCACGTGCTGTATGGGAGTTATCTACAAGAAATAGGCAGGGTGGTGGCAAAGTGAGGTGGACGAAAGACAAACTGCCTGGGTTGGGATCCTGCCTCCAGTCCCTAGCTAACTTTTTAAACTTACGTAATTAATTGTCCCTCTTTTTCATCATCCTAAAAATAAGAATTTGAGTACTTATGTCACAGGATTAAATGAGACAAAATAAGTCAAGGGCTTTAAACTATACTTGAGGGGCGCCTGGGTGGCTCAGTTGGTTAAGCATGCGACTTCAGCTCAGGTCATGATCTCGCGGTCAGTGTGTTTGAGCCCCATGTCGGGCTCTGTGCTAACAGCTCAGAGCCTGGAGCCTACTTCTGCTTCTGTGTCTCCCTCTCTCTCTGCCCCTCCCCTGCTTGTGCTCTGTCTCTGTCTCTCAAAAATAAATAATAAAAATAAATAAATAAATTATACTTGAAATAAAATGCTTGATATAACGTCCCTCTCTAGACTATAAAAGCCTTAATGTCAGAGCAGCTAGACTGACAGACAGAGATAGAGATCAATGTTAAATTCATCATCCTCGACCAAAACTGCTGTTTCCCTTTTTTTCCCCATAAGTGGCAAGAAATCTGTCCCAAATGCCATTTTCTGTGTCACAACTCTCTGAGATCTGCCCTAAATTATCTTTAAAATGATCTTTTTTTCCCCTAGTTGGGCATGTTTCAAAATGTCTACATCTAGTAGTCCCGCTGATGGCCGTGAGAAGGAAAAACCCAGATTACAGCTGACTTTCTTCTCTTGGGATATGTTCACTTGACTAGGGGAATTTACACCTACTCCCCAAACCCTGAATTTCTTTTTCTTTCTTCCTCTTCTTTGTCTCCGTCTTCTTCTTCTCCTTCCCCTTCTTCATCTTCTTCCTCTTCTCTCTTCTCCTCCTCCTCCCCCTCCTCTCCCTTCCTTCTCCTCCAATGCTACTACTGGTCAAAAGTACTGAAGGAGTAAGAGTTAGCTGTGGGGACGGAAAGATGAATGCAACAGTCATTTCTTACATGAGGCAAAGTGTTATTTCTTATGGCAACATTTCCATGTGTTCCTCATACACACAGAAGTTCATAGATGTTACACACACACACACACACACACACACACACACACACATACACCATGGTCTCACAGTTAAATAACTGTGTATATGAATGCTGAGTTCCATACAGGAAAAAAAAAAGATTTCTGTAGAAGTTCTTAGATCTTTTGATAAGCTAATATGCATTGTCACTACCTGAAAGGTAAAAAGAACACTCAGCTCTCAAATTTAGTTAACTCCCCCTCTGCCTACACCCTACAGACACATCCAGCACCACACTGAACTTGAACATGACAGACCTCACTGCTGCTTGTCTTTTATATTTGTTTATGGTTTCTTTTGTCATACAAAAGTTTAAAGTGTTGGTGTTGTAAAGTTTACCTTTATGATTTTCCCCCATAAAACCTCTTTTTAAAAAATCCCTCCCTCTCTCAAATTCATAAAGATATTCCCTTTGTATTTTCTTATAAAGCGTTTTTAAATTTTTTGTCACATTTAGGTCCATCAGTGATTTGTTTATTCGTGTAGCAAACCAATTGTTTCATCTCTCCCCACTGCTGCACAATGCAAATAGCATCGCAGGCTAGATTCCTGTATGCATATGTGCAGGTCTGTGGATCAGCTAGGATTAGGTTCCATTGCTTCCACAAGATAAAAGTTTGTTTCTTTCCCATGTTATCCACAGAGGCAGTCTAGGTGATGTGACATTCTATACATACCTTGTGTGTTGCTTTGGTTTGAAAGGTCTTGACCTCATGGTCCCATACAGTGATATCTGCATTCCAGGCAGCAGGAAGGAATGAAGGTGATAAAGAGAAAGTGATCAAATACTCTCAAACAGTTCACAAGCTGCCACATGGTAGCCAGAGCTGGGAAATGGGGTCTTTATTCTGGTCATCACATATATGCTAAAAATTCCATGCAGTGTTAAGAGAGTAGACACCCGGGAAATAGCAACCTTCTCTGCCAAATCTGCTTTTGTACTATTTATTCTGTTCCAGTATGGTGCCTGAAAAATTTTTGTTTTTAATATTAAAAATTTTATTTGTAGATGTATCAGAAATTGAAATATAAAAAAGTAATGAGCAGGAATATAATCAGCTGTATACAACCTTTCAGAATCAATCACAGAAATGACCATGACGTTATATCATTCCAGAAAGCTCTCTGTACATAAGGATAGGAGGAAAGATCACAGAGATACTTTAAAAGAATTGGACTTTAATATAGATGCTATTTAATTAAACGTATTACATTTATTTTTACTTGAATTTAAAAGAATTCCAAGTGAAACTGAAGGAAGAGTTGACCTTCAAATAATGTTTCTTGACCACAAGAGACATTACTTGTTAAAAGGTATCTCTTAGGGTAAACAAAAATGGTGAAAAACATTAAGATATTCAGTCATTTTTTTTAATGATACATTTCAGGGGCGCCTGGGTGGCTCAGCCAGTTAAGCCACGCACTTTTGATTTCAACTCAGGTCATGATCTCACTGTTTCATGAGTTTGAGCCCTGCATTGGGCTCTGTACTAGCAATGCAGAGCCTGGCTGGGATTTTCTCTCCCTCTCTTTCTGCCCCTCCCCCGCTCGTTTACTTGCGCCCCCCCCCCCCCCCCGCCGCTCATGTACTGGGCTCTCTCTCCAAATAAATAAATAAACTTTAAAAAATGATACATTTCAAGTGTGTGTGTGCACGTGCTTGTGCATGGGAGCATCTTAGCTCCAGAATGCTTTCCATTTTTCCATCTCCCTTGACCCTGCCTCCTGACTTTTGTTACTTCTATTATTCTTGCTACATTGTCCAGGTTGATGAGAAACGTATTCTGTTCTGTAAAAACACAATGGGGTAGTTACTTGGTATATATTCTAGATTTAAATGAATTCCAAGTACTTTATCAAAGCTTTTCCATTTGCAAGTTCTTTATTTCAATTCATTTCTTCATGCACTGAGTTTCATCGTTAAGCTATGTTTTCTAGAAGGGTTTTGGATGTTTAAGAAGGTCTGTCTGTTGCCTTTACACTGGAACCATATCTTGGCTGGGTATAATATTCTTGGGTCTCACCTTCTTTCCCATAGAATATGGTAAGTTTTGCTCTTTTTGCTTTGGAAGAAATCTGAGACAAGTCTGAACGTTCCCCCTTAGAGATGACCTCTTTTTCCTGCTTATGTACCTAAAGAAATCACTGTTCATCATTTTTTTTTTAGTTCAATAATTTAACTAGCACAGATTTAGTATTAGACATTCTGAATCAAGCTTTTCTGGAACATAATGTGTCTTTCAATCTGCAGTTATTGTTTCTGCTGCATTAGACATTCTCTTTTGGCTCTATTTTTGGTTTTTCTTCTTCAGGGATATCAATTTATCCTTATATTGGATCATCTTTGTATGCATTCCATTTCTATTACTTGTAGTTACTTGTACTTGTAAATCTCTTTACTTTGTTTAGCTGTCCCAGTTCAGCCATGTGAGTTTCAGTGTGGTTAATTGCTTTTCTTGTTCTAATTTATATCTTTGTTCTCTAATCATGTTGTTTTTTTATCCTCAATTTCTTTCCTTGCCATTGATTCTTGTTTTATCATCCCATCTTTGAGCCTTTGACAATTATTTTTTTAAATTTTTTAATGTTTATTTATGTTTAAGAGAGAGACAGGCAGAGTGTGCACTGGGGGGGGGGGGGGAGGGATGCAGAGAGAGAGGGAGACACAGAATCAGAAGCAGGCTCCAGGCTCCGAACTGTCAGCACAGAGCCCTACGCGGGGCTTAACCCACAAACCGTGAGATCATGACCTGAGCCGAAGTCAGACACTCAACCAAGTGAACCATCCTGTGCCCCTCCTGTCCTGAAGCTCTGATTAACGTCCTACACAAGGCTCAGGTCACCTGATTGGGGATGGAAAGAAGGGTACTGTATATCTTTTACAAGGAAAGGGGATACCCCAAGCTTTACATCAATTTCTCAAGGTGGAGTATTATTCTAGATGTTTTATTTCCATCAACTGAGTCAGCTCCATGGGTCATGCCCCTTGCTTCCCCTATTTCACCCCAGCACACTTTTTAATACGGTTCGTTCAGAAGAGGAAGAATGTAAGGGCATGACTCATATCTGTTTCCTTTCAGATTCAGGAGCAATAGGGAGAACTTTCAGGATTTTGTCCACTTCTGGAGGTTCAGGACAGGCGAGGGAGCAAGAGACGCTGTGCCACTCCGTGTCATTCCAAAATGTTCTGTATCTTTCATTGGATGCCAGATGTGAAGTTTATTGTACTGGTTGTTGATAGTAAATTTCCACTGTGGTTTATCTTTCTTTGGTTAGGAACTGGGAAAGACAAATGCTACGGGAAAGCTTTAATCCACTACCTATATCTACAAGTGCCCCTACATATTTTTAAAACAGTGTTTGCTGTCACTGGCTTTCGCATCTGACTTGTATCAACGGCTGTGAAACAACCCAAAGCCAAGAGCAGATCCAAGAAGCCTACCGGGTCCTCGGCACTGAGCTCCCAAGTCCCAGGATGTCCCAACCAGGCAGGCAAACTCTCCCCTTGTGCAAGACATGACTCTGGAAAGCGGGATTTAGGAATTAGAGTCAAGCAGCAGTCCTGCCATGTTGAAGCCCAGACCAGGCATCCTGGCCTGTTGGAAAAGCCATCCTGGAGAGAAGGAACCATGCTGGCTCCTTCTTCCAGAAAGACTGGCCAGAGTTTGCACCAATGCTGGATGTAGGAGCCATGTGGCCTGACGGGAGCAACCAGCAGAAAACCGTTGCCTAGCCTCATGGGCTTCCAGTTGGCCCCAGCCTCGGAGGTCCACAGTGGGAACCACATGCTGGGGATGGGACAAGAAGCACTTCAAAACTTAGGCCTGCCTGCCTTGTACCATAACAGTGCCATGGACACCTGCACACAAAGTACTACAAAGGCCTTGGAAAGCCTTGGAGATCGGAATCTCTGCCTATTTTTCACAAAAGAGGCTCTCCTAGAGCCTGGGTCCCTGGGTCCCCTGGGAGAACCCTGAGACCATGGTTCACAGGGACACATCCAGGATTATTGTTTTTTTTAATTTTTTTATTATAAACTTATTTATTTATTTTGAGAGAGAGAGAGAGAGAGAGAGAAGAGAATACCAAGCAGGTTCCACACTGCCAGCACAGAGCCCGCTGTGGGGCTCGAACTCACGAACCCTGAGATCATGACCTAAGCCAAATCAAGAGTCGGACACTTAACTGACTGAGCCACCCAGGCGCCCCTACATCTGGGTTTTATAGGGCCTGAAGCTTATAGAATTTGGAAGGCTTTCTCTGAGAGAAGGAATACACAATTATAAGCACAAGACTAGGTATGGAAGTGATTATTTATTTAGAAGGAATTTGGAAGGGACCCATGTAAGTGGGAGGCCTGGAAACTTAAGCTTTGTGTGTTTCAGGAGGTCCAGGAGGCCCAGGAGGCCCTCAGTAAATGAGCCACAAAGGCACCCAGTGGTCCCCGGTCCCTCAGCCTGTAGGGACTCCTGAAGCAACCCCTGTGGTCCAGAGCTCCCGCTGAAGAGGACAGCCCCCTCCAAGCCTGAGGACAGGGCTTGACACCAACTTTCCAAAGGGCTTGATGTGACTTGTCAGTAGAACCGGCTCCTGGCCCGCCCCACCCCCATTCCCCAATGGGCACGTGGAGACCGGGTCTCCCTGAGGTGGAAGCACTTCTGCTCCTCCAAGGTAGTGGTAGCCAAAGAGAATTCTCTGGGGGAAAATATGTCAACTGCACAGTAACCAGAGGGGTGTGGTCTGTGTAAGGGAAGGACTTCAGATGCTGGCAATGTGGAGAGGCCAGCCCGCCTCAGCATGGCCTCCATCCCTGAAGGCTGAACAGGTGGGATACATGCAGGTGAGAGGAAACCCCACCTGGGGACACGCCAGACACAGATGAGAAGTTAAAAGCTTGTCTTTATTTGGGAAAATGTGACCTTCAAAGAGCATGAGGGAAATGGAGAGAGAATGACTGCTTCGTACTGGCCAAGGCACTAAAGGAAGCAAGCCATCAGGAAAGGAGACAGTTACCTGGGGAGAAGCAAATCGACATGCAGAGTGAAGGTTTTCAACGTGGGCCCAGAGGGGCCGTGCAGAATAGCGGGGAGAAAAAGGGGTACAGCTGAGGGGCACTCCCCCGCCCCACAGACAACTCCATTCTATCGGCTGTATATAGTGGGCCTTCATTTCAACGAAGGATTCCTTTGCAGCTAAAAATAATCCTGAAAAAACACATCTCTGGGGGGACTTTGTTCAGACAGACAAAATGGGCCTGGAAAAGGCTGCTGCTGGAAGGAATCCAGAGAAACCACTGAGTCTTGAGTCAAAATAGCTGAGAAGGAAGGTTTTACCTGGAACCAAGGGGTTGGCCAGGGAGTTTGGAGGAATGAACTCAAGGGACCAGAGAGAAAGTACTCTAACTTGAATTTGGAATGGGAATAGGGTGCCTGGGTGGCTCAGTCAGTTAAGCATCTGACTCTTGATATCAGCTTAGGTCATGATCTCATGGTTCGAGCCCTGCATCCAGCTCTGTGCTGACAGTGCAGAGCCTGCTTGGGTTTCTCTGTCTTCCTCTTCCTCTTCCTCTGCCCCTCCCTGCCCTCTAAAATAAATAAATAAACATTGAAAGAAATAAGAACAAATTAGCAATAAAGAACACACAGAAGATGAGGCCAGCTGACTAAGGAATGAAAATAGAACCAAGAATCTGGTTAAGGTACAGAACCCAATCTAGATAAACTGATGAACAAGAGGCAAAGACCCCATAACTCACCTGTTTGGGTCCTAGTACTGCTTTACTAAGTATTCCTCCCCTGCTTGTACAAGACAGGAGCTCTTAGGAAAGCAGGCAAAGGTTTGAGGGGATGCTCCTCCAGTCCTCGGGGTGTGACAGACTTCTGCTACAGGACTTGGGGCCCGTCGGTCCAGAAGCTGGTTTGGTACAAGATATTAGACCTGCCTGGGTGGGATGGTGGAGTAATTAGAGTAATGACCTCCCAACGATATCCCTGTCCTAATCCCAGAACCTGTGGATATGTTCCCTTACACGGCAAAAGAGATATTGCAAATGTGATTAAGTTAAAGATCTTGAGACAGAGAAATTATCTTGGATTATCCACATGGGCCCAATGCAATCATAAGAGCCTTGCAAAGGAAGTCAGGAGTGTCAGAGAAGAAGATGTATGTAACAAGGGTAGCAGAGATCAGAATGATGCAGCCACAAGGCAAGGAATTCAGACAGTTTCTAGAAGTGGAAAAGACAGAGAGAGGTGCTCAACCCTACGGCCTGCCAAAGGACCACACACAGCCTTGCCAACACCTTGGTTTTAGCCCAGGAAGACCGTGTTGGATTACTGACCTCCAGACCTGTAAACTAACAAACTTGCGTTGTTCAAAACCACACTGTTGTAACTTTACAGCAGCAGCAGGAAACTTACACAGTTGACATTGTGTCTAAGTGTGTGCACTCTGAGCTTGAGCTGTCTACATTCAACTTGCAGGGCCCCCACTTGCCAGCTGAGTGACCTCGGGTAACTTAATTTACATTCTGTGCCTCAGTTTCCTCATGTGTAAAACAAGGATAATAATTATTTCCACCTTTATTGTGAGGATTAGATGTGATGTGCTTAGAGCCATTCCTGACACGGTAAACTGTCAATATATGTAAGCTGCAGTTAATATATTATTTCTAATAAATGCTCATGACAAGATTTATTTTCACTCTCCTGCTCTCACCTTCCCAACCTGGGATTCCGGAGTGAAGCTTGATCAGAAGACAAAGCGTGAATTCAGAGGCACAGATATTAAGGCTGGGCATGGGCACCATTCATTCACTCATTCAACCAACCATTTGTTGAGTGTCTATTATGTGCCAGCCACTGTTTCATTGCTGAATGAATGGAGGAAGGAGAGACGACAAAGGGTTTCTTCCATACATTGCTGTTGCCTTTGGTCACAGAAGAAAATCTTTCCCAGATGCCCCATAAAAATTCCCCCTGGGATCTCACTGACCAGAAGTGAGTCACATGACCACTCAGAAGTTCTGTGATCGCCAAGGTTGGCTCAGACCATAATAATATGTGTTGGCTGAATTATTGAGAATATTTAAATCTGCTGTAGAAGGCAAAAAAAAAAAAAGACAGACAAAATTCATAAGATGTGTTAAGTATAGACAGTAGTTGGTAACTTGCAAGAAGTGCTAGACAAGAATAAATGGAACATACGGATGTTGAACATAGATTAAAAAGATACAAGAACACAAGAATGTTACTTGCACATAGAAAAGGATGGAAAAACCAAGTTATAAGGTTAGGATCATGCTAACTCCAGATTGACAGCTGTCATCCTCAGCTGGGGATGACTCCCATCCCCGTTGGTGGCCCTCATTATGATCCTGTTCTGGCCCCTTGTGTACTCGTCTCTAGCTGCCCATAGGGTCACCCACATTTATGATCATAGCTAGGAGTACTTAGTGGCCCCATGTTTCTTTGACGGAGCATCTGTTGGCTCCAGGAAATTTCTCCTGGCTGAGCCCATTTGTTCAGTCTCCACTCTGGTTCTCATGACCACACTGTCAGTGGGGAAGGATGATGGGAGGGAGGGAGCGGTGGGTGCAGAATGTAAACACCATGGGACACGGGACTCGGGCAGGGTGCTTCTCCCACCGTGTCCATACCTTACCCTAAGGGGGCTCCCCTACTCCAACTTTTTCCCCCTTGCTTCCCCTGCAAGCCTTAAATTGAATCCTCAAACTGAGTGATTCAACCATCTTAAATCGGTCTATAAGTCCTTCTGTTCATGACCTCTGAAGAACTTGCTGGATGGAATACTTAGAAGCAGCATCGCATCAAGATAATTTCCCGCATGACAAACAAATAATGATTTGTCCCTTAGGAATGGAAGCATTGCTATCTGAACAAAAGTGGAGTCCTGTTAGAAAGAAGAGGAGAATGGCTATTGGGTAGGTGCCTAAAGTCACAAGAGTTAGTCTATTCTAAACTGATGGTTGCCAGAGGGGCAGGGGTGAGGGATGAAACATGGGTGAAGGGGGGTGGGAGGCACAGGCTCCTAGGCTCCTAGGTACGGAATGGAGGAGTCCAGGGGATGAAAGGGGCAGCACAGGGAATATAGTCAGTAGTACTGTAATAGCATTGTATGGAGACAGAGGGTAGTAACACTTGTGGGGAGCATATGTAACATAATAGAGTTCTCCGATCGCAGAGTTCTCCTATCGCCATGTTGTACACCTGAAACTAATGTAGCATTGTGCAGCAGTGTGCGGCAACTACTCTTTGCTGAAAAAATAAAATAAAATAGAGGCGCCTGGGTGAATTAGTTGGTTAAGCATCCCACTCTTGATTCCAGCTCAGGTCATAATCTCATGGTTTGCAAGTTCAAGCCCTGCTTCAGTGTCCATGCTGACAGTGTGGAGCCTGCTTTGGACTCTTTCTCTCTCTCTCTGCCCTTCCCTTGCTCTGTCTCTCAAAATAAATAAATAAACTTTTAAAAAGTAAAAAAATAAATAAAATAGTCTGTTCTTCTGATTCCAGGTCAGACACAGTTCATCTGACAGAAAAGAGTGCATTTCTCGGATAACTTGCAAATATGGGACCTTTAGAATTTGTTCTCATCTGTAAAGCCCCTCCTGGAGTGGAAGGGAAGGACTGGCTGATTTTTCAGGATCTGGCTGGCCCACGCTAGGATGATTATAGATGGTTTGGCACTGACTAAACAGAGGTCATTCAGTCATTCGCGAAACAAAGATTTACTGAGCACTTACTGTGTGCCAGGGGCATGAGGATAAGGCATGGTTACTGCCTGCCAGAGTTCACAGTTCAATGAGAGAAAACAAGCACTTCTGATTATAACAGTGCATGGCCAATCTTGACCACCCCTTTGAGAATCTGCCCCAGGGGCACCTGGGTGGCTCAGTTGGTTAAGTGTGCGACTTCAGCTCAGGTCATAATCTCACCGTCCGTGCATTCGGGCCCCGCGCCAGGCTCTGTGCTGACAGCTCAGAGCCTGGATCCTGTTTCTGATTCTGTGTCCACCTCTCTCTCTGCCCCTCCACTGCTTGTGCTCTCTCAAAAATAAATAAAACTTTAAAAATTAAAAAAAAAAAATCTGCCCTGACAGGGGCAGGCTCAGTCGGTCAAGCATCAGACTTTGGCTCAGGTCATGATCTCACGGTTCATGAATTCGAACCCCTCGTCGGGCTCTGTGCTGACAGCTCAGAGCTTGGAGCCTGCTTCAGATTCTGTGTCTCCCTCGCTCTGCCCTCCCATACTAACACTCTCTCTCTCTCTCTCTCTCTTTCAAAAATAAGTAGACATTAAAAAAAATTAAGAATCTGCAAAACGTGTTGGGAGTCAAATAAACAAGCACAAGCAGCAGCATTATTAAGCCTGAGTGAGCCACCTGGTGCCAGCAACCTGCTCTGGTCTGTCACCGCCACTCTTCCCCCTGTTCCCCATGTCTGACTCACTCTTCTAGCCGGCCTGTGTTTCGTTTCTGTTGGTATCCAGAACCCTGGGTCCCAGCTCACACCACTGTGCCTTCTCTCTGTGGCTCGGAGATCCTGCTGAAAGGCTGCTGGTGAATACCCGATGTCCCAACCTGCCTCCCATCCTCCCAGTGTGTGCTCTGCGCTGGCTGATTCCACTCCAGCCCAGGCTTCCTAGGGGTCTCATGGCTTCCTGGGGGCACTCACGGTAATTCCTGGGGGCACTCACGGTACCCCTGCTGGGGATCGGAGGAAGATGCGAGGAGGGAGCAGGAGGGAGAAGGCTTCCCTGGGGATGACATTTGGGCTGAGGTTTACACACTAATTTGCTCTGGTCAAAGCAGCTACAAACACAAAGGATCAGCCCACCCAAGGCAGAAACACTCTCTAGGAATGAAGCCAGGGCCTTGGGGAGTGACATGAACTCTTCCAGGCCTCTGCTGAGAGAATGACAGCAGGTCAACTCACATTACAAAAAACCCATCTGCTTTCTCGGCATGCTCCTGCACTGCCTGGAGTTGCATGACAGGGGAAAAAAAGTATCACAAGCCATGCCGCTTGACAGCACTACGTCTGATGTTTCCATGCAGACCTCCCAGAGTTGCTTAGAAATTCTAAGCTTGCTCCCGGCCACCACCCTGGCCCATTCCCCATGCCACTGCTCCAAATATTAGTCACTCCCCGCCCCCCGCCACTTCCATCCCCTCCACACTCAGCTGGTATGCCTTGACCTCGTTCTTTCAAAGAAAATCCATTCATTCAGTCAACAAACATTAACTAAGGGCCTACTGTGTGCTGGAGCCACGGGGATAAGTCCAGTACTCCACATAGGAGAGCCAGAGACATCCAGACAGAAATCCAGATAGGCAAGACACAGAGGCAAACGTGCTGTTGTAAGTGAGGCTGCTAGGCAGGGACCAGCTTCCAGAGCTCTTACCCTGAGCCGTGCTCTCCACAACTCACCCAGCCCAACACTTGTGTCCAGCAGTACTGCCTGGACCACCTTCCCTGTGAGCTCCTGGATGTAGTGCCCGGCTCTTCCTCCGGGCGTTCCCTGTTATCATGCTGGTTGTTCCTTCCTTTTCCCACAGTTCTCAAAGTCTCCCTCCCCTCCCCCTTCCACCCCCTCATCATGGCAGCCACCTCCATCTGAACAGCCTTGTCTTCACCCCTTTCCCCCTCACGGCCCCTTCTGCTCTCTCTCCTTCCCTTTCCCACCCAATCTCCTGAAAGAGCAGTCTACTTTTCAACTCACTCGGGTGTCTTGTGTCTTTTGTCAGTCTGTCCCGTGTCTCCACAAATCCAAGGAAACTTTTTGTTGAGGCCACCAATGACCTCTTATTGGCCAAACTCAGTAGCTTCTTTTCAGTTCTGGGCCTACTTCGCCCACACCGCACTAGGCTTCCTGTTACTTTCTCTGTTATGGTATGCATACTCATTGACCAAAAGGGCCAAAAATATTCAAAGTTTAGAAAAAGGAAAGAGTGGGAGGCCTGTGTCCCAGCCTCCTATTCCACTCCCATGCCTGTCTTTCCAGATATTTGTCCATGCATAAACAAAACTTAAATTCATGTATATTTACAGTTTAGAGTTAAAAACAACAACAGGGCACCTGGGTAGCTCAGTTGGTTAAGCATCTAACTTTTGGTTTCAGCTCAGGTCATGATCTCACAGTTTCATAAGTTCGAGCCCCACGGTGGGCTCTGCACTGACAGCATGGAACCTGCTTGGGATTCTCTCTCTGCCTCTCCCCGCTCAAAATAAATAAATAAACACTAAAAAAAATCATGAAAAACTATACATCGCACTGTACGATGTGGGCTCCACCCCAGCACCTGATTTCTTATTCCTCTCCCCTACCTTATCCTTTCCCCTTAGCGCTTGCCGGTTACACTTGTTATGCTTGCACTTGCTTCTAACATACTGTGTGTATTTCATTTTTCTTATTTGTTATCTGTCTTCCCCACTGTATTGTGAACCCCATGAGGACAAGGATTTCGGGCTCTTTTGCTCACTAATGCATCCCCAGGGCCTGGACAATCAGTAGGCCCTCAATAAATACCGGTTGAAATAAAATTGCTGGGTTCATTTCGCAAACACCAGGCATGCACTTAACTCCTCATCAGTATGTACAACTCTTCTGTCTTCATGTGTTCCAAGGAGACAGCCATGCCACAACTTAGCCATTTCCCGATGTCCTTATGTTTTGACACTCTTTCTTCCTTTGGCTCTCCTGACTCGCCTCCTGGCTCTCTGTCCACTCCTTCCTCTTCCCCTCCACCTGTCCCTTCAGGACTGAGATTCCCCGGGGTTCAACCTGCTCCTGCCCACTATTCCATGCCTTCTCCCTAGATGAATCCACCCACACCCTCAAGTCGTCCACCATCTAGAAGCTCATGACTCCCATTGCTCCAGCCCGGATGCCTCTCTTGAGCTCCAAGGTCCCATTTGCAGCTACTTCCCACATGACCCACAAACACCTCTTAACATAAAAACTCAATTTGTCCAAACTCAACTTGCACCTTCCCCTTCTTTAATCTTTCCTGTCTCAGGAAACAGCAGCACTGTTTTCCTCTTCTCACAAGACAGAGGCTGTGGAGCCATTTTGGAACACTCACTGTCTTTCATCTCTTTCTGAAGGGTCACCAAATCCTAACTGTGTCCTCAGAAACGGTTTGACAGCCAGGTTCACCTCTCCATCCCTCCTGCCTCTGCCGTAGTCCGGGGCTTTTCCATCTTCCCAATCGGTCTCCCTGACATGGCTCTCTCCAGCTCATCACCCACACTGTCACCTGATAGCTTCCTCAAAGCCACACTGACCACACATTCACTCCTGGCTGCCCCCAGAGAACGTCTGTGAAGCAGGGGCATCAAGCTGCATGAAGCAGATGAGGTCCTGCCTTCAAGGGGCTCAGGGTCTGGAGACAGGCACCAGACAAGTTGTGAGAGCAGATGGAGATGTGTGACAGTGGGGAAAGCAGAGAATGTGAGGGGGGCCCAAACTAGTGGAGGAGCAAGGGGACCAGACTGGAAAGGATACAGACTGGAAAATGAGGAGGAGTCACCAGACACAAAGTCTGTGCGGGGTGGAGGTGGGGAAGGAGAAATATTCTGGGGTGAAGGAACAGAATTCAGAGCAAGCAAGACCCCTTGCGGGAACTGAGAAGAGCCAGAGGTCAGGGAAGAGTGCTGAGGGACGAGACTGAGCCTCCCAGTTCATGTTCATGTCCACGCTTTCCAAGAGCTCATTACAATAACTATAACGAAAATTTGTAAAATATATTTCTTTCTGCTCCAGTACAGAAGAGGAGGAGATACCGGCAAGATTACAGATAAAGGATTTCAACACATTTCTATATGGCAGCAAGTGGAAGGATGAAGGTTTAGAGATGAAGTAGAGAGGGTGAAGCCCAGAATCCTCACACAGGGGATTACATCCACCTGTCCACACCCCCTCCCAGCAGCTGGGCTCAGAGACCACGGATGCCACAGACAGCAGGCAGTAGAAGAGGAGCTAAAAGCCAGAGGTTAACTGGCCACCTGCATACTGAATACTTCCCCCAACCCCCTTCCCAAGCAAGGGTGGACCAGGGTTCATTTTAAAGGGCCTATACCATGGGGTACCTGGGTGACTCAGTCGGTTAAGCAGTCGACTTGGGCTCAGGTCATGACCTTGTGGTTTGTGATTTCAAACCTGTGTCAGGCTCTGGGCTGACAGTTCAGGGCCTGGAGCCTGTTTTCTGTGTCTCCCTTTCTCTCTGCCCCTCCCCCACTCGCACTTTGTCTCTTTCTCTCTCTTAAAAATAAATAAACATTAAAAAAAAATTTTTTAAATAGCCTTATCTAGTCTAGCCTTATCCAGATGTACCTTAGCCACATCTAGGGGCACCTGGGTGGCTCAAATTGGTTAAGCATCCAAGTTCTTAGCTCAGGTCGTGATCTCAAGGTTCATGAGTTCTGGCCCCCCATCAGGCTCTGCAGCTTGGAATTCTCTCTTTCTGCCCCTCCCTTTCTCTCTCTCTCTCTCTCAGAATAAATAAATAAACTTAAAAAATAAATAAAATAAAATAAAATAAAATAAATAATCCACACCTAGACATGTCATAGTGATATGTCAGAACTGTAGGATAAAGAAAAGATCCGAAAAATTCCCTTAAATGAAAAAAATAAAATAAAATAAGGCCCTACACAAGAAAATGTCAGGGGCGCCTGGGTGGCTCAGTTGGTTGAGCATCCAACTTCGGCTCGGTCATGATCTCATGGTTCTGGGGTTCGAGCCCCGCGTCGGGCTCTGTGCTGACCCGTAGCTCAGGGCCTGGAGCCTGCTTCGGATTCTGTGTCACTTTCTCTCTCTGCCCCTCCCCTGTTCATGTTCTGTCTCTCTCTGTCTCTCAAAAATAAATAAAATGTCAAAAAAATATTTTTTTTAAAAAACAAGAAAACGTCAGAGCGGCACTGGCAACATTGGTTGCTTGGAAGAAAATGGAGCATGTCTTCCAAGTTCTCATGGAAAACTATTTTCTCTTTTTTCTAATGTTTATTTATTTATTTTGAGAGTGTGTGTGAATGAGCATGGGTGGGAGGGGGGAACAGGAGAGAGAGAGGGAGAGAGAAGATCCCAAGCAGTCTCTGTGCTGACAGCATGAGCTCATCTCGCAAACCGTGAGATCATAACCTGAGGCCAAAATCAAGAGTTGAACGCTCAACCTACTGAGCCATCCAGGCACCTCACCTGGAAAACTATTTTCACTCCCGAATTCTCTACCAAGCCAACCTGTCAATTCAGCATAAGGGAGAATAAAGAGATGTTGAGACATTTCAGAAGGTACAAAGCTTACTTCATATGGAGTGTGGAAAAAAAGAGATACAAGATCCATGAAGTTAAGTAAAAATCCTTAGTCTTCAATATGATTTAGAGGTTTTGGTGTGAATTCATGATGTATTTTCTCTTTCTAAAAATGCATTTCTAGGGGCTCCTAGGTGGCTCAGTCAGTTGAGCATCTGACTGTTGATTGCAGCTCAGGTCATGATCCCAGGATTGTGGGATCAAGCCCTGTGTTGGCTCTGCACTGAGCATGGAGCCTGCTTAAGATTCTTTCTCCCTCTGCCCCTCTCCCACTCTCTTCCCAAAAAATAATTAATTAATTAAAAAATAAAAATTCATTTCTAGCTCTATCTACTAAAAAGGCCTGGCAATATGACCAACCCAGAAGCAATGAGAAATAGTTTATTACAGTCTAGGACAGGAAATCTGTAAGATGAAACCGGAACACCTATCATTTCAGGTACCAAGGAAGAAAAAATGCAAGAGTCTCAGGAGCCAACTGAACAAAGTTTGCACTGGCAAAAGAAGAGATGGTGTGAACATCTGTAAGGATAACAACTGTAATGAATCAGAACACATCAAACACGCTTAGGTCCATGACTAAAATTTCAGAAGTTCACAGGCTGTCTTTGGGAGATGGTAGGGACTCGTTATTTTGAAAAATGGTAAGTTGCCGCTTTCCGTAATGGCACACAGGAGAAGAATTAGGCACAAACAAGTCAGCTGTAAAAGAGAAAGGGAGCAGGGGACGACAGCCTATAACAACTGTCGCCCCGAACAACTCTGCAGTCCCATATTTATTGAGAATATGATAGTCATTCAATGCCAAGATTGTTGTTGGTAATCAGAGAGTGATCTCATGAGAAAAACAGAACTTGCTCAAGCAGGTACATTATGGTTGATCAGACATAATCAATAAGTTTCATATAAACAGGTGGTCTCTGAGGAAGCGGAGAAGTCGACACAAAAGGAACAGGCGGTGTTCCGCCCAGGGCGGGCCAAGCGTTCCCGACTGCCCGGCTCCCGTATCATAAATAACCGCTTTTCCAGAGAGACATTACAATGATTATTTTCTTAAAGCTATATTAATCATTTATTAATCATTGCATAGTTCTGTGTACTCTTTTTCTCCATAACTACTTCTTTTGGGTCAAGTTGTTCTGAGGGGTAGCCACAGTAAATAAAGGGAATTTATCCAACCTTTCCCATAAGAACCTCAGGGTAACTGGATAGCAAATGAGGGGACGTGTCGCTAATGCAGAAGTCTTCTAGCTAATAAGTGAAGGAGTCACAGAATACCACCATGTTGCAACCTGCGGTAATATAATGCATGTAGGCGAGGGTCACCAACGGCCACTCACGTCATGAACAGAGAGACACGTAGACATACTGTGCATCCCTTTGGGAATGTACAATACCATCTAAGAAAGTGCCTGCAAAATAATCAAACTTGAATCTGATCAAGACCCTAGATTTAATGACTAATTCACAGGAAGTACAGGAGATCAAAGACTGTGTCAAATGTCACAACAGGAATGCAATCAGCAAAATCCAGATTGTGGGAAATTTTACAAGAAAAACAAAACCAAAAAAACAATTCTTTTCAACAAATAAACTATAAGGGAAAAAAGAGATGGGGGAACCATAGATTCAAAGACACTCAAGAGGCACATCAAATAACTGTAATTGGATCGAATTCAAACAAGCAAACATTTATATACATCAGGGAAATCTGAACACTGCTGGTGATTTGATGATACTAAGAAATTATAGCTATCTTTTAGGTGTGTTAATAGCATAGTGATTATGTTTTTTAAAAGAGCCTGTACCTTTTCAAGATATATTCTTTTTTTTAATGTTTATTTATTTTTGAGAGAGAGAAAGAGACAGAGCATGAGTGGGGGAGGGGCAGAGAGAGAGGGAGACACAGAATGTGAAGCAGGGGCCAAGCTCTGAGCTGTCAGCACACAGCCCAATGTGGGGCTCGAACTCACGAACTGTGAGATCATCACCTGAACCAAAGTCTAGAGTCAGATACTTAACCCACTGAGCCACCCAGGTGCCCCCAAGATATATTCTTACAAATTTACTGGTGATGTGATATCTGGGACTTGATTTGCTTGAACATAATCTGGGGATAGTGAGAAATGGCTACAAATATAGATGAAATAGAGTTGGCCAAGAGTTGATAATTATTGGAGGTGATTGATGGGTATATAAGGGTTCATTGCATTATTTTCTCTTCTTTTATATGTGTTTGAAGTTTCCCATAACCACCCATATGGTGGTTTTTTTCCCATAAAAAAAAATCATCGCTGAAGCATTCTTTCTTAGGAAATTACTCCATAGCATGCTTCAGCAGTTACTAAGAGAAACATACAACATTCACAAACAGTGCATCTAACCCAGGAGAGGAGTTAAAGGAAGTCCCAGGATGAGAGCCCAGAGCTATGCAACCTGGGGCGGCCGTCAGGTGGGCATGACTAGAGATGGGGGGGGGGGGTTGGGGAGATGGATTCATTAGAATAGGTAGTATGATTGATGTCTTGGGAAACTCACAGAACAGAAAGAAAGAAAAGACAATTACACTTCCAGAAAACCAGAAAAGTAGACTAGAAAGGCTGAGTCAAATATGAAGCAAACGGAAACAGAGCATAGACAGCAGCTGTGCTGAACAGTTTTTGGTGGTTATTATAAAGTAAAAAACCAAACTTTTTTTTTCTTTTTAAAATCAACTTGGAAAAAACTTGTGGAAGATTTCACTGTGGTTAAATGAAAAATAAACATCATAAAATGCATAAGGCAAAGCATGGTTGGGGCAGGAAAGGATGGTAGGCTGGGAGCTCGAATGGTGTCATCTTACAGAGGGAGAAGTTAGTGGTAAACCTGTTCAAGATTGACGAAGCAAGAAGTTAAGGTTTAAGTATACTTTTTGAGGATTCAAAATAAGCCTAAGGAGGCTACAAGTAGTCTGGTGATAGAGAAGAGAGACAAAGGTAATAGAAGTCAAGGATACTTGATATATACCCCTGCTATACTAGGATATTCAAGATTGATACACCAAGAAACTTCAGTATAAGAATAATATTTGGGGATATAGAGGTAACTACCAGAAGTACAAAACCCAGAACTCCTGAAAGAGTTTCTGTATGGGGGAGGGGCTTGGGGGGCACCTGTATGGCTCAGTCGGTTACATGTCTGACTTTGGTTTAGGTCATGATCTCACAGTTCGTGAGTTCAAGCCCCACGTCAGGCTCTGTGCTGGCAGCTTGGAGCCTGGTTTGGATTCTCCATCTCTTTCTCTCTCTCTCTCTCTCTCTGCCCCTTTTAATAAACATTAAAAGAAAAGAGATAGATGGGGAGAGAGAGAGAGAGAGAGTTTCTCTAGGAAGGAAGCCTGGGATGGGAAGGGCTATGTTGGAGCACGACTGCTTTCATGAAAAGCTCCTCTGCGCATGTAGTGCTTTGATCAGAAGCTCTATTCTAGAGGGTCTTGTGAGCCATTTAAAATAGTTTAGAGTTCTACATAGACAACCAGGTGACATGATTAGATCTGTGTTCTAAACAGATCGCTCCGGCTGCAGGCAGAGAATGGAATGGAGGCAAGCCAGAATGGGAGCAAGGAGGCTGGGGTGTGAGGGGGTGGGGCTGGGGCAGGCCAGGAGAACCACTGCAGATGTCCCGGCTGGTGGGAATGGAGAGAGCAGGATGGATTCAAGAGGTAGCAAAGAGGGTTTGGAAGAATCATGTCCAACGCCCAGGTCTCTGCCAGCTGAGTGAGTGACGGTCCCTTTTTATGAGCTGGAGACCCCTGGTGGGAGGGACAGGAGGGTTCGAGAAGAAGATAACCAGTTCAGTTTGGACATGTTTGGTTTGAGTCATCGAGGATGTGTAAGGCCTTTATTAGTCTGGAACCAACCACCCTCCCAACCTGTTTCTGCACTTGCCCACCACCCCCTGCCATCATTTCCCCTGTTCTCTTGTCACCTGAGCTTCTTGCTGTCCCACAAGCAGTCTGTATGTCCTTGCTTCTGCTGATACTTCTGCTGCGAATGCCTTCCTCTCCCTTCTCAGCCTGCAGAGTTTCTGGTCATTACTCGGCTCAAATCTCTTGTCTTCTCAGAAAGCTTTCAGATTTTAGGGGTACCTGGGTGGCTCAGTTGGTTAGGCATCTGACTCTTGATTTTAGCTCAAGTCACAATCTCACGGTTTTGTGAGTTTGAGCCTTGCATTGGGCTCTGCAGACTGACTCTGGGGAGTCTGCTTGGCATTCTCTCTCTCCCTCTAGCTCTGCCCCTTCCCCACATGCGCTCTCTCTGTCTCTCTCAAAATAAATAAACTTAAGAAAGAAAGAGAGAAAGAGAGAAAGAAAGAAAGAAAGAAAGAGAAAGAAAGAAGAAAGAAAGAAGAAAGGAAGAAGAAAGAAAGAAAGAAAGAAAGAAAGAAAGAAAGAAAGAAAGAAAGAGCTTTCAGATTCTCCCAAGATGTGCTCCCTCCTCTGGGTGCCCCTGTGTGCTAGGAGATCTCTGTCTAGCCCCAAGCACATCCTCCCAGAGATCTCTTTTTATATGCCTACTTTCCCTACCAGGCCATTTTATAGAGGATAGGAACTGTCACCTATTATCCTTTCATGCTAGAAGTATGAAGATAGTTCATCTTGTTTATCAACCGTCAGCTTGGTGATGGCTACCTGGAATGCCACTTTGCAGATGCTTCCGGACAGACGCGGGCAGTGCAAGGCCGTGGTGGGGCTCTAGGAGAGTCAACATTGGCCATGGGTGGAGGAGGAGCAGAGACCAGGAGTGCAGTGAATCAACTATCAAGAAACACCCCTCCCGAGTGGAAGAAAAGAATCTTCTGACCCGTGGTCTCAACACTTCCAGGGCCTCACAGAACGAGGAGCCTGCCTTGGGGTCTGAGTACCTTCACCCCATTAGGGAATTTTTGCTCCCAACATTTGATCTGCACACCAGGACTCTCTAACATGCAGCCACACCATGGGTTGTAGCGGAGACATGCCTGGGCCAGGTCTCTTCACAGTCCTGGGTCATCTGAGCCCTAGAGACCTGAGGAAAACCATTTCGGGAGGGAATCTTCTAGTCCAGCAAGATTTAGATAAAACACCCATTTTGTCTAACCTTCTATATTAGTTTTCCTGTAGCTGCCATGACAAATTACCACAAACTGGGCAGCTTAAAACAACAGAAATTTGTTTACTCACAGTTCTGGAGACCAGAAATCCCAGATCAAATCATCAACCAGCTACACGCCCTCCAAAGTCACGAGGGGATAATCCTTCCTTGTCTCTTCCAGCTTCTGGTGGCTCCAAGCATGCCTTATCGTTCCCATCTCTGCCTCTGTCTTTACATGGCCTTCTCCTTTTCTCTGTCTTCTCTTCTGTCTCTTATAAGGATACGTGTCATTGGATTTAGCATCCGACAGATAATCGAGGACGTTCTCATCCAGAGATCCTTAATTATATCTGCAAAGATCTTTTTTCCAAATAAGGTCCCTTTCACAGGACATAGACATTCCACTTTCTGGGACACAGACCTATTTTGGGGGGAGCCACCATTCAACCCCCTACACCTTCTGACTGGAAAAATGACAAATAAGACACAGGATTTGTTAACTTTGAGACATAAACAATTTCTCTTAATGGGGACATAAACGATGTTCTTTAAAAATTTAGACAGAATAGTGAAAAACTATCACAAAGGAGCAGCAGCAAAAAAGCCCAATCCTAACCAACAACATTAACATGATTGTTTTTGTCTTCCCTGTCACAGCCACACAGAAGGCTCTGTGCAGACTGTGGCCTTATTGTCTCTCCCCTGGAAAGTTTCTAAGGCCCAGTATGTTGAGCTCTGAGGACAGTAGAACATTGTGATATTTTGCCAAAATTTTCCAGCTAAAAAAGAAAGGATTATTTTGCCCAGGAAATTCGGTCACCATTGCTAAAGAGAAAGATGGGGAAAGTAAGGAGAGAGGAAGGAACAGCGTGCCGAGCTGCAGCCTTCAGCCTCTGTCTGAGAGAAACCTTCAATCATTTGTGTTTCAGAGACTAGATGGCCAAGTGGAACCCTTCCTCCTGCCGAGCACCACCAAGTACTTCTGTGGATTTGTCCCTTGCTCTTGCTCCAGCTGTTGCATCTGGGACCCAAGCCTGCAGGGTTAAGTGTAGCTTGTGCCGCTAGCCTTGCTAGGCTCGCCTCCATTCCATCATATCTGAGAAGGTCACCAGAAGTTAACAATCAGAAAAGCCCCAAAAAAGCAGTCCTCTCCTGGCCTCACTCCTCGCTTCTGCAACAATGGGCCTCTCGAACCAAGGTAACCTCCGTAACACATCCAAGTTGGTTACCCCCAAGTGAGTGTCAGCTATGGGGACAGTACCTCTACTTCCATTTTGAAAAGGAACAATCAAAGTGATGAAAGTCACTGTCATGTGACAAATTGTTTGTTACTATTTCACCGTTACCAATAGCTGTTGAACATACTGAATAGCCATTAAATAGTTATTGATGGGGGCACCTGGGTAGCTCAGTCGGTTAAGCGTCTGACTTCCACTCAGGTCATGATCTCACAGTTCGTGAGTTCAAGCCCCATGTCGGACTCTGTGCTGACAGCTCGAAACCTGGAGCCTGCTTCGGATTCTGTGTCTCCCTCTCTGCTCCTCCCCTGCTCATGGTCTGTCTCTCAAAAAAAAATAGTTATTGATGACAGTGTCCTCTGACCCCCACTCTGAAACAGAAAAATCAAAGCAAAGTCACTATTACATGACAGATTTTTGCCATTCCACCATTATCAGTATTTATTAAACATTTAGAGTTTTACCTCAACTGGTGAGACACAGCATCTTGGTCCTGGGAGCCTGAGCTGCCCCAGGAGTAGATATCCAGAAAAGGACCTATGTTATCCTTGTTTTCATTTAGCAGTGTTTGTATTTCACCGAAGCTCAGTCAGGTAAGTAAAACCGATACTGTTGATGACTCCTTCCCCCAGACCGTAGCCTGAGAGGCAGAGTTCATCTTCCTGTTTCTGGTTCATTGTCCAATGTCACAAATTATAACTCTGAGGGCTCTTAATAAAACTGTTCAATATTTATTTAGCTGATAGTCTCCAAGCGGCAAGCAGGTAGATCTGGATGAGGACCTGGAACCAGCCCTTTGGCTGCCTGCCCACCCCACCACCCACCTTCCACTTCCTGCCACACCCCAACTCCACAGACCTTGGCTGGACTCTCCCCCAGCACATCCCTTCTGGAAGGGAGGGTCTCAGTCTCTGTGTGTTCCTTTAACTTACTTCAAATTACTTTATTTTGAGCTCTCTGTTAATGAGCTCTTAGAATCACTAACTAGGAAGCTGGATAGGTTGATGTCTAAGAATTCTTTCTATCTTTAGTCCTGTTGCTACACAGAAGGCAAGTTAAACATAGTATACGAGTACAACACTTCAGATTTGAACTGTTTCTACCTGTCCATCTTTAAAGCCAGATGCTGTTGGGGGATCTCGCATTTCCATACCCTTGGCGCTGTCTTCTCTAAGCCCGTGTGAATGGGGCATCTGTAGCAGAATGGATGTCTGGCCTCTGGGTCGCTGCTTTGTCCACCCTGACCCATGCAAAGACTCCACTTTACAATTAAGGAAATGGTTAAAATAGCACTTTGCAGGCCTCTCAAACTAAGCTCTCCTAATTTAGACACTGACTCACTTGAAAATCAAAAGGAGCCCTAAAATATCCCACTGGGGGGGTAAATTTTTTGAGCCAAAACTCATCTATGAGAATAAAACAGGCCAAGAAGGGATGACTGAAGGTAGCCAAGGACCACATCCGCTCATGACTCACCTAGCCAGGACAGCTTTCCATGTCTCCACGGACTAGGCCTACGGGTGTCCTACCAACTAATCAAGCAAGTCTGCGGAATCTGATAGGCATCCCGAAAAATGAATCACAGATACAAAACCTCAGTTTATAGCATGGGATCTGGCACTTCTCATTAAGATTTAGAAATAAAGTCCCTTGACCTCAAAGAAGAGTGCGCTTCACAAGTCACAGCCGTGATGAGAAAGAGGCCCTTCTTGCTTCTCCTGGGCTGGTAAGCAAGAACAAAACTTGATTTGTTTCGGAAGTCATGACTGTAAAAGCTTGCTATCTGGGCAAAGTCCCTTTACGGCCACTCTGGGCAGCCCATCCCCCTCATGTCCTTGGAGCTCCCACGGGCCCCAGACACTCTTCTTAATGACGATGATGCTTTGGTGAGACATCAGGAAGCACAGGAGCCAGACTGTGGTGGATGAAGCCTAATAGAAGGGGCCTATTCTCAACACATGACCACAACCAGACAGTCTCTGTGGGGCCCAGGCATAGGGTTCAAAGGATACGGTATGTTGGAATAGGCAATACAATATAACATAGCATGATACAATGCAGATCATGGAGAATTTAAAATCTTACATTTATTTGAAAATGTGGCTTTAAAAAATACACAGGGCCTTCTACCCTGACCTTCAAATTTAAGATGCTGAGATAAAAACAAATGTTTGAGAAATACGAGAAATGAGAGAAATGACATAGAAAACAAATTTCCATTGCTTTCTTCCATGTTCAAGACACATTATAAAATTTTACCCTTGCTATAAATGTACACTTTATATTTGATTTTCCTAATATTTATGAACAAACTGCTGGGTCACTGGAAGAATTGATTCAGTGGCCTCACTGGCAGCAGGGCACCAAAATTTAAAAGCAGCCTGGGGAACTGGATGTCATTGGCATCCTCGCCCTAATGTTTGTTCAAATTATAAAGTAATCACGTAGAATATTAAAGTTGAGTATGTTTAGATGCACAAGTATAAAGGTTTAAGCTAGATTTTTATTTGAGGAGTTTTCCCCTTTACTTGTTAAACATTCAGAACATTGTTTTTAAGTAATCTGTGATCTAATTTTAAATGGTAAATGAGTACAAATTAGTATTGGGCTCAGCCAGTAATAAACTGTGACCTTGGGCACATTGCTTTGTATAGCTCAGAGCCTGAAGCCTGTTAGACACTGTAAATCAACTTTGCTTGTACCAGCAATTCCTTTTCAATTGGTATGTAATCCCTTGTCTATTCTTAGTGATCATAATCGGAAAGAGGTCAAACTATATAAATCAGTAATGATCTTTAACAGGGGGTTTTCTCCCTCCTCCCCTTGGAGAGAGGAGCCAGTGACAAAATTCCAAGTTGACTGACTCTTCATATCCTATGAGATCAGAGAATGATTTCTCCAAGGCACCCAGCAATCTGCCATGAAAAAGCTAAGAAGATATGAAAAGTAGCTATAGAAATGAAAATCACAACAAAGGGATATGACTAAAAATGAAAACAGGCAGTAAAATGCCAATTCTGCTTCTGAAATAGCTCTGGCATTCATCTCTGTCTTTCTGCCCACCCCCCCACCCAGCTCATTGTCCCTTACCGCCTCTCCCAGGGACCTGCCACCACCCCAGTAGCGCTGATCTTCCATCCATTCGCCATACTGGCATTAGTTATAGCAGGCTGTAAAGGAGCATAGGTTATGAAACAACGTATGGTCTAATTTCATCTGTATATATATTTGGCTCTGTTTATACCTATGGACGTATATAGAAAAGTTTGCAGAATAGTTGAACAAAAATTAAGAATGATTCTCTAGGGGCGCCTGGGTGGCTCAGTCGGTTAAGCGTCTGACTTTGGCTCAGGTCATGATCTCACAGTTTGTGGGTTCGACTGGATAGGCACAAGTGGGGGAAGGGCAGGGAGAGGGAGACACAAAATCGGGAGCAGGCTCCAGGCTCTGAGCTGTCAGTGTAGAGTTGGACTCGGGGCTCACATCCACGAATTACGAGACCAGGACCTAGCCAAAGTCAGACGCTTAACCAACTGAGCCACACAGGCTCAAAAATCTTATGTTTTTAAAGAATAGATACTGTCATTGAGGAAAATGCTCACAGTATAAAATGGGAGAAAAAAAAGATTAAATCCTATGCATTCTGGAAAAAGGACTGAAGATAGAAATCACCCTGGGAAATGGGGTTGGGGAGAAGATGGCCGTTCACATTTTACTGTTCTCATTTTTGCTTTAGTCAGTGATAATAGTATAATAGTTGCTATACAACTAATAATAATTTCAACGTTCACTGTGGGCCAAGTATTGTTTTAAGTATGTTGTGTTTATTTTCTCACTTAATCCTCACAACAACGTGATGAGGTAAGCATTACTATTATCATCCCCGATTTACAGATAAGAAAACTGAGGCACAGAGACGGCAAGCAAGTTCCAAGGTAGAGCTATGATTCAAGTGTAACATTTTGGCTCCTGTCTTATTCTCGCTAACTACTACAGAATGGTACCTCTAGCTATCTACTTGTAGTATGATGTTTGTAAATTAACCTGGTCCCATTTTTTTTGCCCTGGTGGTTTACACGGCCGAAAAGCTTCTCATATCTAGCTGCGTAACTACCTGATCTCTTCAAGTCTTTGTATAATTGGGACCTTCAAAAGAGTCCTACCCTGAACACAGGGTGCAAAATGGCAATCTGCTTCTCCTCTGTTTTACGCTGCTTTATTTTCCCCATAGTATTCACCTACCATATTACACAATTTTGAGAGGCACCCTATTACTTTGCTCCCCCCCCCCCCCGGCCCCCATGTGAGCTCTACTAGGTTAGGGGTTTTTAATCTGTCTTGCTAACTGATGTCTTACAGCCTGAAAAGGTACTGGCACAAACTCGGGGCTCAACATATATTTGTGTATTAAATTAAAATTTTAAAATACAGTATGATTACAATTCTGTGTCCTTGTTTTAAAGCGTAAACATGCATACACATGTGTATGGTCGAGAACAGTATTTCAAAACGTTAATGGTGATTTCAAGTGATATTTCTCCTTCATTGTGTCTTTTGTGGTTTTATTCTCAAAATTCCATGTGAAAATGTACTATTTTATCATGAAACAATTGCTTTTTAAAACGTCTCTTCTAAACCTCAGGTAACATCCGTGGCCATGCACAATGATCGCAAGAAGCCGTTTTCCTCTGTGAAACGCAAACGACAATTGGAAAGATATTGATGGTCTTTAAATCAATTACTGCTGTTAAGGAATCTCCTGATATGTTGTGGTGGTTCGCTATTCCTCAAGGAAATAAAAATCCTTGCCTCTCCGATCGACCGCGGCATCCCTGGGAAACACACCCACCTAGCAACCGGGAGCCGGCTGAACCGTGGCACTGCGCCTTTAATTCCCGGGTTGGGAGGGGTGTGGTGGATAATTTCCGCTCCCCCACTCCCTCCGCGGCCCCGGTGGCAACCGTCACCTGTAAGGCGAGCACCGAGCACGGGGGATGGAGCCCGGCGCCCATTGGACAGAATACAAAGGCAGAAACCTACCCCGAAGCCTGGGGGCCTGGCGGGGCGGAGGCGGTGGGCGCGCGCCGCGGCCCCCGGCACCTTATCCCAGGAGACACCCGGGCCCCGCGGCGCGGGCGTGACCGGGGTCCAGCTTCCCGGACGCGCCCTTCCCGCCTCAGTGAAAACAGGTGAGCCTGGCGGAGGAGGACGTGGCTCCCGCAACCCCTGCTCCTGCGAGTCCCAGCTGACGCGGCGACGTCCACCTGCCCCGGGAGCCGGGAACCGAGGGCGGGGGGGCAGGGGGCGGCCTCGGCTCCCCCGCGGGGCGGCACTGACCATGGCGTTAGCCGCCGCCGCCGCCGCCGCGGCCGCCGGAGTGAGCCAGGCGGCCGTGCTGGGCTTCCTGCAGGAACACGGCGGCAAGGTGCGCAACTCGGATCTGGTGAGCCGCTTCAAGCCGCTGCTGGATGCCGGCGACCCGCGCGGCCTCGCCGCCCGCAGGGACCGCTTCAAGCAATTTGTCAACGACGTGGCGGTGGTGAGGGAGTTCGACGGCGTCAAGTTCGTGGTGCTGAGGAAGAAGCCGCGGGCCCGGGAGGGACCAGAGCCTCTGGCCTCGTGCGTCCCTGGCATCCCCGCAGCACCAGCCCCGCCGTCGAAGATCACTTCCGTCTCACAGGAGGAAACCCCCGGCTCGGGGGCCCCATCCCTGGCCGCGGAGCAGCAGTCGGTGGAACCACTTGAGGACGCGGCCCAGCCATTAGAGCCACAGGACACCCCCGGGGCCCCGGCCTCTGAGCCCACTCGGCCGACCGGGGAGCTGTTGTTAGGTCCGGCCCAGCAGTCATCGGGGCCCTCCGACCCCGAGATTCCAGCCTTTGAGCTAGCCCAGCCCTCTGAGGGACTCTCTGCAGACGTGGCCCCGCCGTCTAGGTCACCGTCGGAGGAGGCCTTGTCCCAAGTGGCGTCGCCAGACCAGGAACCTGGGCACGGGGCGACGAAAGAAGCGCTACCACCCCCTCGGCACGCGCCGCCACCGAAGCCCTGCATGCTGCCGGTGCGCTGCGTTCCAGGCCCTTCTGCGCTCCGGATCCGGGCCGAGGAGCAGGGCCTGCGCCGGCAGCTGTCTGAGGAGCCGAGCCCGCGGAGCTCCCCGCTGCTGCTGCGGCGGCTCTCGGTGGAAGAGCCTGGCCTGGGCCTCAGCCCGGGCCCGGGCCGCTCCCCGCACCTGAGGCGCCTGTCGCGCGCCGGCCCGCGCCTGCTGAGCCCAGACACCGAGGAAGTGCCCGCCGCGCCCCCGCCGTCCGCCGTGCCTCTGGAGCCGAGCGAGCACGAGTGGCTGGTGCGGGCGGCCGCGGGCTGCTGGAGCCACCAGCTGCACGGGCTGCTGCTGCGCGACCGCGGCCTGGCGGCCAAGCGCGACTTCATATCTGGCTTCACGGCCCTGCATTGGGCCGCCAAGAGCGGAGACCGGGAGATGGCGCTGCAGCTGGTGGAGGTCGCGCGGCGCGGGGGCGCGCCTGTCGACGTGAACGCGCGCTCCCACGGCGGCTACACGCCCCTGCACCTGGCTGCTCTGCATGGCCACGAGGATGCCGCCGTGCTGCTGGTGGTGCGCCTGGGCGCGCAGGTGCATGTGCGTGACCACAGCGGGCGGCGCGCCTACCAATACCTGCGGCCTGGCGCCTCGTACGCGCTGCGCCGCCTCCTCGGCGACCCGGGCCTTCGAGGCTCTAGCGAGCCAGATGCCGTCGGAGCTAGTGGTGGCACCCTTGCGACCCGGCGGCCGGTGCAAGTGGCCGCCACCATCCTCAGTTCCACCACCAGCGCGTTTCTGGGTGTCCTGGCCGACGACCTGATGCTCCAAGACCTGGCTCGGGGCTTGAGGAAATCGGGCTCCTTGAGCAAGTTCTTGGGTGCCTCGCCCATACCTCCACGTAAAAAGACTAAGACACGCAGTGGCCTACCGGCTTTTTCAGAAATCTCTCGTCGGCCTACTCCGGGGCCCTTCGCTGGTCTAGTGCCCAGCCTGCCTCCCACAACCTGACGGTTCTTGAGGCTCAGCTTGGTTGATGTAACCCGGCCTGCCCCTCCCAGTCTAAGCCTGCCCAGAACAGCGGCTCAACACCTGTGGCTACAACCTGTTTCCAGCTTTGTTCACTGCAGCCTGTTTCATCCAGGTGGGCCTACGCCTCTAGCTTCTGTGTGAAATAGAGATGGGATTCAAGATCTCAGAGAGCGCCTCCTATAACCAACACCAGAAGTCAGGCTTGAACTTGGGAGACTTGAATTTTAGGATCAAAGGTTAAGTAAGGGCCCCTGCATAAGTTACCCGGACCTCTGCATCTACAAACTCCCAAGCCAGAACTAGAGCAAGGGTTTCTGAATGTTGCCTGGTGTTGGCTAGTTTGTGAGCTTTAAGATACAGAGTGGTTTTGTAATCTGATGCTTTTATCCTATTTTTAAATTGAAATGAGGTACAACAATTTTCATAATAACCTTTTGAAAGTATATTTTTCCATTTTTAGACAAAATGCTCAT
The DNA here is from genome assembly GCA_028646485.1 of Cryptoprocta ferox. Lineage (NCBI taxonomy): Eukaryota > Metazoa > Chordata > Mammalia > Carnivora > Eupleridae > Cryptoprocta > Cryptoprocta ferox. The sequence goes on from CM053572.1 coordinate 22,534,744, forward strand.
TTTCAATCTTTTGCTAAGTATTTTGGAATTCTATTTAAAAAATAGATGATCAAGATCTAAAGGAAATTAGTCCCAACCAACAAAACCCTTAAACCTTTACCTACCTCATTTTAGGCGTTCAAGATTCTAGAGAGTTTTGAAGATAGAATGTGACCATTGTCAATGTAATTAATTTCGGTTGTGCTGTGAATGCTAAATATTAGGAATCAAGTGCATCTTGGGAGTAAGAATGATTAAATAGTGAGAGAAAAGAGGCATTTTAGCAAATACTTTTAATTTGTGGTTGTCTTTATGATGAAATACAAACAGTGTATTTGGCACTAGTGGGTGATTTTTTTTTGTTTTGGCATGAATATTTAATTTTTTAACTGTGATTTATTTGTGAATGCACCATTGCGCCATGTTCCCGAATCTAGTTTTCAAATCTGGCTGAGCCTTTCGATGCAGTAGGTGAATACGCAAAGAAAAAAATGTCATAGCCAGACATTTTAACCAGAAAAATAACCAGTTAAATAATAGTGGATACACTTAAAGAGTGACTATTTTATGTGAAAATTCTATAGAAACAAAAAGTATGTTATATCCATCTTTAAAATACATCTGAAAGCAAACAACTTATTCCAAAATAGCAAATGCAGAATTTCTTTGCTCAGTGACCTTAGAGGAATGGCTTAACTTCCCCACCTTTGCTCCCATCTGTAATTGAGAAGGTTTGTAGATATCACCAAGAGGCCCCAGGTTCAACACATTGTACCTATAATGGCTCTTTTTCTCTTTGAAAGATGGGGGATCCATTTGCTTAAGCAGCCTTTTTGTATATCCTATGGTGGTAATGCTCTGCTTTTGCGAATTGTGTCTGCATGTCATTACTTCTATCAAATACTTCTTGTGGCAAAGGAGAGTGTGGCTCCTCCTCTCCATATATATCAGTGAGGCCTCTGAAATTATTTAAGGCAGTCCTTAATGGAATGTTTTAAGCAATGAAATAAACAAGTCTCTCATTTTGTTCCTGCTTGTATGATAATACACTTCCCTTCAACATCCTACAGCTCTTGCTACTGTATTTTTCCTGTCTTCTAATCTACTTAATTTCTTCAGTTTCTCCTCATCCTCTTCCTGGCATTCTATTATTGAACGAGTTGGGATTGATCTGCAAAAATAAAGGCATCACCCACACATGGTTATGGTAGCCAAAAAAAAACAATAAATGAATGTAAGCCCTAATCTGACCCTTCCTACCTTCCTTGCCTGGAACTCTAGCTAAACTGCATAAATTATTTAAAAATGCAAATTAAATCTGCCTCTGCAGAAAAATTGTGGGAGGCAATAATTATAGCAATCTCAGTTGCTGAAGGGCTAGAAGAGGGAATAAAATATTAGAGATTTTCCATGGTAAAAGAGAGGCTCGACTGAAACAGGATAACAAAGGTCACAAACACAGGTATGACCTGCCTTGAGAAAGACAAAATCTAAACCAGCAAAGTAGTAATAATAGTAACTAATGTTTATCGCACACTCATATCAGAGGAGGGTTACTTAAGCTGCCAGAAGAATCTTTGTGTTTCAGAAGGGCACGCTACAAGCCTTCCAAGTGAAGTAAAACATTTGGCAAGAGGTCAGGATCAATAAGCCTAAAACTCAGGTTAAAAACCACTGTTTTTTCCTTGCAGGTCAAGACTTTCTAAAACTATAAAGGTGAACTCAGTAGGAAATTACACTTTGATATGCATATAGGAAGTTTTCGAGAACCATATATGGCCTAGCAGAAGGTATACCTGTGAGGGGTATCGGTCAACAAATGAGCAATAAATAAATAAAAGTTGTTTATAAGTTAGGACAGTTTTAGCTGGCTAGAATCATCACAGGGAAAAGAATCACTCTTTTTAATGCAGGACAAGTTAATCGTTGATGTAGATGTGAATGAGTCATCCAGAGCAAGCTTTTAAATAAAGGTTTACACTTCCTTTAAGCTGGAGGTTGTGCTTGAACGTGTCTCACTTATGTAATGGAGACCAGGGTATGGAGTGATGCACGTATGGCCTGCATTTATTAAGCATCAGCACGCGTCTAACCATTGCGCAGCTATTAACCTCAACCTCATAAAGTATGTTCTCTTAGTAGCTTGATTTTAAAGTGAGGAAACTGATGCCTCAAGAAACTGTAAGTAACTTGTCCAGGCTTCATGGCTAGTGACTGTCAGAGTTGGGATGGCCTTCTGGTGTTCATTTCCACCACAGTGTCCTGCGAGGTGGTCTTAGCTCAGCCCTTACTCATCTAGTGACCTTAGGCAAGTCGCCTAATTCTCCAAATTCTGTCTCCCTCCTTCATGGGAAATTAGACTGGCCATATCTATCCTATAGGCTGTGAGGAGGGTGGGGCATAGGAAAGGCATAGGTAGAGCTCCTTGGGAACTGCAACACCATCCTGAAATATCACCAGGGGTACCCAGTTGGTCCCATAAGGGGTATCTGGCTGCATTCCAAAAGCAAATAGCTCTGATTAGTGGCTTTGCTTTCCATGATCAGCATTCTTTTACCATGTTAGTATTTGTACACATAAGTAACAATGGCAGCTGCTGAGAAAAATGTATTCCCACCAAAGGGCAATTATCTCATGTGCTGTGGGATATCATTTTAGTTAAAAATAGGTATCACAATGCCTTTCTTAATGCACATTCTGCTAGCATCCCTACCCCTGCCTTCCACACCTAACTAGATGTCATTCACCCAGCTGGACTGAAAGGACTCCTCAACACAGTTATAAAGCTGGGCTCACCCAGGACCCATATTCCCCCCCACCCACCTTTTTTCCCCCACCTTTTCCTGGAAGAAATTATTTGACCTTTTAAAATGGTTTCATAAATAGACTCTTAATTGGTCCAGATCCTTTTTGCCTTGAACCTCTGTCCTGGCCTTACCCTTCCAGAACTGCCACATCTCTGGACTTGAACCTATGAAACAGAGGTGGCCTCAGGTGTTACTACAGGGAAGAGGTAAAAAGGAAGAGATGGAGAAACAAGTCAGGGAGGTCGGGGTGAGGGTTGGAATTTGTCCAGATAGCTCCTCCAGAGGGGGGGAGGAGTCTTTCTAGAAGGAAGTTGGTGCTGATTTAAGTTTCAACAACAGGTAAACCCCCTCCGTGATGGTCTAAACTGTAGCCAAGCTGGGAAGGTAACACTATCGGGGCGTGGGGGAGTGGGGAGGGCCGTCGTTGAGAGGATTGCTTTATAGCAATTGCTGGCCCCCACCTCTCCTCCCTCTGCCCCCACATTCCCCTTTCGCCTCTTCCCTGTGCAGTCCTCATCCACCTTTGGCCTAAATTCCCTCTCAAGCTTCTAATTTACATGTGCATGAACAGCACCGTGATTTGTTCCCGAGAGGATCCCTGAGGTTTACAGCAGCCGCTCGCGGAGGTACGTGTTGTGCAGAGCAGGCTGTTCCAGACAGATTGCGCGCCGGTTTGGGGCGCCGCGGAACGCTGCTTCCCCATTCCGTTTCCAATTTACAGTCTGAAGGTAAAAAGTACACTAATTAAATCCATATTAGTAGGAGCAGCGGGGGCGGGACGAGGGGAGCGGGGGAGGCGGCCGCGGGGCTGCTGTTGCCTAGCAACAACTCCAGCCGAAGCCTGCCCTCCGCAAAAAACCAGGGGGCACAGCAGCGGGCTGCGGGGCTGCGGGGCTGCGGGCGAGCAGGCGCGTGTGCTGGCGGCTTAACGACGTGGGGGCAGAAACCCCAACAGAGACCCATGAAACCCTCTTTTCCACCCTGGGGGGCTAAGCAAGACGCTTTTTGATACTGATACTCGAGCTCAACACCCCCGGCTTCCCTGCTCCCCACTTCTTATTAACCAACCACTTTCCAACGAAGGCCCAATGAAAAAGGAAAGCAAGCTAGTGTGGCTGGCCAGAATTTCTTTCCGACAGAAGCAAAAAGGCTCAGATCCAACCTTCAGGCCTAAGGAGCACTGCTCAGCAGGGAAGGCAAAGCCCCTGTGGTAACACAGAATGCCTGCTAGCTGCAGAGGAGGCGTAAGAAACGCAGGTAGCTTTCATCACAAGAAGAACAGTGCCCTCTGCTGGCAGCGTCCGACGGATCGAACTCACCGGCCTTCTGGCACCGGCTCACACAGCACCACTACAAGTCTGTGGTGCCAGTGCTGAACAGGTATGGTGTGTGTTCTTGCACTCTGAGAGAATAACGGTGTGGAAGGGACATAAAAAGGAGCAGGAAGAAGACAGAGGCAAAACGGAAGGATGGGTACAGGAGGTGTGGCCATACTCTCCCCACCTGGTAAGGACAAGCAGGAGCCTCAACACTCCGTGGAAAAACCCGGGCAGAACCAAAGTGCAGTTTAACAGGATGACAGGCTCTGCTCCTCCAGCCCATCCCGGGCTGGAAGTGCTTTGTCTGAAGTACACAATTTCCGTTGGCCTGATGACTATTAAGTGTTTTTCTAAGAGGATCACAATGAGAGAATGCGGTGGGGACTGTACGGGGCCAAGAGGCAGAAATAAGTAGATTCCATCCAGACTATTTCAAAGCGGGCTGCCCTGCCAGGCAGAGGACTTTGGAGTGGAGGCCCCGCCCACAGTGTTCAAAGGAGGGCAGCAAAGCATAATGTTAGAACCCACAACTGCCTCAGCAGGAGCCCCATATGTTTTTTATAAAAAGACACAATGTTAGCATTGTTCTATGCTCAATAGCCCGACTGTTATAACTAATGCTTTGGTATGAATACGACCATTTAAAATTCCCAACCAGTTGCGCTTAGTGACAATACGCATCAGAAAACAAGCCCAGAAGCAGAGATTTCTCACTTTGGGGTCAGTTGGCTTTAAATACACATACACATGCCTTTTAATGTGCCCAACTTCCAAAAATACACTGAACATTTGCATGAACAATGTTCTTGGCCTTGGCGTTTGCAGCTGCAAACACTAAAGCACATTTTCCCACGTACATTTGAGAACTTCACATTGATTCTGTGTACACGGGGCTGGTGCACAAATAGAGGGGAGTGTGTATCCTCTGTTTCATTCCACACCAGCACCTTCCTCCCCACCCCAACCCCTGGGCACCCCCACCCCAGCCTCTCTAGCACCCAAGCCCAGCTGTCTCTCCAGGTCTTCAGCCCCACATTCTAGGTTTCTAGCTGCCCCTCCCTCCCCATACCTCATCTTCCACTTGAGGTAAAAACCAGCAAAGGAGACCTAGATTCAGCCAATCAGGCCTAGGCTTTCATGGTAGTGATACAGTCACCAGAACTGGGAAGGATTACCGGTGACAAGTGAGTTGAGGGCCCTGCATTCCCTTGCTCCCAACTGGTTTCAATCCTGTATTGCCAGCCTTCCTAGGGATTCCCAGACCTGACGGATGCACTCCAACAAATCCCTCTTTTGCTCTACTCAGGCAAAGTTGGTGTCCAGAGTCTGAAAACAAGATCCCTCCAGTTGACACACACTTCTCATATCAATTATTATTAAGAGGAAAAAAGAAAAGACAAATAAAAAGACCGTTTTGCATCTTAAGTTTAAATGCTCTTCTGATTTGTCTCCTCTCCCTCCAACCAACCTGGACTGAGTCTCTCATCACAAAATGGGGAAATACTGCAGTTTTAAAAATCCATAAATTAATTGCCAAATAATCCACAAGGCTTGAGTAAGGCCACATGAAAACACTTAGAAGTATTCCGGGAAGACCCTGTCTGGGTCTTCCCCACCCCAAGGGAAAAGCACCGAGGAAACCAGCGTCACCCCCTGTTATGTGGATGAGGAGCAGAGGAAACGCTCCCCACCCCCACTGCCTGTAATTAGATGAGGGGCAGAGGGAAGGACGGTTTATCTGGAGGACGGGTCTCTGGGGGCAAGGTCAGCCTGGGAGGCAGGGGACGACGGCTAAGGTCGCTCCAGAGGGCGTCCAGCTGGTCCTGAAGGAGCCGGACCCGCTCTTCTAGGCTGCGCTGCTGGGCCAGGACGGCGGCCTTGCCCGCCAGCAGGGCGCGATAGGCGCGCAGCTCCTCGGCGGGCAGGGCCTCCACCAGCACCTCCCGCAGGGCCCGCTCGCGCCGCGCCACGTGCTCCTTCAGCTCCTTGGCGTCTTCCTGCTGCCGCTGCAGGAGCCCGAGTCGCTGCAGCAGAGAGGCCTGCAGCCGCAGGGAAAGCGCGCCGTGAGCACGGCGAGGGCGCCGAGCTTCCCAGCATGGTCCCAGATGGAGCCGGCAGGCCCCCCACCACCCCGCTCTCCCCCAGCCCGAACCCCTGTCACCTGCTCGTCTGGGTCGCTGTCTGCGCCCTCCCGGGCCAGGGCGCCTCGCACGCGGGCCAGGCGACTGCCCAGCAGCAGCAGCAGGCCAAGCACGCGCTCTAGGTCGGCCATGAACCTGCTGAACCGCTCTAGGTCGCGGGGCGCACAGGCCTGGCCCACCGCGGCCTCCAGAGCAGCCCCGCGCCTGGCCCAAGCCTGGGCCACCGCGTGCAGCTGCTCCTGCTCTGCCCTAAGGTCCCGCAGCATCTTTTGGAGGAGGCCGGCTAGCTCCATCTGCAGGGAGGGTGCAGGTACTTAAAGGGGAGGCCAGGCCCTGACCTCTTAGCTGATACTCCGGGCTCTTGACCCATCCAATCTCCACCAGCCCCTCCACACTCACTTTCTTGGCTTGGATGCTGTTTGGATCGGAGAGACGCTGACCACAGGGCTGGTCAGGCACAGTCTGGGTGGCATGATTTTCAGACCTCATCTCCTCCTGAGAAGTTGGCAGGAGCTGGCTGGAGCTAAATCGATAGCACCTGGGGACAAAACCAGAGCTCCCTGGGTTGTCTTCCCCCAGACTGCAGGGACTTAGAATCCCCCAAGTCCCTAGTACCCAGCACTCACCCTGGCTCAGGAGTACCAGCAGCCTCCTTTCCCGCCTCCTCACAGACTGGCCTCATCGCAGCCCAGACCTCAGCTAAAGGAATCAGCCCATCTAGCAGACCCAGGGGTGGCTCTGGGCTGGGACAGGAAGTGAGAGTGTCACTCATAGAGGGATCCAGTCTGGCCAGCTCCTGAACCAGCTCCTCAAGCCGGGGACTGGGCCATGTTGGCCTGGAACCAGGCTTGCCAGTGCCACAAGCTAGGGCAGTATGGCCAGGAGCACCTGGGGTGCTGTTGCCTGGAGGTCCCAGGGCATCAAATGGAAGAGGTTTGAGGGGGTCACTCTTCATAGCTGCAAGTGGGTCAATAGTCAGCAGTCCAGTGGGGTCAAAGGTTGGAATGGCACCATTTGCAGTCCCAGGGGGGCTACAGCATGTGGTCCTGGAAACACCCACAGAACCATTTATCCTCCGCCAGCAGTCCTCTGCCCCTGCAGTCTCTGGGTGTTCCTGGAGGGGGTCCTCTGGGGGGACTGTAGCCTTGTCAGCCCTCTGGCCCAAGCTGGCTTCATACTGCTGGTCAGAGACATGGACACTGGAAGTGGAAGAGACACTGAATCAGAAAAAGGTCTGTCCAAAGACAAGCAGTGGCCTCCAAGGGCCACCTGTCCCCATCCCCACAAGGCAGGCTGCCAGGCTCCAGCTAGGAGAGGGTTCCCTGCCCCTCTAGCATTTTGTTGATATTAGTGGGAAAGAGGTGTCTCACTCAGCTTGGAAGCAAGAGGCAACTCACCTTGTTGGGTTTCCTGTGGGGGCGTAGGTGTCTGGAGGTGATCTCATTCTGACCAGGGGGATGTCTTCCAGGAAAACCTCATCATCAGGAAGGGATGGGAGCCGGGCAGACCTAATGCATGTCTCTGAGACCCTCTGTTCACGGTCTGCAGCACTTCTCTGGAGGCACTCTGCAGGACCCAACACTGCAGCGTCCTTCTGAGTCAGGAACCTGGAGGAAGGGACGCCACGCTGACTACAGTGACCAGGAAGGAAGCTCTTGGTGCTGCACCAGAAGACACAGTGGGGAATGGGGGGAACAGTAAGGGATGGCGTTTGTAAAAGACAAAATCAGAAAGCCCAAACTGAGGGTAGGTGATGGGCCCTCTCCTTTCTTGGACAAGAGCTGTGAAAACTGCCTCTCTCCGATTTCCAGTCCCCTGGTGGTCCGTTTCTCACCTGGAAAGTTTGGTCTGAAACAATGGTCTGGGGGTTTCTGCTCCTTGGGGAACAACCTGGAAAGGCAAACAGTGGCTTGAAATGTAGCTCAAGTTTTCAGTCTCCCAGATGTCCCCCACCCCAAGCCTGCAGCCTCTAACTTCCACACCTGGACAATGGGCATGAGCCCTCCTGAAACTCCCCAGGGAGCCAAGGCTTCGCCTGAAGCGCTCCGACCCGGACTGGAAGGCCTGTGGGCGTCACCGAACTTCAGGGACCGGGGTTCTGGATCCTCTATGCCTCGAGGCTGGGTCTCAGGCAGCCTTCTGGTCTGCTGGTCTTCCAACTCTGCAAGCACCCTACGGTCCTGGGGCTCGGGCCCGGCAATGCCAGAGCTGGAGCTCGCCTCACTCGAGCATTCCCCCGCGGATCCACCGCCCCGACCCACGCGATCCAGCTTCCCAGGCTCAGAGAAGCACCACTTCCGCTGCTGGGTGGCTAGGCGCCCCCGGCCGACGGCTCCCCGCGCGGGAGCCCCGGAGCGCGCCGGCTCCACTTCCCCGCCCGGGTGGCTGAGCGAGGCGGAGCGCGGGTGCGCCGCGGGGGGCCGCGCGGGGGCCGCGGGCCGCAGGCGGGCGGGCAGGCTCATGCGGAGCTCCTTGCGCTGGAAGGACGTCTCCCGGAGCACTCGCCGTTGCGCGCCCTGCAGCCGCTGGCGGTAGGCGGCCCGCGAGGCCGGTGGGCTGGGCGGCTCGACGGCCCGCGCCGCCGCCTCCGCCTCGGCCGCCAGAGCAAACAGCAGCGGGGTGGCCTGCCGGCTGAGCGGCCCCGGCGTCGCCGGGACCTCCGGGAGCCGCAGCCCACTGCGCGCGGCGGCCGCGGGCCGGGGCTGCGGGGATGCGCGAAGGCCGGCGGCGGGCGCGGCGGGGGCCGGGCCGCCCCACACCACGCGCACGTAGTCCCAGTCGAGGTAAGGGAGGAGGTCGGTCCCGGGCGACGGCGTGCGCGGCTCGGGAGCGCCGGAGGCCGCGGAGAAAGAGCTGTAGGCCGAGTCAGCGCGCGCGGACAGCCGCCGCAGGTCCAGGCTGCGAGTGGACGAGGCTGGGGAGGCACGGTCGCCCCCAGGCCCCGGGGCCTCCATGGCTGCACAGGTGAGTGTTTAGATCAGCTCCGTGAGTCCTGGAAGAACACAGGTGGCGCAGTGGGGGAGGAGCCCGGGTAAGGCTGGCGGCTCCGACAGGGACAGCTAGGTGCTTACACATCCCCTCTTTGGTCACAGGATCTTTAGTGCTGCCATTTCCCGGGTCAGGGATGGCATGGGCGGTGGGGCCAGCCCCTGGGAGCAACTCTAGAGTTTGAGGGCCTTAACTCTTCCCCCTTAGCTCAGGGGAAGGAATTGGCACCTGGCCCACTCCCTCCTGGGGCTCTCCTGGCTGGTAGCTGGCCTCTACCCTGGCACCTCCTGGAGCGCTGAGAATGTACCCATACTCCTTCCCTCCCCAACCCAGTCCCACCCAGGCTACTTCCTGCCAGCTTTGTTAGCTTCTCCATGTGATCTTTCCCTGATAAACAATGGTCAAGAACGTTCTGAGATCACAGGGAAGCCAAGAAAAGGGGGGGGGGGAGAACCAGGTCAGGTGGTAGGGGCAGCTTCACAGCCTCCCTTCCTCCCTCCGTGTCAGTTATGTTCCAGGTGCTTTATAGAAATATTTATCTTGATCCTCACAACTGCTATCTGCATTTTACAGATGAGGACACTGGGGGTTTTAGGGGGAAATGATTTGCCCAGGAGCACACAGCTGGTAAGAAGCAGAGCCCTGCCTGGAATCTGGGCCTGCCTCCAAGCTTACTGCAGCCAGAATCAATTTCCTAGAAGCAAACCCTGCTGAAAGCCACTTTACCTAGCCCCCCACCCCCACCGCCAACCGCCTGAGTCCTCCAACAAAGCCCAAACTCCACGTGGGAAACAGTCACCCTCACCTCCTCTCAAAATACAGGCAGATTCCAGAATAATATGGTCTCTGCTTTGGAGCCTCACACCCCAGTCTTTGTCCTGCTGCGCCTCCTACTGGGCCCAGCTTAAAAGTCTCCGGACCTTTTGGGACCCCCTACAGTGTCCTGGGCTTCCCCCACCCCAACACAGCACTCATCACCCTGCCACGTAATTGTTGGCTTACTTGTGATTCCGATTCCCTCTTCCCATTCCAACCCCCACCTGAACTTCCGGAGAACAGGCCCTGCACTTACTCATCTCTGTCCCCTCAGTGCCTGGCATGAAGTTGATGTTAAAGAAATAGCTGTTGAATGGCAAGGAAAGGAGTAGACTTGCAGTGAGTGCATGGAGGGTGGCTTTGGTGGAGAAGGAAGAGGGCTCCTTTGCTTCTGCCCACTCTTCCCTGCCTAGTTGTCTTTCCTGGTGAATGGGGACAGAATGAACGGGGCAGCTGTCACCATGGACACTGTCCAGGTTACTTATGCATTATTAGGAACCAAAAGAGCGGGCAAGCACAGGTGGAGCAGGAGAGGCCAGAAATCAGTACCTCCCAAGGCCAAGAGGGGAGAGAGGGAAGGAGTTGGGTGAGTGTGCATTGAGTCTTGGGAAGCTGGAGCTCCTTAAGGGCTCTGGGGACTTTGGGAAGGGGAAGGGCTTGCTTTCCCTGAGCTGGGTTGGTGAGGGGTGCAGAAGACGGTGACCTGCAGCTAGAGTGGGAACTGCAAAGCAGGCTCACTTGAGCCCCCTAAACTGAAACTCATGGTCACCCTCACCCCCTTCCCCAAGGCCCCAGATGCTACAGAGTGCAGGTCAGGGTCGGTAGGGGAGGTTAGCAGTGAGGATGTGCTGTTTCCTAGAAGGGAGAGGCAGTACCTGCAACATTCTCAGGAGCGTCTCTCAGCTGACCTGGGACCTGCACATCTGCACATTGCCAACTTTGGAAGCATCTTTATGCCCACTAATACCAGCCCAGCAGGCTGGTCCTCACGCTCAGGTTTGGGGACCTCTTTTGCAAGTGTTTCCACTCTCTGGACTTGAGGAAGACCAGAAGCTACTCTGACTGGCAGCTCCTGGGAGGTCAGCCACCTCCTCTAGGAAACCCACCCTAGGCACCTGGCCACTAGCCCTCTCTCTTCCTATTCTGAGCCCAGCTTGGGAGTCTTGTTTTCCCTGGCTCATGCCACCCATGCCTGCCCACTGTTGGCTTCCTATATCTATAGGCCCCAGTGACTGTTCAAATACAAAAAAGGTTCCTCCAAAAAGGCCTTGAAATTTTTATCTTATTTGTGAGTTGCTGTGTTCACAAAGGATTCTGAGGTCACCAAATAAAAACAGCTTAAATGGATAAATAAATAAAACTGTGTGCACATATGTTTGCTTTTTTGCCCCTAACTTGTCTTGAGGATGCTTTTTTTTTCTTTTAATGTTTATTTAGCTTTGAGAGACAGAGACAGAGACAGAGAGAGAGACAGTGTGAGTAGGGGAGGGGCAGAGAGACAGGGAGACACAGAATCCAAAGCAGGCTCCAGGCTCTGAGCTGTCAGCAGAAAGCCCGACACGGGGCTTGAACCCACAAACTATGAGCTCATGACCTGAGCCAAAGTCAGACGCTTACCAGACTAAGCCGCCCAGATGTCCCCTTGAGGATACTTTTTTAATGGTGGCCTCAGGAGACTGATAGCCATGGAGGATGCTCAGCGCTGTGCCACCAGGGTGCAGCTCCGGTTTTGGGGTCTCAACACACAAAGCAAGGGGTCTGCACACTTGACTGGCCACAGGAGCCTCTTGCTGTCCAGCCAGCCACTGTGGCTGGGGGTGGCCATACCCCTGCAGCCGTATCCCCACATTAGTGTCAGCTGTGGGCAGGGCTGCAGAGCCAGCCCTACAGAGAACTGAAGTGCAAAGCCTTGAGCTCTCAAGGAGCTCTTCAGGCCTTGCTCCAAGCCTCAACAGAGCAGGGGGAGCAGCATGCACTCCCTGCTAGAAAACCACCAGATTGGGGTTCAGCAGGGAGAGGTCACATATACTCGTCCCCTGAATGAAAGAGCAAGAGATGAAAAGGAGGCCAAGATGACCTGAGTGGTCAGAGCTGGAGGCCTGTGAGGCAGAGCTGCCCATCTCAGGAAGTCAGAAGCTTGAAATGGAGGGCTGGCCCAGGGGTCCAGGGCTCATTCAGTCTGGAGCCTGTGGGAGGTGCGGTGTCTGTGGCAAGTTTGGGGAGCTGGGAAGTTGGGGTGTGGGTCTAGACCTCAGAAGAGAGGTTGGACTGGGCAAGCAGGCCAACTCATGGTTTTTAGTGAGGCATTGTTGGGGAAATAGATGAAGACAGCTTTCTGGCTCCTCAAACCTCCCCAAGGCAACAGGGCAGATCCAGGTAAGGTGACCAGAAAGGTAGACAACCTCAAATGATCAACGACGATCAGGAATTAGAGTGCATGCTCTTAAAGGCTACCTCACATTTGACAGCTCTGTGGAGAAGTTGTCCAGGCCGCCCCTCTCCGATGGCTCTTCCCTCAGTACTAGGCTCACCGTGGGGACACTGCCTGCACCGCAGTGTTCCCACCACACTGAGCTTCTGCGTCCCGGGCGGTGTCTTGAATCCCAGCGTCCCAGATGTGGGGAGGTTGTGTGGCTCTCCCATCCCCTGCGGGCTCTTTCTCCAGGCTGGTCGGGTCCCGACGGTACGGCCCGCGCAGCCTCGGCTCTCCGTCGCTCTAGCCCACATGGAGTCCCCAGAGACTCGAGCTCTGCATCGCGCCGCGCGCAGAAAAGGCGGGATACCGGCTGCACCCCGGGAGAGGAGGCCGCGGTCGTGGGCGGGCCACATACCTGGGGCTTCAAGCTCTGGAGAGTCGAGGCGGGACAGAGGCGCAAGCCTGGCGACCGCAGGGGGCGGCAGAGTCACGCGGTGTGGCGCGATAGCGGGACCCCGGGGATGCCGGGAGAGCCGATGGCCGCTGGCCGGCACATTTCGGGGCCTTTCCTGCTGAGTGCACCGTCGGGGAAGGAGGGCTCAGACCCATGCGGGAGACTGCGGGGGCTTGGGCGAGGGGGCCCGGGGTCGCGGACAGAGACCCCGCTGCGTGCGCTGGCCACACGGCGCGCTCCTCCGCAGCCCTGGCCGCTCGGTGTGTCTGCGTCCTCCCGCCGCTCCGACAAAAGTACCCGCACGCAAGGGCCCGCCTCGACCCGCGCAGTCCAGACTAGGCGCGGGGCGAACACCTCCAGACCAACGACTCGAGGGTGCTCTACGGCGTCCCAGCCCCACCCCCCAGCCCTCCCCGCCGCGGGGCGCGTCCTGCCCCCGCCGGGAAGGGGATCCCGCCGGCCCGCCACGCAGCATACCTGAACTCCAGCCCGAGACGCGCTCCTGGGCGCCGGCGGCCGCGCGGTGACATCAGAGCCCCGGGCTCCGGCTCCCGACCCCACCTCCGGGCTCCGGCCGCCGCGGGGGAGGTGCCACGTCCGCCCACGGGGGGCGGGAGCGCGGAGTGGCGGCGCTGTCCCCGGGATCGCCCGCGCCCCACCCCCCACCCCGTGGGGTCCGCTCTCCGGCCTCAGCCCCGGGCCCGGGGCGTGGACACTCGTCCGCCCGCTGGACACAAGCCTCCTACTCCCGGCGGGAGAAGCGGGGGAGGGGGAGGAGGAAGGGCGACCGCGGTCCTCGCCCGCCCGCCTCCAGCGCCGCCTGACCCGGCGGGCGTGTCTTCAGCGCCAGTAGTTCGCGGGCTCGGGGCCCTGGGGTCCCGACAGCCCCCTCGGTGGGGAACCCCTGGCCGGGCCCCAAGGGCCCGTCTATTCAACCTTAGCTGAATAAACACATCGGCCCGGGGTAGGGGGTGGGGGGTGCTCTGCCTCTGTTCCTGTCCTTCTGTGCGCAGTTCAGATGCTAAATTACTCCTGGACCAACTCTCCCCCTCTAGATGCTAGATTTCCAAAGCTCATCCAGCTCTTTGACTCCCACTGTGGGCTCTCGTCTCCCATTTTTGCATCTCTTTTCTCCATTTCTCCTACTACCCGCATTAATCTAGGCCCTTCTGGCCAGCCACCTGAACCACAGCGGGTGCATTGTGTATTCCCTTCTGCTGCCTTCAGTGGGTCCCTTGGGAGCTGCACTATGGCTTGGACACAGGTCACTACAGCCTTGGAGTCTGGTTGTCAAGGTCTTTGCCTTTGGGGTTCTCCAGACTTCAAAGAATGCTCTAAATTCATCTGTTACTGTGCTTTCCTCCCTGCTAGACCTCAGCCTTCCTTTGCCTACTTCCCAAACCTCTATCCTATGACTACTGGCTCTGCCAAGAAATGCTCCAATCCCTAGAAGGGACTAAGGGGCCCTTTGCTGAGCACTTTCAGTTCTCCAGTCTCTCTGCTACAGTGTAAGCTGCCCTTGCATTCCCACAGAATCAGCATGCCTGAGGCCAGGGACTGTGTCCCCCATCCTGGCATCCTTGATGATAAGTTTTGTTCGTGGCAATAACAAAGAGCCAAAATTCAGACCAGGGATCAAAGCTACCACTTTCTGGTAACACTGGGAACCTGGAGAACTCTGTCTACTTGGATCTTCTAGGGAAGGGAGACAGCAGACACCTGAGCCTGGCTTCATTGTCTCCTCCTGCCTCTGCTCCTTCTTCTTTTATTATGTTTATTTATTTATTTTGAGAGAGATTGAGAGGGAGAGCGGGAGCAGGAGAGAGATGAAGAGAGAGAGGGAGACAGAGAATCCCAAGCAGGCTCTGCTCTGTCAGTGAAGAGCCCAACAATGGCTGGAACTCATGAACCGTGAGATCATGACCCGAGCCAAAGTCGAAGTCTGATGCTTAACCGACTGAGCCACCCAGGTGCCCCTGTCTCTGCTCTTTCTTCAAACACCACACCTATCAAGGCATCATCTTCAGCTGGAATTAGAGCCCTGGGCTCTAAGACAGTGAGTGGCTCATGTCCTGTTTTAAGCTCCTGATCCTCATGGTTGGTGTCAGAGCAATATTACAATAGGGGGAACACAACTCACCAACCAAAAGCCAATTCAAAATTCCTCAAGTTTTTCATTTATATTTTCATTTGCTTATTGAAAAAAAAGTATCTTTCTTGAAAACCACAAAGTGGACATAATGTCCACAGCAATTTTTATTAACCCACTCAATCTTCCTGCTCCCGTACTTCTCTTGCACATTCTACGGAAGCTTTGTACTCACCTCCCAGAAAACTGAAATCCTGTCCACCCACTTCTGTCCTTGCCTCCTCTCTTCTGCCTTTTCTGACATCTGGAAGTTGACCAGGTCCTATGTGCTAGACACTGGCGTTGCTAGGAGCTGAGCTGACATCCATAGTTCTCCTGATGCACATAATCAATTTCACAAGCCATCAACATCAGACAAGACCATCTGTAACCATGATGGATCAAGACAAAAACAGAACCATTCTGTAATCATGTCTGAATACAGACAATCCATGAACATTGTCCACATTGTAAAAATGACTTAGGGTGCCTGGGTGGCTCTGTCAGTTAAGCCTCTGACTCTTGATTTCGGCTCAGGTCATGATCTCACAGTTCATGAGATCCAGTCCCACATTGGGCTCTGCACTGACCTCGAGGAGCCTGCTTGGGATTCTCTTTTTCCCTCGCTCTCTGCCCTTCCACTGCCTGTGCAGATGCGCTCTCTCAAAATAAATAAATAAACTAAAAAAAAAAAAAAAAGGCCAAACATCCTTGTATCCTGGCTAATATGAGTGACTGCTGTTTCTTCACTAATGGCAGATTTAGTTTCACTCTCCTTGTTTCTTCTGCTAGATCAGACTCATCGATAGGCCCAATCATAGGATTACTTCTCCTTCCTGAGGTAAGGAGAAGTCTCAACACTGAGAAAAGTCCTGCTTTTTTAACTCTTGCCAAAGTCACTAACACAAGCCCAAATCCTGTAAGTTCTTTCTAACACCCTCTTACTGAGATTCCCAGTGGTTCCTCATCACTGCAGAAATCAGTACGCCCAGTTTGTCAACTACGGGTGTGTTCCTGGTGATCTTTGACTGGAGAGCATTAAGAATTCCTAGCTCTTTTTTACAAAAGTTCAAAGATTCTTGGCATAGGGGAAGGAGAAGAAACTGCTGCCAAGTCTGAGTCTCCTTTAGTGATGGTGGAGGGCGTGAAGAAAGTGGAGGCATACACATATTTATGACATTTTTCTACAACCTAAAAAAACAAATGCCTGTGCCCCTCAGTAACTGAAATAACTCAGTATTTTCCCAGTACTGGGAAAGGTCTTTTTTTTTTTCTTACATTTAGTTATTTATTTTGAGAGAGACGGAGAGAGCGTGAGTGGGAGAGGGACAGAGAGAGAGGAGAGGGAGAATCCCAAGCAGGCTCTGTGTGATCAGTGCGCTCAGTGCACAGAGCCCAACGTGGGGCACAACACGGGGCTCACACCTGTGAGACCATGAGATCATGACCTGAGCCGAGCTCAAGTAGAGAGCTTAACTGACTCTGCCACCCAGGCATGGCTGGGAGAGGTCTTTTAAAGAGCCTCGGGTGATTTTGCTTAGCCAGGGTTGAAACCACAGATCTCACCATTTGGCCAGGACTTATCTCAAGGAACTGATGAGTGGAAAGGTGGTGGGCCTCATTCCACGTGGTTTGGCACTTGCCCACCTCCCAAGTCTCTGTGGTTTCTTGCTTTGATTCCTGCCCTCTGCCCCCAGTGGATTTGGGTGATATGTTGTGACAATGGTATAAATACTAAAGACCATGTCCTTCCTGCCAGGCACTACTAAATCTGTGTTACTCATCTTTTTAACCCTGTTATTCCTAAGTCGATATCATCATACCCCCAGTTTACAAGTGAGAAAACTGAGGCTTGGGGATATTAAATATCTTGTCCAGCTCGAATAGGTCATAAGAAGTAGAGGCAAAACCCCATGATGGCTGGCTCCAAAGTCCATTTTCACATGACCAGTGAAAGGAATTGCAAGATGTGGATGTCCAAGGACAGCTTTCCTATCCATGCAGGAGAATAGAATTTAGACTTCAGATTGAGCAGGACCAGAGAGTAATTGGGGAAAGTGAGAAGTGAGCAGCAAGACCCCAATCAGAATGTCCTTCTCTCTGTGCATCCTCAACAGTCTAACATGCACCTGAGCTAAGGTTCATATATGGTTTCCACAGGCTTATTGTAAAGGGCTTGTAAAAACATTTCTTTCCAGAGGTACCTTTTCAAGGTGTCCTGTGACTTAATTTTTTGGGGGTGTTTATTTACTTTTGAGAGAAAAAGAGAAAGCTCGGGGGAGAAGCAAACAGAAAGGGAGACACAGAATCTAAAGCAGGCTTCAGGCTCTACACCGACAGCACAGAGCCTGATGCAGGGCTTGAACTCATCAACTGTAAGATCATGACCTGAGCCAAAGTGAGACGTTTAACTGACTGAGCCACCCAGGTGCCCCTGATTTTTTAATTTGAAGTTATATCTTGGAGCTCATTCACTACCAGTACCTAGCACTGTATCATTCTTTTTAAAAGGTGCCTCATTATCCATTGCATGGGCATAAATAAATTGGGTTGTCAATGGACATTTAGGTTAATCCTGTATTTTGCTGTTACTAATTTTGTAATGAAGACCCCTGGTCATATACCTTTGCTCATACTTGTTTGTAGGATAAATTCCTAAAAGATTAATTGGAAGTGGATCCTCCCAGCCACCCCAGCTGACACCATATGGTTAGAGAAGCACTGCCAACCTAGCCATTCCTGAATTTCTGACCCACAAAATCACAAGCAAAATAATTATAAATGTAATCATGAAGTTTTGGAGTAGTTTGTTACAGAGTAAGAGATACATGTAACAAGGTATGTAAATTTTCAAATATGGTTGATATTGTTAACCTTCTTCCAAAGACGCTGTACCAATTTACATTTCTGTCAATGTATGAGAATGCCTATTTTACTGCATCCTCACTAATAAAGAGTATTATCAAAATTTGATGTCTGAGGGGCCTCTGGGTGGTTCAGTCGGTTAAGCATCCGACTTTGGCTCAGGTCATGATCTCATGTTTTGTGGGTTTGAGCCCCGTGTCAGGCTCTATGCTGACGGCTCAGAGCCTGGAGCCTGCTTTGGATTCTGTGTGTGTCTCTCTCTCTCCCCTTCCCTGCTCACACTCTGTCTCTCTCTCAAAAGTAAACATTTTAAAAAATTTTAAAAAATTTTGATGCCTGAAATCTGAAAGGCAAAAATAGTATCTCACGGTTATAATTTACATCTTTAATAAATCAAATTGCACATCATTTTGTATATTTAAAAGTCATTTGTATTCGCTTTTGTGATCTGTCAATTCCCTTTGCCCATTTTTCTATTTGATTGTTTGCCTTCTTATTGATTCATAAGATCTCTGTATATATTAAGCAATTAGCTTTTTTTTTTTCCTTCTGTGTGGACAATATTTTCCCAAGGTTCTGTCTTTTGACTTTGTGGTGGCAATAAATCTATAATCCATGGTTGAATCAAAAGATTTATCTTTCTTTTAGACAGCGACTACATAGCTGTCTTAATAATTCAGAGATAGTCACATAATGGTGAAAATACAGTAGAGACTAGCAATCTTTCAACAAAATCGGGGTGTCTATTTTTAGAAATCCAACAAAGCATGAATCATTGCTTACACTAATCTTTACCTAAATTGTAAATGTTCCCTTGGAGCAAGTTTGTTTGCTTTCTAATTATGCAGTGAATTCACCACACTGGTTTAAAGATAGGGCTTTACAGGAAGACAGCCACAAGAAGAGAATGGAACTCACCCTCTCGGGTGGCGGCTTCCAACAGGTGAGGACTCTGGGCAAGGCTGGGTAGGGACGAGCTGTTGTGGGATTAAACTAAAGTTCCCTTTCAGATCAGGAGGTCTTGGGCAGGAATGTTGGGCTGTCACATTCCTATTGAGTACACATATATCACCTTTTCCCTACAGGCAGTGGGTGATGTCTCAACCTCTGTTTGCTTTCCCCATAATAATTCAGCTTTTCTCTGCTAGCCTGGCCCCAAGCCTCAGGCCTAGGCCCATTCTGTCTTCCTGGTCTGCCTTTGTTCTAATGTGACCTACATAGCCTTGGACAAGAAAGGTTAATGAGATAGATGGATAGAGAAGCCTCTCTTCTCCTTTTCCTAGAGTGGACCTGGGACAGAAGTGGCAGTCAAGTGAGATTTTCTATCTTGTTCTTCTGGTCTCCTGGGACCCAGATGAAAAGTATCAGCTAAGCTTCATTTTGGTTCTCAAGAATATAAACTCAGACCCTGAACAAGACCCCCAAGAGCCTTGCCCAGAAAGGGCAACCACTGGCTCTAACACGGCTTGAGAGAGTCTCCAAAGGGCTGTCTCTTGGGGCGCCTGGGTGGCTCAGTCGGTTGAGCGTCGGCTTTGACTCAGGTCATGATCTCACGGTTTGTGGGTTCAAGCCCCGCGTCAGGCTTTGTGCTGACAACTAGTTCAGAGCCTGGAGCCTGTCTTCAGATTCTGTGTCTCCCTCTCTCTCTCTGACCCTCCCCTGCTCACGCTGTCTCTCTCTCTCTCTCTCTCTCTCAAAAAAATAAAACATTGAAAAGTTAAAAAAAAAAAAAAAAAGGGCTGTCTCCTAAAAGTGCCCTCTGTTTGAGCTAAATCTATGAGGGCTCTGCATGCCAAGAAGTCCCGGTCAGCTTTTTTTTTTAAGAGGAGAGCAATCCAGTTCTAGAGCTCAGGGACTGGAGCTGCACCCAAAAGCCACATGCTGGACTTGGGTCAGGATTGGGCCACAGCATGCCATGTGCATGTGGGGTGAATTGGGTCTGGAAGCAGATAAATCAGGTACTTAACATTTAGGTAAGAAATGTTGATTTTTTTTAATGTTTATTTATTTAGAAAGAGTCTGACTGGAGGAGGGGCAGAGAGAGAAGGAGAGTGAGAATCTCAAGTAGGCTCTGCACTATCAGCATAGGTCCCGATGCCGGGCTCAAACTCACAAACCGTGAGATCATGACCTGAGCCAAAACCGAGTCAGATGCTTAACCAACTGAGCCACCCAGGCGCCCCGGAATGTTGCTGATTTCAGCTGATGCATCTGATCAGTAACTCACACAAAGGAGACTGTGTTCTAAAACCTGCAGGTGCATGCGTCCAGTTCTATCCTGGTCCATGTGTTTTTAGGACCCTGTCAGGGGTGAATGTGACAACACACAGTGTCTAGTTAGCTGCTCTTTGTACTTCAAGGGAAGCATCAAGTTAGAAAAAAAAGACAGAGAGAAAAGTAAAGAAAAACCAAGGTATAAAGTTACTTTTGACTGTCTTAGCAAATCAGGCAACACAATGAAGAGGGATTAGATCTATGTATTGGGTGACACTAAAGGAATTCTGGGGTTAAATAGCAACTAACGGCAATTGCCTGGAGGAAACAGAAATGGCTCATAGACAGGCTTATTGGCCACCCTGTGATTTCTCACCATAGAACAGAGAGGTGTTCTCCAATTCTGTGTGTCCCAGATATAGGGAAACCAGCATAGAGGGAAGAAGAGGGTGAGCTCACAACCTGGCAGATGAAATGTGAATGCCAGTAGCTAGCTATAGGAGCCTGGAGAAACACTAACATTCCTGGACCTCCATTTCCTAATCTGTAATGTGACTACACATTTGCCAGGTAAAGATTAAATGAGATTTCATCACATATATTCAGTGGCACGCTCATAGTTGGCCATCAATAAAAGGTATCAGTTATAGGGGCACCTGGGTGGCTCAGTCGGTTGAGTGTCTGGCTTCGGCTCAGGTCATGATCTCGCGATTTGTGGGTTCGAGCCCCGCATCAGGCTCTGTGCTGACCACTAGCTCAGAGCCTGGAGCCTGTCTTCAGATTCTGTGTCTCCCCCCCACCCCCTCTCTCTCTCTCTCTCTCTCTCACAAACAAATAAAACATTAAAAAAATTTTTTTAAGGTATCGGTTATATTATTATTCCTCACTTCAGCCTCCCCTATGGGGAATACAATCTCCACTAAACCCCAGCCTCAATTTCATCTCAAAGCATTGGTTTCTATCCCAGAGGTTTCCCATAGCTGTTGGTCATGCTGTTAGTCGCTTACTACTAAATTTTACTTACTAAGGGAGCCTGAGTGGCTCAGTTGGTTAAGTGTCCCACTTCCACTCAAGACATGATCTTGCAGTTCATGAGTTCAGGCACTGTGTCGGGCTCTGTAGTGACAGCTCAGAGCCTGGAGCCTGCTTTGGATTCTGTGTCTCCCTCCCTCTCTCTCTCTCTCTCTGTCTCTCTCTCTCTGCCCCTCCCCTACCCGTGCTCTGTCTCTGTTTCAAAAATAAACATAAAATTAAAAACTAAAAAATTTTTTGCTTATGACTCCCCCAAACAGGGCTGCAGGGGACATCCAAACACCTTCTTCTTGGGGGAATCCCATGTTGCATGGGAGTGACAGGGCCCCTCCTCCCACTTCGAAAGCCATCCAACCACAGTATAGGCCTGAACCCGGGCTTGACCAATGTAATGCCCCTGCCAAGACTGGGACTCTCCTCTGAGTGACATAGAGACCCAAGGATAGACGAGAAACTACCACAAGTCTAGGGGTGCAGTCACAGTGCAGGTTAGGACCACCTGTTTCCTGCTCTTGCTGCCCTGTCTCCTTTGGTTCCCATTTTCGTAGCCAGGTGTTCCTCCTTTCTAGTCAAGTTGGTCAACAGCCACACTTCTTTCCAATACATTTTTTTTTTTTTTTTAGTGAGTCCGGCACAATGGTTGCTACTGCCTGAAATGAAGAAGTTTCTGATACAGAGCCAAGACCTTTGGAACACAGGGACATCAATGTTAGGTCAGGAAAAATCTAGCCAGATTTGAGTACGGCAAACCACTCTTTCCCTAGAAGAAGTAACCACCTAGAAGAAGCAAGAGGGCACGAAAGATCTCCCACAGCTGCCCTGGGGGCTAAGGGGATGCAACCCCAACCCTTTGATGTGCCTGGAGACCCTTGAACAAGTCTTACACTGTCTCAAAACTAGCAACTCAGGAAACAGGATAAAGCAGAGCAGGAGGAACACAAGTCAGCCAAGTTCCTGGTTCAAAGTCACAAATATTTGCTACAAAAATGAAAACAAGATTTCCCTGAGCAAACATAAAATCAAAGAGAACAAGATTTCAATCGGTTGCTTTTTCCTACTCCTGCACTAAAGAGGGTTGACCTGGGTTCTACCTGTTTCTTCACACCAGCATGGACCAAAGGTCGAAGCTGATGTCAGCCCAAGGTGGGCCTGCCCTGAGACCCAGCAACTTAGGCTTCCATCCCATAGCTGCCTTCCACAGAGGGCTGGGTGCACCCTGAGGGCTCCTCTTTTGGTCCCTCCCCTACTAGCAAACGTCCCTTTAGTAAGGACCCCACATGACGAGTTACATGACCCCTCAACCAAGGACCACCTCCTCAGTGAAGCCTCTCTGAGATCTCTCAGCACAGTTCATTATTCCCCACTGCACCTAATGCTACATTGTAGAATAGATGCCCAGTAGAAAGATTGAGCTCTTGAAAAAAGAATGCCTGGCCACACCAGGTTGAGAATCTCAGTGCTTGTTGCATGAACACCTCAGGGAGACCTGATCCCAGGTGAACAGCTGTCATTTCTCCATCCTGAGTGCATAGGTGATAGCAAACTCCCAAGGATGGCCTCGGTCTCCAGGATCCAGTAATGAGCCTATGTGTGTGTATGTCAATGTGTGTATGTGTGCTTTGGGGGAAGAGTGAGAGTGTCCTATAAGCAGCATTCTAGGTACCAAGTGGCCATCCTATGGAAATGATTGTGTAAAAGCAATCATTCATTCAGCAAGCCCTTATTGTGTGTTCATGGACCACTTGGTCCAGAACTTAAAGTTAGAGGCAGATGACACATACCCTGGGAGCCAAGAGCCAGCAAGAAGTCAGCAGCATTCTTCCTTCCACTGAGAGTTTTTCCCGGTAACACCTACCTAGTCGGGCATCCACCGTCTTTAGAGGGACTGGTGGCTATGACCATGGGCAAACTGGTTGGAATACTTTTTGTTAAAACTACCAAAAGGGGAAAGAAAAACAAGAAATTGTAGAGACCTGAAGGAAATGATGAGTCTGGGATCTGATGTCATCTTAAAGCTCGTTCCCCCAGGGAGAGCTGGACTCCTAGCCAATGCCCTTTGGGCTGGCCAACAAGGTCTTGCATCATCTGTCTGGGTCTTCAGCCTCATTTCTTCACAGGTGGAGCGAGCTTTAAAGGAACATCAGACCCCCGAGTGGTCATTTCCTGCAGGTCTCTACAATTTGTTTCACTTTCTCCTTTTGGTAGTTTTAACAAAAAGATGTGATTTACCATACTTAAAAGAGCTACTTTCTTTTCAGAGTAGACATACTCTATTTACTTGGACATAGCAAAAAAATGTGTGGGGAGTTGCTGCCAAGGATGGAATCAATGATTTCCAAGAGAGTTCATGTGGGTTGCTAAATCCTCTGCATTGATTCTTAGGATTAAATTAATAATCTTTATTAATGATAGCAGTTGGTGCTTATCTCATAGATAGTCTGCAAACAATGAGTATTTTCAAAAACGTAACACATGTCTGCAAAGAATTAAAAATAAAGCCAAATTGCAACCATCTGGTCTTTCTGGCGCTGTGAGTGCTTTATCCAAATTAGATTTACCTTTATATGCTTAACAGGCTTGTAAGTCAACAGGACGACAAACGATCCAGCCTCTTTTTTAATGGGCAAAGGGTTTGCATAGACCTTTCTCCCAAGAATAAGTATAAATGGCCAATAGGGACACGAAAAGATGCTCAATATCAAATGCTAATCAAAACCACAATAAGATACCACTTAGCTTCCATTACAAAGGCTAGAATCAAAAAGGCATTCATTAAATGTTGTCAAGGATGTAAAAAAAATTGAAATCTTCATGCACTGCTGGTGGGAAGGGAAAATGGTATAGCTGCTTTGCAAACAGTGTCTGTTTATCAAACAAGTAAACAGAGTTACCCTATGACTCAGCAATTCCACTCTGAGGTATGTAATCATATGTAGAGAATTAAAAAGCTGTTCATACAAAAAGTTGTATGTTGGGGCACCTGGGTGGCTCAGTCGGTTGAGCGTCCACCTTCGGCTTAGGGTGTGATCTAAGTTTGCAAGTTCGAGCCCCACATCGGGCTGTGCACTGACAGCTCAGAGTCTGCAGCCTGCTTCAGATTCCGTCTCTGTCTCTGCCCCTCCTCCACTCACTGTCTCTCTCTCTCTCTCTCAAAAATAAACAAATGTTAAAAAATTTAGAAAAATAAAAAACTTTTATGTGTTGGTAGAGGCCTTATTCATAATAGCTAAAAAATGAAAACCCAAATGGCCATCAAAAGATGAATACAGGGTCACCTGGGTGGCTCGGTTGGGTAAGCATCTGAATACGGTTCAAGTCATGATCTCATGGGTTGTGAGTTCAAGCCCGGCGTCAGGCTCTGTGCTGACAGCTCAGAGCCTGGAGCCTGCTTTGGACTCTGTGTCTCCCTCTTTCTCTGCCCCTCCCCTGTTCATTCTGTCTCTCTCTCTCTCTGTCTGTCTGTCTCTCTCTCTCTCTGTCTCTCTGCCCCTCCTCATGCTCTGTCTCTCTCTCTCTCCCTCCCTCCCTCAAAAATAAACATTTAAAAAAAGATGAGGGAAAAAATTGTTGCAAATCCATACTATGGACTATTATTCAGCCATATACAGTCCTTAAATACAAATACACGCTATAACATGGGTGAACCTTAAGATTATGCTAAATAGAAAAAGGCAGACCAAAAAAACCCACATTCTGTGATTGTATTTATATGAAATGTCCAGAATAGGCAAATTCATAGAGAAAGAAAGCAGATTAGTATGTAGCTAGAGGCTGGGAACAGGTGAGATAGAGAGTGAGTATTAACTGGTGTCAAGTTTTGGAGGAAGATAGAAATATCCTGGAATTAGGTAGTAATGATAACTGCAGAACCTTGTGGGTATACTGTAAATCAATAAACCATACACTTTAAACCTGACACCTGGGTGGCTCAGTCAGTTAAACATCCAACTTAGGCTCAGGTCACGATCTCATAGCTCCTAAGTTCAAGCCCCACGTCAAGCTCTGTGCTGACAGCTCAAAACCTGAAGCCTGCTTTGGATTCTGGGTCTTCCTCTCTCTCGGCCCCTCTCCTGCTCATGCTCTCTCAAGAAAATTAAGATGTAGCTCATGGAGTGCGAGAAATTTTATCTTGTCATTTCACCACAGGGACCTAAGTTTGTTCTCTTTCTAGAAGGTTGCTATCTTACAATCTCAGAGATATTTGCCAAAAGCAAGAAGCCATGGGAAAAATATGCTAAGTTAGGGGCACCTGGGTGGCTTAGTTAGCTAAGCATCTGACTCTTGGTTTCAGCTTAGGTCATGGTTTGTTGAGTTTGAGTCCCACATGGGGCTCCGCACAAACAATGCAGAGCCTGCTTGGGAATCTCTCCCTCCAACCCCCAATCCCAGCCCCTCCACTGCTGTGCTCTCTTAAAAAAATTTTTATTATATATATATGCTAAGTTTTTCACTTCTGTGCATCCCCATCTCCACTGCCATAATCCAGGTCAGCATCATCTCTCCCTTAGGACATGACAATAGCCACCTAAAACCCAAAGATCTCCTTCCTTCAGACTAGTTTCTGCCTACAACCCTACATGAAACATTTAGAGTGTTGTTTCAAAAAAAAAAAAATGAATCCAGGGCATTGGGTGGCATAGTCAGTTGAGCATCTGACTTCGGCTCAGGTCATCATCTCATGGTTTGTGAGTTCGAGCCCATCATGGGGCTCTGTGCTATAGGTTTTAGAGCCTGCTTCAGCCCCTCTGGAGCTGCAGAGTCCCAGAGTCTCCCTCTCTCTTTACCCCTCCCCTACTCACTCTCCCTGTCTCAAAAATAAACATGTAAAAAGAAATCTTTTAAAGGTATTATTTAAAAAAACGGAGTCCAACCATTTCTGGTTTCTGATTTAACATTCTCTGTGCTTTCCTAGTTAGTCCCATTGTGCTGCCGCCAAGGCCTTGAAACCGCCATTTCCTCTCCTCTTGCTCCACTTTGGTATTGCACCCATCCCTTTTACTTCATACCCCGTTCTTTCTGTTCTTAAAACACCATTTTGCCCTGCCTGGAGGCTCTGCCTGTCTTTCCCCACTGTAATATAAGCTCCATGAGAACACATGTCTTATTTACCACTATTACTACTAGATGGTTCAGGTGGTTAAGCATCCAAATTCTACTCAAGTCAAGTGAGTTTGAGCCCCACGTTGGGCTCTGTGCTGACAGCTCAGAGCCTGGAGCCTGCTTCGAATTCTCACTCTATGCCCCTCCCTCCCTTGCACTATCTGTCAAAAATGAGTACTAAAAAAACAACATTAATAAATCAAAACACCAGCATCTAGAATCTCCTCTATTCCATCCAAAAAAATATCCTAGTCGTGATAATACACTACAGTTTTCTAAGATAAGATCACTGAAAAAACTGGATTAAAGATTTATGTGATCTCTCTGGTATTTTGTAAATGTTTGTTAATCTACAAATACCTAAAATGAAAAAGATCATTGAAAAAAAATTCTAATCTAAAGATCTAGTATTCATTCAGCTTGCTCATGTAGTACCACCCCAGGATGTATTCCTCCAAAGAATATTCTGTGGTGACAAAAGCTCACTGGTGGAATTCAGGGTCATCGAGGAAGTCTCCATTTCCGGTACGTGATACATTTTTCCTGCAGATGAGAACATCAGCCTCTGTTCTTAACTACACACCGCACCTGGCCCATAGTCAGTGTTCAATAAATATTTATTCAATGAGCTGTTTCCGAGAAAGCCAAAATGACCCAAGCACAGGCCATGAACTCCTAACACTGCCCGCCATCACATTCCAACATGGAAAGACACCAGCACCAAAGACAGGACTATAAAGGACGCTCAATTGTACACACAGAATTTAAGCAAACGCCCAAAATCCACATATATTTAGTTACCTAATTCTTCCATACAAATCACATCACACACTAAAGTAAGACCAAGAAATACTGTCAAGTCATCTAAAAAATCCTATTTAAGTGATTACTAAAATAGCCCCAGTCTAACCATTTAAGGACCTTTCCTAACATTAACTAGTACATTTGTCATTTGGGAAGGACAAATGCCCCACAAAGTAATTAAACACACACAGAGGACCTACTTTACTTGTCAATTCTGGTCAACGATGAGGTGTCTTCATCTCCTGGTTGTGTTGATTTCTGCCTTCTATTTAGAGAATAGTTGATGGACAAAACACCGTACTTTTCTATCAATCCATTCAGCCAATCTATATACTTAGATGTTTGGGGGACTAACATCTTTTCAAAAAATATTTTAAGGGTTTGGGGACACCTGGGTGGCTCAGTCAGTTCAGCCTCTGACTTTGGCTCAGGTCATGATCTCACAGTTCATGAGTTCGAGCCCCACATCGGGCTAGGTGCTCGCAGCTCAAAGCCTGGAACCTGCTTTAGATTCTGTGTCTGTCTCTCTCACCCCCTCCCCAACTAGCACTCTGTGTCTCTGTCTCGCCCTTGCTCTCAGGAACAAATCAACATTAAAAAATTTTTTTAAAATTTTTTAACATTTATTCATTTTTGAGAGAGAGAGAGAGAGATACAGAGTATGAATAGGGGAAGGGCGGAGAGAGAGGGAGACACAGAATCTACAACAGGCTGCAGGCTCAGAGCCATCAGCATAGAGCCCCGACATGGGGCTCAAACTCACAGACCACAAGATGACGACCTGAGCAGAAGTCGAATGCTTAACAGACTGAGCCACCCAGGCACCGCAACATTAACAAGTATTAAATTATTTTTAGAGTTTTAATTTCACTTTACTCATTTTTTAACTTATAATCCCCAAATTACCAATTAAAATTTATTACTTAAATTGTTGATATTAATCAAGTTCTGAGCATTTTTCTTTCATCACTTATGTAACCATGCCCCCTTTCTCCCTTACCCCATGACAGAGCATATTTTTCCCCATATTGTCCAAACTGAGCTCTAAACCAAGTCCAGGGGCTGCTGCCCTTGAAAATGGTTAGTCAAAGACTAAGTATTCCATTTAACACAGGAGAGGATTTATACCGATAAAGAGCAGGAAACTCGGAGCTGAAGGGAAAACCGGCCCCTGACATGCCCCATTGTTCCTGGGCATACTGGAGCGCCCATCACATTAGGTGACCTCGTATCTCATCTGGACTAAATACCAAAGCTGAATGCATCCATTTAAGGCAGATGTAGCCCCATCCTTGAATTTCCAGATTTCAATCACTGTTGTCCTTCCTCATTTATTTTCTCTAGTGGCAGCTTTTGTAGGAGTAACCAAAGAAAAACAGGTTTCATATGGAAGAGGCAGTTGGAAGACCAATATATCCTTCTCCATTGTGTAGAAGAGAATCTTTGAAGTTTAAATGCAGCAGATATATCATCCCTTTTATTAACACTGTCCTATGAATGAACAAACTAGATTTACAAATAAAGCCTCAAAAAAAAAAAAAAAACTTAGTTCTTCAAGCTATCCTTACTCAACTTTAACATCAAAATACTACCCAAAAGTCAATTGTTATTTTACTTTAAAGTAAGTTCTGTGCCCAATATGGGGCTTGAACCTGCGACCCTGAGATCAAGGGTTGCACGTTCATGTTTTCAACTCCACCGAATGAGCCAGCCAGGTGCCTCACTAAGCCAACGTGAGAACTCACGTCCAAGGATGAACTATTTGCCTGCTCCTAATTTTGGCATAGACCCTTATACTTCACTTCCATCAGAACTACCTCTTTCCTAAACATTCAGACTGCCGACCACATATATACTCAATCTCCGGACTAGGGAAAAAAAAAATCAGTTTCTAGAAATACTTGATTTTGATACATATTTCATACAGTCTATATGAAAACAGTAGTATTTTAGGAAGACTTACCTTCCAGTAAGTTCAGTTGCACATCACCTCCATTCATCAGGCCCTTTCCGGGGCAGTTGTTTTTTGTTACTTCTAACAATGATAGATGATACAAAACACTTGAAACACCATCTATCTCTTAGAGTGGCACCCTCATTTACAAAAGAATAATGACGTCAAGTTAGACAAGATGGCAAAGTTATTTGGAAAATGGGCAATCTATAATTTCTCACTTTTCAGTCTGTTGGTTTGTTTTTTTTTAATGGTTGTTTTTGAGAGAGAGACAGAGCGTAAGTGGGGGAGGGGCAGAGAGTGAGTTAGACACAGAATATGAAGCAGGCTCCAGGCTTTGAGCTGTCAGACAGTTCCATGCAAGGCTGAAACCCAGGAACCTGGAGATCATGACCAGAGCTGAAGTCGGACACCCAACCAACCGACCCACCCAGGTGCCCCCAGTCTGCTTAATAAAGTTTTTGAGTAAAAAAATTTTTTGAATGTTTTTCAGAGAAAGAAATCCCCAGCAACAGCATTTATGTCCCTATGTGCAGGTTTGCAATGTGTATGCAGGATAGCACACCAGGAAACCATGGGAAATGAATCTAACCATTCTATTTGCAATCACATCAAGAAGAATGCTTAGAATCTAATCATAGGGTTGCCCAGGTGGCTGAGTCAGTTAAGGGACTGACTTGGGCTCGGGTCATGATCTCATTCTGCTATCAGTGCAAAGCCTGCTCCAGATCCTCTGCCCACCCCACCCCACCCCTCTCTTTCTCTCTCTGCCCCTCTCCTATGCTCCCTTGCTCTCCCTCTCTATAAGTAAATGCAACAAGTAAGAATCTAACCATAACATGTTCAGAACTTTCACTCTCCAAGTACAGAAAGACCCAAATCAAAGCCAACACCTCCCATGCTCATGGATTACAAGACTTAACATTACTAAGCCATCAATACTCCTCAAACTGACCAACAGATTGCACACAACCCCCACCAAAATCTCAGTTGGCTTCCGTAGACAGTAACCACTCAGAGAAGATGATCTCTAAGAATGAGAATACATCTTGCATTTAGGAGTTACTTTGGTCTGTCGATTAGGGGGTTAGAAACACTGAAATAAAGATCACTCCATCGGCCCTAACTCTGGATCTCCAGGGCTCCCTCAAGGTAGATTTATTGAAAACCCACATGTAAGACTTCCTATCCAAACAAGGCCGTGTAATATAACCTCATCACTCCCAGGTTAGTTTCATGGCAAAAGTCCCAAATCCACCTGGAAAAAATTTGTGGGGGCGGAGTGATGAGAGTGGAGGGTAATCTGCAAAACCAAGCATAAAGCAAGAAAAAAAAAAAAAAACACTCCTTGACTTCCTTCCGTAAGGTCAGAGATTTTAAATATATAAAGGAAAAACTAGTTGAAAATCTTTACATTTTCCTATAAAAATCTGCAAGAAAATTTTCTTTAAATTAATAGGACATATGTCATTGTTTGACGTGAATCACCCTATTTATATATGCCAACTAATGAGCTGAATTAGATTGTGCACCTATCAAACTAATCAACAGCCTTGGGTTACATGCTTACTCTCGAATCCCAGTAAATGTCACTGCACCTGGTTTTAGGCAGATAAACTAGCCTCTCTTTTACTTTGAAAAAGATAAAAAGATTAGCTTGTAGATATACTTCTCAGGCCCCAATAGCCATTTAAAAGCAATCCATAAAAAACAAAAACAAAAACCAAGCACACACACTCAGAGAAAATTTAGGCCAGTGAGAGGGATTTATTCTTCCATCAAATACAACTACTGCACTCTCAATGGTGTCTGTAGAGCTGCAGTTCCTTCCAAGAGTTACGATTTTTTTGTTACATCAAAAACAAGATTCCCATGTAAAGAACAAAAAATCGTTTAGGGGAAAGAAGTTTAGAGCCCTCCAAAATAATTACATTTCATTTACACCTGGAAATTAAAGAGGCAGCTGTTACCACTTTCCATGGATAGATGCCACAGCATGCTCCCCCTTACACAAGACATACTGCATTATCAAGATTTGACACACAGAACTTTCGCCTGAAGTCACTTACAGGTGCATGGCATTTCCTTTGCCGAAGAGGCTCAAGGTTTTAGTTTAGAGAGCCCTGTGTCAACGGCAGGTGCACTTAGTGGCTATCATATCCTCATATTCTTTGTAAGCGATTGAGCCATCAGGCTCAATGGTCAGAACACTGAGAGGGCTGTACTTGGCAGGCACACAGGAGGGTCTTGGCACTGAGGAGTCGAGCTTCTCATGGATGATATTCTGCACCATGGTGTGAACTGGCGAGCCATACCGATGTCCAACTGCCCTTGGACAGTCCCCTTTACAGTATCGAGGGTTGTATCTGTGCGGGGCCACGATCCAGTTGTCCCACTTAAGCTGACTAAAGCTAAGCCTAAAGTCATGGAGCTCACACTCATTTTGGGGAAAAAGAAACTGTTTGAAGTATTCGCTCAGATTCAAAGAAGCTGGAACCAGAGGCTTGTGCAATTCCAAGCCGATAGTTTCCTGACCTCTCCGATGACGATGACGGGAAGGTCTCACAGCCTCAGCCGACTTTTCTCCCTGGGGACAGGCAGACAGCCCTCTCTTGTGGCCAGTACTCTGGGAAGGCCTCCTTTGATAGTGAGGTGAAAACCACCCGTGATGAGCCTGGGCACTCGTGTCGTTCAGATATAGAAGTAGTGAGGGGGGCACCCGAAGAGTCACGTTAAATGGGTGGTCCTGTGCTGAAAGGGGCTGCAGCTGGTCTTTCACGCATGTCAAATTCACCAACATGTGAATGCTTCTCTTGTTGGAGGCCACTAGAGGCTGAAGAGGAGCCGTCACATCCACCTCAATCCATCTGTATTTCTTTGTAAATTCAAACTGTGAGTTAAATGTAAATGAGGACGGAACTCTATAGGGGTTCCTGCTAGAAAACAGGGGCTCTTTGATCACCAGGTTGCACATGCATTTAACAGCAGAGGGAGAAGAAACGGACTTGCTGAAGGTAAATAGCAAGACTGACTTGAGTAAGTGTTCCACGGCAGTAACACGATCCAGGTGAAACAGCAGATCCAAGGAGGCGAGGGTTCCTGAGAAGAGAAACAACGTACAAGTAGTGCTTGAATACAAAAACCTAATAGCAAGTCAAATCACAGCATTAGTCCTTCATGATGCGCTTTCTCCCTTCCCTTCCCCTCTTCCTCCAGCTTCAAGAAGTGAGGGATGGGTGGTTACAGTGAAAATGTGGAGGAGCGCTTCCCTAACTAACTGCTAGCTATTTTGTCATCAGAAAGTCAGAACAGCTTTGGTGGTGAATAAGAACAACCATCACTCCATTTCACGATCTAAAATTTCCCAGTCTCACTCATTTGTTTCTAACATACAGAAGCTAATGAATAAGATTTTTCTCCTGCAGAGTGTCTAGAGGGAAAGCGGTTGTAGAAACACCAAGCTTGTTAACAAGACTTCCTAAGCCCCAAGAATAGGATCAATAAAGGTTAATTACTTAATTTGGAACACGGGAAATTGATAACCGAGGCTCTGAAAGCACCAAGGAAGAAGGAAAGGTTTTAAACAGCCCCACCTGAATTGTTGGGTTAGCACAGTTTTGGTCCTGAAGTAGTGAATTACCTATATATATATATGTATATATATATATATATATATATTTTTTTTTTTTAAAGCACTGCTCCTTTCTCACACACATGATACCAAGGTGCTGAGTCAGATTGTTGACTAACATTTGGTTCTTATGAGGACCTACTGTTCCAAGTGGGGACTTAAGCTTTCCTCTCACAGAGAGCAACAGTCAAGGGGCAAACCTCCTAATTAACATAGTAAACCAATAGCTAGGGGATGTTCTAGACACATTTCCAAGTCAGCACTCGTAGAATGGGAAGAACAAACAAAAAGAGGTCAGGATACCTGCTTTCCCAGTCTTGGTTTTGTGACCTTGGACAAGATGGTGATCTCCAGCAAAACATTCCTCAGTCTTTAGAGCTATTAAGCCTCTCCCAGCTCTAAAGATCTATCCTATCAGACACCCCCCCCCCTTAATCCATGAGGATATTAGAAACCATAAGATCAAGTACCAGATTTGCTTGAATTGGGGTACTGAATATCATGCAAAGTACACTGCAATTCAAGGAACAAGGCCCATCTCCTTTCTTTAACTGAAAGGCAGACTAATTCATCATCTTCCTGCCACCCATTAACCAATCCACTCCTACACACCTGTCACCTGGTCCCCAGGAGCCTGCTTGTGCTGGGCACAGGATGTGAAGAGCCGAACAGTGTTGTAGAGAGGACTTCTGTTGGATTTAGGGATCCCCTCCTTGGTAGCGTAGGACTTATAGAGTCTCTTCATGTAACGCAAAGCTCTGGAGTCTGGCTGCAGTCTAGAGGCTCCCCCTTGCCCATTATACAGAACCTTGAAGAGAGGGGGAAGGAAGCCCGGTCTGTCTTTCTTATGTAGAGGCTTCACCAAGGACCGAGGCTCAGCCTCAGAATCCCATTCAGCACCAGCTGCAGTCTGAACTTCTCCTCTGGAAGCCTGAGAACAAAGGCTAATAGGAAAACAAAGCCAGGAAAAGCAGAAAAACCAAAGGAAGAAGTTGCTGAGAAGCGCCATGGCCTGGAAGAACTAGCAAGGGATACATTGCCCCATACCAGTCTTCTCCCTAAAAGCCAGGAAGAGCCTCGATTGGTCTCTTAAATAAATTTTAGGTGTGTGGGTGGGCTAGGATCACTTCTGCAATCAGACCTCGAGGAGGCCTACCTGAAGATAATTCTTATCAGCTGTGTATCAAACAGCTGATAACATCCTATTTATCCAATTTGTCCTCATTAGATATGGATGTATCTGGTTTTTTAGCTTTCCTCTCCCTTTTTTTCTGGCGTTTATTTAACATCTCTTAAATTATCATTATGCCTACCTATGCAAGCTGAAAGGTCAAGAGAAATTGAGAAGTGACCTTAAAACCACCCCTTTTACATTTTTTAAACATTTTTTTTGGTTTATTTTTTAGAGAGAGACAGACAGACAGGTGGGGGGAGGGGCAGAGAGAGGGAGGGAAACAGAAGATCCAAAGCAGGCCCTGGGCTGACAGCACAGAGCAGAAGCAGGGCTCAAACCCACAGACTCACGAGATCATGACCTGAGCCGAAGTCTGACGCTTAACCGACTGAACCACCCAGGTGTCCCCAAACCACCCCTTTTTTTGAGATTAGGATTCTTAAAATGTTCCTGAGGTGCTTGCTGAAACTTCCAAAGCACAGGGAAAAGCTAATTATTCAAGATGATACAAAAACCTGTTGGTGTGCAATTTACGGTATTGGGTTCACTCTTGCTCTCCCTTCATCCTCATCACCTCTCCCACTTCCAGGTGCTTAGAATAATTGTTGATTTGGAGAGAAAACAGTCACAATTGGCACTGAAATCCCTGAGAACCGAGAACTGTTGGGTTGCCCAATCCTCTTAGGCAACTTCGTAGAGAGTATGTACTTGGAATGCTCCAATATGCTCTAAAATGGACATCACCTTTAGCCTGACTCACTTTAAAATGTGGGATCTTGATTCTTTACTTTCATCTACATATTCATCTGGACATATTTTGCTGGAAAGGTTTAAGAGATGTTCGCAGATTGTTGTTTCTTGTGAATTACTCAAATGGCGGTAGAACTTGCTAGGGTGTTTTTGTTCTTGTTATGTAATCTTATGTTCTTGCCTTGGAGCTGAGACGAGGTGAGAGAGAAATGGGACAAAGGGGTGCCATGAGAGGCTGAAATGAGGGCATATGCAGTGCCACCCACAAGGAGACCATGCTGGAAGGAAGTCAACCCACACTCAGTGGTACAAGACAGAGAACCAGTCTGTGCAGTACCTAGGTTGATGAAACTGAGTTTCAAATTTTATGTTGGCGAATTTTAAGTTCATTGCTTAAGCCAAGCCTCCCCAGCCCGTGGCTGGTAGGCTGGGTCGCATAAAACACACCTAAACCGTTGAATGACAGCTTACTCCTCCAACACATACGGCGGGCAATTCCATGCACTAAACACGCACAAGACGCCCTGCATCCTTCCGTAGAAAGCGCTTCCGGAGGGAGGCTGGCGGCTGCGGGGGTAGTTTCTGGCCTCCTACCGCCACCGACAGCCGGTTATCAACCGCTTGCCCATTTCTGGAGGACTCGTGGGGCGCAACCTGAGGAAATGTGTTTATTCTACCCAGGGAAAGTCCACGCCCCACCGGTGCATCCTCAGACCGCGGCAGCCGAGAGAAGCCCCAGATGCACTCCCCTGATTCTGGTACTGGGGTCACCGACGGCCTGAAAAGAACCGAACCCTTTTAGGGCTGGACCAGAGCGCACGTCGCGTGCGGCGGCCCCAGCGCGGGCCTCAGGCCGCCCTCCACAGGCGCAGGACCCATAGGTGCTCGGCGCCCGGCCGGCGAGCCCTGGCCCCTTTCTCTCCACCTCTGAGTTGCTCTCGGCCCCGGCCGCCGCACGGAGGGGCAGGAGGCTGAGGCGAAGTCGGCGGCCCAGGAGGGCGGTCCCCAGGCCCCAGAGGCCGCCGCGGAGTCCGCGGCCCGCGCTTGGCCCCGCCCATTCACGGGGCCACCCGACCAGGGCACTTCTCTGCAGAAGGGGGAGCAACGGCGCCTCCCCCTGGAGACGGCAGGAAAATGGTATT
>CM053572.1:22570957-22671908 GCA_028646485.1 Cryptoprocta ferox
ACTCTCACTTTTGTTGACTTTTAAAGCATTTATAGGGTTTTATCTTGTCTACACCTGGGGGACCCAGGAGTTTGAGAAATCCAAGAGGAAGAATCCCGCTGCTTATGAAAATGACCAATGAGCCACCCATCTGGATTACTGGTTCCCTGCATCTGAAAGCCCTTCTCTGGGAGAGGAGTCTACACTGTAGTGTCTTGAAGACATAATAAACTTCTTATGGACTGCACCGTTGTCATTTTGCATTTCTGTGAGCGAGTCCTTGCTGTGACTGCTGAGACTCAAGTTCATGAATTCCCCTTGCTAGCATGAGTCCTGAACAGTTTGACGAGCGAGTCTGGTCAAGGATCTGAGCTCAGTGCTTGTTCTATAATCTTTGAGAAAGTAGCTGCAGCTGCTCCGTGAACTGTGGGTGGCCAGTGGTCTGCTCCCCCAGTAGGAAGATCGAGTCACTATTGTAGTTACTGTGTGTCAGGGACTCAGCCCTACACATAAGTGCCTTTAAACCTCACACCTTCCTTTTTTTTAAATTAAGGATCATTCTTGCACTGATTTTGCAGATGACACAGGCACAGTGAAAGTAATCTGGCTAAATGACACAGCTAATGAATGGTAGAGTCTGGCACTCATGGTTCTAAAGCTATGCTAGACTGCCTTTGCTCCGAAGACAGAAGTCAGCTATAAAAGCAGGGGTGAGGTCACCACTTGGCCCCCTAGAGCTGGTGTCACCAAACTGCCTGTTTTTGTATCAAGCTGCTAATGGTTTTAATCACATATGGCCCATAAAGCTTAAAATACTCTCTGGCCTTTTATTGGAAAGCTTACTCTTCTGGGTGCTATATGGAAACCAACCTGACAATAAACTATAAAGTTAAAAAAAAAAAAAAAAAGATTTATGAGACCAAAAAAAAAAAAAAAAGAAAAGCTTACTCTTGTTCTCTAGCCTTTGAATTATCTTTTTAGTAGAAAGGCATCCTTTTCCCTTCACCGGGAGATGGTAGAATTAGGTATGGGTAGTTACATGCTTCTGGTTCCCTGCTCCATTTCTAGAAACTTCCTCACTTCTAAGGACACTTCCTGCTGGTCCAGAGCAGCAACTTTCCCAGTGTAGTTCAGCTTCTGGCCCAGGCTGTATCTTTTCTTCTTAATCTTTTTTTTTTCTTAATGTTTGTTTATTTTTGAGAGAAAGAGTATGAGCAGGGGAGGGGCAGCCAGAGAGGCAGACACAGAATCCTAAGCAGGCTCCAGGCTCTGAGCTGTCAACACAGAGCCCGATGTGGGATTTGAAATCCTGACCTGCGAGATCATGACCTGAGCCGATGTCCGACGCTTTAACCAACTGAGCCACTCAGGCGCCCCTCTTTTATTCTAATGATTGTTCTTGCCTTTTAGGAACCAAAATGAAAATACTTAGAAACACAAAACGCTAAATTGGATTCTGAGGCAGGATAAAGAACGTCTGAGTCTGGTGAACTGGGGCCCATACCCTTTAACCTGTTCCTTCACTGCATGATCCAGCAAGAAATCTGCATTCCGAGCCTTGAGCTTTTTGCGAGAGAGAGAATGTGTTCGTATAAAGCCATAGGGTTGTAATGGTGAGATGTGAGATATGTAGGCATCTAGCAGGCTTAACAAAGGACGGCTCTGTGACGAAAACTGCCTCACCAAACGTGGTCTGGTTTTCTTGGGCTTTTTGTCCATACTTGTTCCCAGGACTTGCTGCATATTTGGGTGCTAGACTCTTGAGAATCTGGCGCAGCTGTGGACCAGGAGGTGTAAATGTGCCCATCCTTCACTTTATTTAGTTTCAACAGGTTCAGGCACCAGGGGAGGGCCACTGCCTTGACAGGCCAGTAATCGGTCCTTTTCCCTCTGACTAGCCCCAAGCTTCCTTGGGGAGATGGCTACCCTCTCCCATCTTTTTGGCTCCATTTTACCCCAAGACGTTATTTCTTCCTGGTTCCTTGACTCCTTTAAAGATAACGGCTCAAAAGCAAATTTAATCCTTTCTCAGCCCAGACCAGGCCCCGAGTCTGGGCCTGAATCCTTTTTATCCCAGGAATGTTCTGAGAACACCCCGCTATAAGCCCTTTTACTGAAGTTCTGGTTTTGAATATAATTATTAAAGGCTGCCAGAAGGCTGTCTCTCACCAAAGGGCTTCCTTCTTTAAGCTGAGGGGGATGGAGCCCTGTGTAGTGGGTGATGGGGACGAGGTGGGGGTGGGCATGTGGTAAGTTACAGCTCAGTGCTCCTGTATGGGATCTGGGAGTATTTACGAGACCATTCTATCTGCAGAGATCTGTAAAGAAAAGAATTTGGGTAGCGGCACCTCGGTGGCCCATTTGGTTGAGTGGCCGACTTCGGCTCAGGTCATGATCTTGCAGTTCGTGACTCGAGCCTGGCATCGGACTCTGTGCAGACAGCTCAGATCCTGGAGCCTGCTTCGGATTCTGGGTCTCCCTCTTTCTCTCTGCCCTTCCCCTGCCCGTGCTCTGTCTCTCTTTCTGTCAAGAATGGATAAATAGGGGCGCCTGGGTGGCTCAGTCGGTTGAGCGTCTGACTTCGGCTCAGGTCATGATCTCATGGTTTGTGGATTCAAGCCCTGCGTCGGACTCTGTGCTGACAGCTAGCTCAGAGCCTGGAGCCTGTCTTCGGATTCTGTCTCTCCCTCTCTCTCTATCCCTCCCCTGCTCTCACTGTCTCTCTCTCCCTCTCAAAAAATAAATAAAACATTAAAAAAAATTTTTTTAAAGAATGGATAAACATTTTTTAAAAATTAAAAACATCTGGATAGTCTTTTTTAAATTTTACTTGACATATATTCATTTAAAAATTTTTTTTAAATATTTATTTTTGAGAGAGAGACAGAGTGCAAGCAGGGGAGGGGCAGAGACACAGAATCCGAAGCAGACTCCAGGCTCTGAGCTGTCAGCACAGAGCCTGAAGTGGGGCTGGAACTCACATATCACAAGATCATAACCTGAGCCGAAGTCGGACACTTGAACCAAGTGAGCCACCCAGGC
This sequence comes from Cryptoprocta ferox, assembly GCA_028646485.1. Classification (NCBI taxonomy): domain Eukaryota; kingdom Metazoa; phylum Chordata; class Mammalia; order Carnivora; family Eupleridae; genus Cryptoprocta; species Cryptoprocta ferox. The sequence goes on from CM053572.1 coordinate 22,573,979, forward strand.
GCCCTGACATTTATTCATTTTTGAGAGAAAGAGAGAGCATGCGGGGGGGGGGCGGGGGGAGACAGAGAGTGTAGGAAACACAGAATTCGAAGCTTCGAAGCAGGCTCCAGGCTCTGAGCTGTCAGCACAGAGCCGGATGCGGGGCTCGAATTCAATGGACCGCGAGATCATGACCTGAGCTGAGGTCAGGTGCTTAACTGACTGAGCCACAACAGGCACCACCTCTTGAGGAGTCTCTTAAAGAAGAAAGGGACCACGTGGAGCCTCCAGCCCTGGGTGTGGCTCCTTCCTCTGCTTCCAGGACACAACCACTTACTCATCCTGCCCTTCTTTGCCTCAGCACGGCCCTGCCCCACACAGGCTTTTATCTCTGGGCTGTAGAAGGTGGCGAAGTGAACTCTGATTTGCCAACAAGGTCCCCGAGATGCAGACCTACCTAGTGTAGGGCCAGAAGTCTGTGCCAGTTCCAGCCAGCAAAAAAGCAAATACACTTTGACCCTTTGTTGAAGTTTTACCTGGAAAAGGTTTTCCATTTAAGACTCTTTCATTTTTTATTAGACATGTCCTGCTCAGGGACAGCAAAAAAGTCTCCAGTTACGGCCGAGCCCCAGTGGTCTCCTCTCCATCTGGAATGTGTTTCCAACTGCTCATGTAGCTACACCCTCTTTCTCTCATTTCATCCTAGGCACTCACTCACCTCAGTGGCAGAAAATCCCTGGGAGTTGCAATCAGAGTTACCAAGCTATAAGCTATCAAACATGCTTCTCATTTCTTCTCGTAAATCAATCATTTGAACCCCCCCAAATGTCAGTGGCTGAGAAGCCTCAGATCTCCTTCTATCTCAATGGGAGAACAAGAGGCTGAAGCTCAGAGGGAAAGGGCTGACCGCTGGTCAGTTAACCTAGACCCCCGGCTCCTGCCTCCCAGCCATTCTTTTCTCTTTATGGCTGAGATTGCTAAAGGCTGCTTAGACCTTTCTGCTGGAGGAAAGAATATGTAGTTGTGTGCTTATTCGTTCAGCAAAATACTTGACCGTACAGAGCCCATTAATATTTTTATTTATTAATTTCAGGAATAGGCTTTTGCAACTATTCAAGGCCTATGGGAACGGCTCTGTCACGTCAGCTTAATGCTGTCTGGATGTCACTTTCCTTTTAAAACTTTGATTTTTGCTCCATGTTTAACTTAAACAACTACAAAGGTAATGTAGACCTATGTTGGAATACTCTTTAACAGGGGTTCCTTCCATGGGCAGTAAACTGATTGGACTTTTCTCTTGGGAGGAGGGGTGGCATACAAGATCGAGGCTTGAACCCCAAAGGCTTCTGCGGTGTTGTCACATGTTGAAGGATGCTTTATCCCCCTGTGCACAATGGGGCCTCCAGGCCCTTTCCTTGCCTGGAGAATCGGCTAGTTTGGTTCTGCTTGGAGTAGAAGCAGAAATGAAAGAGGAGAAACCATCTTTGGAACTAGCAGTTTCCAAACCCATTTGGCAGGTCACACCCTTTAAGGGGAGGCTGGCACCGAGGCCACAGACCCAACTGTGTCTAGGACATCACGTTGTTCAGTCTTTTGCTTACCTAATCGGATTTGTGTTCTTACCCAATGTTCACTAGGTCATCACATAGCTTCTTCCCCACTCCACAAATATTCCTACTTAAGCCCCTACCTGGGGTGATTCAACATCCAAGCTCAGGGGGAAGGGGAAGGGGCAGCCAACTAGTCTATTTCTCCAAGTTCCTAAAGTGCAAGCAGTGGTGTCTCCTTTGGGGCCTGGCTGCATGGTCTTCAGGTGACCAGGACCACGACCAACAGATCTGTGGTCACACTCCGCTCCCCCAGTTCCAGTTCTGAGGTCCATCTTACCACCCTCTGCTCCCTCAACAAGAGGACCGGTGACCGTGCTGTCCTACCTTCTGCTGTTCTGCATCTCTTCTACTTTACCTTGCAGAACAGGCAGCCTCAGACCAAATACCCAACCTGATGATAAAAGGGCCTTGGAAAGAAGGATCTGCCAAGTTTTTAGGGAGGCACCAAAGAATCCCGTTACATCTGTCTTGTTGGCTTATCCTTCCAAGTCGCAGGAGGGTCTGAAGTCCTATCAATCTTACTCATAAGTTACACCTGTCACCCACATGTATTAAAACGCCCATGTCATTTAAGGAGTACCTGTAACATCTCATGACTTAGGTACACACGCTTTTCTTGTTCTAGCAATCTGTAGCTGCTCCTACTTAAGCTGATGGATGTTTTGTGCTTTAGCGGTATCTCAGCCCTAGGCCTGCTCCCCTGAGGCTGCTAGAAGGCTCTGCTCTGCAGATGGCCCCAGTCACCTACTGGGCAGAAAGCTGTAGTTCAAGGAGTGGTGTGATTTGTCACCATCATCAAACAATCCCACGGATTTTAGGAGCCCCTGCTAACAACTCGTTCACATTTTAAAAACAAAACCACCTATATTCATTCATTCTGTTCGCCCATAGTTCAAGTGAGTCCCTCATCAGTCTTGATGGCCCTTCCCTTGGGGAAAGGCAGGTAGACCAGACTTTGAACTTGCCACTGATGGGTCCATTCTTCTCGTGAGATGGTCTGGAGCAGATAACTGGAATGACGGCCCATCTGTACAAAAGGGGGACCTGGGGGCACCGTTAGATCACATTTGCTGAAGCACCCTCCCAAAGAAGGGAGATAAGGGTCTTATCCAATTGCCCGCAACACGATAGATTGGTGTTTCTTTCCTAGACAAGGCGGAAAGGGGTCAACACGATTTCTGAAGACCTCATTATTAGAATTCTATTTTGATGAGAGTGATCTCACTGAGCTATTTTGGAATCAAAGTGTGGCTAGGTGCCTGGTTTCCCTCAGTGGCTTCACGTGGCTTTGAGGGAAGGAGAGGGTGGTGCTTTTGGTAAAATGGGTAAAAGGGTCCAAGCCAGTAACAGACTCACTCAAAGTCCAAATGAAGGATCAGTAAATACAACGTGCCCGAAAGGCAGGCCTTGAGCACATTCCTCTGGTAGACATTAACTTATTAAATCGACCATGGTTGCAAATATAAACTTTGCCCCCGTCTCACCTGGCAACCATAAAAGAGGCGAATTTCAGTCTATAAAAGGAAGTGGGAACTGCCCCCGGATTTCAGGCTCCAACAACTCCCCTCTGTCAAGATGTGGCACGTCAAACTCTTTGCAGTGCTCATGATCTGCTTGCTGCTGTTGGACCAGGTAAGACGTGGGTGTACAGGGATTGTGGTGCAGAGGGTGAAGGGGGGAGAGATATAAGCGGAACTCGAGAACCAGACTCAGCCCTGAGGAATGGTCCCTCTGCTCTGAGTCTACAGCATCCTGGCGGTGAGCATTCTCCCAAGGTGTGCAGAAAGGTGTCACCTCTTCCATGCCAGGGCTTAACTGGTCTTTGCCCTACAGGTGGATGGATCCCCCATACTGGAACTGAGTTCAACAAGGAGAAGGCCACGGAGAATGACCCCATTTTGGAGAGGGGTTTCCCTCAGGCCCATCGGATCCTCTTGCCGGGATGACTCCGAGTGTATCACGAGGCTGTGCAGGTAACTCCAAAAACTCGGGAGAAGGGCGGAGGGCAGGTGAGCACAAACACAGATCTAAGAATAAAGCTGGGTGAGGCAACTGCCTGGGCTGTAGCTGGGAGCTCCATGGACAATCCCTCAGGACTTGAGAACCAAGAACATCTCCACAAGGTTAGCATGAAAGGTGGTGCCTTTCCTTTCGGCAGGCCTCCCTGAGGTGAGACAGAGCCAGCAGAGGGAGGTAGCGCAGGAGAGGTGGCTCTGGGCACTGCTAGTCCTTGGTCTTAGAAACCACCTTTTCTTTTCCTTTAGAAAAAGACGCTGTTCCCTAAGTGTGGCCCAGGAATGATGTAACACCAGGAGAGAAGAGGACAGCACTCACCTACAACAATGCTCCGTTCTATGGAATATTGATTAACTGCATTTTGACTGGAGACGCTTAGGTGAAGCAATCTTGTGTTTTTAATATTTAAAGACAGATACATGCTTTAAACTGGTCTCCGTTTCTTCTTAGAATGTTATTAGATAAGCTGAACTAAACTTGTCAATTGAGAGTTTATTTTTCTATGTATACTATTAAATGTCTCAAACTGAAGTTTTGGCAGTCTGGAATTCAAGCTTTTGAGGGGAAAAAGGATTCATTTTGTATGCTACGGGAAAAAGCCCAGCATTGCCTAATAACAGACTTCTCAATTACACTGAAAGTGAACGTGTAAGAAATAAAGAACACAATGACAAGCTGCAAGAGAAAAGTTTAGGAAGAGCCGTATGATCGGCCTTGGCAAGTTCACGAGCGGTGGCCCTGGATCCTGGCCCTTCGCTCCAGGTCAGAACTCTTCAGAGAGGCCTCAGAGATCGGCAGTGTTGGCACTTGCTACCTGATGATGAGCCCAAGTCTGGCCCAAGACTCAATAGGAGGCAGAAGTGGAAGAAAACATCTAGTTTAATAAAGCAATAAAAGCCCAAGTCCCTAAGAACAGCAGAAGAGACTCTTCTGAGTTCTGCTGGAGCAGGGCCAACTATGACCTATGCAAAAGGACCCATGGCCAGCAAGTTCAGGTTTTCTATAATCATGAAAGGAGAGCCGGACTGGGGGACCAGACTCTTCAAGCAGAGAAGCAGCAGACACTAAGATACAGAAGAGAAATTACATGAAAAGGCAGAGTAAGAGTTGAAGAAGTTTAAAGAGCACAGTGTTTATAAACTTTAATACAGAAAATCTATTTGATATTTATTAAACTTAGTTTCTCCAGCTATGGTTTGGCATTATACAAAGCATCTTAATGACACAGTAGAGTTAAAAAGATCTTTACAAATTGAAATGTGATACCCTTGTCTCCAAATATTTTAATTGCCATAAATTTGTTTAAAAATACACATTAAACGCATGTTTGACACTCTAAACTTTCTATAATCTCAATACCACAAAATACATATAATATACTATACAGATGTGGAAAAATCTAGTTAGTATATAATACTTTGCTCACCATTAACAGCTTTATTATGTGAAATGCACATACTTAGAAATCCTAGCTTTTGAGCCCCAAAGTACCTCTGAAATTTTAATGTATTGCAACAAATAAAAATCACAGTATATAATTGAAATTTTGGTTGAAAATGTCAGATGCCTAAATATTTTGGATAAAAGAAATGTAAAACAAAGATTTGGATCATGTACAAAACAAAGGCATCCTATCAGACACTAACAGTACCTTCCTGCAAAATCAACAAGGCTTTTAATTTATCAGCGGCGTTGCTTCCCCTCCAAAACCCTCCCCAAATATCAAACCGTTATTCACCAAATAACTTTAATTTCAAATAAGATAAAAGGATTCAATAAATATATAAGCATTTCCATCCTCCATATACAAAATTTCTTAAAACCATTCAAAACGGAGGCTCGACAGAAATTCTCATAACCGTGCTAACCAACCTCACATCTGGTCCTCAGAAGTAGTGCCTTTCCGGGCACTGTCATTCGGGCCAGCTCTGTTGGTGAGCCCCGCCCCACCCGCCCCAACCCCAGTACTGTTGAACGCTCATGTCAATGATTTGCCAGGTGTGTGCATAAAGTTATAAAAAGGGGACACTTCCTGAACAGCAACAACAAACTCAACAATATGAATAACCATGGCATTGATTTGAAAGGCAGCATTTCCAAACATAGTGTCCAGAGAGGAACATAGCCGGTAGAAAATTCCAGTGGTTAAAAGCTGAAAAGAAACACCACGTGGAAGCAGTAACAAGGTCAAAAACTGCATATTACTAGAATTTCTGGGTGGGAGCTTTTTTTTCCATGCTCATTTAGAAAGCCTTTCTGTTTGTTTCTTTTTAGGAATGGCAATTTATGCTTAGCTGAGCAATGGTGGCACGGAGAGGTCAATGCTGACATTCCGAAAATCAACTTCCTTATGTGATGATTACTTTAGGCTGCTATTTTAGGATGCTTAAAGATCTGAAAGACTCGGTTTAGTCTTAACTCTAATGCCATATCTGTAACCAGATTCCACCAAAAAGAAGAGATTTAGATATTTTTCCATTGCTTTTCCAGAGACAGTGACTTCTTTTTAATTAACTGTACGGTTCAACTGAACGGAATCAGCATCGGCTTTACCCACTACTAGTTACACTTCCTTCTGTCACTTGCCGGCCTGGTTCTAGGGTCTCGGTGTCTAACCTGAATTTCTCCACTACGGAGTACCTGAAAGACAAGCTCACAAAAAACATGACCCGCTTGGCCTCTTGTCACTACATATTCCAAATAATTTGACACTTCTCTCCATTTATTTTACTGAATAGCAACCTTAGATGTGCAGTGTTATTATCGGAAAAAAAAGTCTGCCTCTCCAACATGTTAATACATGAAAATTGAAATGAAATATGTGTTCCACATAACCAGGGAATACGAGTTATAGGAGTCTACGTGAACATGAAATGCTTTGCTTCCCCATTTACTTAGATTTAAAAAAAATCATCACAATCTGGCTAAAACAAGCCATTCCCATTAGATGTTCCTGGGACCCAGAGGCAAACTCCTGTAATTCAAAATACATAATGAGGCCATTTTGTTCAATTAGCAACTGGAAAATTAAAATACTCCCCACCCTGTAAGAGCCCTATTACACTACAGAAGGGCTCAAATATATTCTCAAAGTTAATTTACTACAAATCATAGTAATTAAGCTTTAACAATCTAAAAGGAATACACATTGCACCCTTGAACATTACGATTCAAGGTGTCAACAAGAAAGTGTCTTAGATCAATTTAATAAATAATGTGGAAATAGTTGCACTAAGCTAAAATACTAAACACACACATTTTTGACAAACTAATTTCATGTTTTCATACATACATACATATATATAAAGTGTGTATGTGTACATAATTTTAAAATCCAAAGCTGCGTACCCTCACACCTGGGAGAGTGGCACAGCGTACCTCTCCTCTGCACAATCAGGCATCACCGGCTGGAGCAACGTCTGCCCGCTCTGAGACTCCAGAGGGCCGCCAGCCTCCAGAAACAGAACTTTCTTGTAGAACAGGTGCCTTTTGGAGGCTCTTGCTTCACAATGCAAGCTCGCTCAGTGAATGTAATTTCCCAAAGTTTCTGTCATTAAGTACAAAATGATGCTTGTCTGATCTAGCTGCTTAAACCTTTCTTTAAGGAAAAGAAACAAACAACAATTAAAAACAACAACAACAGTGAGTCAAATAAAGCCACAAGTGAATGCGAAGCGCAGCCCAGGCACCAGGTGCCCACGGGCCCACCGGTGCGAGAGCTCCCCGGGCACAGGCCCGTGTGGGCGCTCGCACATTACTCGGCACCGCTGTCACGCGGGCCGAAGGAGTGCTAGTCAAGCTTCTCCACTCGTCAGCAACTACAGCTGAAGATTGAGCTGAAGTACTCATTTCTTAAAAAGTTAGTTCTTGGCTACTTGCCCAGGGAAAGGCGGCCCTGAGGCAAGAAATGGGCCGAACGCTCCCCGGCCAGGCTCCCCAGCCACCTGGCCGGGGGCTGGACTGTGGAGGTTTGAATCACGCGGAGGGCAGTGCTCCCCACAGCCCCGGCCAGGCCGGGCCAAACTACCAGGTGACACCTTCGTCCACCGTTCACTGGTTGCCTGTGAAGAGTCCAGTGGTGTAGGCTGCTGCCTCCGGGCATACAAGTGTGGTCTTAAAGAGCAGTCAACAGAGTTGGTTTTTTTTAAATAGTTGCTACTTACATAATTAACTATATATTAAGTACAAGTCTCAGACAAAGTAAGTTTTTAGCCACTTGTCAAATTCAGGTTTAAATCGTTAGAGAACAGTGAAGACACCTATTGAGGAAAGAGGAACGGTGGCCTACAAAGGAGTCCAAAGTCTGTGCTGGAGCAGATGAAGACACAGACAACTTTGGAGGAGATGGACACAGAGGGAAGGGAGTGGTGTTTCCACAGACTATTACATTAAAAATTCAATTATTCAGGATACGATTTTGATCCATTGCCCATGACCACCTGGTGGGAAAATTCCCCCACGATGAAAAGCTTGAAAAATTCATTCTCTTAAGAATTAACAGTTTTAGAGAGAGGACTAACTTAGAGCAGCACCGCAAAACATGCAGGAAACTATACTTTAACCAGAAATCAGTGTGACCCGAGACACACTCCTGCTGCCTTTCAGGACACACAAGAGATTAGAACACACTGGAATACGGAGGTACCCTGCTGGCTGCTGTTGCTGAAAGGTATACAAGCTCAGAGGACACTTCATCCACTTCTAAAGACATCACTGCAAATTAAGGAGTCGGAGTAAGAGCAATCAGAGGAGGGCAGGACATACAACCACTTGACTAACAGGGCTGCTTCTCAGTAACGACCTTAGATCACTGAGAAGTCGTCCTCTTAAGGAAAACCGCTCCTACGACATACTAAGAGGAAGTTAGAAAGATTTCAGAGGCAACTTCTCTAAGGGAAAAAGGTTAAATTCAACAAAATTTCTAGATTCCAATCTTCAGTGACAGGCAAAAACAACCTGAGGTACAAAACGGTTAAAACGCTCTGTAAATTTGAAGCCACAGGACAATGAAGGTTCACTGGCTTCAGAAATGAGTTTAAAAAAGACTCAAACACAGAGACCTCACTGTACCACTGGGCTTGGGAGATTTCCCATCCCTTCTTTCCCACTTCAAACCTTAGCAATCATCTATAAATAGCAGGACAATCCTTTTTTCTGACTGGATGGATTCATTTTTGGAAAGGGGAAAAGGATAAACTATGTTTTGAAGCAGCGTCACCCAACAGGTTAGACGAAGTCATGTACCAAAGCGTTAGCTTTTCTGAAACAATTAATCTTTATGGGACCCTAAAGGAAGATTAAAAGAAAGAGAATTTAACATTATTACTGCTGAAGACCAACCGCATGGGTGATCTGGTCCTAGTGTAAAACTTCATCTGTAAACAATCCATAAAGGTTTCATTCAAAGCTAAGATTTAAGGCACACCAGACATGATAGGGGCCTGATAGACGGTACGTTTCTCGCTTTTGACGCCTACATGCCCCTAATGGGGAAAGGGACTTTGATGTACAACTCTCACAGAGCTGGCTTCTTAAGCTCTACCCCTGCTTCCCTCCCCTTCCCAAGAGGGCTAACACTGAACCAAATTAGAAACCTTCCTAGTGTGAATTTTCTGATCCCATCGGAAACACAAGTCATCGGTGAGGGGGGCTCATCACACAAAGGGAGTCAATACAAGACAAGTTTAAAAGGAGAACGTCATCTCTACCTCAGGCATCGTAACTAAGTTGTACGGCAAAAGCACCCACAGCAAAGCCCCAGCCCGTTCCTGCATCAGTCGCTGCACGCTTCCATGAGAGCATCACAATCTAGTGTGGCAAAAACATTTTACAAATAAGAATTTTGAAGAGAGATTTACCCCTTCAAACATCATCACCGAAAGAGATCTAGGCGGCCAACCCTGGGAGCTGGATCAATCGTTTGTTCCTCGGTAACTAGCTCTGTTTCAATTAACCGTCAAATTATTAGCAACAAAAAAGAACACATGGTTTAATAAAATCCATGAAGTTCAAGATTGTCCTTTTATGAAACCCTTCACACCATATCCGTCTCCTAGAAAGTTTGCCTGCCCTCTTTTGTAATGCATTAAATGCAAGCTATAGTCACCTTGTGATTGCTATAGTGTTATTCACACACATTCACAGTTCCTGAAGTAATGCATACCGAATCAGACACATTTCATCTTCTCTCTGGAGAATGCCATCCTCTCATATTTAAATGATTTTCATGTGTAGAAGAATACCCTTAATACTAAGTATAAATTCTGCAATAAAATTGTAGTTAAGATTCAAAATAATATCAGGTAGTAGGTACAGAAAGAACATGTCCACATTTTAGATGAACCAACTCTTACTCTTAGAAGAGCTACCACAAAAAGACATTAGGTAACAAAGCTCCCAAAAGGATATAAATAAAAATGCCTACGTTACATTGAGGCTAAATTTTCAACAGAGTAAATTCATAGGCAGAAATAACTAAGTTTTAAGCTAGTCCCAATCTGGGAACTTAAAAAAATTAAAATAAATAGTTTCAATTGATTAGTTATGAATTGCAACTGGAAGTTCAATCTTATTACAGATCACCGAAACCATCTTAGCAATGTGCTGCAGATTTACAACATTGAAATCATTTTTCATATTGGGAATACTAAAGGAGTCAACTGACATCATGGCTTTGGGTTATAAATAACAACAACACATGAACCAGGGAGGAAAAAAACCATTCCTCATTCTTAGTGTCGACTAGGTGGCATGTTATGGCAGTTTTCCTTCGTGATGTGACACAGTGTTGTGGAGAAAATCAGAGGCAACGAGAATGTGTTCAGTTCAAGATATCAACTTGGCATCCTGGCGAAGCCAGTGCAGTCCCTGCCGGGTGTATCGAACCAGGTCTGTCATGATGCTCGCATTAAAGATGAGAGGGCCCATCACTTTATCCAGTTCAGCAAAGAATTCTAGAAAACCAAAAACAGTCATGAAATGATACACACACTCTCCCGAATCACTGCTTTAAAAGTTTGATTCTAGACTGTAAAGCAATATTCAGATGAAGTCAAAAAATTATTCCCTTCTGCACTAAAATGATGACCATCCACGTTTTAGAACAAACCATCCCATAGTCTCTGTCTTTCAAGTTACATTATTTTCCCGAAGTCATGAAGCGATTCACAGACTGTATGGTTAGGAATTAAGTGTTATACATAAAAGCAGAATTCCACTAATGGAAATTATCAACTGCTAACTAGCAGTATACATTACTAAAATGGAGACCTAGTGCTACAATGTACTCAAAACAGTCTCTATCGTTTCTTTATCATATAAGAAGTAAGTGGTGCAAAACAGGACAATGTGTTTTGCATGTTTCCCCATAAGAGCTCCTGTGAGGTTAGACATTCATGACAGCCTGTATCCAAACTTTCTGCTACAATCACATGCCATGCAACACTGATAAACTAAATCCCATGTTTCAGACGGTATAGTTTAAAAATGTAAGGGATGGGGCGCCTAGGTGGCTCAGTCGGTTAAGCATCCGACTTCAGCTCAGGTCATGATCTCACGCCTCGGGAGTTCGAGCCCCACGTCGGGCTCTGTGCTGACAGCTCGGAGCCTGGAGCCTGCTTCGAATTCTGTGACTCCCTCTCTCTCTGTCCCTCCCCTGCTCCTGTGCTCTCTCTCTCTCTCTCTCAAAAATAAACAAACATTAAAAAAAAAAAAAGTAAGGGACAGAAAAGGATTCTTCCTATGTGAACAAATATAGGTTGATATGCATGTGAGGTGGGTGCAGAGGAGGAGGGAAGGAAAGCATCCTAACATCTGATCCCGATGCAATTTTGGGAGAAGACAGAGAGAGATGCAGGACTCAGATGGTAAAGAGTTCCTATATGTGCAGAGAAAATGGGATCATTCTCACGATAAAGACCTTGGCCCTACTCAAACAGTGCGAGACACAATCAAACAGTGAGGAGAAAAGGGTCTTCTTTATAGAATGCCACCTAAAAAATGCAGAAGGAATATGAGGAAGGCAAATTCCTATTTCCTAATGGAATAATAGACATAGGTAATGACAATCAAGGGATGTTAAAACAGAAGTTAAAGTTTAAGGAGTGCTGGGGTGGCTCAGTTGGGTAAGAGTCCGACTTCAGCTCAGGTCATGATCTCACGGTTTGTGAGTTTGAGCCCCGAGTCAGGCTCTGCCTGCTTCGGTGTCTGTGTCTTCCTCTCTCTCTCTGCCCTTACCCACTCACACTCCGTCTCTCTCTCTCTCAAAAATGAGTAAACATTAAAAAATAAAAATTTAAAAAAAGAAGTTGAAGTTTAATAGGGAATCTTACAGCAAACTGAGTCAGGCTAAAATCACCTGAATTCAATCAACGGTCAAATCCTAATATCACTAAATAAGAGATAACCATTAATTACATGCCTCATAATATGATATAAAAGGAAATCAACAGCACCACCTATGAAATATTTTCTAAAATAATGAACTTGAATGTAATCGAGTCTCAAGATGGAACTAATCAGTACGAAGGAAATAACGGGGACAGAGGAACAAGCTAAATGATACCATGAGAAAGGAAACAATCAAATCCAGAATATGAGTCATTTTCTCGTCAACGGAAATGGCACAGTGCCCCACCCCCAAAAAACACCAAAAAATGGAGGAGGGAGATGGATCAATGGATGTTCGGATTCTGCTGGAAACAAAGAGAACTGTTAAGAAAAAAAAAGCGTATTTGCAGCAACAGGGAACTTGGATGGTAGACTAGAGCTTAGGTGACAGAAAGGAATTACTATTGATTTTGGTGACTGTGTTAAAGGCACGGTGATCATATTTTTGAAAAGTCCTTATCGCTCAAGAATGCATATACCAAAGTACGTTGGGGTGAAATGTTATAATATCTGGTGTTTGCTTTAAAGTACTCCAGGGGCAAAGAAAAGCAGGAGTCAGAAAGAGAGAGTAAGAGATGGAGTAAGATGAGCACAATACTGTGTTGCTGAAGCTGAAGTCGAGCCCAAGGTGGACAGGGGTTCATGATATCATTATCTTTCCTTCAGTCAACATTTGAAAAGTACCAAGCAAAAAAGTAAAAATGAAAAGAGAAAGAAGATTTAAAAAAGGAAAAATGAAGCTGGAAAACTGTTATCAGGGAGAAAGATATAAAGTAAAGCAGGAGTGACTTAATAAGTTTGGCTTTGTAACCTTTCCTGAGCAACACTGACAATATTTAAAGTTTTAAGAAAACATAAGGTTTTCAGAAACACAACTTTATGCTAGATGCTGGGGTTCCTCTTCTACCTTCCTCTTACCACTCTCTGTCTTTAGGGGTAGGAGTTGTTCATCTTCATTTGATTACCTGTTTATATAGTAAATATGTAAATGCGCTGCGACAAAAGGACACTTGACGGACTACAAAGTGTGTTTGTCTCCAAAGGATCTACCTGAATAGTGGCCACACTTGCCATATTTGCTAATAACAACTATGAAAATATGATGGTGTTTATATAGTACTTTTCCCTAGGATTTTATTATTTTTAAATTTAAAATCCAGTATAGTTAACAAAACACTGTTATATTAATTTCAGGGTACAATACAGTGATTCTTCCCTGGGATCTTTAAGTATGTTATAATTCTCAATGTTCTTAGTTTGGGACATAACGAACACAAGGTACAAAGTCTCAAATAACCTAAAACTGAATAAATGCTAGAAAATACTTTATTTGGTAGTCTCTTTTACCTTGTAAGTTTTTCAGTAGATCTAAAAATCCAGTATGAATGTGTCTTTTTTCTTTAAGTTTTATTTATTTTTCTCTTAGTAATCTCTACACCCAGCATGGGACTCAAACTCATGACCCCGAGGACCAAGAGTCGCTCCTCTGACTGAGCCAGCCAGGAGCCCCTGAGTGTGCTCTTATAGATATTAAACATCTCCTATGTACAAAATGTCTGCATGTAATCATAGGCCTATGTCAAATTTACTGTCACCCATCCTAGAGCGGAACACGTTATCACTTTAATAACTGGAGCTGTCCTTAACGTGCCAGAACAAAAGCGTATCTGTCTTAGACCAAAAACTGCTTTTAGTTTAGTCTGTGTCACCAGTACAGTGAAAGGTATTTTGTCACCAAATGCAGTACATTCAGTATCACTGGTAAGCAACGGTCATCATCAGCTCTAGACTGCATAATAAACTAAATGCAGATCAGACACTTCTTCAACTGGATCACAAAAGCTCTTTTTGACAATTTCATCCTTCAAAGTGTCTCCAGAGATCTTCCTACCTTTTTGCTCTTTGGAAAGCTGCTCGGCTTGGTCCCAAATTTCGGTGGCATAGAGAAAGTTGGACGTGACCTGAACGTAGCTGGCTGCCATCTGGTGGATCCTCTGTGGAATGGTCACTGAAGAACCACTCGCTGAAGCGCTACTGGCCCCAGAAGAGTAATTTCCTGAATTGCCCGGCGACAGCTTTGGAGATACAGGGGAAGGCATCCCAACAGCTTTGCTACACACACAGAAACAGGAAGCTTATTCGTACGGATACGATGAATGTGATGAAACCAGTGTTCTACTGGCTCTTCTTCCATGAAATCTTTTAAAATTTAAAGATTCTTTTAAACTAGAAGAGTTCCCAGAGAATCCCATCATATCTAGACTCTCTGTTTTAATAAATGCAGTAAGTAATAAATCCCACCTTTTGATGGGAAAGAACGGAGAAAGTCACACACCTTGTTAGTAGCAGTTCAAAGACTTAGAAGTTAGATCACTTCACTCCCAGCTCAACATACTTTCCATCCATTCTGGCACGTAATAGGTACTTTTCAAGTTGTTTTATAGAAAGTTGGGTGGAATTTACAATTCAACACAAGAAAATTGTGGTAGAAGACAGGAACATCTTATTTTGAACTCCATTATTTTAGGTATTTTCCTAGTTTAACTGAGTTATTCAAAGCTGACAAAGAAGTACACATTTCTCCATCAACTGCAATTATCTCAAGCTTCCTGTCAATTAAATATTTCTTAGGAAACACATGTTGAACTCTGACAGCTTCGTTTCAGCAGTACTAAAATTTGTGGAAATGCCAAGGACCGTAAAAAAATAAAATAAAATAAAATAAAGGGAAATCAAAACAAAAGTTGGGGGTGGGGTAGGAGAAAAGCTATTTGTTAAGAATATTTTTATCTTCACTTTTAGCACTAGAAATCTGATTAAGAAAATACACAAGGGCAAAGACAAAGTCAGTTAACATAAAAATAATAACTGAGTAGATAAATGTACACACAAAATGTGTTCATGGCAATTTTCCTCCTTTTGGGGAGAGTGACGAAAAGCCACAGTCATCCCACCATGATAAAAAACCCAAGTAGCTGTAGAAATTAGACTATGAGAAGACTGAGGTGCTGTTAAAAAACTCAGATTTCTCCTGGTGAAATATTCCCTCTCTACTCTTTCTAAGATTATGTTCATTATCATAGTTTCAACTTAGTAAAAAATAAACAGAAAAATAAAAACTTTAAAAAATACTTTATCAGAGATAGTTGTAATTTTAAAAAAATTGTCATCTTTCCATTTTTGGAAATTAGACCCTACCTATTTTGCTTTTATATAAAAATAAATACTTTTGTCATAAAAAATACTTTAGAGAATAAAATTTACCTACCTTCCCAAGCCAGGTGATGGTGCTTGAGAATTATTGTAAGAATTCTGTGAAAAAATAAGATGTAATAAATTTAACAAAAACAACAAAAAAACACGACTTCTGAAGTTTTACATATACTCAAAAGCACTGGGCCAGAACTGATCTAAAGCATCTTTACAAATTTAAGAACCTAAAATGTAAAAGCAAGAGAGAGAGAATGTATGTGTGTATAAATGTGCAACGGAAAGACACTACTTAGTGGAGAGCTGGGGAGAAGTTCTGGAAGACTTAGAGAGTAACACTCGGACAGACAGAGAAGAGGGGAGTCATGTGCAAAGGCTGCATGAAAGTGAATGGATGTGACCCACACAGTTTCTCTGGAGCAGAGGTTTAGATAAAAAACAAGAGAAAGAGACCTCAACGGCTCTGAGGTCAGGGAAAGAAGCTTGTAAAGCAACAGTAAGCTACTGAAGGGCTCCCAACTCAGAACCAGGGCAGGATTTTAAGAAGATTTATGTGGTGCCATCAGAAAAAAACATAGACAGTCTAGGAAATTAATATAACAGTGTAATGTAATGTAATTAATTTAAGGGTGGCAGTAAAACAGGAGACCGTTTGCAAAGCATAAATGAGGTTTCATAATAAAAAGAGGCTGCGTCTACTGCACTATTAGTAGGACTACTGCATATGGCTACAGAGGTTCTACAATCAGATATATGTACTTTAAAAAAGCTTCCTAAGAAATCCCAAACCTATTTGCAAGTTCGCCAACAAGAAGTAGCTCCCCTCTAGCTGTGGCGGGCAAAACATGAAGGCATTTCTGGGGCTGGGAGAACAGACTTTACAAATTTTGTCTCCTAGGACATGGACCATCCTCTTCTACACGCTTACCTTCAGGTGCTCTGTCAGTGTCTTTGAGTACTTCAGAGCATTTTCCTTCTTCAGTTTGAACAGCCTCAGGTACAGCAAAGACTGGCATCGCAGGCTGGCCAACGGAAAAGGGCAGCTTATTTACCAGCGCAGCAGACTCCGGCTATATCTGCACAGACAACTTTTGCATGGTGCCAGAGCACAGGACTGGCTCATGTGAACAGACCTTGGCTTAAGTGTCAATGACACTGACCCTTAGGCAAAACTGGAAGATGGTACACACCCTAAGGAGGGGAAGAGACCGAGGACCAGTCTCCTGTTTGACATTCAAAAATCAAAACCTCACCCATGAGACACCAACATGTCATTATAACACATGCATTTAAAAAAAAATATCACTGAGGAGCAGAATCTCTAGATCAAATTATAAATACCTCATACTACACAACAAAAACCAGGAAACTCCACTATGCACAGTACAACTCTGCGGCAACACATGTAAGCCTTACTATGGCTGACCAAAGTCCTGCTCGGTCACCACTGCCTACCTCTCCAGTCACTTTCACTTCTCACTGGTCTTTTTAGCTCCGTGATAGTTTCCTCTTTCCTTCCACCACTCAGCTCTTGCACATGTCCCCTCTACCTGAAGACCAGGTGTCCCTACACCCTACTCTCTCATATATACTTTTCTTTCAAAGTACTGAATTCATATACTTGTGTGATTATCTGATTAATTTCCATCTCCTCACACTAGACACTACACTCCGTGGCAAAGAAGACTGTGCCTCTTTATCCACACTACATTCCCAGCTGTTAAACCCAGTGCCAGGTAAAGTTAATACTTTTAACAAACGAACTGATAATATCTCCCTGGGATCAAGCCAACAAGCCACATTCTTTATTCTGAGCAAGCTAAACATTTGCTCCCTAAGGAAAGGTATAAGATATGTGAATAACAAGAAAGGATACCAAAAGAAGCACCTGGAAAAGGGACGGTGTGAGACAAGGAGAGCTCTACTCAGTCTTACTCTACCAACGCTTTGCCAGGAGGGCAATGGATCAGAGACTGAAAACAACTAAAATCTTTCAGTAGGAATTTTCAGTTATTTTCTACTTTACCCATCAAGAATAGATTTACGACTGGGTTACAAAAGGTCGATTAAAGGATAACTTTCCGAAGGGCATAAACAGCATAATTTACTCTGGAACTGCCTGGCATCTGGCAGAGACTGGAACCCAACACCTACCAAAGTACTGTGAGCCTTTTATCTGCAGCTGTAGCATCAGGTGCCAAGTAATTCTTTAGCTTCATAGTGTACCTGTGAGTTAAAACAACAAACAGATGACACAAACCATAATACTTCATCTACTGACTTCCTTGGTCCTCAGAACATTAGAACCCAACTTAAATAAAGGCAAAAATACCCACTGAAGTATCGAGTTCTCCATATGTAAATACAATAAAGGATGAAGCATCCTCTTTAGCTTTACTACATACAGCTACATCGGCCCCTTCCAAGATGAACCAAAGAAATACTATTGCCAATGACGTGGCAGCAAATTTTCCCACTTACTTGATGAGCTCCACTGTCTCTGAATACATAGGGAATGGGGATTTGGATTCCTGAGCATTTTTCTCTAATGCATTCCCACATTCAATGAAAGATACCACAGCATCAAGATAGTACACAGCTTTCTCAAACCTATCAGACTGAAGAAAGGAGAATAAAGGTAGTGAGAAATACACTGATGCACTGTGGGAGCAAACAACAAATGAAGATTTAAGTTAATTTGATTAAATAAATAAATAAATGTGAGAATGTTTACATACCAATGCATCTGCATTGTGCTTTAGCTTTTTTGCTTCTTGTAAATAATGGTCTGCTGAATAATTTCTGCAATGTAAATTTTTATAGTAAATGAAATGGTAAATATCTTCATAAGATAATACTTTTCACTTTAGTTTCTAGCATCCCTCAGTTTTCATGTCCTCAAGTAAAGAACATGACCTACTACTAACATTCAATTCAGTTTTTTCTAAAAAATGTCTTCGTTGGGTTAAGACCATAAATCGTTTGAGCCAACTCATGGCAAATTTTCTACTTAGGAAAACAGACATCAAGCTCCCTAGTATTGGATACTAATTTACCCAAGTTGTTTGAAAGCTTTAGAATAAACAGAATGTGAGTCAGAAAAATAAGCTTTTATCAAAATGGAGGAAAAAGCCCCACATTGTTCCTACTCATTTAAGAAAGGCTTCATTTTAAACACTGGTACCAGCAGCTGTCAGGTTCTACCTGAAGATTCATCACTCATGTCCCCTAGGAGTCATGGAGTTAAGCTGAGGGAGCAACACTTGGACTAGTGGATGCCTTTCAAATTAAAACCTAAATGTTCCATGGGTCACAACACAAGTATCAATTCTTCTGGTCACTGATAGGAATTTAAACACGTTTCTTATATGCTTTTGATTTCTCCAAAGCATAAAAAACATTGATCTTACCTGTCGTCAAAGGCAAGCTTTGTTCTCCGAGGCTTAGAGGCATCAGGAGTTGGAGTAGATGAAGGACAGTTAGTGGAGCTATTTGGAGCCTTTTCCTGACCAAAAATATATATATATAATGTTGAAAAAATGCCTATGTTGAAAATTCTGAGGTAATTAAAGTTAAACTGGAAGTATTTCTTGAGCCGCTAGTAAAAAGGACAAAAAATTCCACTGCCATCAGTAATTAATTTGCCTTTTATAAAAATTTTCAATTTCAGAATGTAAAAGTCCTTTTTAACAGAATGGGTCCATTTTATATAACCAAAACATTCATTCTAATAGCAAAGTCTACTCTGTACCAGGCACTGACTGAACCAGGCACTTGTTAAAACATAAAAGAAGACACAAATCTACTAGCAAAATAGCAGTACTGCTTAAGACAAAATTTACTGATAATTACTGGTCAGTGAAAATAGCAATAATAATACCTAATATTAACTATGTGCTGACTACTTACCAGGCACTAAGTACTGAGTCCAGTCATTAAGGCTTCAACAACCCTATGAAATGTGTATTGCTACTGGGACAAAATAAAAAGCAGTGTCAAGGAGGGTAACTAACCCAAGTTCAAACAGCTCTTAAGTGGCATTCCCGGAATTTGGATCATCAAATCCAGATCTGTCACATTTTACTTTATTTATTTTTAAGAGACTTTTTTTTCCATGTTTATTTTAGTTATATTTTGAGAGAAGGAGAGGGAGGGAGAGAGCGAGAGAGCGTGCACGCACAAGTGCGAGCGTGGGGGGGGGGGCAGCGCCGAGAGATGGGGAGACAGAGAATCCCAAGCAGGCTCTCTGTACTGTCAGTGCAGAGCCAGACGCAGGGATCGAAATCACAACCCTGAGATCATGACCTGAGCTGAAATCAAGAGTAAGACGCTTAAACAACTGAGCTACCAGGTGCCCCTGAAGCTGCCACATTTTAAAAGTCTAGCCTTCTTGGGGCGCCTGGGTGGCTCAGTCGGTTGGGCGGTCGACTTCGGTTTAGGTCATGATCGCACAGCTTGTGGGTTCGTGCCCCGCATCGGGCTCTGTGCTTGCAGCTCGGAGCCTGGAGCCTGCTTCAGATTCTGTGTCTCCCTCTCTCTTTGTACCTCCCCCACTCACATTCCCTCTCTCTCAAAAAATAAACACTAAAAAAAAAATTTTTTTTTCAAGTCTAGCCTTCTTAACTTTATTCTACCTCCTATCGACATAGCGCTTTATGAGGGGACTTTGATCCTGTCTTCCCAACTACTTCCCTATTCACATTTTTCCATAATAAAACATAATAAGTTAGTAAGTAGATAAGTAGATAAATAAGTAGAATTTATACTACAAATGTATGAATGTTTCAATATTAGTAAACCCAATTAATATAAATTTTACTCCTTGTACTTAAAAATCTACTGAAAATAAACCATGTAACCATTTCTTTTCTTTTCTTAAATGGTAACAACTTTTCAGTTCTACCCAGTACAGCACGCACGCACGCACCTCAAGGAATGAAAATAAAAGTCCTGAGATTTGAGAAAATACTAAGCTATTCATGGTAAAGTTTACATGTTTATGAACTGGCTTCCTGCCTATTATGTTGGAATGTAACGTTACAAGAACAGCTTTCCTTCTGTTTTGTAAGTACTTCTACAAGTGCTTAAGTTTAGATTTACCGAAGGAAAGCTGAAGTTACTAAAAATGAATTTAAAAACTAGGTATTTTAATATACTTTTCTTATATAAAAACTATATGCATGTGATATGTAAAATCAGTTTAGTAGTGGATGCTAATTTACTGTAGCAATCATTTAACAACATATGCATATTTTGAATCATTATAGTGTGCACCTGAAACTGATATGTTATGTATCAAGTATCTCAATTCCAAAAAAACTGGCAGAACTAGAAGAAGAAATAGACAAATCTTACATGTTTGTGGAGAAAATGAACAAGAGGACGAAGTGACCAAATGTCAGCATAAAGAAGTTTGAAAACAGGATTAATCCATGTGAATTACATAGATTCCTTGTCCACAATATGTGCAGAATATACATTCTTTTCTAGCAAATATATAACATTACAAAAATCTACCACATACTAAACTCTCATAGAGCAAATCATTTTTTTAAATGTTTACTTATTTTTGAAAGAAAGAGAGAGAGAGAGAGGGAGCACAAGAGCTGGGCAAGGGCAGAAAGAGAAAAGATCTGAGGCAGGCTCCACACTGAGCAGAGAGCCCGACACAAGGCTCACACTCTCAAACTTTGAGATCATGACCTGAGCGGAAGTCAGACGTTTAACTGAGCGACCCGGGCGCCCCTCTCATAAAGCAAATCTTAACAGATTTCAAAAGACTGCTACCATGCAGACTATGCAATTTCCAGCCCCAATGCAATTAAGTTAGAAACACTAACCAGAAGATAACTAGCAAATCTCCCTATGTTTGGAAATTGATTAACACGCTTTTAAAGAACTCTAGTATCAAAGATGAAATCACATTGGAAATTAGAAAAGATTTTAAACCGAGTTATAAAAGCATACCAAATCTTCTAGGGTGCATGTATGCAGTAGTTAAAGGAAAATATATAGCTTAATTGCTTATATTAGAGAATGAAAAAAAGGCTTAAAATTTATTTGAAAATTAATGAGCCACATATCCATCTTTATAAGTCAGTAAACAGGGGGAGCCTGGGTAGCTCAGTTAGTTAAGCGTCTAACTCTTGGTTTCGGCTCAGGTCATGATCTCACGGTTTGTGAGTTTGAGCCCAGCATCGGGCTCCGAGCTGACAGTGGATGGCCTGCTTGGGATTCTCTCTCTCTGTTCCTCTGCTTGTGGTCTCTCTCTCAAAATAAATAAATAAACTTAAAAAAAGAGTCAGTAAACAGAACAGCTAATGAAAAGAATAAGAAAGGAAATCATAAAGACTAAAAATTAATCAAATAGAAATAAAACATAAAGCACAGAGTATCAACAAAAACAAAGGCTATTTTTTTAAAAGACAAGTAAAACTAATAAGTCTCTGATGAGACTAATCAAGGGAAAAAAAAAAGGCACAGAGAACTAATACCATGAACAAAACAAGAGAAACATAAGTAGAGATGTTACAGATACCAAAAGCACAATAAGAGATTATTATGAACAACTTCATGTCAACATATTTCAAATATTTGATAATATGAGCAAATATGCAGAAGAACATAAAAATTATATGTAATTCTGGTTTTCCAGATTATCTAATTTTTCTTTAGGTGTTAACAAGAAAAAGTATATTTTCTAACTAAATTATAGATTCTTCTTTAAATAAACCCATATATAATTGCCTCAATTGGAAATTGCAAAGACTAACATTAACAATTTAACAAGTGTTAAAAATGCCCTAAGATGTTGGAATTAAAGAGGTCAGGGCCTATATTTTACATTTTGTCACTAACACCAGAGTACCAAATAACTACATTTGATCCAACAAGTATTTCCTGATTTCCCAGTAAGTTA
Source organism: Cryptoprocta ferox (assembly GCA_028646485.1). Lineage (NCBI taxonomy): Eukaryota > Metazoa > Chordata > Mammalia > Carnivora > Eupleridae > Cryptoprocta > Cryptoprocta ferox. The sequence continues at coordinate 22,596,101 of CM053572.1, forward strand.
AACAATGGAGAAAACACAAAATAAGATACAAATCCCTGCTTTCAAGGACCTGACAAACCAACAAGGAAGAGACACAAGAGTTTTTACCTACAAGATCACAAAAGCCAAATGAGTGGGTGAGCTCACTTAAAGAGTACATTTAAAGAGAGAGAGGTTAAGAGGTTTCAAGAAATAAGCATAAGACCTCAAATCCAACAGCTGAAGGATAGAAAATGGAAAAAGAGTCAGTCAGCAGGTAGACACAGAGGTAGGACAGTGAAGGAGGTCAAGAGGACAGTCAGGTCCATTAAGGACAATAGGACTAACACTATAAACTACTACAGAAGGGTGTCCAACTGGGGAAAAAGCCTTCTGTATATCTCAATTTCAGATGTTGTTCACAATTAAAATTACCTCTATTTTAAAGACAATTAATAAGCATGAGTAACTACTTTTAATGCAATTTTTTCAACTCTCAGAATCTTTGCCTACTCACAAACAACAATCCAGTGAATTACATTCTTGAAAATCCATGTATTTTGGGGTGCCTGGGTGGTTCAGTCGGTTGCGCATCCAACTTCGGCTCAAGTCATGATCTCGAAGTTTATGAGTTTGAGCCCTGTGTTGGGCTCTGTGCTGACAGCTCAGAGCCTGGAGCCTGCTTCGGATTCTGTGTCTCCTGCTCTCTCTGCCCCTCCCCTGTTCACACTCTCTTTCTCTCTCTCAAAAGTAAATATTTTAAAAAATCTAGGTTATTTTCTTAATTTTGTCACAGAGTTTGCTCCCAAAATAGTTCAGAAAGTAATGCAAATAACCTGGTAAATAAGTTGAGGGTGAGATTCTTATAATAAAGGATAGTATTGAAAAAGCATCTACGATCCAGTTCTCTATCCATGAACATTAAGAATACTCCCCTATAGGGCGCCTGGGTGGCTCAGTCGGTTAACCATCTGACTTTGGCTCAGGTCAAGATCTCATGGTTCATGGGTCTGGGCCCCCGCGTCCAGCTCTGAGCTGACAGAGGCTCTGAGCCTCTTTGGGATTCTCTCTGCCCCTCTCCCACTCGCACTTTTTCTCTCTCTCAAAATACACTTAAAAAAAAAATCCCCTATATTATGATCAGACTCCAAGAATAGTTCCAACACTAATTCACCTAAAGAATTTCCTTCATGAATCAAAGCCAAACTGGTTACCTTATCACTTTACGTAATATAACTTGCTTGTAAAATCTAATTCTAAAAAATCCAAAGCCAATTCCAAAACCATAGACAATCGATCATATCAAATGCAGTGATTTATAATTAGATCATAATCAGCTACTTTCTTCCAAAACCAACTTTCCCAATTAAGCATTTGTCTTAATTAATATGCATGTGGCCAGGTGACTTATGGCTTTCTTGGTCTCAGATCACTGCATACGTTCATTATCAAGATTATGACATTTTGAGAGTAAAAACACATAGGCCTATTAAATTTAAGGAGAGGTTTACAAGATTTTCAAAGCACAATGTCACCTTGGAGAATTCCTATGGTAATGGGATTGCTTTTCAAAAGTCTCAGGCCTCCAAAGGCTTACCTTGACCTCCTTAGAGCTACTGGAAGTCTTCCCTTCTGTCTTCTTCTGCTTTGATGTGGAGGAACTGCTTTTGCTGCTGCCACTATTCTCCTTGTTGCTGTTATTACTTGACTTTAAAGAAGATGACTGACTAATAGTCCTCTTCCGAGAGCCATGCTCTGTTTTTGGATCTTTTGAAGGAACAGGCCCAGCAGGAGAAGGCAACAAATCCTTTTCTTTTGTAGCACTTTGCTTAGTTGACCTGCCAAACCAAATAAATGCCCTCATTTCTCCACAGTCATGTAGCAGTGTCGGATTTTTTCTATTTCTCTCTGTCTGCTTTCAAGACAAATTTATTTTCCCTGAGTTAATTAAGACACATGATTTCTATAAAACACAATAAAAGTGTACATTTTATGAGGGCAGGCATCTTATCTGTTTTCCATCCTCTGGTTGTATATATCCAGTGCCTAAATCTTGGCCTGTCACACAGCAAGTATTCAATAAATATTGATTACATAAATGAGAAGATGAACGATGAAGATATATTAAGTTCCTAAGTTAGAAACTGGTCTCTAAGCAAGTTACAGTTAAGCTTGTCAGTTAGCCAGAAAGTAGTAACACTACGTTAATTCTTAGCCTACACTCAACCCTACTCCACTAAAGAAAGGACAGAGGAAGAAGAGACTGAATCTTAAAAATGTTCCATCCCAATTAGCTAAAAATAAAATCTCCCACTAGCTGGTATATGTATACATATACATGGATAGGTCATATACTTACTAAAAGGAACATCTTAAGAGCACATCAGAAAGTATACAACAGCAAATGACATGCATATATTAACACACATGTAATATATTTGGGGGACATACTCTCTGTTGCTGGATGGCTTGTGAACTGCTGAATTCTTATCCTCCATTTTGGGTTTCTTGCTGTCATTGGCTCGGTTATCATCTTCATTCTGGATGAAAAATAGGAAAAAAAAAGCAGCTACTACATTTGATTTTTATTCAACTAATTTCAGTTTCCAGCACAAGTCACCGTCAAATAATTTATCCCTGGTAAGTTTCAGAAAGAAGATAAATATGAATTGAAATAATTCATTTAAGCAATGTTTAATAAACTGAGTTTCAAGGTAGAGAAGTCTATTTTAGAAAAACAGAGCCCCAAACAATGAAACACATTTCCTATAGATGACATCTTTTCATCCTAATGATTTTGTAGGGGGAATGAAATTATAATTGAGTTATAATTCACATTCAATAAAATATACTCTTTAAAAGTACACAAGTCAATTACTTTTAGTATATTCACAGAAGTGTACAACGTTACCACAAACAATTCTAGAACATTTTCATCATCTCAAAGGCCCCTGTACCCTGTAGCAGGCATTCCCTCCCATTCCCTCCACTCCCAGACTCCAGTAATCATTGAACTATATATTCTGTCTTAATGGATTTGCCCATTCTAGACATTTTACATAAATGGAATCATATATGTGATCTTTTGTGTGTGGCTCCCGTCAGTATATTTTTAAAGTTCATCCATGCTTGAGCATGTATCAGCACTTCTTTCATTTCTACACCTTAACATATTCCATTGTATGCATATACCACAGTTTATCTATCCAATCATCACTTAACGGCCATTTGGTTTGTCTCCACTTCTTGGCTAATATAAACAATACTCTTGTGAATACTCAAGTATAAGTTGTGGGGGACACAGGTTTTCTTTTCTCTCGGGTATATACGTAAGCGGAACAGACTGAAATTGTTAGGTCATAAAGTAACACTGGAGCGCCTGAGTGGCTCAGTCGGTTAAGTGTCTGACTTTGGCTCAGGTCACGATCGCACAGTTGGTGGGTTTGAGCCCCGTGTTGGGCTCTGTGCTGACAGCTCAGAGCCTGGAGCCTGCTTCAGATTCTGTGTGTCCCTCTCTCTCTGCTCCTCCCCTGCTCACGCTCCATCTCTCTCTCAAAAATAAATCAACATTAAAAAATAAAAATAATAATTTAAAAAATTAAGTAACACTATGTTTAACTTTTTGAGGAACTGCTGAAACTGTGTTCCAAAGTGGCGACACATCGTTCTATATTCCCGCCAGCACCGTATGAAATACTAACTCTTCCACATCTTTGCCAATACTTGCTACTGTCCATATTTTTGATTATAGCTAAGCCTGATGATTTTGAAAAACTCTTCTTGCTGAAACAAAAGCTATGAGCCTATCTATAACTGCCAAAGCTACTTTCCTGAGTGATTCTAAATCTTCCTATTGCTTCAAATATCAGGGGCCAAGATAGCAAACATTCTACCACAACAAAAAATCTGTTCCCTTACACAAATGATTGAAAGTGGACACATAAAAATGTGAGGGGGTGCCTGGGTGGTTCAGTGGTTAACTGTCCGACTTTGGCTCGGATCATGATCTCTTATTCATGAGTCTGAGCCCCAAAGTCTGGCTCTCTGTGGTCAGCGTGGAGCCTGCTTTGTACCCTCTGTCCCTCTCTCTGCCCCTCCTACCCTGCTCCCACACATGCTCTCTGTCAAAAATAAATGAACATTTAAAAAAAGACACAACCAGGGACACCTGGGTGGATCAGTTGGTTGGGCGGCTGACTTCGGCTCAGGTCATGATCTCACAGCCTATGAGTTCGAGCCCCGCGTCAGGCTCTGTGCTGACAGCTCAGAGCCTGCCTGGAGCCTGCTTCGGATTCTATGTCTCCCTCTCTTTCTGCCCTTCCCCTACTCGGACTCTGTCTTTCAAAAATAAACAAACAGTAAAAAAAAAAAAAAAAGACAAAACCAAACCAAAAAAACATGAGAAAAAAGAATCTACATCCATCATTACTCTTGGTGGGGACTCCTCTCAGTACCATCTGTTTTAGCTTCAGAAACTGCCCCTGACAATTTTACCAAAGCCAGGAATCTCAAAAAATCATTACTAAGTTTCCTGACTTGATTCTGATTTTATAAACTCAAAATCTGACTTACAGGTATTGATATAAAAAATTTGGGGGGGCTCCCAGGTGGCTCAGTTAAGCATCTGACTCTGGACTTAGCTCAGGTTATAATCTCAGGGTCATGAGATTGAGCCTTGTGTTGGGCTGTGTGCTGAGCACAGAGCCTGCTTAAGATGCTCTCTCCCTCTCTCTGCCTCTCCTCTGCTCTCTCTCTTAAAAAAAGAATAACGCAAAATACCAAAACTTGGGAGGAATATAACATGCCAATGAGATGTGGGGAAGGGGAGGAGTATGGGGAACTTCTTTTAGAAGAAACGGATTTTCTATTTTAAGTTATTTACTGTAGAATTTTATTTTATTTATAAAAATTTTTTAATGTTTTTTATTAATTTTTGAGAGACAGCGCGAGCAGGAGAGGGTCAGAGAGAGAGGGAGACACAGAATCCGAAGTAGGCTCCAGGCCCTGAGCTAGCTGTCAGCACAGAGCCCGACACGGGGCTCGAACCCACGAACCGTGAGAGCATGACCTGAGCCGAAGCCAGACGCTCAACAGACTGAGCCACCCAGGCGCCCTCTATTTTATTTTATTTTTAATTTATTAACATTTTTATTTATTATTGAGACACAGTGCATGAGCATGGGAGGGGCAGAGAGAGGAGGAAACACAGAATCCGAAGGAGGCTCCGGGCGCCGAGCTGTCAGCACAGAGCCCAATGTGGGGCTCGAACTCACAAAACCGCAAGATCATGACCTGAGCCTAAGTCGAACGCTTAACTGACTGAGCCACCCAGGCGCCCCTACTGTAGAATTTTAAAGAAGAGAAAAAAGGACAATACATATTCTATTTCTATATTATATAAAATCTTATAAAGAATATGTAATACTTTTTAAGCACAAAAGGACCATTTTTTAGTTCCATAAGAAGCACCTTAGTCTTCTAAAGAGTAGAGTGCACCATTTATAAGCTCTTATTTCATGTAACTCTATGAATTAAATCCCATAATCAAGTCCAGCAATCTGAGGTTGTAGCTCTACAGGGGCCGCAGCCCTAACTTACTGGTCAAGAAACCTTCCCTTTACTACAATAATGGAAACCCATTAGCTATAGCACTGAAAATAGTAAGCTTCAGTTTTCTAGAAATTCCTATTTTTAAAAAATCATCAATTTTTGAAGATTAAAAAAAAGGGTATTACTCTAGTTTGTCCATATGTATCATCATCTGCACATTTATACTGCGGTTTTAAGAAAAAGAAGAAAAACCTCCAGCTCGCTTCATTTTAAGAAATGTTTGATTCTTTCTATTCGCTGATGTAAGATTCTCAAGGTCAACTGGTATTGGGGTTTTGCTCTAAGTCCACCTGGTACAACCATTGTGGTACGTATCTGTTCACCTGCTCACTGCTTTGGTCTTATACAATCATATTCACACATGTATATCAGGGAAAACTGTACTATTCTTCAATACAAATCATTAAGGGGAGCCTGGGTGGCTCAGTCAGTTGAGTGTGCGACTTCGGCTCAGGTCATGATCTCATGGCTCATGGGTTCCAGGCCTGTGTCGGGCTCTGAGCTGACAGCCCAGAGCCTGGAGCCTGCTTTGGATTCTGTGTCTCCCTCTCTCTCAGCCCCTAACTCAATCAGTCTCTCTCTCTCTCTCTCTCTCTCTCAAATAAACATTTAAAAATTTTTTAAAAAAATACAAATCATTGATTTACTTTCCTCTAAAAATTTCTCACTAGAGCTAAAAGATCAAGCTGTTTCCCCCCTCGAAGAATCTGTCTATAAACATAAGTTGTTCAGCTCTTTTCATTATGCCTATTATCCTCCAATCATAGACATCTGTGAGTTTTCACATTTCCTCGGTCTAAAAAGGCTGACATTATATACTAAGCATCATCTCTAAATCCAAATTATCGCAAAAGAATTTAAGGACAACAGTTGGCCATGTGCCAGCAGACATGCTTAGTTTTGAACTTGCAGACATAGGCGTCCAAAAAGGGAAAAAAGTTGGGGCACGGGTATGTACAATGGATTGGTGAAATTCTTAGGAATTTGTCCAAAATTGATGAGCCTATTTTTGTAGGTGGAGTTAGTAATTTAAAGAGTGTGACTTGGTCTGGGTATAAAAGAGGAGAGAGTGTTAAAGAATGTGACAACTTGGGGGCGCCTGGGTGGCTCAGTCGGTTAAGTGTCCACCTTCGGCTCAGGTCATGATCTCATGGTTCGTGGGTTCAAGCCCCATACTGAGCTCTGTGCTGACAGCTCAGAGCCTGGAACCTGCTTCAGATTCTGTGTCTCCCTTTCTCTCTACCCTTCCCCGCCGCCCCCCACCGGCCAAATATAAATAAACATGAAAAATTTTTTAAAAAGAGAATGTGACAACTTGGAGAATATATATCCCGACTAAAGACATTTAAAATCAAAAATTTAAGAACGTTGTGAAGGCCAGTTTGCAATCGCTGCTTCACTCTCGTCTTTACGCTGGCCAGCACACACTCTGAACAGAAATACTGGCTGGTTTCTTCCTTGATTAGAAACTCTTCTGCTTCATTAAAGGAGCCAGGCAGAGGCACAGTGGTCCTCAAGAGACTGTTCTGTCTATAGCTTCACCTCGATCGTGGGCTCCCCTCTACTTTCTCTCATGGCTATGACTCAACTAGGTATTTTCTGGCTTATCAAGATTTCCACTGCATTTCAGATTCTGAGGTTTAAAAACAAAACAACAACAAAAACCCTTTACAAACCTTATGTTTCCTCTTGCCTTTGTTGGAAACTTTTTCTGAGGCTTGTTTCTGAGCCTCTCTTGTGTGCTTTTCTGGCACATTTTTCTTTTCCCCCTTGGGTGGCTCTGTTTCTTTGTAAGGCTTTCCTGGTATTCTGGTCAAGAGATTCAGGTCAATCTTCACAATAAGTGGATACCTGTCATCAGGCTCACTGAGGGGTGAAAGAAGTTCCTTCTCTTCCATAGGAGAGAACATTCGTTGCCGAAAAAAGCTATCTTCTTCCTCCACTGAGGAGGGCTTCACGGGAGTCCTGTTACTCTCGGGGTACTTAGGAGTTTGTGAGGAAGGAGGAAGGCTCTCGCTTTCATCCGAATCTGAGGATGAGGTATCTGTTTCTATGATTTCCCTTGATTTCTGGGAAGATTTACTCGTTGACTTATATTTCTTTTTCTCGGCAGAAGGTCGAGGGGAAGATTTGGACTCCTTTTTTATATTGGGTTTCCTTGAGCCTTTGGTGGCCGCTTTGTGTCTGCTGGAAGGCATGCTGGTAGCCATGTCGACGGGGGTTTCACTTTCTATCTTCAGGCCTCCCCGGGGCTCTTCGGCAGCTGCCTTCTCAGCCTTTTTGGGTTGTTTTTTGCCTACAGTTCTCCTCTGTGTTGTACTGTCACTCTGTGCAGGGGATTTCTGCCTCCCGCGCCCACTTTCTGATCCCTTTTGGACAGTCTTGGAGTCTCGTCCAGGAGTAGCAGAACTTGTTTCTTTAGGTCCCCCTGGATCAGTGTAGCTATTCCCAGTGCCCTGTTCTCGGCCTTCCTTTTTATAGCCTTGAGATGAGGGGATGTTACTGTCCACAGAAGAAGCTGGTGACACTTTATGTGGATTCACTTTATTCAACCAATTATCAAGTTGCCATTTGTTTGTTGGTGGTGGTTCAGGCTGAAAAACAGAAAAAAGCACAATGTCTAAGAGGACAGTGGCATTTGTTTTTCATACTTCTGACTGAACTAAAGCAAAGGGCTCCATATTGACTATCAGAGCTCTCATCACTTGAATGAGGAGAGGAGCTTAATGTTACAAACGGCCTTTAAACATTAAAGATTCCTGTCAGGAACCCAACTTCTAAGATAAAATTACAAATGACAGTAAAGCATATTTAATTCCAGAAAGTAAATAAATGCGGTAGGTACTGATAGAGATTTTTAACCATATTTTATCAACCTATACTAAAATTATACAATATAAGACTTTTTATTCACAACAATACATAACATGAATTACTATGCAGAAGACACAAAAAGAAAAGCCCAAACTAAACAAATCCAGTATTTTAGGAACCTGAAGTGACCTCCGGTAATTCCTAATCTAGACCAAACGTTTATTCAAGTAACAAGGACACTGAAGTATCTAAGCTTCCTCGAAGATACACAGTTCAATTTCTTCACCTTCTTTCCTTCACCTTTTATATTTGAATCAAGTCTTTTTTTTTTTTTTTTAAGAGACAGAAGGCACAAATTAGCAAGGGGCAGAGAGAGAGAGAGAGAGAGAGAGAGAAGCTGGGCTTACCTCACCCGAAGCGGGGCTCGAGATTACCCGATATAGGGCTCGAACTCTGACCTGAAGTCAGATGCTTAATGATCAAGCCACCCAGGGGTCAAATCTAGCCACCCAGATTTGAAGGAAGTCTTAAATGGCCATCAACAGGGGCCATGAGAGGCCCGTGGAAGGTGGTACCCTGCCTCCCTCTCACCTCAGGAGATGCACTCTGGGATGGCTCATTTGCCTCACTGTCACTGGAACTACTTTCACTCTCAGAGTCAGATCCAGAGCTGCTTTCGGATCCACTGTGGCTGCTAGAATCATCCCTGGAGTTATCTGCCCCTTCACTGTTATGGTGTGAAGGTTCAGAGTTACTGAAAGAGAGAAAACATATAGATGACAAAGTTTGATTTTTTTTTCCCCACAGTGACAACAGGAAAACATCCAAATCTGGAAACCAACTTTATTTAAAATGTTTACTGTGTTATATTGTTACAATTCTGTGAATCCAGAACTTTATTTATAAATGAAATACTCGGGAAAAAGTTTCTAATATGCTGCTCAGCCACTGGTATTTAGCTTTTAAAAACAGTTTCATTGAGGTATAATTTACATACCACAGAATTCACCCATGTTAAGTGAACAATTTGATGATTTTTAGTTAATTTACAAGGTTGTACAATCACCACCACAGTCATAGCTACTTTGTAAGGTCAATTATTATAACACTACAATGCAATCAGGTGATTCCCACCTCTACAAGTAAAACAAAATAAAAGGATGCATACCTTCCTGGTGTACTCCTCGGCATTGTCTTATCACAATCCTAAAAGTAAAACATGAGAGGAAGTCTGTGAATGAATAAACAGCACTCTATCTGCTTAATAGGAAACTAGCAGTTCTAATGTATGCATCAAGATTTACCTAACATTTTTGGACATACCGTTTTTACCCAAAGAATAACTAACTACCAGGCTAAGACGAAAAGCTTTGTTAATAGTTCTTGTCAACAATCTCATGCTTCATGAGTAAGTTCTGATCAATGAGAACTATTAAAGAAAAGCCAATTTAAAAAATGGAGACTTAAAGACAGAGCAAAAAACAACATTCTACTGTCAGAAAGCAGTAAGGAACTTCTTTTAAATACATGGCTCATAAATGTATCATTCAATCATAACTCTTATAAAATACAATGAAAACACACAGTGTATGAAACTGGCAAACTCATAAAGCAGTAGACACACCTGCTCCCCATCGCTGTCTTCACTGCTGCTTAGTTTTAAGTCATCTTTTAACATCCTACAGGGGAAAGGCAGAAAGGATTAGTATTTTTATAATAGTTTATCAAGGCACACCAGAGTATTAAATATTTACTAATCATTCGAGAAATAATCACATTTACTAATCATTCTAGAAGTAATCACTGTGGTAGCTGAAGATTTAATTAAAAAACAAAAAAAAAAAAGAACCAGTAAATTTTACTCTGGTGTGGTTCACATCCAGAGTACAAAGTGAGAAAAGTAGGAATTTAACAATTTCATAAGCTCTGACTTTTCCTTAAGTAAAACGCGGATCCTTCTCTTCTAATTAGCCACCTTCTACAACTTCTTATACTCACTTCTTGTTTCTTCTATTTTTCTCTAACTGCATATACACACACTCATTCATATTAAAACAAGCTAGCATACTCATACGCAGTGGTCCACTACAGAGATAAAGCCCTAAAATGAAGGAAGATAAAATGAAAATATCAGCAATTCTCTTTCAGTGTCCCTCATGTTCCATGAAGAGATTCATACAACTGGGTAATTGTGAAAACCAGAGCACGAAGTCAAAGCGCTAGTTCATGAATGTCTTGCTATGGAAGAGGGCTGCCCTCTGGAGAAGTAACAATTTGGGATAAAAACCTTAGCTATAAAATAGGAATGACTGTGTATGAATTAAAAATAAACTCCAGGTTCCAAACCTTCCTTCATCAAAATTCAAATCAATTAAAAAAGCATGAACTGAAGTTTCTGAAATTCACTTTTCAAAGGAAAATTACAAATTTAAAATTGCCTAAGGGCACCTGGGTGGCTCAGTCAGTTAAGCATATGACTTTGGCTCAGGTCTAGATCTCGCATTTGTGGGTTCAAGCCCCGCATCAGACTTTTATGCTTACAGCTCAGAGCCTGGAGCCTGCTTCAGATTCTGTGTCTCCCTCTCTCTCTGCCCTTCCCCCACCCACACTCTGTCTCTGTCTCTCTCTCAAAAATAAACATTAAAAAAATTTTCCTTAATGCCAAAAAATAAAAATTAAAATAAAAAATCTGAGTAATGACCCACAAAACACTTCTTGCCCTTTTACAGGAGAGCAAAAATTAATACAAAGCTTAGGGAAAACTACAACTAGAAACATGTTTAATTTCTCATTACCAGTAGTTCCATTACCTTCTTAAAATTTCATGATACTCTCCAGTCAGTGGTAAGGCAACCTTCTTTCACTCCAGTAACTACTAATACTTTCCCGTCAAAAGCTTTATCCTGAGTTTCTAAATCTGACCCCAAATTCAGATTATCACATAAAAGATTCACTTTGAAACAAAGTGACCTAGATAATTACAGAATTACGAAAATTCTTTTAAGGCTGGCCCAGTTAAGCGGGACAGAAAAGAGTTTTCTTTTGGACAAGGGCTTGGTGCATCTCTGTGACTGATATCCTGTAAGGAAATGTGCTTACTCTGAATTCTCTCAGCCCTTATGATTTAATAATGGCAGCTCAATGAACCTGTTCACACATGTCAAAGCTTTCACCAGACTGCGCAAGGTCCTGCATGCTTTCGCTCCCTCAGCAACAAGTGATACACATGTATATGGTAGGCTCTTATCAGTTCTTTGCATATGAATAAGTATGATAAATATGAATATAATTTGAATTTGTAACAGTGAGGGGGGACTTGTTGCATTTCCTGCTCCCATTCAGTTCTCCCTATGTTCAGCTGAAGAGGCTGAGGTTATCAAGACTGTGGGTTATAGTTTAGAAAGCTAGCACTGTGGTCACAGTTTCTTTAGAATTTTGTTTTAATCATGGAGTTAACTTGTGGTCTCGGAAATTCAGGAGTTCACGCTTGAAGCTGGACTTTTTATCATCCAATCTACTGGCCTAATTACATTTTGATATATATTCCTGGTTCTACCTAAAGAAGTAGGAAAACAAAGATAGTACAAACTATGCTGATTTAATATTCTATACTTCGTGGTTTAACGGACGGCTTTCTGAAGAAGAATCCTGTATTTTTTGGTCTTCTTTATTAAAAACTATCAAACCTATACACATACACAAATACACACATCTCTGAGAGGAGAAAAATCTGTAATCTCAGAGGAGATATAGGTAAACTATGACCCACAAGTCAAATAAAGACTACTACTTGTTTTGTAAAAAATTTTATTGGGACACAACCACACCCATGGTCTGTATTCACTTTCATGCTCCAATGGCAGAGCTGGTTAGATGGAACAAAAACCATCTAGCCCCTAAAGCCTAAAATAGTTAACTATCTGGCCCTTTACATAAACGTTTGGATACCCCTTCCTTAAAAGATTAAGTAGACATTTCTAAGTGTTGTTCTGATACGTAGACACTACAGATAGACTTTGAACAAAACAGATCAACTTTTTAAGCAATAAACTTACGATTTTGACTGGTGTCCATTTGAAGTTTTAGAAGAAGGATTGTATCTTTCTAGAACAAAAAGAATGTAGAAATTAGCAATTACAAGTATGGCTATTTAGATTGTAAAATATGTATCAGTATACCCTCAAAGAAATGTAAATCAAAACGAGATAGACTTCTTTCTCCACCAGACTGGCAACACTTCAGAGTCCAATAATACAAGATACTGGGAGAAACAGGTATGCTCTAATGCTGCTTGTCGAATTAAAACCCATACAATCTTTTCGGCAGGCAATCTGACAGTATTATCTTTACGGACACGGCAAATGCACATATCCACTTTCATAGCAATTAGAATGAAAAAAATTTACCTTACAGGTATATCTGCACACACACACACACACACACACACACACAGATGCTTATCGTAGTATGTTTTGTAACAGCAAAAACTGGAATCAAATGTCGAGAGGGGACTAGTTAAATAAATGATGGTATACTCATAAAATATGCACAATTTTAATGTTAAAAAGAATGAGCTAATGTTAAGAGAATGTTAAAAGAATGAAGAATTCATACTGATGTAGACACAGCTTTACAATAAATTAAGTGAAAAACACAGGTAATAAAGAGTATGTGCAACTTATGATCCCATTTGCCAATACTTAGTTATAGGGGGAGGAGGACAGAACTAAGAAGGCATTTTGAAAAGATGTTGAGAGAGAAAATGTAAACTTCCTGGCCTGCAGCTATTTTTTACACATCTTTAAATAGTGATAAAGATTCCTATAATGATAGTTTAAGGTAAAACCAAGAAATGGATATACAAATAAAGTTGGTCAACATTAAAAAGGAATATTCTCCTTTATTCTCTCTCTTTGCTTTAAGACCTCTAAAGACAACACACTAAGGATCAAAAAGTTCCACATTTTTATATCCCAAAACTGACTACCAATGTAAATCTACCTTATTAAAGAAGTTCCTGTTCTTGGCAAGACCATTTATTTTGTTACAGAGCCATATGAGGAAGCCCAGACATTTACAAGGTTCTGGCCTTACCACCATCAATTCACATAGCCATCATCTCTTGGGATCACACTTAAATTCCCTAAAGCTATCATCCCCTCAAGTTCTTCTCAGAAGCAAAAAGACAAGAGGTAGAGGGGGGTTCTGTAACAGATTTTCATCCCAGACCTAAAGACCCAGGAAGAATAAATACAGACATAGGTAGAGAAGAGAGATACAGTAAGTAACAATGACCCTTTCCCTTGCATATAATGTAACTCACAGAACCAACTACCTTCATGACAGATACAGAAAGAGAGAAGAATGCTCTTGGGTTTATGAGGTGTCCATCAAATTGAATTCATGAACTTTGAACTATTACTTCAAAAAATACTTAATAAAAATAGTTAATTTGATCTCCAATGATCTATAATTCTTCATTTTAAAAAAAGTTTATTTATTTTGAGGGGGAGGAGCAGAGAGGGGAGAGAGAGAATGCTAAGCAGGATCCATGCTGTCAGCGCACAGCCCAAAGTGGGGCTCGATCCCACGAACTGTGAGATAATGACCTGAGCTGAAATCAAGAATTGGGTGCTCAGTGACTCAGCCACCCAGGCGCCCCTGTAATTTTTCATTTTTTAAGTATACCAAGATTCAGTTTAATTCATTATAAATTATCAGATAATAAAAACTGGGATAAGACATGTGAAGGAATTATAAAAGCAACATATGATGTTACCATGAGAAATGAATGCTCAATCAACAGCTTAACTGAAAACCAAGAAGAAAAGAAATACTCACTTTGTTCTCCGGGGCCAAAATTGGACTGCTGAGATTCCTAAGAAAAAGGGACATAAAATTATATAGTGATATTAAAAGAAGGGTTCGTTAGTGAAGTATGCTTTAAATTAAACTATTCAATTCCAGTTAACGCAATGAAAGATCCTGTTGAGTTCCTAACAATGCATAAAAGAAAACACACTGAAAGAATTTAATGATTCCATCTGATCAGCCTCAGCAATTGTTGTGGTCAGTAATGAACTTTCCCAGAGCTGAATACAAAAAGCATCAAGTTACCTAATAGTCTATCTATTCATTTCTTTTCAGAAGCATCCACAGTACTCATATCCTAATTGAGAGCTTTGGGAAAGCAAATGATTTCAATTTAAGATTCTTGGTCTTAAGAAAAAGTTTAATTAAAAAAAAGTAATACTAAAAACCTACACTAGGGTGAAAACAGCTGTACAACTGACATAGAGTCAAAAGATATCACTTTTATTAACTAAAAACCTAACATGGTTATTCACATGTCACTTTATGCCCTTCCTTTTCCCGCTCCCAATATTTTACAAACAATTAGCAACTTGAGGAAAACACTGTCATATATCACTTTGTAAGCCTAATATATTAGTACAATGTCTGGCACTCAGGAAGGACCAGTAAAAAAGGAAGCCAAAATGTCACTGTCCATGAAAGAAACATGCCTTTCCAAACTCAACTTTCACAATCAGAAAACCTGTCTCACACATGGAAATTGTGCATTTTTCTAGATTAAGTCTTTAGTACACAACATAGTATTAAAATTACACAAACATCCCTAAAAGCCCACTTCAAAATGAGCACAATCTTACTTTAATGACAGTATTACCTGTGAAAGGGAAATCCACATAGTATGAATGCTAAAATACAGTTTTGCGGTTAAAAAAAAAACAAACCAACACTGTCAACCTACATCTATAGTCAACTGATTTTCAACAAGTGTTCCAAGACCATCCATAAACAAGTCTTTTCAAAAAATGGTATTAGGACAACGGACTAGCCATAAGCAAAAGAATGAAGTTGGATGCTGACCTCAGCCAATAAAAAAAAAAAAAAAAACTCAAAATGGATGAAAGACCTAAATGTAAGAGCTAAAACTACAAAACTCTTAGAAAATTTAGAGCCAAATCTTAATGACTTTGGATTTGGCAAAGAACTCTTACATATCACACCAAAAACATCAGAAAAACAAAAGAAACAAATAGATAAATTGGACTTAAGCAAAATTAAAAACTTTTGTACTTCAAAGGACAACATCAAGAAAGTGAAAAGACAACCCACAGAATGGGACAAAATATCTGCCAATTATGTATCTGATAAGAGACTGCTATCTACAATATATAAAGAGCTCTTACAACTCAATGATAAAAAGACAACCCAGTGAAAAAATGTGCAAAGAAAATGAAGAGACATTTCTACAAGGAAGATATAAAAATGGTCAATAATCACATACAAATGGTCAAAACACACATGAAAAGATGTTGTTTGACATCATTTGCCATAGGGAAAATGCAAAGCAAATCCACAATGAGGTAATACTTCACACCCACTAGGATGACTAGAATCAAAAACAGGTAACAGCTAGTATTGACAAGGATGCAAAGAAAAATTAAAGCCTAGGAGGAATGGAAACCAGTGCAGTTAGCTTTGGAAAACATTCTGGCAGTTCCTCAAAGGATTAAGCATACAGTTACCATTTGACCTTGCAACTCTGCTCCTAGGTATAGAACCAAGTGAAAAGAAACATTATGTCCACAAAGAAACTTGCAGACAAATGTTTATAGCAGCATTATTCACAAAAGCCCAAAGCTCAAAGCAACTCAAATGTTCATCAGCTGATGAATTTATAAGTAAAATACCATATATAACCATACAATGGAATATTTGGCCACAAATAGAAATGAGGTACTGATCCACTCTATAACTTGGAAGAATCTTGAAAACATTATCCTAGGTTAAAGAATCCTGCAAAAGGCCACATATGGCACGATTCCGTTAACATGAAATGTTCAGAAAAAGGAAATCACAGAGACAGAGAGTAGACGAGTGGTTTCATAGGGCGGGGAAGGAGACAGAGGAAAGTGGGTAACAGATAAAGAACAGGGAGTTTCTTTCTGAGATGATCAAAATGTTCTAAAATTCACTGTTATGATGGTTGCACATGTCTGTAAATAGACTCAAAACCATTTAATTGTACACTTTAAATGGGTGAAAGGCATGGCATGTGGATTATATTTCAATAAAGTTATTAAAAAACCTGTCAGTAGAGCAGTGACCAAGGTCACTCCTGTGACTTATGTTGAAGATGCAAATAATCCTCCACCCCTTTGTATTGCGAATTACCTTACACTCATTTACCTGGTAAAGAACCTAAATGTCAATAGCCCAAACTTTGAAGTAATGTCTAACTCCTTTCCCTCACATCTCTGACCACAGTCAGTCTACTGGTCTTCAAAGTCTAGTGGATTCTGTCCCCACTAAATGCACACCATCTCACCTTCATCTACGCTGCAAAGACTTCACGTCCTCACATTTTTTCATCTACGAACGGCATTTAATGGAACTTTCTAGCTCTAATCTTTCTCCTTCACTCAACTATAGTCTCCAGTTAACCTTTCTAAAGCCCAAATTCTAGTATGAGTCATCACTACTTTTTTTCATAGAGCCTTCAATGGCTCTTTGTTTTTTCCTAGGGATGAAACCCAAACTCTTTGACATGATATTCATTTATATCTAAGTACTGGAAAAACAAAGTGAAAAGAAAAAACACATAAAGGCCTTGTACTCGTGGAGCTTAACACTCTTCTGAATAATGTTAATGACTATCTCTGCAACTATTCATGCAAATAAAGGTAAAATGGCAATTGTAAGAAGTGCAATGAAAGGTAAATATCATACAATGTATCATATAAGAGCTTATAATTGTGTGTGTGAGCATGTGAGTGACTGTGTGAGAGACGGAGAGGGAGAGGGAGAGAGAGAAAGAGAGAGAGAGATCTAGCCAGGAAAATGAATAAAGGCTTCCCTGAGAAAGTACCATTCAGGTTGAGATCTGAAGTGTAGGAAGGAAGTCAACTGGGAAAGGTAAGAGTTCAGGATAGAGAGAGCATCATGCGTAAAGGCCAGAAAAGATAGGGAGCATAGCTAGTGTAAAGGACTTAAAGGAAGCCCATGAGAGGAAAAAGTACAGAAGAGTAGTAAGAAATGAGACCCAAGACCTGAAAACCCAGATCATATAGCACGCAGACCTTATAGATTAAAGAACACTTAATATATATACAACCACATCTGTTTAGTAAAATTTGAAGGGCTCCTGGGTGGCTCAGTTGGTTGAGCATCTGACTTCAGCCTCAGGTCAGGATCTCATGGTTTGTGAGTTCGAGCCCAGCATTGGGCCCTATGCTGACAGCTCAGAGCCTGGAGCCTGCTTCACATTCTGTGTCTCATTCTCTCTCTGCCCCTTCCCGACGTGTGCTCTCTCTCTGTCTCTCAAAAATAAATAAATGTAAAAAACAATTTTTTTTTAAACTGGGGACTTGCAGGAGGGAGGGATGCAGCTTGAGGAAGGAGGCTGGGGGAGGGGTATAACTCATTTTTACGTGACGTAACTAATGTCATGAAACAACCAGTGAATTTTTTTTGTTAGTGCAAAAGATACAAACTTCTGTGTTAGAAAGATTCGGGAGTACTATATACTCCATGAAAAAAGGAAGAGGGAGGGAGAAAAATTCTTTACATTAAACTTTAGATTTATACTGTCTCTGTTACATGTTTCTTTGATGCACAAAAAAGTAGCTCTTCAAGTAATTTATAACTGGAAAAGAATCTAACAAAAAGAGGACTAGAAGCACTGGCACTTTCATCCATCTCTATAGAGCTAACTTTGTACACTGAATGATTTATTCTAATATTTGTTTCTTGAATCTTCAGCTTTGCTTTCTAAGCCTGTCTCAACAGTGTTTCCTGACAAAGAAGTGCCTTTTCTTAAGTTTGCTCTTTATTGGATTTCAGTCATTTTCCACTAGAGCAGAAAGACCAAGGTTTTGGATAAAGATATTGAACCCTGGGAGAAACCTCAAAATAGGTTTTGAATACCATTTTACTAAGCCTGTATGTTTAAGGACTGAATTGAATTATCACACAACTCAAAATACCAGGGAGTATGAATCATGATGCTTTCATCGTTTCATTAGCGACTATCTCAAGGTACATTATACACTAAAAAGCAAGGTTAAGGACATAAACGCATATTCAACCTACTGTTGATAATCTGGATGTTTTCTTCTTTTCTATTTATGGCATCTTTGTTTCTACTTTGTACAGTGGCAGATAAAAAGCTCACACCACAAGACGACAAACCTCAGCTCTGTCATGTTCTCGTTTGCTCAGAAATGCATTTCAGTGTTATTTTCACTCAGCAGTTTCACTGCAGGTATATTTTTTAAGCCACTTGTGCATTAGTGAAGATTTGTTGAACTAAAACCAGTTAATATACTGTGTAAATCATCTTAACCAAGCACACTTAAAACTGTAATATACTAGAGCCAGTAAGAGCAAATGAATGAGAGCAAGCCTATCAACTTTTCCATAGTGAGAAGACCTAAACTTCTCCTGGAATACCTCAGAAAATAAAATGTGCCCAACTGCCATTCAGATCAAGAGAAGCAATACTACTTTGATCTTGTTCCTGTGGACTTAAAAATAGAGAATTTTTACAACGAAAAAACAACCATAAAGTTTTCGTCCCCTTCGCCCCAGGCCCCAATCTCCAATACATACGATGTTGGAGCATACGCTTTTCACTCTGAAGACCACTGACTTACCACAGTGGCAAGAATAAAGATGGAGAAAAATAAATGGAACTAAAATACATTAAAGGAGGTAAAATCATTAGGACTTGCTGATAGTTTACAGGGTGTGACAGGGAGGGAAGTGTCAAACATAATTCCAACAAGGCTTTCCTAGCTTCACTAAGGCAGGCAACAGGGAGAGGGGACCATGCTTGTTTACTCTTTCCTTTCGGTTGAGAACTAGCAGGGAGAATCAGTTCTCCCTGGAAGATGTCTCTTTGAGACACCTGATACTCAGCATCTAAGAACTGTCAAGTATGCAGCTGGATGTATGTATCTGGAATTCAAATACAGTCTGAATTAAGATAAAAATTGTCATGAAGATAAAAATGTGTGGAACACCTACGTAGGGAGGGACAGGGTACAAAAAGAAGACAATCTAGGTCTAAGCATGGAGTGCGTAACTGTGCATCCACTTAAAACACTAACATGTAATTTTTTTCATTCTCTTTATTATTTTATTTTCACAACCAAATGTTGAACAGCCTGAGGCACAACTTATTTCTCCTTTTGTATTCTCATATAGCACCAAGCACAATGCCTGGGAAACTTAATGGTAGAGGCAAAGATAAAGAAGAAAAAGGAGAAGGCCAGAAGCAAGGTAACTCTGGATGAGCAACGTACAGTGGGAGACAAGGAAGAAACAGGCTAAAACAATATTTAATGCTCATGAGAAGCCTGATGAAAATAAAAAAATAAGGAACATTAACGGGACTTACAAAATGGGCCACTAGTGGTCGTAATAAGAATGGTTCTGGGGAGGGAACCAGGTGTAAAAGCAAATCAGACTAGGCTGAGGAGTAAGTGAAGGAAAGAATACAGACAGCAAATATGAACCACTCTGTAAGTAAATTTAACTCTGAAGAGGAGGACTGGCTAGAGAATAACATGGAATAGAGGGATTTATTTGTTGTGCTGTTTTTAAACAGGACAGATCAAGGATGTTTAAGTGAATAGTATGGATTTAATAAATCAGCTCTCCAAATATATTCCTAAACTCAACTTCTCCTCCACCACTAGCCACATGTGAACTGCTCTTTCAGATCTGTTAATGAGTGTGAAATCCTCCCTCTTGGGTGCTCCTTACCTTACCATGCTTCTGGCGCCCTTATACTTCTCCTTCTAAGCCCAGCTGGTGTCATCATCCTTAGGATGCCATCCCCAAATTCCATAAATATCAAAACTTTCTCCCTATGTCCTCTCAGTGGACCTAATTCATATGGTTAACACACACTGAGAATGAATACTGTATCATATACAAAGGTGTGTTCACTGAAAATTCAGAGGGTGAGATGAACTATAAAAAAAGCAAAACCTGACTTGTAAAAGCAACTCAACCAAAGCAATGATCACTAAGTAGCTAACTGAAGTATTTCAAACACATTACCTGAGTATTTATATCCAAATTCAGTAAACAAACATTTACTGAACACCTATGTGTGCCAGGAACTATTCTAGGCATTGGCACATCTAAATGATTCAATGCTAAGGACCCCTGCCTGGGTGGCTCAGTTGGTTGAGCGTCCAACTCTTGATTTTGGCTCAAGTCATGATCTCATTGTTTTTGAGTTCGAGCCCCGTGTCCAGCTCCGTGCTGCCAGTGCAGAGCCTGCTTGAGAACCTCTCTCCTCTCTCTGTCTCTCCCCAGCTCGTGTGCTCTCTTTTTCAATAAAATAAACTTAAAAAAAAAAAAAGATTCAATGCTATACCTCTCAAGTACCTATAATACTGCCAGGAGATGTTTCAAACATACAGTAAATATGTGCAAGGGCAGTCAAAAGCTTTAATATGCTGCAAACTATCACTGGAAAATCTACCAACCTATCTCCAACTACACCCATCTAATCTGCTTTCTCTTCCTATGACCTAATTGTGCTCTATTCTAAAGCCAATATCCTCTATCAGGGCACTGAATCTCAACTTTTCTTGTGGAGATTTCCTAAGGTTACCCTCTGTCTTTCCCACGTATCATTTGTTTTTCCTTTTTTACTGAAACATTATGATCAGCGCAAATTTTATATATAAAATTCTTATCTTATAAAAATACTCACCTGACAACATCACTATACCCTTCCTGGCACCATCACATTTCTCTGCTCCCTTTTACAGACACTATCTCGTAAGAAATTCTTCTTTTCTATGTTCATCATCTCCAGTATCTTTTGGGCCTCTGCAGTCATTCTTTTACCCTCAGCTTTCTAACTAAAAGTGTCTATATCAGCAATAAAAAAAATACATTGTCAAATCTGATACCTGGGACAGAGTAAGAACTTAATAAATAAATGCTTGACAAATAAACAAACATATAAACATCAAATCTATAGACATGAAAGCCATAATGTCTGAGATAAAAAATATGTTAAAGGGGATTAACAGCAGATTAGACACTACGGAACAAAGGATTACTGAAACTGAAGATTTAACAATAGAAACTACACATAAATGAAACAACAAAAGATAAAAGATTGAAAAAAATGAACAGTGCATTCATGAGCTATGGAACAACATCAAGAGGCCAAATATATATTTAATTGGAGTCCAAGAAGAGAAGGAGAAAAGGGGAAGAGGGAGTACAGAAAAATATCTTGAGAAAATAATAGCAAAAAAATTCCCAAATGTGATAAAAACTATAAACCCAAGGTTCCAAGAAACTAAAAATAACCCCCAGGCACAAAAAAGATGAAAAGACTCAAGACAGTCCAAAAGTAAACAGCTTAAAATCAGCGATAGAGACAAAAAGAATATTAAAAGCAGCCAGAAGGGAAAAAAAAGACACCTTATATCCAGACAAAGAAGGAAAAAAAGGCAATAAAGGATATCTCAGATACAAGCCAGAAGACAAAAGATAACATCTTTAACCTAGCATTCTATAATCAGCAAAAATACCTTAAGAAAAAAGGTAAAATAAAAATGTCAGACACACAAAAGCTGAAAGCATTCATCTACCACAAGCAGACAAGCATTAAAAGAAATGTTAAAAGGAAGCCCTCCAGGGGCACCTGGGTGGGTCAGTCGGTTAAGCGGCTGACTCTGGATTTTGGCTCAGGTCACGATCTCATGGTGGCTTTGTGAATTTGAGCCCCGTGTCTGGCTCTGCACTCAAAGGATGGAGACTGCTTTGAATCTTCTGTCTGTCTGTCTCTCTCTCCCCCTCTCTCTCTGCCCCTCCCCTTCACATGCCCTCTCTCTCTCAGAAATAAATGTTAAAAAAATTATTAAAAAAAAGAAGCTAGACTGGTTATATTAATATCAAAGTGAATTTTACAGCAAGGATTATCATAAGAATTAAAAGCAGTCATTTCATAAGAATAAAGGTTATCAATTCATCTATAATTAATAACAATCCCAAATGTTTATACACCTAAAAAAAGAACTTCTTAAAAGTATGAAGAAATGAACAAGGGAAAATTCAAAATCATAAATTCAAAATTATTGGAGATTAACTGTAAGTCTCAATAATTGATAGAACAAGTAGACTTAAAATGAATAAGAACACAGGAAACTGAACTGATACTATAAACCAACTTGATAACTGACATTAACAAAACACTCCAGTGAACAACAGCAAAATATATATTCAAATGTACACAGAACTTTTACCAAAAGAAAACTTTTTACAAAACTTATTTCATGGGTCATGAAATAAGTTGCAATAAATGTAAAAGGATTCAAGTCACATAAAGTATGTTCTCTGGCCACAATGGAATTAAGCCGCAAGTAACAGAAAATATATTCCGTAACAGAAAACACAGGAAAACATCTCCAAACATTCAAAAACTACATGACTTCAAAATAATCCACAGAATAAAGAAGAAGTCAAAAAGGAAATAACATATTTTGACCTGAATAAAAGTAAAAACACATTTCAGAATGTGTGGGATGCAAATAAAACATTATGTGAGATAAATTTATAGCACTAACAGCCTGTATTAGAAAGTAACAAATATCTCATATCAATCACCTTAGCTTTCTCTTTAAGAATATTTTTTAAAATAAGTATAAATAAAATCAAATGACAGCAGAACAAGAAAGTAATACAGATGACAATGGAAATCAATGCAACAAAAAACAAAAACAGTGAGGGAGAAAAAGAAGTTTTTTAGAAGATCAATACAACTGAAAAAACCTCAAGCCAGAAGAAAAATAGAAGAATCAAAGTACCAACAACAGGAATAAGAGAAGTGGCATCATAAGACATATAAAAATTGTTATATAGGAATATTATCAAAAACTTTATACCAATAAATTTTACAACTTTGACAATCAACAGATAAACTGAACAAGTTGCTTGAAAAATACAAACTACCAAAACACAGTCAAGAGAAATAGATAACATGAATAGCCCTACGTGTATTAGATAAATCTAATATTTACTTAAACACTGTACTATAAAGAAAACCCAAAAACTCAAAGGAATTCACTGGTGAATTCTAACAAACATGTAAGGAAGAAATAACACCAATTCTATACAAATTATTTCAGAAAATAGAGGAGGGAGCTATGTCCCAACTCACTCTATGAGGCCAGCACTACTCTAATACCAAAACCAGGCAAAGACATTATAAGAAAATAAAATCACGGACCAAGAACATAGATGTAAAAAATTTTTTTGTAAAAATTCTTTTTAAAGTTTTTGAAGGGGTGCCTGGGTGGCTCAGTCGGTTAAGCGTTCAACTTCAGCTCAGGTCATGATCTCACGGTTTGCGAGTTCAAGCCCCGCATTGGGCTCTGTGCTGACAGCTCAGAGCCTGGAGCTGGCTTCTGATTCTGTGTCTCCCTCTCTCTCTGCCCCTCCCCGGCTCACACTCTATCTCTCTCACTTTCTCCCCAAAAACACATTAAAAAAATGAAAGTTTTTGAAAACTAAATTCAACATACAAAACAGGTAATATATAATGACCAAGTGAAGTTTCTACTAGGAAGACAATACTGGTTTAAATTTTTAAAATTACCCAACATAACTCACCATATTACAAACCAAAAAGGGAAATCATAAGATTATATCAATAGATTCAAAGAAAACATTGAACAAAATCTAAAATTCACTACTGATAAGAACACTCAGGCAAATATGAATAGAAGGGAACCTCCTCAATTTAATAAATGACATCTATGAAAATTCAAGAGCTAAAATCATACTTAATGATGAAAGACTGAATACTTTCCCCTCTATAATGAAAAACAAGGCAAGAATGTTTACTTTCACCACTTCCAGTCAACACTGTATTAAAGGTTCTAGCCAGTGCAATAAAGCAAGAATAAGAAATAAGGCATCCAGTTCGAAACTTAAGTTGTAACACCCTTTATTCACACATGACATGACTGCCTAATAAGAAATTCTACGGTATCTACAAAAATGCTACTAGAACTAAATACATTTATCAAGATTTCAAGATAAAAAAATAAAATTATAAATGAAATGTATCTTTATAAACTAGCAAGGAAAAGTCTTATACTGAAAAAAAAATTTCAAGTTTTTGTTTTAAGTTTATTTTGGGGCACCTGGGTGGCTCAGTTGGTTAAGTATTCGACTTCACCTCAGGTTATGATCTCACGGTCTGTGAATTCAAGCCCCACTTCAGGCTCTGTGCTGACAGCTCAGAGCCTGGAGCCTGCTTCAGATTCTGTGTCTTTCTCGCTCTCTGCCCCTCCCTCATTCATGCTCTGTCTCTGTCTCTGTCTCTCTCTCTCTCAAAAATAAACATTAAAAAAGATAAGTAAATAAACTTAAAAAAAAATTTTTTTTAAGTTTATTTATTTTGAGAGAGACAGAGTGAGGAGGGGAGGGGCAGAGAGAGAAGGGGAGAGAGGGAATCCCAAGCAGGCTCCTTGCTGGCAACGCAGCACACAAACTGTGAGATCATGACCAGAGCCAAAACCAAGAGTTGGATGCTTAACCAACTGAGCCACCCAGGCGCCCCATTTTAAAATAAAATACGATATATAATAGCATTAAAAAATGAAATGCTTAGAAGTAACTCTGATAAAAGATGTGGAAGACCTAGATATTGAAAACTATAAAATGAGAAATTAAATTATACCCAGCTAAACAAAGAAGATAAGTGCTCATGAGCTGGAAGACTCAATATTGTTAAGATGTCAATTCTCCCCAATTGATCTATAAATCCAATACTATCCCTATCAAAACCCCAGAAGGCTTTTATGCTGAAAATTAAGAGGGTGGTTGTAAAATTCATATCAAAATGCAAAGGACCTAGAAAAATCAAAATAAGTTTGAAAAGTGATAATATAATTGGAGGATTTACATCACTAGAGCTTTATATTATTGATGTCAGATAATCAAGACAGGGTGGTACTGATACCATGACAAAGAGATTAATGAAATAGAACACAGTCAGAAATGCACCATACATACAGTCAACTGAAACTGCTAAGGCAATTCCATGCAGAGAAATAAGCTTTTTAAACAAATGATGGAAATGGATATCTATACACAAAAAAATAACCTTTCATCCATACCTTGTCACCATATACAAAAATTACTTTAAAATGGATCACAGAGCTACATGTAAAGCCTAAAACTATAAGAAGTCTAAAAAAATACATAGAAGAATGTGGGTCAGGCAAAATTTCTTAGACACCAAAAACATGATCTGTAAACTAAAAATCTCATGAATTGGAATTCATTAATACTAGCGACTTCTCCTCTATAAAAGATACAATTAAAAGAATGAAAATGGAAGCTACTTACTAGGGGTGGGGGTGGGGGGAGAATGTGTAAATCTTGTATCTGATAATGGACTTGCATCCAGAAAATAGATATAACTCTCACACTCACTAAGGAGATGACAACAATCCAATAAAAGATGGGAAAAAAGATTTTAACAGTGCACCAAGGAAGATATACAAATGACAAGTACATGAAAAGTTACTCAACATCATTTGTCACTAGAGAAACATAAATTAAAACCACAGTGAGGCACCCCTACACAATTGCTAAAAGGCCTAGAATTTAAAAAGACTGGCCATACCAAGCATTGGTTAAGTTTGGGGAGCAACTGCAACTCTCAAATATTGCTAGTAGGAATAAAATATGGTTCAATCATTTTGGAAAACAGTATGAGATTTTCTTAAAAGTTAAATATACATCAACCATATACTCAAAGGTATTTATTGATGAGAAGTAAAAGCATGTGCCCATACAAAGATTTGTACACAAATTCTCAGAGCAGCTTTATTTTTAACTAGAAACCAGAAATAGCCCAAATGTCCATCAACAGGTGAATGGGTAAACAAACTGTAGTATAATTATAAAACTGAATACTACTTAGCAATATAATTATTTTTACATTAAATAATATGGATGACTTTCAAAATAATTGTGCTGAAAGAAACCAGAGCCAGAAAGAGTACATATATTATCATTCTATTTATGTACAATTCTCAAAAATGCAAACTAGTATATAGTGAAAGAAATCAGATGAGTGGTTGCCCAGTGATTGGAAGGATAGAGAGTACAAGGAAGAGAACATTACAAAGGATCATAAGGAAACCTTTGGGGTGCATCAACGAGAGAAAGGATAAATACCATATGATCATTTCAATAGATCCAGAAAAGGCATTTGACAAAGTACAACATCCATTGATGATAAAAGTCTTCTGCAGGGACGGCTGGATGGCTCAGTCCATTAAGTGTCAGACTCTTGATTCTGGCTAAGGTCATAATCTCACGGATCATAAGATCAAGCCCCATGTGAGACTCTGTGCTGATAAAGGGACGCCTGCTTGGGATTCAATCTCTTTCCCTCTCTCTCTGCCCCTCACTCACTCGCGGTCACTCTCTTGCTCAAAATAAATAAATAAACATTTAAAAAAAGAAATAAAAATAACATTTAAAAAATCTTCTGCAAAGCAGGTTTAGGGGGAGCATACCTCAAAATAATAATGGCCATATAGGAAAAACACACAGCTAACATCACCCTCCATGGTAACTTTCAAATACTGAAAGGTTTTCCCCTAAGACCAGGAACAAGACAGGGATGTCCCCTCTCACCACTTTTATTCAACATAGTACTGGAAGTACTAGCCACAGCAATTAGACAAGAAAAAGAAATAAAACACATTCAAATTGGTAAGGAAGAATTAAAACTTTCATTATTTGCAAGATGACGTGATACTATATATAGAAAACTCTAAAGACTCCACCAAAAAAACCACTAGAACTCATAAATGAATTCAGTAGGATCACAGGATACAAAATTAATATAAAGAAATCTGTTGCTGGGGTGCCTAGGTGGCTCAGTCGGTTAAGCAGCTGACTTTAGCTCAGGTCATAATCTCATGGTTCATGAGTTCGAGTCCCACATTGGGCTCTGTGCTGACAGCTCCGAGCCCGGAGCCTGGAGCCTGCTTCGGATCCTGTGGCTCCCTCTCTCTGCCCCTCCCCTGCTCACACCTTGTGTCTCTCTCCCTTCAAAATAAATAAACATTAAAAAAAAAAAATTCTGTTGCATTTCTATACACTAATAACGAATTAGCAGAAAGAAAAATTAAGAAAATAATTCCATTTACAATTGCACCAAAAATAATAAAATACCTAGGAATAAAGGTAAACAAGGAGGTGAAAGATGTGTACTCTGGAAACTACAAAACACTGATGAAAGAAATTGAAGACAACACCAACAAACGGAAAGATATTCCATGCTCATGGATTAAGAGAATACTGTTAAAATGTCCATACTATCCAAAGCAATCTACAGATTTAATGCAATCCCTATCAAACTACCAATAAGCATTTTTCACAGAACTAAAACAAATAATCCTAAAATTTGTATGGAACTACAAAAGACCCCAAACAGCCAAAGCTATCTCGAAAAAGAACAAAACTAGAGGTATCAAAATCCCAGGTTTCAAGATGTACTACAAAGCTGTAGTAATCAAAACAGAATGGCACTGGCACAAAAAAAGACACAGAGATCAATGGAACAGAGTAAAGAACCCAGAAATAAACCCATGATTATATGATTAATTAATCTACAACAAAGGATGCAAGAATATGCAGTGGGAAAAAGACAGTCTCATCAACAAATGGTGCTGGCAGAACTGGACAGCTACATGCAAAAAAATGAAATTGGATCACTTTCACACCATTTTTGTGTATTTTACATAAACTCAAAATGGACTAAGCCCTAAATGTGAGACCTGAAACCATAAAAATCCAAGAAGAGAGCATAGACAGTAGTATCTCTGACTTTGGCAGTGGCAACATTTTTCTAGATACTTCTCCTACGGCAAGGGAAACAAAAGTAAAAATAAACTACTGGGAGTATATCAAAATAAAAAATTGCACAGCAAAGGAAGCAATCAACAAAACAAATAGACAACCTACTGAATGGGAGAAGATATTTGCAAATGACATATCCAATAAGGGGTTAGTATCCAAAATATACAGAAAACTTACACAACTCATTATCAAAAAGCAAATAATCCAATTAAAAAATGTACAGAAGACAGGAACATACATTTTTTCAAAGAAAAAATACATATAGCCCACAGACGCATGAAAAGATGCTCAACATCACTCTTTATCAGAAAAATGCAAATGAAAAGTGAGATATCACTTTTCAGAATGGCTAAAATCCAAAACACAAGAGGAGAGATGAGATGGTGGAGAAGTAGGGGGACCGGGACTGCCCTCATCCCTCAAACACAGCAGTGCTGAGGTCAGAACACATGAAATCAGTCTGTGGAGTGACAGAAATATCTCCACAGGTAGATGGAGACAGCTTGGCAGGACAGAGGTGCATGTATGTGAATTGGGGGAGATAAAACAGCATGGGCAGGGAGCGGAGGGATCCCCTTCTGTAAAGAGACAAAAGGGAGAGAAAGACAAGCTGTGGAAAAGAACATTCTTTTCAACAAATGGTGAAGGGACAACTGAATAGGCACATGCAAAATAATGAAGTCGGACCCCTTATCTCACACCAAATATAAAAATTAACTCAAAGTGATCAAAAACCTAAATATAAGAGGTAAAACTATAAACTCACAGAAATATAGATGTCAATCTTCAATACCTTGGATTGTGCAATGGTTTCTTAGATATGACACCAAAAGCACAAGCAACAACAAAATAAATTGGACTTCACCAAAATTAAAAGATTTTTGGATTTTAAAAAACACCATCAAGAGAGCAAAAAAGACAACCTACAGAATGGGAGAACATTTTTGTAAATCATACATCTGATAAGGGACTATAAGATATACAAAAAACTCCAACAAATGATAAAAAGACAATCCAATTTAAAAATCAGCAAAATATGGGGCACATGGGTGGCTCAGCTGGTTAAGCGTCTGACTTTGGCTCGGGTCATGATCTCACAGTTCGTGGGTTCAAGCCCTGCATTGGGCTCTGTGTTGACAGGTCAGAGCCTGGAGCCTCCTTCGGATTCTGTGACTCCCTCTCTCTCTCTCTCTCTGCACCTCTTCCACTCGCACTCTATCTTTCTCAAAAATAAACAAACATTGGGGCATCTGAGTGGCCCAGTCTGTTAAGCATTTGACTCCGGCTCAGGTCACGATCTCATGGTTCATGACGTCAAGCCCCGCGTCGGGCTCTGTGCTGACAGCTGAGAGCCTGGAGCCTGCTTCAGATTATGTGCCTCCCTCTCTCTCTGCCCCTACCCGCTCACAGTCTGTCTCTCTCTCACAAAAATAAATAAACATTTAAAAAAAATTTTAATAAATACTAAAAATAAGCAAAATATCTACTACATATCTCTCCAGAGTAGACATACAAAGGCCTGTAAGTCCATAAAAAGATTCTCAACATCATCAGCCATCAGGGAAATTCATATCAAAACCACAAGGACAAATCACTGCACACCCACTTAAAATAGCTAGAAGGGTAATAACAATTTGGCCAGGATTTGAAGAAACTGGAAAGCTCATACACTGCTGGTGGAAATATAAAATGTAGCAAACACTTTGGAAAAACATCAGGCAGTTCCTCAAAAGATTAAACACAGTTACTATATGGCCCAGCAATTCCACTCCTAGGTATATAAAACCAAGTGAAAAGAACTGAAAACCGGTATCTACACAAACATTTCTACAGTCATGTTTATAGCAGCAATTTTCATAATAGCCAAAAACTGAAAACAACCCAAATGTCAAAAACCTGATAAAAAGATAAATAAAATGTGATAGATCCATAAAATGGAATATACATTTAGCCATAAAATGGAACAAAATAATGATATATAACATGAACGAACCTTTAAAACATCATGCTAGATGTAAAAGATCCAATCACAAAAGACCACATATTGTATAATTTGATTTATACAGAATGTCTAGAATAGGCAAATCTATAGAGATATAGTGGAGATTAGTCACTGCTTTGGGGTTACATTAGAGTAGGGGACTGGAGGAAGAGAAGGATGACTACTAAGTGGTATGGGGTTTCTTTCGGTGGTGATGACAATCAATGTTCTAAAATAATTGTGGTAATGGTTACACAACTATGAATATATTAAAAACCAGCTAACTGTATGTTTTAAATGAATGAACTGTATGGTACGTATATTATGTACCTTAATAAAACTGTCACCTAAAAAAATTATGAATGGACTTGCATTCATAAGGCAGAACTATGAAATTAAGTTCAAAGTCTTTTCATAAACTCAAGCCTTAATTTTACAATTAAAAAAAAGAAGCATACCTATTAAATAATTCAAGATAGAATATTAAAAATAATTATTCAATCCAAAAGAATCTCAAAAAAGGAACAAAGAAAGAATTGTTGGGATAAATGGAAAACAAATAGCAAATAGTACATTTAACAATGTAGGGTTCATTTAAACCCTACAATAAAAAAAAAACACAAAAAAACCAACCGTACAATATCAATATCAATGACTACATTAAAAGGAAATGGTTTAAACACTCCAAGATTAACTGTTAGAGATTGGCAAACTAAAAAACCAAGACCCAATTATATGCCAACTATAAGAAACTCACTTTAGGGGCACCTGGGTAGCTCAGTCAGTTAAGCATCCGACTCTTGATTTTTGGATCAGGTCATAATCCCACGATTCATGAGATGGAGCTCTACATTGCTACGGGCACAGAGCCTGTGTGGGACACCTTCTCCCTTTCCCTCTCTCTCTCTGTGCCCCTCCCCTGCGCAGGCGCACCTGTGCATGCACGCGCGCTCTCTCAAAATAAACATTACAACACTCATTTAAATATAAAGCCACAGATAGATTAAAATTAAAAGAACAGAAAACGTTCAACCTTGTCAATAGTAAATTAAAAGAAAGTTTAAATGGCTATATGAATATCAGACAAAGTAGACTTCAGAACAAGCATTAATACCAGATAAAAAAACAGACATGTCCCAATGAAAAAAAGGGGGGAATCAAATTATCAGAAAGATATAGCAATCCTAAATGTGTACATGCCTAATAACAAAGCTTCAAAACACATGAACCCAAAATGGACAAAACTCAAAGAGGAAACAAAAATCCATAAATACAGGTGCAGATGTCAACACTCTCCTTTCATTACTTGACAGAACAAATAGAAAGACAGTAAAAATGCAGACAACTAACCACTATCAACTAATCTGATCTGATATATACAGAACATATTCTATATAATGTACATAAAACAGTCACTAAGATCATACAACAGCCATAAAACATTTAATACATTTTTAAAAACTGGTATTATATAGCATATATTCTCTAACAGGA
Organism: Cryptoprocta ferox; assembly: GCA_028646485.1. Taxonomy (NCBI): domain Eukaryota; kingdom Metazoa; phylum Chordata; class Mammalia; order Carnivora; family Eupleridae; genus Cryptoprocta; species Cryptoprocta ferox. The sequence continues at coordinate 22,627,911 of CM053572.1, forward strand.
ACATAAACAAATTAGAAAATTAGTAACAAAATGGTATGTGGAAAATTCTTAAGTATTTGAAAATAAAACCAGATGCTTCTAAATAACCCATGGATCAGGAAGAAGTCACACAGGGAATAAAGAAATATTATGCAATAAATAATAATAACACAGTATAACACAATTTGTGAAACACACCTAACAGGGCTCAGAGGTAAACTGACAATTTTAAATACAGAAAACAAGAAAGGTTTTACAATCTATTATCTAAGCCTCTTTCTGAAAAAGTTAAAAGAAACTCCTGGTACTCCCGGAACCAGGATTACACTGTATGTTACCTAACTGTAATTTAAATTAAAAAAATAAAAGGAAGTTAAAAAAAGAAGTTAAAAGTAAATGAAACCCACACTAAGCAGAATGAAGACAATAACCACAATAAAGGAAAAAACAAAGAAACAAAACTGAAAAAACTAAAAGACAGTTATTGGAAATGATCAAGAAAACTGATAAACCTCCAGCTAGACTAATAAAGGAAAATGGAAAAAAAAAGAGAGAAAATGCAAATCACTAATATCAGGGAAAATGACTAGTAGAGATCCTAGAGGCATTAAAAGAATAAATATTTATATTATTTACAAATAACCCTATGTCAATAAACTTGACTACTGAGGGGAAACGGACAAATTACAAAATTGACACAAGGAACAGAATATCTGAGTAGCTCTACATCTAATAAAAATTTTGAAATTATAATTTAATATCTTCCAATAAAGATTACTATGGGCCCAGATGGCAGTGCTATTGAAGTGTATTAAAACATTCACGGGAATTAATACTAAATTCCACAAACCAGTTCAGAATATAAAGATGAAGAGAATTTTTCCCGTACCTTTTAAAGAGCCAGGACTACCCAGATACCAAAACCAAAAGAGACATTAAAGAAAACTACAAATAACACTCCCAATCTAGCCGTGCCATTCACACAAACACAGACACACACACACACACACACACACACACACGGCAAAAGACTTGAGCTGGCACTTCCAAAAGAAGAATGGTCAATAAGCTCATAAAAAGAAGTTCAACATCATTAGTCATCAGGGAAATTACAAACTGAAACCAGTATGAGATACCTCTACGTGCCCAGTAAAATGGCTGAAATTAAATAGACTGACAATACCAAATGTAGTCAAGGACACAGAACAAATCAAACTATCATATACCTCTGAGGATGCGAGTGGGGTAAGGTAAAAGTGTGATACAATCGCTTTGGAAAACATTAGTTTAGTATCAATTTAACATGAACTCAGATATGACTCAGCAATTCTACTTTTTACTATATAACCCAGTATTTATCCTGGAAAAGAGAAAACTTAAGTCCAGACAAAGACTTGTAAGTAAGTATTTATAGATACTCTATTCTTAATTGCACAAATCTGGAAGAGACCCAAGTGTTCATCAACAGGTAAATGGATACACAAATTTTGGTATTTTCATACAACACAAATAAAAAGAAACTCAGCGGGAAAAAAGTACAAATTACTGATACATTCATGAACATGGACAAATTTCAAAAATACATGCTGAACAAAAGAAGGCAGACATACATACAAAGCCATAAACTGTATGGCTTCCGTTTACATGAAATTCTAGAAAAAGTAAAACTTATCTGCAGTTACATGAAACAGACCAGTAATTCTAAGGGCCGGTGGTGGGGGTGAGGTAGACTGAAAAGAAACATAAGGGGACCTGGCAGTGACGGAAGTGTTCTAACTATTCAAAACTGCAATTACATTAAAATAAAAAATAAGAGGGAGTGCTTATGATCCTGGGGAAGGAGAAAGCTTCTTTAACAAGACATTTAAAAGTAAACGTTCTGTGAAAGAGAAAATTCCATTTATTCATCAAAATTAAAATCTTCCAGACCGTAATACTTAAAAGGACCCTAACTGTGAGGTATATTTACAGCACATACAAGAAATTATTAAATCCAGATTTCAAACAAAACAACAAACACAAAAAGAAATCCTCCTAAAATGTTTAAAGTGAAGGACGCAAGCCAAAGAGCAGAGGAAACAGGTAAATTCATCCACACAGAGCTCACAGGGATGACAAATGGGTAAAGAGATGAAGCTCACGAGCAATCTCGGAAATGGAATACCAACTTGCACTGAAAAGACTGGTGCTTAAAAATAACAAATGGTGATGTGCATGTGAGGAATAATAGGGAAAACAAGTAGGAGTACTGACTGGTACAACCGATATGGAGAGAACTTTAGAATATATATTAAATATATAATCAATAATTCTACTTCTTACTTTTCACCCAAAAGAAACTCATATGCACACAAGAAGGCATGAAAAAGATACTTTAGCACTAAAGCAGTGTTTGTAGAAATGAAAACTTGGCAACAACTTAGATACCAAAGGAAAATAATTCAACTAAGATACACTTATATATACCATGGATGCAAATAAAAGAAGTGAAATACCTCTATATGTAATATATTATCAGAATATAATAATGATACATAATAACATGGAAAGGTCTTTCAGACCTGTTGCTGATTAAAAATATAGAATAAACCTGTGCAGAAATACAGTCCATGAGAAAGTGCTCACATGTAATGATTACATATATATGTATGTAAATGCATATGAAAAGACTTGCAAAGGTATGTATGAAAGTAGCTCTGATAAGAAAGAGGAGGCAAAATTGGGGAAAGCTATTATTAGGGGTCCTAATCAAACTTCCACAAGGAGAATATATTCTTTTATTGTTCGTGTAAATACAAATTAATGTAAAAAAAAAAGCATATCTGCTGATTGTAGATGAGCTTGGAACTGTTGTCTGAGGAACCTCTATCCACAGCACATAGTTATGGTTGCTACGTCCAATGGAAAGGAGTTCCTCAGACAACGGTCTGAGAAGCCTTAACGCCTGCAGCCTAGAATACCATAACAGTTTGCAACAAACTTTGATGCCTTTTAATTCTCTTCCCAATTGCCTCCAAAGCTTTTTCAAGAACTTCTTAATCCAAGTCGTTCTTGATTCCGTTATCTTGTTTTATTTTCTTCACAGCAATTATCACTATCTGAACTTATGTATTTATTCACTTATTTATTGTCTGTCTCCCACTAGAATGGGAATGGCAAGACAATTTTGAATTCATGTGATTTTAGTCAAGCCATTGAGAGTTTTCTAACAGTATCAAAGACACATGTTATTTACTTACCTTAGTTGGAAAAGGAAATTTGGAAGGTTCTGTTTTGCATGGTGTATGAATAGCCGTTAGAGGGGGAGGCCATGAATGCGTCATCTCCTGAAATGTAATTATTACAGTTTGTTTTCAACCAGTTCAAGGATAAAAATTACATAGCTAAAAACCAGATTTGTATTATAAATGCTGGTTTCATGGTAGCTCCTCCAAAAGTACACATATTTAATCAGTAAATATTAATTAAGCACAACTGTGTGCAAGGCACTATGGGGCGGGAAATAGTAAGATAAACCTGTGAAATGTCATAGAAATCAGCCTGTGATCAAACACAAGGCACACAGTACAATGCTACTGAGGAAGAGCCGGCTGTGAGAGCTGTGATGGGGTAATAATAGGGGGTAATAATAAGAAAAGGAGGTAACACTTACTGTGTGCCACCTACTGTGCTGTTTTACCTGTCTATTCCTCATTTAGTACTCACAATGATTTTAGGAGGTGGATACCATTATTATCCTGACTCTGTGTAGGATGACACTGAAGCACAGAAGTTGTTAAAGGTCACACACTTGGTAACTAATGGACACACAGGTGCATCCTAGAAAGACTGGCTGCAGAGCCCATTCACTGACAGGAAGTTTTGGTCAGGTGGAGGAAATGAGAAGCGAGAGATCAAAAGCACATGAGAAGGAAGACAGACAAGCAAGGCCCTAAGTATGATTTCATTCAATGCCTTCTGCTTAATCATATGCCAACTATGTTCAAGTGGAGATTTGGATAAGATCACAATGTATATGTTAGAAGAGCAGAGGAAAGAGCGATAATCAGATTTAGAATAAGGTGGGAGTGTTTTATTTCTGGAGTTTAGTTCAAAGTAAGCCATCAGGCAGACTGAGAAAATACAGTAAGTTAGAGGTGGTACAACTTTTAAGAATTACTCTGTAGCTATACCCACACAGTTATGTAAAGATACATGTTCAAGGGGCCTATGCTTAAAAAATGGAAACAATTACATATCCAACAGCCCAGGAATAATTACCAGACAGTCATACAATGGTACACCAAGCAGACAGTAAAAAAAGAAATTTTAACTATTGATATGAATTATGTCCACAATATACTGATCAGTGATAAATACAAATCATAGTCTATGTGCTAGTAAATGTTTATATATGAAAAAAATCTCTGGCTACCTTTGGGGAAGAGAACAACAGGAGGAGGAAGGGACATGGGCATGTGATACAGTCTACACTACCTGGACCTCATAAAGCAGCTACCTACATGTAACTGCTCTTTATCTTCTTACAACGCTTTATTTTTCAAGAGTATTTCATGTTCTCATATATAGTTGATTATTTTCAAATTCCTGCTCTAGAATGTCAATTCAAAGAAAGCAACACTATCATGATTATCACCACTATATCCGAGGGGCTTGATAATGGCAGGTGCTCAATTACTAAGCATTGAATTAATCTTTTTTGTTTTTACAATAAACATATTATCATTTTTAGATTAAAATGTTTTTTCTTTAAGTTCATGATGGAGTTCCTAAGAAACAGTAGGACTATGAATATTAAGAAACATGAAGGCAATTAAGACCAGAAGTTCCTTACACGCTGCATACAGGAAAAGGAAACAGAAACTCACGCACTCTACATTTTCAGTGTGCATTTTACACTTCAAATAACCAAGGACTCTCAGCAGAAAATCTATGTAACTCCATCATTAAATGTCAGAGCACCTATTAAACCCAAGGCCATATGTCAAGCCCTGTATATATAAAATGTAGAATAAACGGTCAGTAACATCAAAGAGATAATTAAAGAAAGAAATCTAAGATTCTTCCAGGTATTAAAATGCCATGCATTTTTGAGGATTCAAGAGAAAAGACAAATGCTCCATTAGAGTTTCTATATACATGGCAACTGAAAAATGCATGCTATATGAGATTCAAAGGAAAGAGTTACTATCTTTGTGATCTGATGGTCTGACCTAGGGGGAAGAAGGATTTCACTGGGATTCTGAGAAAAAAATAGAATCTGTATATGACTGGAGACGAAGGAGAAACATATTTCATGAAAGTTTACTTTAAAAAGGTAAAAGAGCAAGTAAGTGTATGGCTGAGTGAAACCAATTTGGCAAAAGCGGTGAATCAATAGTGAAAGAGGTTAGAACTCGCCTGTGGAAGGTCTGAGATGTTAAAGTTTGACACTATTCTTTCTATGGGGCCTAGAGACTCACTGAAAACTTCTAAAAAGGAAATTAACTTATGAAGACAATGGATTAAAGGGAGAATCTGGTAGCAAAGAAGACAGAGGAGCAGACAAGACTTGTAAGACTCAAGGCAGAAAGGCAAAGCAATGACTGTATATTGCAATTTTTGAAGCTCAAGGTAGCAGAAATGGAAACAAAGGAATGGTATTTTCAAGGAATATTCAAAGCATACATGCAGTTTTGTGATTAAACAGAACATGAAAGAAAATTAAGATTTTACACTTATAAGTACATGAGAATGGTGGTACCACTAATAGAAGGAAGTCTGATAAATCTGCCTTTTGACATGGTGAATCTAAAAAAAAGCAGGGAGAAATGCAAATGGACACATAGCTACAAAGTAAGGAAGAGACATAAACCACAACCCAGACGAGGCTAAGCAGGAAAGACTGAACTGCTAATAGTTGAAGCCATAACAATAAAGGAAAATCAAGACAGAGCAAAAAGAAAAGGAGAAGCTAGAAAAAAAGACCCATATTTAAAAGATAAAAGGAGCGCCTGGGTGGCTCAGTCAGTTAAGTATCCAACTCTTGATTTTGGTTCAGGTCATGATCCCAGGGTTGTGGAACAGAGCTCCATGTCAGGCTCCACGTTCAGCATGGAGCCTGCTAAGGATTCATTCATTCATTCTCTCTCTCTCTCTCTCTCTCTCTCTCTCTCTCCCCCTTTGCCTCCCACCCCCTTTCTAAAATTAAAATTAAAAATGTTTTTTCATTTTAAAAATAAAGAAAGAAAGAAAAGACACAAAGGTTCCCAAAAGGCAGAGAATGAGACAAGAAAGGTGGAAGGAAATAAAAACAGTGAAGCATAATAGCAGTCAAGGAAGGAAGAATGAGGTTTCCAGAAGAAAAAAAAAAAATTCTTTAAAACAGGAGAAGAGCTGACAACTCAAACGAAGCCCCCAATGAAGGGGAAGATAATGATCTTAGACAAACAGGTTCAGCAGAATGACAGAGGTATATGAAAGACTGCAGTGGGCTGAAGAAAGGAAGGAGAGAAGGAAGTGGAAGCAGCAACACAAGTAGTCTTTCAGAAGTATCCGCGGTGAAATGCACGTATAGACACACTCAGGAGCTTATGCAAAAAGTACAAGTGATCTGTAACTTGACAGTTTTTTTTCTATTAGGCCAAAAGCACTCACTGTCACTCTTTAATTCCCTGGACTTCCTCTTTTTCCAACAGACAACTTTTTCTTTTCCCAAAAGAGGAAATGTGTCAATTTTAAACATATTCCACTCAACACTCAAAATAAGCAATATTCAGAGGTCTTTCATTGTAGGATTTGACTTAGAAAGTGCAACTGTATGTGCTTTTTTCCTCCTTCCAAGACAAACAATTAAACCTGGAATTTGCTTTACTTAAAAATGAAAAACAAACAAAACCAGTTCTTTGAGGGCAGACAGGAAACAAACCAAATGATTCAGAAACTATGCAAATAAGCAAAATAGAGTCAATTAATTTTTATGGACATAATGAGGTTACACATGTAAGCAATTTCCTGCTTCAGATCCTTTGTGAAATATTGGGGAGAAGAGAGAAAAAGATAGCAGAGCATCATAAGTAAAAAAGACTGAAACTATTTAAAAAAAATCAACGACTTACTTTCAGAATTTCATCCACACAGCTCACATCACCAGAAGCAGATGCCTTAAGAGGAAAAGAAATACCCATTAGATTTGGAGTCATTTATTATTAGATTTTTATCATTTGTTGCACAGATTTAACAATATTATTAGAAAATGAATTAAATTTAAAGACGTATTTATGATCCCACTGCTCTAAATCAGAACACTAATCAGAACCTTTGGACAAAGTTCCTTTCATGTACATTTTTCAAGCTCTAAAAAATCTTAATCCCCAACTGTACAGGATTTGAAGAACTGTGTCGGAAATTTTAAAAATTCCTATCTTTCTTACACTTAGATTAGAAATAAATTTTTAAATGTTATTTTTCAGGTGAGAAACTTGTCAAAAAGTTTAAAGTTTATTTATATACAAAATATACCATGATACTGAAATACATCGTTTCACATAAACTAACCAACAAAATAAAAGCACTGTTGTTTAAAGAATACTTGTGTGCAATAGAATGGACATTTTATATGGCTTTTCATTAATCATGGAAAAGTTGTTTATCCTAAAGCACAGTCAGGAATTAGAGAGCTAGATCATGAACTCAAATCTACCTCCAACGATCAGGTCGTCCAAAGAAAGAACAAAATGACCAACCACTTCACTGCTCTCTTGTAAAGAGTGATTACACGACAAATGCCATGAACAAGTTCCCCAAGGCTATAGGAAAAATGTTTAAATGTTCTCGAAATAGCATCTTATCTATCTTTGATCCCTTCCACCACGTTTTAAACTATAAACTGTGACTTTCAGTTAGTGACACTACTTTTCAAATTTTTTATTTTAAAATTTACATTAAAAGATAAAACTTCTATTTCACAATGAATGCTCAATTTCTTTGGTTATTCTGATGCTTTGGTATGCAGTTATAATGCTGTAAATTTCAAGCCACCACTACGAATCTAGAGCAGCTGCCTCAACCCTTTAAGTGTAACCAGAGAAAAAGATCATGGCAACCAAACCATACAACATTACCAACTGGTGGACCCCCCAAAATCCCAACACTCCCTATAGCGAACCACTGCCCACATCTCATTCATGAGTACTGCAGTGAGAATACAAGTTAATTTTTTTAAACACAGTATGTATTATTTCATAAAATCAAAAGTAGGAAATCTAAGGTATTGAGCTCATAGATCATGCTTTTATTCTATAAGTGTTATCTGAATATTTCAAAATAGTGAATGACATTTTCTCTACAGCCCAAGAGGGGAAGGTAACAGGTGTGTCGATCCACTCGGGAGTCAATGACAAGTCTTTTTTTAAACTTATATACACCTTGTTATTAAAACAGAGAGGGGTGCCTAGGTGGTTCAGTCAGTTAAGTGTCTGATTCTTGATTTTGGCTCAGGTCAAGATCTCATGGTTCCTGAGACTGAGCCCCACATTGGGCTCTGTGCTAACAGAGCAGAGTCTGCTTGGGATTCTCTCTCTCTCCCTCTCTCTCCCTGCTCTTCCCCGGCTCATTCTCTCTCTCTCTCTCTTTCTCTCTCAAAATAAATAACATTAGGGGCACCTGGGTGGCTCAGTTGGTTAAGTGGCCAACTTCAGCTCAGGTCACGATCTCACTGGTTCGTGAGGTAAAGCCCCACGTCTGGCTCTTTGCTGCTAGGCTGGAGCCTGCTTCAGATTCTGGGTGTCCCTTTCTTTCTGCCCCTTCCCAGCTCACACTCTGTCTCTCTTAAAAGTAAATAAACGTTAAAATAAATAAATAAATAAACATTAAAAAAAAAAAAACCACAGAGAGAAACTACAAACTGCTTCACAGAGTCATAATAGTAAAAGCTCTAGGGGCGCCTGGGTGATTCAGTCAGTTAAGCATCCGATTCTTGATTTCAGCTCAGGTCATGATCTCATGGTTTGTGGGATCAAGCCCCACATCGGGCTCTGTGCTGACAGCACAGACCCTGCTTGGGATTCACTCTCTCTCCCTCCCTCACTCTCTCAAATAAATAAACATTTAAAAATTAAATAGAAGTTCTAAATGTGTGACTTACATCCAACGGTTGGGAAGGTATTTTCAGCTTGGTAAGATGTGCTTTGCTACTTGGCTTCAGTTCAGTCATGCTGTTGCCATGGGATTGGCTACTGTAGTGCTCAGAGGACAGCTTTGGTTCCATGGACTCCTGTCCATCCATGGGCCGCACATAGGCAGTGGGTTTCTGTAACATTGAACTGGACTTTGACATCAATGAAGGCGGGAAAGACTGATTCGAATGTTGCCCACTTGAAAAAGGTACACGGGAAGGAGAATCCCAGTTTGCATCAGGGTCCCGAGGTGATTTGGAACGCTGATGTTCCTTGCTATGGTGATCATTCCCATGAGATCTGGAATGACTGGAGCTTAATGAAGAAACAGCCTGGGGTTTTCCAGGGCTGGAAGAGCGTGATTTGGAGTGTTCCGATCCATGCTGGCTTTTTTTCCGACTGCTGCTCCCACTACTGCTGTATGAGTCACGGTCGTGCCTCTGGCTACTACTATTAGTGCCGCCACTGCCACCTACACTGGTCCGCTGGCTACTGTGTCCACTCTGCAAGCCGGAGGACCGTTTCTGAGACTGAGAAGTGCTGGGGGCAGGTCCTACTGGAGTCCATTTGCTACTCTGATGAGAGGTCCCATGTCTCTGTTCAAAGAAATTTGGATTAGATTTTTCATCTGCTGTTGGTGGTACTGTAGGCTTGGGAATTGCAACAAGCTTTGGTATAGATCTGTCTCCTATGAAATCCTTCATTTCATCGTAGTTTCCAAGCATACTCTGAATACGACTTGATAGCTTATCTTCTTTGCTAGTCTACAAAAAATTGCAAAAAAAATTACATAATTAGCATAAGCAGAAATAAAAGATGCTTCTAAACTGACTTTCCAAACTTTCAATGCAAAGGGGTTTTTCAAAGGGAAACCTCATCTCCTATCTTAAGGTTAACATCTCAAAAGCAAACTCCAAATATATAATTTTTATAGTGAAAAAAGTACACTGAAAGTGAAAAACATTTAAGCTAAAACACAAATATTCTAAAGGACATTGAGAAATATGTACAAAAGATTCCAGAAGGGGGAAAAAATCCAAATTTCACCAATAAATATATTGGAACAGTAATAAAAATCTTTTGAAAAGCAGGAAAAGTAATGTGCCTTTATGTCATTCAGTTCAGCAGCTGAGTCAACACTCATAATTTTGGCAATCTGTGGAAAACATTATATTACTCAATAGAGTTCAATGTTATAGTTAGAAAGAGAAACAAAAATTTAAGGAAACAAGTTATGCCCAACTGATATTTTTAATAATTTTAGAAATTGTTTTTTTTTTTTAATTATTTATCTTTGAGAGACAGAGAGAGACAGCGCGAGCAGGGGAGGGTCAGAGAGAGAGGGAGACACAGAATCCGAAACAGGCTCCAGGCTCTGAGCTTGCTGTCAGCACAGAGCCTGACGCGGGGCTTGAACCCACGAACTGCGAGATCATGACCTGAGCTGAAGCCGGACGCTTAACAGACTGAGCCACCCAGGCGCCCCTTAATAATTTTAATACCTTCTGTTACTGTGACTAATTAAGTTAACAAAAGTCAACAAGAAATTAAGAATGGAAAATCCATTGATAAAGTTTCAATATTAATTCTATTAATTCTGACCAAAAATCACCCCAAGTTTTGAAGTCAGTGGTACACACTTTAAGTTTTAAAATTCATTCGTAGAGGGGCATCTGGGTGGCTTAGTCAGTTGAGCGTCCAACTCTTGATTTCAGCTCAGGTCATGATCTCACAGTTCATGAGATTGAGCCCCATATTGGGCTCTGTGCTGACAGTGTGGAGCATGCTTGAGATTCTCTCTCTCCCCTACTCTGCTGCAGGCTCTCTCTCTCTCTCGCTCTCTCAAAATAAATACATAAACACTTAAAAATAAATACTAAAAATCATTCTTAAATAATAAAGTCCAAGATGACTACAAGCTTTAGGACTCATTCATATTCATTTACAAGAATGAGAGTAAGTTTACTGATTAAAGAGCAAATCAACTACTACTATTTATTTTGAGATTGACATGAATTGATAACGACTTTAGATTATTTGAAAAAAAGTCTGACCCCTATTAAACAAGAGAGGTAAATATATAGACAGCATCAAGATCAAGAATCAAATCCAATTCATTACATTGCAGGTACAAAATAAATGGTAGTATGATTCAAAGATTCTGGACTAAACCCTGTTTTTTTTCAAAACGTCTTTAAACCCTAATCCCAAACCCCAGGTTTTGTGTCACACTCATATAAATGATGTCAGCATAATCTTTAATTGAAAATCCTTAAAAACTAAAAAAAAAAAAAAAGGCTTTTACAGAGCTCATAAACGGCCTCTACAAACACCAAATGTTTTAAGGGTAAACTCAAAATATGTGTTATATTTATATTTCATCAGAAAAAAAGTTTAATACACTCTCAATCTCATACTGCAAACCCACAATGATCACTACTGCTACAATATATACTATTATAGCCACTATATACAGTGTAAGCCTTTAAAATAGAAGTTAGATAAAATGAAAGCCAAATCAAATAGTAGAGACATTTACAGCCACTACAGCTACATTAGAGTCATCAGAAGTGATATGTACTATTTTATGTAATCCCAAATCAAGTATGATGATAGCTATAAAAATAGCAATTGGTTCAATTTATCGATCGTCTCTGACAACATGCTTTTAACCTAAATTGGAATCTGTTAATTAAGCACATAAAAAAGAAAGATAACTTAGTATACGGTAACAGAAAAAGGAACTAGACTGATAGTGAAGACACATTTATTCAAACATACTAAATAGTCACTGCTATTTAGTTAACTAAGTAAGCAAATGGCAAGAAACGGGAGAAACAAAGAATCTCTGAAAGATTTGTCTCTGACTGATGGTATACCCAAAGAACCTAGGAAACAGCAGATGATGCTCATCCATTTACAAAACTTTAATTTAATTCAGAAAGGTGAAATGCCTGCCCAGGGTTAGTGGTAGAGCCAGGAATATAGAGATGAATGCTTGAGTTAATCCAGACCACATATTCAAGACTATGAGACAGCAAGGGGGAGATGGGAAGAGGTATGGGTTTGAGGCCGACTTTAGGATGCTAACAATACTGTTTCCTGATCTCGGTACTGATTATACAAGATTGCTCATGCTGTGAGAATTCTTTCAGCCAAAACACTTGTTCTGTGTACCTTTCTGTAAGTTATACTCCAATGACAAGGTTTACCTCCAGAAAGGACATTCTGATTTAGAGGAAAGGAAAAAAATGTTAAAGGGTATACATCATAATAACTCTTTCTTACTATAAAAATTCAATTTTAAACACTTTCTTAAAAGCAAAACTGTCACACTACCGGGGGAAAAACATTCAAAGGACAACTTACAACTTTGTATGGCTCGGCAAAGAGAGGAGAGCTAGGTGGGAAGGCGTCTTCGCCCTGCTGAATTTCCTGATTCCGCCTTTCCCGTTCTTTCATACGCAGCACATTTCGGTCTTCACGGTTCATGTTGCTAGGAAGAGAAAACACAATCTTTGCATTACATAAAGAAAAGAAAAAATTAAATGTTCTGTACTCATTTTGTGAGTTTAATGCTTCAACTGGAGACTCCCTTTTGAGTTCCAAGCAGTAACAGGCATTAGTGCTGAAGCTGGGTACTGGTAATGGTTTTACCAACTGATACCAATAGTGTCTTGCACAGCTATTGAGACAGGAAACACTAGCCCACAGTATTAGGATCCACCCCATTGAAACCCTTAACCTCATCAATTTTTAAAGAATTCAGCTAGCTAAAAGTCAGCTAAAACTTATACATTCAGATGGAGGGGAGTACTTAAACCCAAATCCTCAGCATTTCCTAGAAGCCTTTCATGGCTGCCTCTTCAGAAACCTAACTATTCTTTGCCATTAGAGGCACACAACCCACTCCCACCTACCACTCCCTTCCCGCGGGGATCCAGTACTTTTCTCTACTTTGCATCTACCTTATCTTGATTTCTTTTTGTCCCAAACACAGCTCCCTTGGTGTCCATCCTTATGGCAGTTTGACCTCAGCTTTGCTCTTGCTCTAGATTCCCTAAAAAATGACATTTCTGCTCTAAATACATTAATATTTCAATTAATACCTCAATGAATGGCAAAACTGAGGCTTTCAGCAACAAGAGTCTAAAATTAACTTGGGTTAGTAATAGGAGTCGAAATTGTACTGAAAAAGAAAAACTCTTTTGGGGTGGAGGGGAAATGAAGGGGTCATTTCTATAAGCATTACAGCATGCTGTATTTTCACTAAGAACAAACCAAAGACGATGAATTAAATTAAAATTTTGTAAATGGGTATGCATCATCTCCTGTTTCCTAGGTTCCTTGGGTATAACATCAATCAAAGACAAGTATTTCAGAGATTCTTTGTTTCTCCCTTGTTTCTTGCCATTTACTTACTTAGGTAACTAAATGTCATTACTTACAGCAGCAGGGACTTTTGGTTAACAATGTAAAGGATGTGTTGGGGGCGCCTGGGTGGTTCAGTCGGTTGAGCGTCTGGCTTCGGCTCAGGTCATGATCTCACGGTTCGTGGGTTCGAGCCCCGCCTCGGGCTCTGTGCTGACAGCTAGCTCAGAGCCTGGAGCCTGTCTTCAGATTCTGTGTCTCCCTCTCTCTCTGACCCTCCCCTGCTTACGCTGTCTCTCTCTCTCTCAACAATAAATAAAAATAAAAAAAAAAACATAAAGGATGTGAACTCCAGGACAAGTGATTACCAGGGACTCGGCAACATTCTTCCCTGAGTACAGAGTCAATCTCCTATCCTGGTTTTATTTAAAGAGAGTGGGGGAATCTGGCTAGAGACCAAAGGGAAAAACCAGGTTATACGTGTAGAACATTTCTAGCCTTATGATTCATAAATCAAATCTAATCAGAAAATTAAGATTGGAGAGAAATTATAATTGTAAAATTAGAATGGACAGCAAAACTAATATACTCTTGAGGATTTTTATAAGTGGTCAGAGCAGTGCAAGTAAACATTCAAAAATAAAACTTTATGACTTGCACAATTGAGTATCAAAGCAAATTAATGTTCAAAAAATATTCTAAGTGCTCTAAATGTGTATTCAGGTGTTTCTATATGTACAATATTCTAATAAACTTAGACAAGAATATAAACTATTTTGAGGTACTGAAATAATATGTGCTTTCTTTGGTCTTCCTGGTACTTAGGTACCATACAGAACCGCAAAAAGTATTTGGGGCGCTTGGGTGGCTCAGTCAGTTGAGCGTCCGACTTCGGCTCAGGTCATGATCTCGCGGTTTGTGAGTTTGAGCCTGGCGTCGGGCTCTGTGCTGACAGCTCAGAGCCTGGAGCCTGCTTCGGATTCCGTCTCCCTCTCTCAAAATAAATAAAGATTTTTAAAAAATATTTTTTAAAAAGTATATGATTCTTTCTTTAATAAATACCGGAAAACATCTATACTTCAGTATTGAGAGAGTGAAACCAAAGAACGTATATTATCCTCCAGTACACGTGAGCCAATTAATAAGAGTCTATCACTAACAATCAGGTTTCAGAGAAAATGCTACAATCTTTACACCTCTTCATATGGTGCTGCAGCATACAAAGTTATCTGTATCCTAAGAGTCTAGGGAATGTGTTAAATACACATTTCCTTATACTTTCTAAATTCAATTCCTAAAAAGATAAAAAAAAAAAAAAGAAATGCCTTCCTTAAACCATGATTTAATTAAAGTGCTAAAATAATCATGCAAGAAACACTTGTACATTTACTGTACAAAGAGAGAGGATTCCCACAATAAAAGTCCTCCAATAATTCAATAAAAAAGTTGTCTTAAACAATGAAAGTCATCCAACTGAATATTTCCTTTTAATGAGACTGCCAAGAAGGAGAACAAAATTAAATAACTGCTTAAAAGAACTAATATCCCAGTTATAGCTTTTATTCTCTAATTTTTTTAACTTCTTTTTAAAAGTAATTTTGAGAGAGACAGAGAGAGAGACAGAGAGAGCAAGCGGGGAAGGGGCAGAAAGAGAGGAGGAGAGAGAGAAAAGCAACCAGGCTCCAGGCTGTCAGCACAGAGCCCAACATGGGGCTCAAACCCATGAACCACGAGATCATGACCTGAGCCAAAACCAAAAGTCAGACAACTGAATGAGCCACCCAGATGCCCCTCGAATTTTTTTCTGATCAGCCTTATTTTCACATCTAATTTATTAGATCCATATGTGTTCCTGTGTTTTTGAACATCAATATCTGCCAAAGATAAAGTTTCCCACAAAGCAAAAATTCCAGTAATCTGAGCTCCCTTAAAATTAACATGAAATTAAATATGAGTCAATTTGATGTGTATCTCTGCTGTATAAGCAAACTATTTTATAGCATATCCCTCAGGAGATTTGCAACTACCATAATGAAAAAGAATTCAGTTAAATTTAGCAAATTGCTACATCAAAACAAAATCTGTGAGACTACTGGATAAAATAATTTTTTAAAGCATAAAAGCAAGTAGAAAGGAGAGTTCTTTATCTAAATTTTTTTAATTGCTTAAGGTAAACTGTTTTAAGTACCCATCAAGTACTTAAGTTGATACGTTGATTTCAAACAGCATTCTATGGTATAGCATAATGGTATAGCAATTTCATTGCTACAAGAGTGAGCAAATGAGTAAATATACCCAGACTTCTGGGGATCCAGGCATGTTCCTATGAGAGGAGAGAGAGATAAATATAGAAAGGAATAAAAAGGAAAAAAAAACCTTCGGGGATTAGTAGTTGTACAATGAACACAGGCTTATATTTTAAAAATCTCTATCTCTATCTATCTATCTGCCTGTCTGCCTGTCTGTCTACTGAGAGTGTCTCCAGCCCTGTTCACTGAATCTATGAGCACCAAAATCCCAGAAGAAAGCAGTACCCTGAGCACACAAATTCTGATTTCTAATATCATTTCCTACGAAAATGGAACAAGACTTTTTGGAGAAATAGCTCATTCCAAGGCTACAACAGAGAAAGCACAAAGAGACCTTAAAATATCTTGTTTTAACAGAAAGAAAATGCACAAAAACAGATGGAGACATATGAAAAGGGCACGAGAACCAGCCAGAAGCTGTTTCCATCAGTAAGATTTAGAAACATGAGCATCAAAATAAACAGACAAAAATGGAATATAAGCAAATGAACAAAAAAAAGAATCCATGTCCACAGTGATAACAGCAAAAAATAAAACGATGAGAAGCACCCTTCTTTATAGAAGAATGTCAACTAATACATGTAGAAGAAATAAAACAATTAGAAAATGACTTTTTTTGTGACCACAAAAGTAATAATTGAGACCAAAATCATCAGTGGGTGCGCGCCTGGATGGCTCAGAAGGTCGTGCATTTGACTCTTGATTTTGGCTCAGGTCATGATCTCACAGTTGTGGGATCGAGCCTTGCTTAAGATTCTCTCTCTCCCACTCCTTCTGCTCCTCCCCCGCTTACACACGCATGTATACTCTCTCTCTCAAAAAAAAAAAAAAAAAAAAAAGAACAAAAACAAACACCAATGGATGCTAAAACCACTGGGCAAAAAACTGGGGGGAAAGGAATATTCAGTATCACCCCATAGACCATTAATTAGAAAAATAAAATCTTTAATATAGAGAAGTAAACAATACCCTTCATCAAGTAATCAGAGTTAGTTAACATTAGCAATAATGGGATAAAATGACATCATATGCCTTTTGATGTGAGGCACTAAAGACATATCTAGGTGGTCTTCCTGCTAAAAATTTAACCTGAATCTAATCAGGAATAAGCAGACAAAACTTAAGTTGAGAACAATTCTGCAAAATTGGCCTGGACTCTTCAAAAATGTCAGTACCATGAAAAGAAACACAAAAACAGGCTGAGGTTACTTTTATATTCTTCTACATTCAAGGAGACACAACAACTAAAGGCTATACGTGATTCTTCATTTCCCAGATACTAGATCTGGGGAGACAAAATGGCTGTGAAGGACAGTATTGGGAAACATGGGGAAATTTGAGTATGAACAGTATTTCGGATAATCCTGTCAATGTTCAGTTTCTGTATCTGGTAATGTAGGAGAATGTCCTTGGTTCTTAGGACATACACAGCTTACGTAGGTGAAATGTCATCATCCTGTCTGCAACCCTCAAATGGTTTAGCACCCATCTAAATATAGATCTAGTAAGTGTAGAGAGTGAGAGAGAGAAAAAAAGTTTATGCATGTGTGTGCACACGCGTGCATGCACTCAGGGAGGGTAGGGGAATGGCGGGAGGGAGAGCAGGAGGGAAAGACAGACAAGAACAGAACAGGAGAGCAGGAGCAGCAATTACAGTAAAAATATTGACAACTGGTACATCTAGATGAAGAGAATATGGACATATGTTATACTTTATTATAGGTTTGAAAATTTCTTTCATGTTTGTTTATTTTGAGAGAGACAGAGAGAGGGAGCGAGCACACGTGCAGAGAGAGACGGAGAGAGAGAATCCCAAGCAAGATCTATGCTGTCAGTGCAGAGCCTGACAAGGGGCTCAATCTCACAAACCATGAGACCATGACCTGAGCCGAAATTGAGTTGGACACTTAACAGACTAAGCCACCCAGGCACCGCTGAAATTTTTTAAAAGAAAAGATAGAAGAAAAAGAGTGATAAAAGTTTATATAGGAGAGCACAGTGGGTACTTTCCAGCATTTTTCAGCCTTGGAATTTACTATCAAACAGTCTCTTCTCTAAGGCTTAAAGTATTTCCCTCACATCTAACATGTGCCCCTTCATATTTCCAAGTTCAAATTGATCATCCAATTCTCCTCAACTCTTGCTGTATGTCACTGTTTATTACACTTGAGAAAGTGTAATACCATTCTTGGCTAGCAGGGGACACCATGAACATGCCAAGTTTCAGTTTCCCTAAAGTAACAGGCGTGCCAAATTTAGCTAAAGTAAGACTTAATTAATATTTATTATCTCTTAAATCTATTTATTAACTTAATAAATATGCAAGAAGCATCTATTATATACTTAGTACTGGATAGAGATCAAGAAGAATTTGTCACAGACAGTAAAACTTACTGTAAAGCCATCACCATTATCAAAATAGCCTTGCAGTGTACAGAAATGAATTAAATGATCTGCAAAACAGAAGCCAGAAATAAACTCAAAGACATCTGGGATGGTAATAGTTAAAAAAATCCAATCCAATGAGAAAAGAAATGTGTTATTTAAAATGTTCTATTTAATAACAAGAGCCAAGTATTTTTCTAAAATGACATAGTCATTAAAATGGTAAAGTGATGTTTCAAACTCAGAAAAAGTAAATCCTTCAATCGAGCAGCCTCACTTGTGGACACATAACCCACAGAATTAGCAGTACTGCCAGAAGCTACAAAGACATTTACTGAAGAGCTGCTGTTAATGGTAAAGCAATGGAAAATAAGGACATGACCAAGAAGAGAAAAAATGGTAAAAAGTTAAACCATAGTTTTTTAATAATAAACAAATGAGGTAGGTCTTTGCCAATGAACTTGGAGGAACTTCCATAATTGCTGTTATGTGAGAATACGCAGATGCGACACAACATATATGGTACTGACTGATCACTTCATTCTTTCTTCAGGGTAAACTCAAAAACAGAATTGCGAGGTGCTGAGTATATCCGTAAGAATTAGATTCAACTAACTCGACTAACATCAGAATGTGACAACTAATATTCTCACAAGCTAAATGCCAGAACATTGAAATGTGAATACACAGTTTTCATATAGAAGATACAGGATGTCTCCCTATTAGCTATCTCTTCTTTCCTGGCCCTCAGCAAATGTTTTGGCTGTTCATATAAATATGAATAAGGAGTATTCTTCTACCTACACATTTTTCAAAAGAGATAAACCTTAATGGTTTTGTTTTTCCAATTATAAAAGTAATACTCTTTAAATACTCTTTGCTCAAAACTTAATAAATTTTAGAAATTAAAAGTCACCAACAATTTCACTGAAATAATACTGTGAGGCGTCACATATATTCATACACATGAAGAAAATTATTACACATCCAATTCTTATTTCATTTAGTAAACAATGAACATAGTTCCACATCAATACATATGAATTTTCATTCTTTATTGACTGTATAGTATTCGTTTAAGCAGAAAGCCCCTGATAGATCACTGGGTTATATCCAGTTCAAACACTATAGTGAATATGTGTGTATATGAAACTATTGTATGTGTGAGTCAGAGGGTACATGCTATATCACTTTTAATTTGTATCACTAAACTGCTTTCCAAAATGACTGAATCACGGACACCTGGGTGTCTCAGAAAGGTGAGCATCTGACTTCACCTCAGGTCATGGCCTTGCGGTCCATGAGTTCGAGCCCTGTATCATGCTTCCCGCTGTCGGCACAGAGCCACTTCAGATCCTCTGTCCCTCCCTCTCTGCCCCCCAACTCGTTCTCTATCTCTCTTCCTGTCTTTCACTCTCTCTCAAAAATAAATAAAACATTAAAAAAAATAAAACAAGGGCACCTGGGTGGCTCAGTTGGTTAAGCGTCCAACTTTGGCTCAGGTCATGATCTCAAGGTTTGTGGGTTCAAGGCCCGCACTGGGTTCTGTGCTGACAGCTCAGAGCCTGGAGCCTGCTTCAGATTCTGTGTCTCCCTCTCTCTCTCTGCCCCTCCCCCGCTTGTGCTCTGTCTCTCTCTCAAATATAAATAATAAATAAAAAAATTTTTAGGGGCACCTAGGTGGCTAAGTCGGTTGAGCGTCCGACTTCAGCTCAGGTCATGATCTCACAATTCATGGGTTCAAGCCCCACGTCGGTCTCTGTGCTGGCAGCTCAGAGCCTGGAGACTACTTCCGATTCTGTGTGTCCCTCTCTCTGCCCCTCCCCTGCTCATGATCTGTCTCTCTCTGTCTCTCAAAAATAAATAAATGTTTAAAAAAAAATCTTTAAAAATTTTTTTTAAAAAAAGGACTGAATCAGTGGACTGCCCACCAAGGAAATATGAGACTGCCCTTTAATCATGCCATTCTCAATCCTAGGCATGAGTCTTTTTAAATTGTGCCACCAATCAAAGGGGGAAAAACCCAATTTCATTTCTTTATTTCATTCATTCATCAAATGTATGAGCCTATCCATTACTGTTAGGCACTGTGCCGGGAGCTAGGGATAAACTGGAGAATGACACATAGACGATCCTTGAACATCTTACAGTCAACTGCATTCTACCGAATTTCTCTACTAGTTAGGTTGTACTTTTTTGTGTGTTACTTAGTCATTTATATTTCTTCTTTTGTGAACTATTCATATCTTTTGTCCATTTTTCTATTAAAGTGATAGTCTTTTAATCATGTGATAACTATGCTTTCTCAATTTGTCACATATCTAAACTAAGGAATACCAGGTTAGGATTAAATCTTACACTCATGTGCGCATCCTCACTCTACTGAGTACCTCTTCAAGTCTTCTGCCTCCTCCTCCAAGATCACCACCACAGTGTAATGGCAGGTTATGCCTAAACTCTCCTCAATCTCTTCACAATAAATCAAGTGCACTGCAGTTGTGGAAATTTGTCAGTACTCTCTCCAAGTCTCTCGATTTACTTCTGCTTCCTTCCTTTCACCTTGATCTGGAAATGCTCAGCCTCTCTGGAGTTCTCCATTCTTTACTTCTGTGGGGTAACTATAATTAAGCTGAATAAATAACTTGAAATTCCTATACTACAGATACTATCTAGATCTTATACTATCTAGATCTTAATTCTCACTTATCCAGTATCCAAAGAGACCAAAAATGAATTATACTATGGACAACATGGGATTGGAGTACGTAAGGAAGGAAACAGTTGGCTTAGACTGGTAGTCCCTGCCACCCACTGCACTTGTTACAAAAGTCTCATCCACTTGGCAACTCCAGCCAAGTCAAGCTGTATTTATAGAGGAACCGTGCAAATTAGAAAGAGGTCACCTCTCAGACATTTATATTTCTCTGAAGATTCTTAGGATCTCTGGGGAAAAAAAGGAGGGCAATGACAGAGGGATTAAGAATAGCAATTAATGGGCACCTGGGTGGCTCAGTCCATTAAATGGCTGACTCTTGATTTCAGTTCAGGTCGTGTTCTCACAGTCTGTGAGATGGGGCCCTGTGTCGGGCTGTGTGCTGATAGTGAAGCCTGCCTGGGATTCTCTCTCTCCTTGCTCTCTGCCCCTCCTCCGCTTGTGCGCCAGAGTGCTCTCTCACTCGCACTCTCTCAAAACAAACATTAAAAAAAAAGAATAACAATATCAGAAGAGTATCAAGAATAACTCAGAGTATATGGTATGTAATGTAATAACTATATACTGGATGAATATTTTGGGGCAAAAGAGAAGTCCTCCCTTATTTCTCTGTAACCATCATGGGAAAGGCTAAGCTATCAATTCTCAAAATGACCCTTTTTCTCCCACTGCACAGTACCTCAAATTGTAAGTGATTCCTGTAGTTTAGTTGTAAGCAAGGGCTGTTTGATAATCTAGATGTAGAGTGGTATCCTTGCTAATAAAGATTCTCAAAAATGTCTAGTAACCAAAAACCAACATAGGCAATTACCTCTTAACTAATTTCTTAAATACCTTAACAAAGTAATCTAAGTTCCAAACTTCAGTTGAGCTATAAACAGTTGAGGCATGGTAATTTAGTATATGAGATAGGTAAAGATAATTGATTGTTATTTCTGATCATATAATATACTAGACATACATTTTAGGTTCAGTAACCTCCCTAAATTTCAGTTTTATCTTTTATAAAATGTCCATTCTACTCTGATGATAATTAAATGAGAGAAGCATTTGAATGTATCTGAGCATTTACCATTACACAAGAATAAAGGATAAAACAAAAAATGAAGGGTGACTGCAAATGAGCACAAGAGATCATTTTGGGGTAATGGAAATGTTCTACAATTAAACTGTGATGATGGTTGCATACTCTATAAACTGATTAAAAATTGTTCAATTGTAGAGGCACCTGGGTGGTTCAGTCGGTTAAGCGTCCGACTTCAACTCAGGTCATGATCTCATGGCTCTTGAGTTCAAGCCCTGTACTGGGCTCCGAGCTTGCTTCAGATTCTGTGTCTCCCTCTTCCTCTGACCCTCCCACGTTTGCACTGTCTTTCTCTTTCTCTCTCAAAAATAAATAAAAACATTAAAGAAAATTTTAATGACCAATAAATATATGAAAAGATGCTCAACATCATTAGTCATTAGGGAAACACAAATCAAAACCACAATGAGATACCACTTCGCCACTCATTAGGATGGTTATTATCAAAACAAAACAAACAAAAACTGCTGGTGAGAATGTTGAGAAACTAGAATCCTTGAGCATTGCTGGTGGGAATGTAAAATAGTGCAGATGGAGTGGAAAACAGTGTGGTGGTTACTCAAAAAGCATAACAGAATTTCATTTGATGTAGCAATTATACTCCTATGTCTATACCCGAAAGAACTGAAAACAGGACTCAGGTACACCCATGTTCACAGCAGCATTACCCGTAACAGTCAAAAGGTAGAAGCAACGCAAGTGTTCATCAAAAGATGAATGGATCAAAAAAAAAAAAAAAAGATGAATGGATAAACAAAATGTGGCATACACACACACACACACACACATACACACACACACACACAGGAATTATTTGGCCTTAAAAAAGAATAAAATTTTGACATGCTACAACATGGACAAACCTTGAGGATATTTTGCAAAGTGAAATGGGCCAGTTACAAAAAGACAAATAGTGTATGATCCCGCTTGTATGAGGTGCAAAGAGAAGGCAAATTCACATAAAGAGAAAGGAAAATTGTCGTTGCCAGGGGCTAGGGGTAAAGAGGAATGGGGAATTATGTTTCATGGGTATACAGTTTTTATTTGAGATGACAAAAAAGTTCTGTAAACAGACAATGGTGATGGTTTCACAATACTGTGAATATACTTAAGGCCACTGAGTTGCACACTTAAAATAATTAAAATAATAAATTTTATGTTATGGATATTTTTCCACAATAAAAAAAAATTACAATACGCACACAATAAAAAAAGGTTTATGTGCATTCCCAATGAACCAGAATTCCACCTTCTATATTTTAACAAACACATGTATTAGTCTTATAATGTTTCAAATTTAAATTTATTTTAAAAAGATTAAAAAGTAAAATGTGACCTTTAACTTGCCTCTTTCAAATGGTGTCCAGAACCTACTACAATGCTTCTTTTTCAATTATTGTCTCAGAACATCTAAACTGCTGACAAACAAAGCTGTTCACCTACCAGATTATTAAATTATTTAAACTCTGAAAGTCTAAATGGAACTTGAGCTAAGATCACGATCATTTTAGAATCCAGTTTACAACAAATGATATTAAGCTGTAATTTTATCACAATGCACTGCATTAAAGCAAAAAGCCTCATGAGTACCGAAATCTCCCTTGGCCTCATTTGGCAGGATTTCTCTGTCTGTAAAAATCCAAAGAGGTTAATTTTTTTTAACATTTTTTTATTTATTTGTGAGAGAGAGAGAGAGGCAGAGCATGAGCGGGGGAGGGTCAGAGCGAGGGAGACACAGGATCAGAAGCAGGCTCCAGGCTCTGAGCTGCCAGTACAGAGCCTGACGCAGGGCTCAAAGCCACGAACTGTGAGATCATAACCTGAGCTGAAGTTGGCCGCTTAACCGACTGAGCCACCCAGGTGCCCCCAAAGAGGTTAATTTCTAAAAGGGAGGAAAACAAATATTGTACACCTGGAGATCAAAGCCAATAGTAACAAAACATCAGGTCCAAAAACAGTATTTTACAGAGAAGGATCTTGCCCCAAGTCAGTCATAAGACTTCTCTACACCCTTCAGGTTTAAAGTACTGTCGTGAAAATCACAGAAGCAAAGACAGCTCCGTACTGGTTATTCTTTTTTCATTGTATCTTTATATATTATCTGAATTTCTTATAATCATTTTTCATAACTAACTCTCAACTAGGCCCTCAAAGATTCCCAAAATCTTACTAGCTTTCACAGATGAATGCTCTTTCCTACTCCTCACAAATATTTTCATGGAGTCCTAGGACTCTCTCTCCTAACTTGCATTCCACAAATGACCTTGTCTTAGTGAACAAAGATTAAAAACAGAAGATTAAACATGAGACAGAAATCTTCTCATCAATCAACCATCAACCTTAAAACTACTAGCATCTGCATCCATTCTCTTATTTCCTCTGGCTAAAAAAGAAAAAGTATCTCTTTTCTGTGAAAGAACAAGTATGTCCATTTTACATCTTCTCATAGACCTTTACCAGTTACTGACTTCTCCCTAGCAACTTCAACTTCACCCTAATGAATCCTTTCTACCAGCATCCAAACATATTCTTCCTTTTTTTTAAAAGTTTATATTTATTTATTTTGAGAGAGAGAGAGAGACAAAGAGAGAGAGAGAGAGAAAGAGACAGAGAGCGCAACTGGGGGAGGGGCAGACACAGAGAAAGAGACACAATCCCAATCCCAGGCTCCACGCTGTCCGCGCAAAGCCTGACACAGGGGCTTGAACTCACAAACCGTGAGATCATATTCTTCTTCAAAAAAAGAAATAGACTCAGGGTGCCTGGGTGGCTCCATCAGTTATGCATCTGACTGTTGACTCTGGCCCAGGTCATGGTCTCACAGTTCGTGAGTTCGAGCCCTCCATCTGGCTCTGTGCTGACAGTGCAGAGACCGCTTGGAATTCTCTCTCCCTTTCTCTGCCCCTCCCCTGCTCATGCTCTCTCTCTCTAAAAACAAACTTTAAAAAAAGAAAAAGAGGGGTGCCTGGGTGGCTCAGTCGGTTGAGCGTCCGGCTTCGGTTCAGGTCATGATCTCACGGTTCGTGGGTTCGAGTCCCGCGTCGGGCTCTGTGCTGACAGCTGGCTCAGAACCTGGTGCCTGCTTCAGATTCTGTGTCTCCCTCTCTCTCTGACCCTCCCCTGCTCATGCTGTCTCTCTCTCTCTCAAAACTAAATAAAACATTTAAAATTTTTGAAAAAAAGGAAAAGAAAAAGGCTTTCTTGATCCCATATCTCTCTCCAGCTACCATTCTATCTCTTTTCTATTTTTGTTCATGGCCAAGTTTCTCAAAAGGACTCCTGGTGATTCTCTACTTCCTCTGCTACCACTGATTTTATAAAAAGTTACCTGAAAGGGGGCAAGAAGCAACACAGTAAACACTTGTGTTAGTCATGAACCACCTCAGGAAATATAGCATTGCCAATACAGTCAAAGGCTACTTATTGTATACCATCCCTGGATCACATCTCCTGTGCTCATGCCACCTTACAAGTAACAGCCACTCTTCTGATTTTAGTGATAATCATTCCCATAAATTCCTTTATATATAATTTATGTATGTATCCTTAAACAGACACTGTTTTGCATATTTTTCAACATTTAAAAAGGGTATATTCTAAAAACAGACCTTTTAATTCTCAGCATTACGTTATGAGGTTAATCCATGTTGATACATGATACTATAGTTCATTTATTTTCACCACTGTGTATTCACACAACTTAACAACTGTCCAGTTGACAGATATCTAGTTTCCCCTTTTTCTGCCATTACAGAGCTGTAGTGATCATTTTTTCTGCATTTCTTATGCCACTGAGTGAAAGCTTTTCTAGAATAGATACCTCCAAGTGGAATTGCTAGGGTGCAAGCTAGAAGGATCTTCAGTGTTTGGTTTGTTTTTTTTTTAATGTTTATTTATTTTTGAGAGAGAGCGCACACAAGCAAGACAGAGGATCCAAAGCAGACTCTGTGCTGCTAGCAAAGAGCCCAATGCAGTCCTCGCACCCACAAACCATGAGATCATGACTCGAGCAGAAACAAAGAGTTAAATGCTTAACCGAATGAGCCATGCAGGAGCACTGAATCTTCAAAATCTTCAATTTTAGTAGATATAGACAAACTGTCTTCCAAAACATACCCAATCACTATTCAACCTTCTATTGTCTCCAACTTCCCAACATTCTGTTTTCAACTTCCCACATTCCACTTTGCCAAGATCACTAGTGATTTGCATGTTGCTAAATCCCAACAGACACATAATCATTTTAGTTGACCCACCCTTCAACACATTCAGCCACTAATGGCTCCGTAATAAACTTTTTTTTAACAAAAAGCTGCAAGTTTATTCACATAATATATTCTAACATGTTTCAAAATTTCAAGCATGTCATTTTGAATCTCAAGAAACTACAACATTCACTATTAATTAAAAACCAAAAAAAAAAGGTGATGGTAGTCATTTATGGCTTTTAGTCCAAAATGAAAATGCAGAAAATGTTTATTCTGGTGATCTGTGTTGATGCCATGTTTCTCCTTGAGAAACTTCAACTGTTCTTCCTTCTTTTCTTTGTCCATCTTCTGAAATGCCCTGTTGGCAGTGCAGTACAAAACCACCAGGTATCTATTATAAACACTGAATCCTGAAAGGTGATCACACACATTCTTAGCATCAAAGAAATCTTCATGGATCACGTAAGCTGTTCCTCTAGTTTCGGGTGTGTTCACCACTCAGATTTGATGAATAGATCAGAATTTCCCAAACACATCATACATTTCTTCAGCTGTGATTTTGTATGGCAAATTTCTTATATCCAAACTGCGCTTTAGTTGAAGCGGAAGTCGAATGTTCACTGTCTTGGCGGGCTGATGAGGTTACTACAGCAAATACTGCAATTTCTCCAGACACCTCTGGAG
The DNA here is from genome assembly GCA_028646485.1 of Cryptoprocta ferox. Lineage (NCBI taxonomy): Eukaryota > Metazoa > Chordata > Mammalia > Carnivora > Eupleridae > Cryptoprocta > Cryptoprocta ferox. The sequence goes on from CM053572.1 coordinate 22,654,799, forward strand.
CTCGGTCAACTTTAACTACAAAGGCATCAAATGCAGGACATCAACATCCAGGCTCCCTCCTTAATATACTTTTGGTTTCTGGAACTCCAGCCCTCCCTGTTTTCCCACCACCTCGGTTTCCTCCCGTTTTACCTCCCAGACTTCTTACAAGTTGATGCTTCTCTGTGCTCAGCCATGGGTCTTACTGATTCAGTCTACATTCTCTCCTTACATTCTCATGGCTTAAAATATTATGTGTACACAGGGGCACCTGGGTGGCTCAGTGGTAAAAGCATCTGACTCTTGACCTTAGGTCATGATCTCAAGGTCTGTGGGATCGAGCCCAGTGTCAGGCTCTATGCTGACAGTGCAGACCCTCTGTGGGATTCTCTGTTCCTCTCTCTCGCCCCCTCCCCCACACATGCTCGCTCGCTCTCTCTCTCTCTCTCAAAATAAATAAACTTAAAAAAAAAAAAACGATCCATGGGGCACCTGGGTGGCTCAGTCGGTTACCGACTTCGGCTCAGGTCATGATCTCACAGTCCATAGGTTCGAGCCCCACGTACGGCTCTGTGCTGACAGCTAGCACAGAGCTTGGAGCCTGCTTCAGATTCTGTGTTTCCCTCTCTCTCTGCCCCTCCCCCGCTCACTCTCTGTCTCTCTCAAAATAAAATAAAGACATTAAAAAAAAAAACTACCTGTATACCTACAATACAAATATCCAAATATGCACCATTATCAAACTTTTCTCTTTGAGATAGAGAACCTGTTTAATCATGTTCTTTGAGGGATCTCAATCTTAATGCATCTCGAATTGATTCCTTAATCTGTTTTCCCTACTGCCAGGAACTCCTGCTCCAGCGATCCTCATCCTATGAACCAACCGCTCTTGTTCAATCCTCCCTTGCAACCAACCTCTCTCCACAACCAATCCAAAAACACAGCCTACCAAAATATATTCTGAATGTATCTGTTCACTTCTTTCTCCTCAGCCACTATTCAAAACAATATATCACTTTATCTCCAGCATGAACAAATGTTACAGCCTTCTAATTGGATTCCTGGTTCCCCCGTCTTCTGGTTCCCCCGTCTTCTCTCTAATCTATATTTCATACAGGGATCTGTTTTTTTTTTTTTTTAGAAGAAAAGGAAGTAGCTCTTTTTTTTTTTTAATTTCAGAGAGAAAGAGAACATGAGCAGGGGAGAGAGGCAGAGGAACAGAGAGAATCTTAAGCAGGCTCCACACTCAGCACAGAGCCCGACGCAGAGCTCAGTCCCATGACCCTGGGATCATGACTTGAGCCAAAATCAAGAGGGGGGAAGCTCGAGGGGCACGTGGGTGGCTCAGTCGTTGAAGAGTCCAACTTCTGGTTTTGGCTCAGGTTATGATCTCATGGTTTATGAGATTCTCTCTCTCCCCCTCTCTGTCCCTCTCCAGCTCCCCAGAGAGGCCTACTGTGAGCTTGCACTCACTTTCTCTCTCTCTCTCGCTCTCTCAAGATAAATAAACATTAAAAAAGAGAGAGAGAGTCAGAAGCCCGACCAACTGAGCCACGCAGGTGCCTCCAAAGTGATGTTTTTAAAACACAAACCAGATCATCTCACCCAACCCCTGCCTAAAAATTTTTAATAGGCTTTCCATTTACCTTAGGAAAAACTTTAAGGTCCTGATGTGGCCTACAAAGCAATGATGTAACTTCATACTTGATTTGACTCCCACCTAGCTCATCAGATTTATTTTATATTCTTATTAACCTCCCTTCCCAGTGTCCACCAATCGTCTTTTCTTTTCTTTTTTTAGCTTCTTGAACTTGTGGTACTCTTTTCAGCACAGGGAAATTCATGTAGACACTTCCGTTTTCCTTCAGAGTACCTCATCACAATTAAGTATACACTTCTTTTGATGTTCATTAATATTTCCTCTCCCACTAGGTGATAATGAGGGAATGTTGTCTGTTCTGTTCAGCCTTGCACACCTAGAACATAACCTAGAGGACAATCACTTCAATAAGTAAACTAATGAACTTCATGGCCTGGTTAGAAAGGAGCAATTATCTCACTGCAAAATAACACCTAGAGACCATGATTCTTCACCTAATATCACAAAATCCCAGTATTTCAAAATTGGAATAATTAACACTCAGATTACACTGAAATCAGGCACCATCTGCAACAAATTTTAATTTAGCAGTCACTTAACATATGCATTAATTATTTTAGATCGATCAGAATTGAAACACGCGTCATTACTTATCTACCAAGCGATGCAACTCTGATTCTAGAACTATAACTCAATTCACTTTCTCTATAAAGCTTTTCCTCATAAAGGAAAACTTTATTTCCTCATCTTAGGGGCCAATACCACAACCAATGTTTATTATGTCATTACGCAAACAATCACTTGTTTAAGAAGTCATTTGAAACAGTATTTTCCAAAATGATTACTGGTAAACTTACTCTTTTGAAAACACTAGACAGGGGCACCTGGTTGGCTCAATTGGGAAAACATGCAACTCTTCATCTCAGGGCTGTGAGTTCAAGCCAGCACCACAATGGGCATGGTACCTACTTAAAAATTTTTTATAAATACTAGATAATTTTAAACCTCAATTCAAAAAATGTTTAGTACACATACAAGTATGCTCAACAAAGTGTGAACATAAGAATATGACTATTCATATTACTTATAACCAGCTGCCTCCTTTTAGATAATGTTTCTCTCGATAACAATCCTAAAATGCTCCTTCCCCCAGTAGCGCTGCAGTTTTACACACCAAAACCATTTTAAGAACCAAAAACCAGTAAAACTATACTTCTTGGGCTTTTACTAATATTTGAGAAATATGTAAACCAAATTTAACTAGTTTAAACTTCTCTCAAAAATTGTTACTACCAAATTCTAAAAGCATATGGACAAATGAACTGAGAAGTCTATTTTCATCTTTAAAGATGAATAAATGGGTGGAAACCATGGTTAAAAGTCAAAGTTTACAGTTCCTTTTAGAAAGAAAACAATCTTGGGGCACCTGGGTGGCCTCAGTTGGTTAGCATCCAATTCTGGCTTCAGCTTGGGTTGTGATCTCATGGTTCGTGAGTTTGAGCCTTGTATGCTGACAGCATGGAGCCTGCTTGGGAATTCTCTCTCTCTCTCTCTCTCTCTCTCTCTCTCTGCCCCTCTCCTGCTGTTTCTGTCTCCCTCAAAATAAACAAACTTTTAAAAAATTAAAAATAAAATATATAAAGAAAACAATCTTTTGACTCAGTTTCTTGCTTTAAAAGCATGCAGGGGCACCTGGTGGCTCAGTCGATTAAGCATCCGACTTCACCTCAGGTCATGATCTCACGGTTCATGGGTTCAAGCCCAGCGTCGGGATCTGTGCTGACAGCTAGCTCAGAGCCTGGAGCCTGTCTTCTGATTCTGTGTCTCCCTCTCTCTCTGACCCTCCCCTGCTCACGCTGTCTCTCTCTCAGAAATAAATAAAAACATTAAAAAAAATTTTTTTAATAAAAATTTAAAAAAAGCATGCAATATCTAAAACCCACTAAAGTCTCTTACTGGAAACTTCTGTAATGTATGAGTTGATAATTACTTTTATATTTTTATGAAACAGATGTACTTAAAACATTCTTCTGCTTAAAAGTCACCAACTCCAAGCTCTATGGAAAATCTTAATCCTCAATTCTCATCCCAGGATTTAAAACTGTCCACAGCTTTTTAAATTCTTACCTATCTCTATAAAACCTTCAGGGTTTGTCTGAGCCTAAAAATACTCTACACACGTTCAGATCCACATCTTTACTCAAACTAGTCTCTCTACTTAGAATATCCTTCCTTCCCCCCATTTCTAAATACATCCATTTAAAAGTCACTAGATATCCCACTTCCTCCAAGAAGCCCTTCAAGATTCCTGTCACTAAAATCGATTACTTTCCAAATACTTTCTTTGTACTTCATCTGGCACTTAACACTTGCATTACATTAGGATTATTTATTAATATTCTATGGACTCTCCCTACTCACTTCCTTATTACAAGCCTCTAGAGAGTAAGAGCTATATATACAGATATGATTTCACTTACTCTTTCTCCCCTCTAGTGCTTAACACAGTGGCAGTAATATAACAGATACTCAAAACATGTGAGGAATTTCATGAAGGTCACAACCATACTGTTATTGCCCCAAGAGTCAGTGGTTATAGTCACTACAAGTTGGGTTTCAAAATATGATGTGGCCCTCATTTTCTATCCACAGACAGTCTCCCATTTCCTCCCTAAGACTAAGTTATATCTGGTAACAATAAGAGAGCAGGTCTTCTTTGTACTGTATTCAATATATTATCAATCGGATGAAGGTATAAACACTGATATTGAATGAATCCTGTTGCTTTTAAAGCAATTTTTCTACAAGAGTTTATCTAAAAGGAAAACAACATATGTTCAAGAAAAAAAAACACATGTACAGAAATGATCAATTTCTATTTTTACTTAAACCCTGTACTCTCAAATGTTCACCAAATGTAAGTGCTAGACTGTAAAATCTCAGAATCATACTTGGCAAAGTGAGAAGGTGTAAAAACTGAATGTTTCAGTCTACAACATCAAAGAAATGATCTCTTCAACAGAGCATTGTAAGACTGCTTTCATTTGCAGTACCTGAGGAAGCCAAGAGAAAAGAATGCAAGTCCAAACTGCAAAATAAAAGCAATTTTTTACCTAAAAATGCATATACCATAATAAGCAAAAGTTTAAAAACACTATACAGCAAAGGTTCGTTGGAGTTTACACTAAAAAGGAATTTCTCAGTAATTTCATCATCATTTGCATTGGTGAAAAACGGGTGGTAACAAAGTACCCGATTTCTTTTTTTTTAAGTTTATTTATTTTGAGAGAAAGAGAGCATGCATGTGAGTAGAAGGGAGGAGGGGAGAGGGAGAGGGAGAGAGAGAGAGAGAGAGAGAGAGAGAGAGGGAGGGAGAGGGAGGGAGGGGGAGAGAGAGAGAGAGAGAGAGAGAGAGAGAGAGAGACAGAGAGAATCCAAGCAGGCTTCAAGCTCAGTACAGAGCCTGATGCAAGGCTCTATCCCATGACAGTGGGAGCAAGAGTTGGTCACTTAACCGATTTTATTAACCTTAAATTCTGTTAATAAAGTTCCACTTAAATGTAAACAGAAATATTGCTTTAAGAAGGTTAAGGCCATTTAAGGCTACTGCTCTTTAATCATAACTTACAGTTATGGTTATTTATTATGGCACAAAGAATATTTACTTTGAAAGATCCAATTGTGAGAAGAGTAAACATAGTTTCAAAATATTTTCTAATTCAGACTTGTAACATACTAAAACAAAATTCAGAAGGAATTTGGAAAGCTTTACAATTGTGATTTTAAAAACTATCTTTCAGCATAGACCTATACAACACATGAAGTACAATGCTAACACTCTAGTTCATGCACCAGTTACTTAACCAGAGCATACAATGTGCCAGAAACAGCACTAATGCTAAGGATATTAAAAAATAAAAGTACTCTGGGGCACCTCGGTGGCTCAGTCTTAAAGTTAAGGGTCTGACTTAGGCTCAGGTCATGATCTTTCGCTTCACTGGTTTGAGCTGTGCTGACAGCTCAGAGCCTGGAGCCTGCTTCGGATTCTGTCTCCTTTGCTCTCTGCCCCACCCCATTCGTGCTTTGTCTCTCTCTGTCTCTCAAAAATGAACACTAAAGAACACAGTTTTGTAAATAAATAAATAAAAATAATCTTCGTCTCCAAGATTTGGTTGCAGCTACCCAGACTGGAGAAAGATGGAAGTAGGGAAGGAGGGAGGAAATGTAGGAAGGAGAGAGAGGGAGGAAGGTTGGTTCTAAGCTGAGAGAACAATGCAAACAGCTCAGAAAATAGAGCACAGCACACCCAGAGAATAGAGGCGGATCAAGCGTAGGTGGAAATAGGGTTGGGAGAGTACAAAATAAAAGTTAAGACTGGAGAGGTACATGGGATCAGACCAGACCTGTGGGTTTGTTTCTCAGATCTGAAAGATATAAAGAGACCTTTGCAAAGAAAATGAAATCTCCCAGATCCTGAGTGATGACTTTATTATGTTAATAAAATAGTAAAACATAAAATTAGCTATGAATTTGTTACGTTTATAGCTCTTAGGTAAAGTTTTACGTAACTGTAAAACTGAAACAACTTTAAAAATTAAATACAAAATTTTATTTTAGTTTTTTGAATTTTCTTTTTAATCTTTATTTATTTTTGAGACAGAGAGAGACAGAGTGCAAACAAGGGAGGGGCAGAGAGAAAGGGAGACACAGAATCCGAAACAGGCTCCAGGCTCTGAGCTGTCAGCACAGAACCCGATGCGGGGCTCGAACCCACAAACCACACATGACCTGAGCCAAAGTCTGATGCTTAACCGACTGAGCCACCCAGGCACCCCCAAAACAAAATTTTAAATAACATTAATGTAACATGGGGCGCCTGGGTGGCTTAGTCGGTTAAGCCTCCAACTTCAGCTCAGGTCATGATCTCACGGTTCCTAGGTTCACGCCCCACGTCAGGCTCTAGGCTGACAGCTCAGAGCCTGGAGCCTGGTTCAGATTCTGTGTCTCCCTTTCTCTCTGCTCCTCCCCTGCTTGTGCTCTCTCTCTCTCTCTCAAAAATAAATAAACACTAAAAAAATTTTTTTAATAAAATAAAATAACATTAACATAAGATTATGATGTTATTCATAATAATTCATGAACAATGTTGTAGTCAATCCTAGAAATATGTAGTCTCAGGTCTGGTTTCATATTTTTAAACCATTTCTATAATATGACTTCAGTAATACTAATGCAGGAAATGCTTATAAATATGTGTTATACTAAATGGATTTAATAATTCCAAGTGTTTAGTTGATAGTTTAGGGAAATACAACCATATACTACCATGCCAGCTAGAGGTCCTTAAATGTAAATTTTTTAAAAATCTTTAAAAATTAAAAAAAAAATAGAGGCACCTGGGTGGCTCAGGTGGTTAGGCGTCCGACTTCGGCTCAGGTCATGAGTATGTTGTGAGTTCAAGCCCTGTGTCGGGCTGTGTGCTGACAGCTCAGAGCCTAAAGCCTGCTTCGGATTTCTGTGTCCCTCACTGGCTCTACCCCTCACCCGCTCATGGTTGGTCGCACTCAGGCTCGCGCGCGGTCTCTCTCTCTCTCAAGAATAAATAAAAAACATTAAAAAATATTTTTTAATTTTTTTTAATGTTTATTTATTTTTGAGAGACAGAGAGACAGAGCGTGAGCAGGAGAAGGGCAGAGAAAGAAGGAGACACAGAATCTGAAGCAGGCTCCAGGCTCTGAGCTGTCAGCACAGAGCCTGATGCGGGGCTCAAACTCACGAACCACAAGATCATGACCTGAGCCAAAGTCGGACGCTTATCTGACTGAGCCACCCAGGCGCCCCTAAAAAAATTTTTTTAAAGAGTCCTCACTTGTTAGGGAACCCGGGTGGCTCAGTCAGTTAAGTGTCTGACTGGATCGCAGCTCTGGTCATGATCTTATGATCTGTGAGATTAAGACCCGTATCAGACTCTGCACAGACAGCAAAGAGCCTGCTTGGGATTCTCTCTCTCCCCCTTTCTCTCTGCCACTCTCTCTCCCAAAATAAATAAATAAACTTAAAAAAAAAACAATAAAATAAAGAGTCCTCACTTGTTAACTCTTGCAATCTGTCTTGTCTATTTGTGGTTTAGTACCTTAACTGAAATCTACACTAAACATGTATCCAGTATAATGACCGCTGAGATTTGGAACAAAACACTCATACTGTAAACAAACTCTTTCATATTGATTAATTACATAGACGGGATCCATCAGATATATCTCACAGTGAAAACATGACACTAACTACTATACCAGGGTTCTTACAGGTTTGGCCTGCTTAAATTAACAACCTACCATGACACGATCCAGTTTTACTCACCATGTTTCCTTGTCTGAGCCACCACAAAATCATTAGTACAATGCATTATAACTTGGCACAAACACAATAATAAACAAAATCTAAACACAGCAACAAACTCCCAAGGGAGTATAGCTGGCTACAAAGCAGTGCTTCAGATGTTACATTAAACTAATTAATGTTGAAGACTCCCTAGTTAGAAGAATACTATAAAAAGTGAAATACAACTAAGAAGTTTTAAGAGAAGGGACAAAATCGGATTTGTAGTTTAGAGGGAAAAACCAGTATGGTACAGGGTGGAGTAGATTATTTTACTGGCAGTAAGGAAGCAAACGAGAAGGCTGCTGCAATAATTCAGTGAAAAAGAAAGCCTGGATTAAGGCAGTAATACTAGGAATATTGATAATATAGAGAAAGCATTTAAATTTAAAGATGTTAAGGAAGTAGAATCTTAGGGCCAGCCAGATGTGAGAAGTAAAACAGAGGGATCAAGGACAACTTGGAGATTTCTGGAAAAAGCAATGACAGGGGTATGTTACCCAAGGCAAGGAAAAGAGCAGGATTTGGGGGTGAGAGGACTGACTGAGAAGCAGTAGAAGAGTTAATCTGTACATGATAAACGCTTACAGAAACTATCTGATGACCTTCTAGCCTCATCTCTCCCCAGGTTTTCTGGAAATTCCTGCCCCCCCCCCTTTACCCTACCTTCTGGGTACAGTTGACCAGTGAAGTCTGAATCCCTAACCAAGCTAAGCCAATGCCCACACCACATCTGTTTTTTATATATTTTTAAAATTTATTTATATCTATTCATACACATGCACACATACATTCCACAATCAAAACCCTAACTACCACCAGAGTAAATAGGGACCTTGTAACTAATTGCTGAAACCTAAAACAATCCTCAAACACAAGTATCCATCAGGGATCTGCTAAGACAGGAGATGACCAACTTTTTTAAAGCCACACAGTAAATATTTTAGGCTTCGCAGGCCCTACGGTCACAACTACTCCACTCTGCCACTGGAGCAGCAAAAGCAGCTACAAACAGTACTGAAACAAATAGGTGTGTCGCCTGTGTCCCAATAAAACTTTATTTATGGACACTGAAATTTGAGTTTCCTATAATTTTCACAGGCCACAATATGATTTTCCCCCCACCATTTAAAAATATAAAAAACATTTTTCGCTCACAGGCCATACAAAAGCAGGCAGCACTGGGCCTACTAACCATAGTCTATGATCCTTGTGCTAAGGCAACACAGAACTGCCTTCCCTTAGAACTCCTTCCAAATGTCCGCAGTGTCAACCTTAACTTAAAACAACAGGCAAGGAAAATAATCCTAGGTGACAGAACTGAAGATTCTCATCTGGCTTACCAAAGAACTCACTCCATTTGCAAGGAAGTAGGTAGACAAACGAAAGCCCATGTACTTGCTGGTTTTGCCGTTTACCTTACACTATCTGCCTAGCAATATATGGTGTAAGTTTTGGAACAATGATACCTTCCTCTCCCCTCCACTCCTAACAGTTTTAGTTTTGGTGGTGGTGGTGGTGGTGTTTTTCCACAACTACGCATCAGTTATGTCAGGGGTGATTAAATTTAGTATTTAGCCCACAACTTTCAGATATGTGACAAAGCAGATCTAGACCCAATTAACAAAGGGTATCACCATTCGAATCAGGACTCAGAGAACAAGGGCCTCTGGATGGGTTCACCGGATAGAAATTGGGTTGTCTCCATTGAAGAGATGAGGGTATCTGCTGTTACATACAGATAGCTATATTATGTTTAAAAAAATATTCAACAGGGGCGCCTGGGTGACTCAGTTGGTTAAGCATCCAACTCTTGCTTTCAGCTCAGGTCATGATCTCATCGTTGGTGAGATCGAGCCCCACATCAGGCTCTGCACTGACAGTGCAAAGCCTGCTTGGGATTCTCTCTGTGTCTCTCCCTCTGTTCCTCTCCTGCTTGCATGTGCTCTCTCTCTCAACGTAAATAAATACACATTACAAAAATAAACATATATATGGGAAAAAGTAGGACTGTGTGTGTACTGAATAGCTATGGGATCGATGAGGGGGACAATTATGGTTTAGAGTGCCCTTTACTTCTCTCTGGAATGTTGCAGTTAGAACATGTTTTGTTTTGTTTTAATGTTTATTTACTTATTTTGAGAGAGAGCAAGCATGTACCCGAGAGAGAGACATAGAGCGAGTAAGCATGTGTGCATACATACATGAGTACTGGGGAGGGGCAGAGAGACAGAAAGAGAATCTCACGAACCATGAGATCATGACCTGAGCTAAAACCAAGACTCAAACCCAAGAGTTGAATGCTTAACTGACTGAGCCAGGCAGGTGCCCCAGTTAGCGCGTGTTATTACAATGTAGCTCCCGAGCCAAAGTTGTGCTCCACAGGTGGACATATCACCAAATGAGTCCTTTCCCTGGAACTGGGATTTGGAGTCAAGGCAGCCTCTCTCTGATAACAGAAGATATGAACTTTAAAACTCAAAAGGTATTGGTTAAGTGTTAAATTTGGTCTGCAGCAAAAGAGAACTGAACACAGAAAGGACATCTAAAGCATAAGAGATACTCCTAACTACATCTGCAGGCTCTGGATCTGGCTGTTCCTGAGTTCTAGCTATCTTCTTGTGGGTTGATTGCCTTTCTTATAATTCATGGGGTATCCAATAAGTTCTCAACAAATTCTTTTTTTGCTTAAGTTAGATATGTGTCACTCTCCTAACTAAAACGAAGTGCCTACTGAACAATCCAAAGGAAGGTATTCATTTGAACGAAAGAGTTCTGGTTCCCACAAAACACTTAGGAGATGGTAGTTGAAGCTATACAAATGGATGAGATCATCCAGAAGAGTGAAAACAGAGGGCCAAGGCTAAATTCAAGAACTTTCAATATTAAGGGATTAGCAGACAATTAAGTCTGCAGGAAAGCAACTAGTAGGAAGAAACAAACGCAAGAAAGGGACAGAGTCATAAAAATCAAGGAAGAAAACTACATCAAGGAGAAAATGGTTAACAAAAAAAGTAGACAAAGATAAAGGAGTAAGCGATAACTATATAATTTAGCAATAAAGAAGTCAGAGGTGGCCTTGGTAAGAGCAATTTCACAAACAGGATGAGAAGACAGGCTGCAAGTTTAAGGGTGCAGAGGAGGAGCATCTCGGTGGCTCAGTCAGTTGAGCGTGGGACTGGAGCTCAGGTCATGATCTCACTATTTGTGAGTTTGAGCCCCACATCGGGCTCTCTGCTGTCAGGGCAGAGCCTGCTTCACTTCAGACCCTCTGTACCCCTCTCTCTGCTCCTCCCCAGCTCGTGCTCTCCCTCTCTCGAAAAAAAATAAAATAAAAAAAATAAAAAAACACAGGGCACCTGCGTGGCTCAGTCAGCTAAGCATCTGACTTTGGCTCAGGTCATGATCTCACGGCTCATTAGTTTGAGCCCCGGGTCGGGCTCTGTGCGGACAACTCAGAGCCGGGAGCCTGCTTTGGATTCTGTGTCTCCCTCTCTCTGCCCCTCCCCTGGTTGCACTCTGTCTCTCTCAAAATAATAAACATTGAAAAAATTTTGTTTTTAAACAGAGTGCAGAGGAAGTACACAACACTGCCCATGAAGTAATCTTGCTATTGAAAAAAAAAAAAAATTCAAGCTTTGGGGAGCCTGGGTGGTTCAGTTAGTAGAGCATGCAACTCTCGATCTTGGGGTCGTGAGTTCAAGCCCCATGTTAGGCACAGTTTACTCAGGGGGTGCCTGAGTGGCTCAGTTGCTTGAGCATCCCACTCTTGATTTCCACTTAGGTCATGATCTCATGGTTCGTGGGATGGAGCCCTGCATCAGGTTCTGACCTGATGCTGTGAAGTCTGCTTGGGATGTTCTTTCTCCCTCTCTCTCTCTGCCCCTCCTCAACTTGTTGTCTCTCTCTCTCTTTCTGAAAATCAATAAACTTTGAAAATAAATAAATAAATAAATAAATAATAAAAATTCAGGGGCGCCTGAGTCACTCAGTTAAGCATCTGACTCTTGATTTAGGCTCAGGTCATGACCTTACTGTTCAGGGGTTCAAGCCCCGCCCTGACAGTGCCTGCTTGGAATCCTCTCTCTCCCTCTCTCTTTGCCCCTCGCCCACTCGCTCTCTTCTCAAAATAAATAAATTTTAAAATACAAAGTAAAAATAAAAATTCAAGGGGCGCCTGGGTGGCCTTGGTTAGGCATCTGCTTTCTCCCCCGCTCACCCTCTCTCAAAATAAATAAACACTAAAAAAAAAAAAAAAAATTCAAGCTTCAATTAGATCAAGCTTCTAAATGTAACTACTATATAGAGAAAAAACAAGGGACTGAGGAACATATTACATAAAACCACAGGGATGCATTCAGCACAATTTAGACTGTGAGAAATCTCAAAGAGCACAAATGTGGCTTCTTTAACAAACCAACTGTATAGAAACAAGAATAAGTGCAAAAATCAGAGGAATTTGAAGATTGACTAGATATGTGATGATATTAAGGAATTAGTATTAACTTCTTTACTGAAACGTTGGATTATTGTTTTAATCCTTATCTCGTAGAGATTTATAACGAAATAGTAATACACAGCCCTTATTTCACCAGTTTGTCTTTCCTAATACACGATGCCAGATGTCACTCAGCAGGGTATAGTCCCCCAGTTAACATAACAAATAAGAGAGATATAAAGTGTTGCAGGGATTAAAGGAGGTAGGTCCCAGTTGGAGTATCCAAGGGAATCAAGTAAACCTTTAGGAAGGCAATGGTACTTCTACAGTGCCTTAGAAGACAGTGAAATTTTCACAGGTAGGGAACAAGAGAGGAAAAGTGATGTTCCAGATGGAAGAAAGGGAAGCAATGGCAAAGAGGTGGGAAGCCTGTCAGTGTAAAGCACTGACCTATACTCACCTCTCCATAAAACTGCCACTACCGTAATAATAAAAAACGTCAAAGTGAAAAACTGTAACTCACTAGCCAGCTTTAACTTAACAAAATCATGAGAGACCCACCCATCCGGCCCTAAAGCAGCCCCGGGTAACAGAATCCCAGGGTAGATCATGACAATATGGCTATGGCAATAGCCACACCATATGGCTTTCCAAAGCAATGTACTCATGTCAATCCCTGATTTCCCTTGCCACACACCTAGACTCTGGAAAAACGATGCACAAGGGTCTTTAACCTATCCTAGGGAATAATGAAAACAGTTTAACACGGTACCCAATAATAACCTTTGTCTACCCGCCTAAAAGCCATTGCCATGGCACTACAAAACAGGTAAAATTACATAAAATGCCTTCCCTCAGAACATTCCTCAGGTTACAGATTTTTTAATAAAGTATATACCTGACGAAGTAGGTAGATTTTATTTTTTTTTATTTCTTGGCTACACCTACTAATTCTTTTGTGTGTGTGTGTGTGTGTGTGTGTGTGTATGTGTGTGTGTGTCCTTAACAGACAGTGCTCTATTAGTTTCAGGTGTACAATACACTGATCCAACAGCTCCATACATTACTTAGAGCTCATCAAGTCAAGCGCACTCCTCTTGTAATGAGCAGTGGGTAACTATGGAACTGCTGTATCACTATATTATATACCTAAAACTAACATAACATTGTGTCAACTCTACTGGAATTAAATTAAAAAAAAATTTTTTTTAAAGTGCACTCCTAATCTCCTTCACCTTTTTCACCCATTCCTGCCACCCACCTCCCTTCTGGTAACCATCTGTTTGTTCTCTGTAGTTAGGAGTCTATTTTTTCATGTCTCTTTTTGCTTTCCTTTGTTTGTTTTGTTTCTTAAATTCCACATATGAGTGAGATCATATGGGATCTGTCTTTCTCTGACTGGCTTAGTTCACTTAGCATCATATTCTCTAGATACATCCATACTGTTGCAAATAGCAAGATTTCATTCTTTTTTATGGCTGAATAGTATTCCATCGAATAAAAATACCAATCTTCTTTATCCATTCATCTACTGACAGACACTTGAGGTGCTTCCATAGTTGACTACTGCAAATAATGCTGCTATAAACATGGTGCATGTATCCCTCAGAATTAGTATTTTCATTGTGTTTGGTTAAATACACAGTAGTGTGATTACTGGATTGTAGGGCAGTTCTATTTTCAATTTTTTAAGGAAATACTGTCTTCCATGGTGATTACACCAGTTTGAAATCCCACCAACAGTGCACAAGGGTTCCTTTTTCTCCACATCCTCACCAACACTTGTTGTTTCTTGAGTTTTTTATTTGAGCCATTTGAAGGTAGATTTTAAATAAAATTTTTTCCTTCAAAAACAGAATTAGGCTGGGGTGCCTGGGTTGAACAGTTGGTTAACTGTCCAACTGTAGTTTTCAGCTCAGGTCTTGATCTCGGGTTCATTGGATGGATCCCTGCATTGGGCTCTGCGCTGGGAGGGCTGACACTGCTTGGGATTCTCTTTCTTTGTCCCTCCCCTGATTGCGTGACTAAATGCATGCATGCGCTCTCTCATCCGCTCTCTCAAAATAAATAAGCTTTAAAAAAAAGAACTAAGGGGCGCCTGGGTGGCTCAGTTGGTTAAGCGTCCAAGTTCAGCTCAGGTCATAATCTCAAGGTTCGTGGGTTTGAGCCCTGCATCGTGCTTTGTGCTGACAGCTCAGAGCCTGTAGCCTGCTTCGGATTCTGTGTCTCCCTCTCTCTCCGTCCTCCCTCCTCAAAAATAAATAAACATGAAAAAAAAAAACAGAATTAAGAAGTAGTTCCAATATTAAAATTTTCTGTAATATTTTGGGAACTAATTCAGTGGTTCTATTATTTTCTGTGTGCCAATACCATTAAAATTCTTAGAATCTAATGCCAGTGAAAATGAATATCAAGACAAACAGGAATGCAGACAATCGGCCAAAACTCAGTAACTATCACGTTTATTACGACCTCTTCCATGTACTAGAGTCATCACTTTAAACAACCAAGATATTCAGTAAAAACAGTTACAAGTAGGGGTACTTTTCTTAAACCAAAGGAAAAAGCACCAAGGTAACAGGTCTGGTTAGCTTTCATCACTAACTACACCTCATTTCACAATTAAGTGAGACTGGCACACACCCTCCCAGAAATCAAATATAATCTCTCCAACTTATCAGAGGAAATGAAAAAGAAAATGGATAAAATATAATGAGGGCTGGGAGTTCAAAAGCTGGGAAACCTTTACATTACAGAGGAAAGTTAAAATTTTTTTTTTTATTTGAGTACAGTTGACTCAAAAAAGTTTTTATATTAAGAGACCCGGAGAACAGAGCTAAAGTAAAAAACTAAAACCTAAGTCATCAACTTTTATAATAGGTACTGCACTTCTGGGTCATTGTCCAGGTGTGCCTTTAATACTTGTAAGAATACCTCTTTGATTTTATGAAAAATACTACAAAGAAAAGGCCTCATACATTTTGGACTCCATTCTAAACCAGTAATGGCCACAAAAGAAGAAATACCTGTTTTCTTTGTTTCTCTCAGGTACACATAAAACCATGACATTTACCTTAACTCTTCAAGAAAGGTTAAGATCCATAACCTTAAGAAGGCTTTACCCTTCTGTCATCTCCTGTAGCGGAATAGTCACTTTTTTCCCCTTCAAATACTGACCACTTGCTCATACAGTTTTCTTTAGATTAACCTTTCGTGAAACCTTAGGTTGGATTATCATATTCACATTCAATCTAACAACTGTGTAAAATACTGAGGAGGATACTGGAGAGATATAAACATAGTTCTTGTTCTAAACACACTGCAACAGACCTATCTGAGAATTATAATACAAAAGGAAAATACATCGCCTGTTACAAATGGCATACAATAACTCAAGAGCACGGAAAATATATGTCATCTGACAAATAGAAAGTGAATCTGGATGAAAATATTCTTTCTTTAGGAATTCTTAATTACAGAGCTTCACCAAAGCACTGTACAATCATCTTTACACCCCAAAACTGTGGGGCACTTTCCAAGTAATACAGCTAAGGGTTTTGTTTTTTTTTTTTCCGTTTTTTTTTGTAAATCAAACAGTAAAGGTTGGGTCATTCACAGACATTTTATCTTGTCCCCCCTTGACACAAAATTTTAGTTAAAGTAGAATTTGCCTACTGTTCCTGCAGAGCTAACAAAAACCAAAGTCACCAGCATACAAGCCACCACAAACTCAATGAAACTGATATTTAAAAAAAAAAAAAGAAAAAGAAAAATCATTGCTTCCAGGTAAACTGACCCTAAAGGATAATTATAAATAACTTCTTGAGGATTTTTTTTTAATGTTTAGAAACTGAAAGATGCAGTGATGAATAAGGAAAATAAACCAAAGAAATCTAAAGAAGCCAGCTTTGTTAAAAGACAAGTGGCCACTTGCCAACACTTCTTTACGCATGTATGACCAAAGAAGATCCAGGCAGATTCGCAGGCCACAAAAGCTCTTATCAAATGCCAAATTAAGAAAATTCTCATCAATATTTCAATTTTGATAAATCAAAGTACACTTAAATAACAAAAGCACCTCACAAAGCTTTGCGAAATCAATATGGAAACAAAGCTCTGCGCTTTTAACACCTGAGTCCTAAAAATCAACACGTTATTTCAAACGTCACATTTGCAAACCTCTTAATCACAAGCACTTCTAGCTTAGATTCCGTCAAGACATACCAGTCACTGAAAAAGGGACTGGCCTTAGTGTAAAATTTCCGTAAAGCCATTCTGAATTGCAACTGACTACGAGAAGCCTAAATGAACTCTTCGTCTTAGCTTAACTCCATACACGAGCATTTCAGATTTGTACTTTCAACTTCCCATAAATGATATCCACTGTGAGAGAAAAAGCAGTAAGGATACTCCTCAAACTCCTATACCCAATGATCCACCCTCAAAGAGTGGAAGGAACAGCAAAGTGGAAGGAACAAAGCACTGACGTCAATTACGAGATTAACCCCCGGGCACAGGCAGCTGGAGGAAAGGCCTAAACATCAATATCCAAATCCGAGCTATCGGGATAACTAGGTAACAGACCGACTGCGAAGTTATTGGGGGAGGGGGGGTAATTCAAGCATTACACCCCCACCTTCCCATTTTTAGTCAATCCCCTTCGCTAGCGGAAGGTGGAAATTTTTTCCTTTTTTTTTTTTTTTTTTTTTTTGCAG
>CM053572.1:22672008-22682632 GCA_028646485.1 Cryptoprocta ferox
GGATATTAAAAAATCCCCAATCTGTCGATAAAATTTCTGAGGGCTGGAATGGATTATGAAAGGAAAGCGGAAAGGAAAAAACGGTGAAAAGACAGATTTCTGGGAATTTTTGTTAGGATGGTTTAGCCTTATTTTTTTTTTCCGAGGCCGGGGACGCGGGGGGGTGGTGGTGACTGAAACGGAAAGAAGAGGGGCGAAGCCTGATCGAGCAGCCCTGGCTTGGAGGGTCTCGCGAGCCCCCAGGCGGACCCGGTTCACAGTCTCCCCCACCCCCACCCCGCACCCCGCACCCCGCACCCCGCGGCCAGGCCCGGCCCGGCCCTCCGTCAGTCGGTGGCCCCTCTCACCTCCAATCCCTGCTCCGCTAGGCCCAAACCATCTCCCAGCTGCGGCAGCGGCGGCGCCGGGCCTGCACCTTCACCGGACGCGCATTCGAGCCCGCCCGGGGGCGGCGACAGGCTGCCAAGGACGAGGGGCTCCGGGCGGCGGCGGGGGTTCGGCAGGTCTGGAAAGTCGCAGGCGGGGGCGGCGGCGACGCGCCTCACACGGAACAGGCGGCGGTCCCGCCCCGCTCCATGACGGTCGGGCCCAGCCCGGGACGGCCGACTGAGGCGGCAGGGGCGGGCCGACGAGGACCTGGCACCGGGATCCCCGCCCCGTCCGCTGGCGGCGGCGGCGGCGACGGCGGCTCGACTCCCGCAGCCAGGACGGTGACTGACGCAGCGGCCGTGCCACCCATGTGACCAGGGACGGGCGGGGGCGAGGTGTCACGTGGCGACGCCGCGCCCCTCCCCGCCAGAAAAGCGGGGGCCTGCTGGGCCTGCAGTGACTGTAGGCGACGCGGGCGCGGTGACGTGCGCGGCTGTCGAGTCGAACGACCCCGGACGGGCCGACCACCGGCCCCGGTGGGCTAGGCCCGAACTCCTGGCCCCGGTGCCGCGCAGGGCAGGGCCGCCGAGCAGGACCCGGCCTGCAGATCCCGACGCGCACACCCTGCTGTGCACGTAGCCGCTACCGAGGTTCAGGAGGGCGGGGACGGGCCGAGCCGGATCTGCCGGTTCTGGGGCTCAGGTGGGGGGCGGGGGGTCAGGTCCCCCTTGGCGGGGTCTGGCGAACCCGAAGCCCCCTGGAGCGGCTTCCCGGTGCTGACGTCGATGCCCCGAGTCCAGCGGCCCTCAACAGGTCGGCCGAGAGAGGAAGTCTCCAGGGACTTACTGCCCGAGGATGCTTAGAACCTCGCTTGAACTTCTCCCATGAATCCTCGCCAGCCCTTTCTGTTCGTCATCCAGACATTTTCTGCCACTAATACTGTTCTTCAGGATATCGTTTTCAACACTTGCCTTCATCTCTTAACATTCTGCCAGTCAGGGCAAACTATAATTTAATTGAGAGTAAAATAATAGTTACAGACCAGACGGGATTTTCAAAGGGTCTCATAGAACCCAGTTTGGTAACTGTTCAGAGAAACTACCTCAAGTTCACCATTTCAGTAACACTTTATAATCTCCTGCCCCTTACTGTTTTCTTTCTGTGAAAAAGCCTCAGGAAGCCGGGAGGAGCAGGGGAGGGGGAAGGGTTACTTTCTACCAACTAATTTTGAAAAAAGCATTTTAGGGGCACCTGGGTGGCTCAGTCGGTTAAGCATCTGACTTCGCTCAGGGCATGAGCTCATGGTTGGTGGGTTCGAGCCCCGCGTCAGGCTCTGTGCTGACAGCTCAGAGCCTGGAGCCTGCTTCAGACTCTGTCTCTCCCTCTCTCTCTGCCCCTCCCCTGCTCACGCTCTGTCTCTGTCTCTAAAAAATAAATAAACATTGAAGGAAAAAAAAAAGCATTTTAAAGATTGCTTTTGGTAAGGTGCAAGGTTTTGAGGAGCTTTGTGATAAATTATTATAAGGAATGTGCATATGAAAATGTTTTTTGTCAGCCCTTAAAACTGGTAATTCAGCAGCATCAATAGAAGTATAATTTTTTCTTTTTAAAATTCTCAATTGACTGCCGCCTATTGTTTTTTAAGCTCCACTCTTTATCTCTATATAGATATTATCTATATATCTCTATAAATGAGGAATTGACCGCCTATTGTTTTTTAAGCTCCACTCTTTATATAGATATTATCTATATATCTCTATAAATGAGGAAATGTATTAATGCAAAACTCAAAAAGAACTGTGACGAAATAAAGTGAAAAATCATTACCCCTCCCATCCCTGCCCTTTAACTATGGTAATCCTGGAGGCAATCATTTAGCATTTTCTAATGTATCCCTCCCCAAGACATGTTATAAATAAACAGGAAAATACACTGATAACATACTTTTTACAGGAAAGATCATATACTCTATATACTGTTAAGTTCCTTCCTTTTCTCACTTAAAATATGCTGGGTATCCTTACATATTGATGTGGGGCCACAAGCCAACAGAGAATTCTTGACAGCTTTTGGTGCAAGAAGGTGCTTTAATTATAGCTTGGGGTCAGGACCCAGGAGCAGAAAGAGCTGCTCCTTTGCTGTATGAAGACAGTGACCATATGCCTAGTGCTGAAGGGGGTGGGGACTTATAGAGAGTACTAGATCCTAAATGTCTTCCTCGAATTTCTTCTCCTAAGACTAGTTTCAGAAGATTTCTCTGGTGCTTATCATTCAGTTCAATATTAACTGTTGCTGAGATTTACAGGCAGTCATCAGACCCTTTAAGAATGTAGCAATCAGCGCATGTCTGATCGTTATCAAAACTGTGTAGGCTATAGGTCAGCCTTCTGGGCTAAAGGTAACATTTTTCTATTTCTGTCCATCATCCCATATCACTACATGAAGAACTGCTGCATTTTTCCTAGCGGCAGTATGATTTTCCCTTGTATGCAAGTATTATTTATTTAGTCAGTCCCTTATAGGTGGATGTTTAGGTTGTTGCCAAGTCAAAGCTATTACCAACTAGGCTGAAACTGATAACTAATTACCCTGTCTATACAGTGGGCAACTAAGAAATAAACCCTTACCCCGGAACCTATAGATCAAAAGGTATTTTTAATTTTGATAGATATTGTCAAATTGTCCTCCATAGAAATGGTGCCAATTTTATTTGCTTTCAAATTTTGCCTTGGAAGATTTACAAGACTATATTGGAAGGTAGTGGGGATGGAGAGAAATAAAAGATTGTCATTTTGCATAATAAAGCAGTATTAAGAAGCAAATTGATATTTTATAAACTTTACAAAAAGTTTCCTTATTTTGGAATAAATGTTATTTGGCTAACCAAATGATAATATGCTTTTTGTTCCATAAAGGATCATGATGACCTTTGAATATAAAATGGGGATCTTACTTAAAAACCAAAGAAGAGGATCAAGGTTAGAAAATGTAGACTTTGGCATTTTTCTGCAAATAAGAATTTCCTTACCTTTCAGCAATGAGAAAAAAAATTCCTAAAATTATTTCTCAATAGGTAACATTTTAATACTCTATCATTTAATCAGATGCATCCATTTTAACGAAGTGAATGTTGTCTCTATTTTCATGTTCCAGACAATGTAACTGCACAGAATAAAGAAATAGTAGAAAATACTGACCATAGCTATAAAAGAAAAAAGATGAAAGAAATGTATGATTGGGTTTTTTTTTTAATTTTTACTTTTTGGGAAAGAGTGCAAGCCGGGGAGGGGCAGAGAGAGAGAGGGACAGAATCCGAAGCAGGTTCCAGGCTCTGAGCTGTTAGCATAGAGCCGGACATGGGGCTCGAACTCACTAGCTGTGAGATCATGACCTGAGCTGAAATCAGATGCTTAACCGCTTAACCGACTGAGCAACAAAGGCACACCAGAAATGTAAGATTGTGTTATTAACATGCAAGATTTTAACAAAGTATTCAACATATATTGTTCAGTAGCAATTTTGAAAAGAGTTCTGTGTTTTGTAAGTTATTTTTTGAGGCATAATTCACATACAAGAAAATGCAGGGGTGCCTGGGTGGCTCAGTTGGCTGACCATTCGACTTTGGCTCAAGTCATGATCTCACGTTAGTGGGTTTGAGTCCCGTGGCCGACTCTGTGCTGACAGCTCAGAGACTGGAGCCTGCTTCAGATTCTGTGTCTCCCTCTCTCTTCCCCTCCCCTGCTCATGCTCATGCTCTGTCTCTCCAGAAATAAAATAAAAAAAACATTTTAAAATTTTTTAAAAAAGAAAATGCATCATTTTAAATGTGTACAATTGTATAACTACCACCACAATCAGGACAATAAAGCATTTCCATTACACCAAAACATTCCCTCATTCTCCTTTATAGTGAACCCCTCACCTCAACCCCAGTTCCTGGCAACCACTGATATGCTTTCTGTCCCTAAACTTTTACTTTTTACAGAATATGACATAAATGGAACCATACACAGTATGTAGCCTTTTAAGTCTGGCTTCTTTCACTTAGCATAGTGCCTTGAGATTTATCCATTGTTGTTGCATGTATTTGTAATGTATTCCCTTTTATTGCTAAGTAGTAGTCTATTATATATTCACATAATCTAGTTTGTTTAACCATGCATAAATAAGTTGAAGGACATTTGAGTTTCCAATTTTTAATGATTATGAATAGAGCTGATATAAACATCCATATGCAAGGTTTCATTCAGACTTTAAAATTCTTTTTTTAATTAATGTTTTTTTTAATGTTTTATTTATTTTGAGAGAGAGAGAGAGAGAAAGAGAGAGAGACAGAGCATGAATGTGGGAGGGGCAGAGAGAGAGGGAGACACAGAATCCAAAGCAGCTCCAGGCTCTGAGCTGTCAGCACAGAGCCGGACATGGGGCTCAAACCCACAAGCCGTGAGATCATGACCCAAGCTGAAGTCGTACGCCTAACTGACTGAGCCACCTAGGCGCCCCAATTAATGTGTTTTTTAAAAAAGATTTTATTTTAAGTATTCTGTACACCAAATGTGGGGCTTGAACTCACAACCCCAAAATCATGAGTCTCATACTCTACCAAATTGGCCAGCCAGGCACCCCTAATTATTTTCTGAAAGTCACATCTATGTATAGGAAATACCAAGTCACAATTTCATCTACATAAATATTATTCCATATTATTTTAGAAATTCATAATTTATTCATTATGTATCAAATATTTATTAAACATCTACGTATAGCAGGTCCTATTCTAGGCACATGGTTAAAACAATTGTTAAATGCCCCTACCAAAAAATACCACCCAAGCCATGTGGTGATAAGGCGAAGCTGAATTTTTCATTTACTGGTAAGCGAGACCAGTACCTTGACAGACCTTGATAGACCTTGACAGACCAGTACCGAGACAGTACCAACAGGGAAGTTGGGATATTTATAAGTTTTGGGGGCCTGTTTTATTGGGACATTTCAGTTCAGAGGCTAGATTAGAGTTGGTGAGAATCATGATATAAAAGATTAGGATTAGGGGACACAGCAAAGATTTTTAAGAGTCTTGGAGAGTGTATTAATTATTGCTGCTGTAACAAATGACCACAAACTTAAGGGCTTAAAATAACACAAATTTATCATCCCCATAATTTTGTAAGTCAGAAATCTGACACAGGTCTTGTTGGATTAGGACCAAGGTATTAGCAAGGCTGCTTCTTTCTGCTCTAGGAGGCAATCCCTTTCTTTGCCTTTTCCAGCCTTTAAAGAATGTCCACACCCCTTGGCCTGTGCCCCCTTTCATCTTCGAAGTCAGCCATTGCTGGTTGAGTACTTTTTTAAATCACATCACTGACTTTCTATTCTGTCTCCCTCTTCTATTTGAGAACCCCTGTGATTACTATGGGCCCACTCAGATAATCCAGAATCATCTCCCTATTTTAAGGTCAACTGAATTAGCAATTTAAGTCTATCTGCCACCTTACTTCCCTTTGTCATGTAACACAGCGTATTTGACAGTTCCAGGAATTCGTACATGGACATCTTCTGTGGGCCACTATTTGGCTTACCACACAGTGTAGGCCGTCATCCAATGTCATCTACTGCAAAAATAGAAAAGATTCAGGACTAGGAGAAAAAAAAGTTAAAAAATAAAATCATCTACTGAAAAGTTGAGCAATTTGGTGTTCATTTAAATGGGATTTTTGAAAAGTTCCTGAAATGAACAATAAAGCTTTCTGCAATTTTTCTCTTTCTGGCTAAAATGTTCCAGAATTGTAGTTATGTTGAAGATAACAATAAAATAATACGATCATGTTAATGCTGACAATAACCTTGTGGATGTAGATGGTTTCAATGCTCAGTGGCCCACTTTGTAGTTACTCTTCAACCTGAGCTGGAGTCCATTAACATCTGGAGCCATAATCAATCCAAATCTTCATTGTTATTTGGAGGGTCGTAATTACAAATCAAATTTCTGGGGGCAGCTGTTTCAACTGCGTAAGTGCCAGGCTTTTCCACTTAAAATTTCTTTTAATGTTTTATTTATTTTTGAGAGAAAGAGCACCAGCAGGGGAGGGGCAGAGAGAGGGAGACACAGAATCCGAAGTGGGCTCCAGGCTCTGAGTGGTCAGCACAGAGTCTGACGTGGGGCTCGAACCCATAAACCATGAGATCATGACCTAACCCGAAGTCAGATGCTTAACCGACTGAGCCACCCAGGGGTCCCATGGCTTTTCCACTTTTAATACTGCTAGGGAACTCTGGAGAAAACTGGAGAACACATACCTCACAGTTCACTCTCTGAGGGGGAAACAACTACTCCTCCTAGGAGGAGTTGAGGGCCACTCCTAGGGATGTTAATTCCCCAGCAGCTCCAGCCTGTTGCGTGTGAGCAGAGTAGACTCCAGCAGCCAGAGAGTCTTCAGGCAAAGAAAATCAGGAACATCTGCACAGTTTTGAAATGCCAGAGGTGAGGGGAGACGGGTGAGGCACCAACAATATCTGATTCAATAATTACTATACATACTATGTGTATCCAAAATACTTTGGATGTGCTATTTAATCATCTCGAGCTTTTCCTTTCTGTCTTGTCCACTACCTCCATGTCACTGAAACCATTCACCAAGAATGCCAACAATTACCACACTGCCAAATTCAAAAGTTGAATCTTTGTCTTTACCTTAGTGGCATTTAACACAGTTGACCCTTCTCTCTGGTTTGAAACGTTTTCTTCTCGTGTTTTTTAAGATGCCCTACTCTCAGAATTTCCCCCTTATCCCCTGGCTGCTGCTTTTCAGGTTCATTTGCAGGAGAGCCTTTACCTTTTCCTGACTTCTGAGTAGAAGTACCCCAAGACTTGGTCTTTAAGCTCCTTCTCTTTCTGCTTAGAGTTGGCCAACTTTTTCTATAAAGGCAAGAGAGTTAATAGTTTAGGCTTTGCAGGCCAAGTGGCAAAATCAAGGATGTTATGTAGGTATATAAAAATAGATTTAATTTTTTCTATAAATGTTTTTGATGAAATTCAAAGTATAGTAATTGAGTAAGTTTTGTAATTCAAGTCTACTAATGAGAATAATAATTTTTGGTAGGGAGTGAGGATAACGTTTCCCTTGACTGAGATTCAAAGTTAGTGTATCCTATCATCAAAAGTGCTTTCAGGGGTGCCCGGCTGGCTCAGTAGGTAGAGCATGTGAATCTTGACCTTGGGGTCTTGAGTTCAAGCCCCATGTTGGATGTGGAGCTTACATTTAAAATAAGTACTTTCAGGGGCGCCTGGGTGGCTCAGTCAGTTAAGTGAACGACTTTGGCTCAGGTCATAATCATATGTTTCATGAGTCCAAGCCCCACATTGGGCTCTGCACCAACAGTGCAAAGTTTCCTTGTGATTCTCTCTCTCTCTCTCTCTCTCTCTCTCTTTCACTGTCCCTCCCCAACTCATGCTCATGTGCTCTGTCTCTCTCTCTTAAAATAAATAAATTTTTTTAAAAAGTGCTTTCAAATATTCTTCTGTTAATATTGATCTGCAATGAAAGTTTATCTATTTCACTTTTGAAAACATCTTTTCACATGGCTAGGTACTGCCAAATACTAATATTGATCTGTTGGTATGTGATATTAATAAAAATATTCATTTCTTGGAAAAAATGTATAGAGTTTTACTAGGTTCTTCTCTCGAGGTATGTTTTAGAACATACCATTACATTGAAGAGCAGTCACCTTTGATTGAAATTGAATGGGACATCCTCAATCGTAGAGTTAAGTGGATTTTGAAATATGAAAATTTCCTTGACGTCTGAAGTGAAGTCCAAAAAACACTGTAGGCAATGTAGTTTGAGCTCGGAGAAGATATATGCTGCAAATATGTGTGGTAATGCACATTTTACACATTTTACTTCTCGTAACTTTTGAAAGCACAGGAAGTGTATGAAGCAATTTGACATTACTTGTACCACAAAAAAGTTATTGTTGCTGAAATAACTTTACTATGGAAAAAGTTTCACATATAAACAATTTGCCTTGTGATTTTAGGTTGAATTCATTAAGAAGCATTACTGAGTCTTCAGTAAAAGCTAGTTTCCAATCCATTTCGTGTTCAACTGTGGTTGAGGGCAGTTCTCATTCATGAAAACTTGCAACTCACATTATTTACACTCGCCAAAAGGTGGAAGCAACCCAAGTGTCCATCGATGAATGAATGGATAAGCAAGGTGTGATATATCAACACAACAGGATATTATTCAATCTTAAAAAGGAAAAAAACTGACACATGCTGTAACATCGATGAACTCTGAGGACGTTATGCTAAATGAAATAAGCCAATAACAGAAAAGACAAGTATTGTATCTTTCCACTTGTATGAGTACAAAGAGTCTTCAAAGTCATAGAGACAAAAAGTTGAATGGTGGTTGCCAGGGGCTAGGGGAGGGGGAGAATGGGGACTTTTTGTTTAATGTGTATAGAGTTTCAGTTCTGCAAGATAAAATGAGATTTGCAGATGGATACTGGTGATGGTGGTAATGGTTGCACAACATTGCATATATACTTAACACCACTGAAATGCACAGTTAAAAATGGTTAAGATGTTAATTTTTTAACATTTTTATTTTAGAGAGCATGTGCAAGAGCTGAGAAGAGGGGCAATGAAAGGGAGGGAGAGAATCTCAAGCAGGCTCCATGCTCAGCTCAAAACGTGACATAAGGCTCGATCCCACATCCTAGGATCATAGTCTGAGCTGAAATCAAGAGTCGGTCGCTCAACTGAATGAGCCACCCAGGTGCCCCAAGATGTTAAACTTTATGTTTCATTATTTTAATATCAATTTTAAAAAATTCCATTTGTGTCCTAAGCTCAAGCAATCACAACAATACTTTACCACTACTAAGACATCAACTTGCTGTGTCGTAGAGCAAGTCAGGTTATGCAGGTTTATTTCAAAAAAAAAATCCCTGTAATTTATGATGGTTAAATCCAGAAGAGCAAATAAAGATCACTGTTGACACTGTTTGTTCAATAAAACATGATAAATTCAAATACTTGCCATAAGGCTTTAAACACCTTATATTTTCAAAAGCTTTGTAAATCTATTCAAATGAGATTTTTCTGCTTCTTATATATTGGTACTATCAACTGTAACACATCTTATCCAACTCATCTTCAGGTTATACTGAATTAGTGTTTTCTTAACTTGTTCAAAAATATTTTCACATACAGACAATATTCCCACAGACTACTCTTAAAGGTTAATTCTTTGGTCTCTTCAAACTCAACATTGATTTCTTGAATAAACAACTGAACAGTATGTAACATCCCTGCACTTATCAAGAGTCAATGACACATGCATTAATAGAGCTGAGAATCTATAAAGAATTCCTAATATTTATGATCAATTGATTTTCAACAAGAGTTCCAAGACAATTCAAGAGGCAAATGATAGTCTTTTCGGGGTGTCTGGGTGGCTCAGTTGGTAAACTGTCCAACTCTTGGCTTTGGCTCAGGTCATGATCTCACAGTTCATGGGTTCAAGCCCTGAGTTGGGATTCTCTTTCACTTCCTCTCTCTCTGCCCCTCCCCTACTCACTCTCTCTCAAAACAAAACAAAACAGAACAAAACAACTTAAAAAACAAAACAAAACAAAACACAAATAAAAAAAACCCAATAGTCTTCTCAACAAAGGTTGAGGGACAACTGCATTACCATTACAAAAGAATGAATTTGGACCCCTACTTCACACCATATACAAAAATTAGCTCAAAATGAATCAAAGACCTAACTGTAAGAGCAAAAACTATAAAACATGGGCATAAATTTTTAAGACTTGGATTAGGCAATGGTTTATTAGACGTGTGATAGTGTGGTTCATAATTTAAATGTATTTATATGTGAATGACCAAAATGTATTTCTTATGTATTTGGTCCTTGTCCACAGTTTCTGGCTCACAGCTTCCAAAACCCTTGGCATTCCCGAAGTGTTGAGAGTGATAAAGGTGTCTTCTGTTTATTAATGAGGTCACTTTTGGGATTTACCTAAGGATAGAGGTGGATTGCCAGGAGGACCAGCTATGTGATTTAGAAGGACTCTGTCAGTCCCACCCCCCACCTTCTCACTCCCCAAAAGAGGAAAGGTTGAATCAGCCAATGGCCAATGACTTAATCAATCATGGCTATGCAATGAAGCCTCCATGAAAACCTCACAGGACTGGTTCTGAGAGCTTCTGGGTTGGGTATAGAGGAGAGTGGAGAAC